>CAOLHI010000151.1:0-600000 GCA_948474755.1 Ctenosaura bakeri
GTCTGGATTTGGAACTGAACACAGGCAATATAAAAAATAAAATACTACCTTTAAAAAAAAGCTGTTTGTCAAGCCAAATGTGAAATGCACACTGAACAGAGTTCATCTGTCAATAAAAACAGGCTCATAATTGCACATGGAGTGGACAACCAATTTGTATATTTGCATTAATATGGTGCAAGGGAACATGCAACACAATGATGCATGTGAAGTTTTCATCTTTGGAGTTAAAGCCAGCCACCTATGCCCTCCAACAAAATATTCCATTTCGTACTCCCTCCCACTATGGTCCCTTTGTAACCATCAAGTATGTTCACCGAGCTGTTTGGTATATCTTCTAAAGATTTTAGAGAGGAGTTCTTCTCCACCCAGGCTGCTGCTACCATCATCTAATCAGAGAACGGGTTTGTTTTAGGTACAGTGGCATAGTATACCCAAGGCTCAGAAGACCATGGCCCTTCTGATTATGAGGGACTATAACATCATTGACCACCCCCTTGAATCCCCTGTTTGCTCTAAGTTTAACTGCATGCCCACAATAGCTGGAGGGAAAATAGATTTCCCCAGCAACAATGCATTATGATAAGTCATCTCTGTTGTAAACTGAAGTATTCTGGGGTAGCTTGGTCTTCAACAGAAAATTAAAACCCATTTGCTTTACAAAGTAAAGCCAACAGTGTAATGCTATGAGTGCTGGACAAAGACTCCAGAAGACTGTGTTTAAATACTTACTCAGTACCTACCTACTCACTCATAGAAACTCACTAAGTGACCTTGGGCAAGGTACAGTAGCTCAGTCTTACAGAAAGACAATGACAATCTTCCTCTGAATAAATCTAATCAAGAAAACCCTATCATAGGGTCTCCAGAAGCTGGAGTTGACTTTATAAAGCTTTACAAAAGGCTTGCTTCCTGTTGTTGTTAACTGCTGTCAAGTAAACTTGGGCCCTTTCTGCACAGCATTTGTCATGCGAAAGGGTGCCTGGAGTGTTGCACGATTGTGAGGAGCGATCTGCATGACACACTCACAATTGTGTGATGCTCCAGGGGTTGGCAGGAGCTGATCACGCACCTTTTCATTTTCGGCTGGAAGCCGATCACGCATTGCTCCTGAACTCCGTGCGCACTTACATGGCATGCGGAGCCTCCAGAGCTGCACCAGTTGCACTTCCTGCCCCAGCACAGCCTGGGAAACTCGCAGGCTGCACTGTGGAAGGAAGAGACAGGGCTCTTGCGAGAACACGCAGCTCGTGCGGAGCTGAAGCAGCAGGGAGGCTGCTTGTGCGATCCCTGCACCCCAGCGCTGGAAAAAGGTAAGGTGCGGAAAGGGCTTTTGATTTATGGTTACCCTACGAATAAGAGCTCCAAGTCAGCCTATCATCAACCACCCTTCTATCTTACTAAGCATTACTGTCTTTTCTAGTGATTCATGCTTTCTCATGATATGGCTAAAGTACATTGTCCAGGCTTCTCTGCAGTACTAACAAGTGTTAGGTATGGTGCCACTGCCATTGTCTCTGAGAGATCCTCCTCCAGTGTCACACACACACACACACACACTTCTGCTGCCCGGTAGCTGTTTGACACATTTAGCCTGGGGCTCCTTAGCAAAAGCTTGGCCAATATAGGGGACATGATATACCAGCAGCACTGCTGCCATCAGCATACCCTCTTGCTTCACAGCAACATGTAATTCCATGACCATGGAAAGGTAGTGAAGAGATAAAACTTTGATTTTTTTAAAGAAATTACACAGAACAACCTAGACATTTACATTTTTAGACTCTTTTTGGGGGAGTCACTTAGGGACTGTCTCAATGAGGGCCTGTACCTCCAAATTTAGCACCACACAATTGGTTAAGTAGATGGCTTTGAATGAATATGAGTTAATGAGTTAGGCAGAATGCCTTGACAAGCATTACCTAAAAACAGATCTGCACACTGGTTATCCACTGTTTCTGCAATTATCTCACTGTATATCTAGTAGTTCCACCCTATACTGATTCCCTCTCAGCAGGTGTACTCTGTTAGAAAATTATGCATACCACAACTATGTGGACAAGGCAGCAGAAAGAGTTCAAAGTGTCCCTATAATTTGCTACTTACCTTCTCACCTAGGGCGAACAGCAGCTGCAACTGGTAAGCATCCTAATTCCATGACACACTTGTTTTGTTCTGAGGGAGAAACCAAGCTTCATAGATAACAGAGTGCTCCTGAGTTTGTTTTTGTGGCTTTTCAGTCACCCCAGCCCAATTATTTCTGCCTTAGGAACCACCAGCTCTTCAAAACAAAATTTGGGTTTCCACAATACCTATATTAATGTCTCTAAGATGCCAAGATTTCAGGTTTTCCAGAACCTTTCTTCAAAATAGAAAATAAAACATTTATTGGTGTGAGGAAAGAAACAAAGTCCAAAAATCTTGCTAGACAAATCTAGCAAGTCCAGACTTTGTGATTTCTTCCATCCCTCAAATTTTGTACCACCCAGCCTGAAAAAGTGTTCTGGGAAATGTGAAACTTTGCCATATTTGTGACATTTTACTTGTACTAATTAAGTTATTAGAGAACCTTGGGTTTTATTACTATACAAAGAACACACAGCTATTTCTTTTTCTGATTTTTTTTTTTAAATAATACAACAGAGAATCCAGAACACAGCCTAGGATGGCTAAGTTTGCCCTTAGCCTGTGTATAGGTTAAACATCAGGACAATCAAATGTTCTGGCACTCCCATTCCTTAGTGATCTCTTGTTTCTCATGATCTACAAAATCAAAGGCTTTGCTATAATCTATAAAGCACAGTCTGATTTTCTTCTAAATTCTTTGGTGAGCTCCATTATCCAGCATATGTCTTCAATATGATCTCTAGCATTTCCTCCTTTCCTGAACCCAGCTTAGACATCTGGCCATTCTCACTTTGTATATGGCAAGTCTTTGTTGTAGAATTTTAAGCATGACTTTCCTTGCATGGGAACTTAATGCAATGTTCCTGTGATTACTGCAGTCCCTGATGTCCTGTTACCCTGTTTACTGGGGGTCCCATGAGGGACACCAAAGTGCGCTCTCAAAATACCAAACGGTGGGGAAATTAGCACAGAGCACAGCTGGCAATGCGAGAGGCAGGGCAACGCAGCGAGATCTTGAACCCGACATCTACGGGGTCAAGCCGAGTCAAGAAGCAGACAGAGGTTGAACTAACAATAGTGATCTTTATTAAAATACAATCGGTGCATGCAGTACACTCACACAGATAACTATAAAAAATAAAGGTTGGAGTGGGACAGAGGGATTTTTAAGAGGGATTGTTGATTTGGGTGATACTACACCTGTCCTGAAGCCCGGGTAGTTCATTGGGGAAGTTCGTAGGTGCACAGTCTCAGTAGGTGGGACTGAGGGGAAGGCTCGGCAAGCACAGAGGCAGCAAGGCTGGATGGAAATCGGGCACGATCCGAGCAATCCGAGGAGAGTCTCAGAATCAGGGGTTTTTATAGGGAGAAATGTGGCCACAGGCTATTCCGTACTTGGGGAAAACAATGAGTTTCAGGCTGGAGACAAAGCCTCCGAAAGGTCAGAATTTAGCATGATTGAGTTAGTTCCGAATTGACAAAAGAGTAGACAGTATGCAAACGCAGAGTGCTTGACAGATGAGGATTCTCATAATCAAGCCTCCTGCTCGGGGCAGGGAGTTCTTTGTATGTAGCATGCATACATAATAGCGTGCTTGCCGGGAGGTCTCCTAAAGCAGCGATCTGGCTATTTCTGGTCTGCCTGGGTGGGAAATGGAATGTCCAGTGATTAGTGGCTGTGCCTAGTTTCGTGATTGTCCGGGGGCCTCACAAACACGTGGAGAGGGATTGTAGAAGAGAGCCAAATTATTGACATCAAAGTGATATCTAATGTCACCCCAAGTGCGGCTCAGGAACTGCAGTAACAGTCCCCTTTCTTGGGGACTGGAAAGTATATTGAGCGTTTGCAATCTGTGGGCCATTTTTTTTGTTTTCCATATTTGCTGACAGGCTGTAGAGTAGATTCTGCCTATGTAGAGTGAAGTAACTCCATTGAAGTAACTATGCTGATATGCCATCTGTTCCTGGCATTTATTTCTCCCAAGTGTCCTGAGTGCAGCTTTCATTTTACTTTCTAAAATTGGAGATTCATTTTCATATTGTTCTTCCTTGAATGAATCTGTAAGCCGTTCATCTCTTTTATACAGTTCTTCAGTGTATTGTTTCCATTGTCTTTTTATTTCTACTTGCTCATGTTTCCCTGCTGGTAGTAGATCATTCCCACTCTTGGTTTAAATTTCCCTTTGATTTCTTGGATTTTGCTGAAGAGGTCTCTTGTTCTTCCTTTTTTGTTGTCATCTTCTATTTTATTGGATTGATTCTTATATCAGTGCTCCTTGTCCCTGCACACAAGTCATTGAACAATTGCATTCAGGGTTCCGATTCTATTTCTGTCACCTTTCACTTTTGCTTCTTGTTTGTCCTCCACTGCTTGAAGTGGCTTCTCTTTCTTTTTGGCTACAGATATTGTCTTTTTGCATATCTCCCTGACAATGTTCCTGGCTTTAGACCAGATTTCTTCTGGCTATCAGTCAATTAAGTTTTATAGTGAAAATCTATTCTTCACATTATCTTTAAATTCTACAGGGATGTTTGTTTTTCAGCATAATGTTCAGTGTTCTTCCTTAGTTTTATTCTAACTTTTGCTATTAGTAGTTCATAGTTCATCCAGATGGATAACTCTTAGTCAATCAAACGTCACTGTGCAACTGTTTCAGTTTTCCTTCCTTAACTGATTTAATCTGTAAAGAAATATGACTGAAAAAGCAATGGCAAAAGATAGGATGGTTACAAATGGAAAACACAATTGTCTGGATCTCCTGGGGAAAAAAATTGTGTATGAGGCAAGGCTATTGCACACTAAAAGAATCTACTGGAAGCATGCTGGTTCCAGTAGATCAACAGTGAGGTGAAGCAGAAGCTAAACGTGCGAGATAAGGCAAGTAGAGAATGTGAGGGAGAGAAACAACTCCTCTCTAAAAGGTGAAATGCTAATTAAAGCCAGGTGTATGCTGTTGTGTTGTTTTTCTTCAAAGTTCACAAATGACTTTGAAAACCACATGGCAATGTAATAATCATTATACCAGATTGGAGAAATCACTGGGTAGAACAACCTGCAACTCACATACAGCAACATTGAGTAAAACTCTGTGCTACACTGTATCTGCTGTTTTGAAACACCAAAGTCTCACACTTGAATAGCATGGATGAATAGCATGGAACTTCTCTGTGTAATATGTACCTTAGGTAAATAGAGTGGCAATATTACTTACTTGCTGCGTTTTGCACAATCAGAATAGGTAAAAATCAGCAGGTGAAGCATTTTCCTTTACAGCAGAGATGGGGAACATGTGGCCCTCCCAACAGTGCTGGACTACAGTTCTCATCATTCTCTTTGATGATGTGCCTAGGGCTGATGGGAACTGATGTCCAACAACATCTAGAGGGCCCCACATTGTCTATCTCCATGCTACTGTATCTGCACAGCCAGTAAGACTTTCTCTGTCAAATATCTGCCTGTTTTGCCTTGTTAAAGGAGAATTACCATGTCAGAAAAGGGTGCCTCAACTTATATGATACTTGAAATTGTCATATTACAGTATCAAGCTGATACTGTTCTTGAAACTGACAAACTTATGACCAATAATGATTTTTAATAGCAAAGATAATATCAGCAAAAGCTAGAGTATGGCGGTGTTATGATTATGCTGCAGTCTTCTCTATATTGATATACACTTCACTATACCTTTGGTACACCTCCTGATACAATCCACCAAAATCACCCATTGTGCAGTGAGTGACCAAAACAATCATAGGGCCAAATCCCCCATGAGGACATGTTAGAATGTTTGGGGCTTTCAATCTAGAAGAATGGAAAGTAAGAGGAAACATTAGAGAAGTAAATAACATTATGTAGTATAGAAAAAGGTAAATGGTTGAGTCTTCTCTCTTATGGTAGTAAGATCTGGACTCCTCCAGTAAAGCTGAATGTTCTGAGGTTAATGACAAATAAAAGAAATTAAGAGCCACCATGGTGCAGTTTTGAATTTCAGATTAGGGTTCTGAGAGACCAGTGTTTAAATGTGCACTCAGCCATGGAGGCTCACAGGGTAACTTTGGGCAAGTCACACTTTCAGCCTGAGAAAGGCAATGGCAAACCTCATCTGAATAAAACTTTTCTTGAGCCGCCATGGTGTTTTGTTTGAGTGTTGGACTAGGACTTCCAGAGAACAGGGTTCAAACTCCTGTACATCAATGGAAACCCACTCGGTGACCTTAGGCAAGTCCCACTCTCTCAGTCTCAGAGAAAGGTAATGGCAACTTGCATCTGAAGAAATTTTGTCAAGAAAACCTTAGCATGGGGTTGTCACGAGTCTGAGTTGACTTGAAGACACATAAAAAAGAAATACTTCTTCATACAGTGCATAATTATTTACTACACAGGATTTAATGATGGCTATCAAGTTGAATAAATTTAAAGGAGCATTGAGTAAATCCATGAGAATGAGGCTATCAGTGGCTATTAGACAAATGAGTGTTAAGCCATTTCCGCACAAGGCTGTTATAGCACTATGATTCCACTTTTA
The DNA here is from genome assembly GCA_948474755.1 of Ctenosaura bakeri. Taxonomy (NCBI): domain Eukaryota; kingdom Metazoa; phylum Chordata; class Lepidosauria; order Squamata; family Iguanidae; genus Ctenosaura; species Ctenosaura bakeri. The sequence goes on from CAOLHI010000151.1 coordinate 6,654, forward strand.
ACCTCCTATGGAATCCTGGGGTTTGCAGTTTTGAGGGGGGCCGGCTGGCCCTTCCCGAAACTGCAAACCCCAGGATTCCATAGGAGGTTGAAAGTAGAATCGTAGTGCCACAACAGCCTGGTGCGGAAATGGCCTCAGTCTCCTGTTACAGAGACAGAAATATCACACTTGCCAACATTTGACGTGGGAAAACTGGAACACACATGACCAAGCAACATCAGAGTGCAGTCAAGATGGCAAAAGTTACTGATGAAGAAGAACAGCCAAACTAGGAGAGGTTGCAGGAGTTTCCATTTGCCTGAGCCTACTTGGAAGGGCAAGTTTCCATCCTTCCTGTCCTCTGGTCATTGCTGAGTGAAAAAAACTTTTGCACTGTAAACTCAGTTTGCACCAAGGGAAGTATTCTCAGGACAAAGGGGAAGCGGAACAGAAGGGGAAAAAATGGGACTTTAAAAGCAGGTGAGAAAGCAAGACAGGTGATCAAACAGGTACGTCCTTGCCAAATTAGGACAGCTAGAGCACATGGACTACTGGGGAGCACAAGGAAAAGGCTTTTGTTGCTTTTGTGTGCTCTTCGTGGGCTTCTCAAGGGTGTTTTGTTAGCCATTGTATCTATTCCGGGTTCGGTCCAACAGGGCATTTCTTCTGTTTTTATGGGCGGCAACTCATTGCCACCAGCAACCTATATAAACAAATAGAATAATAATCCTAAACCTTCCATCCTCCTTGATTTTTACCCCAAGAGGTTATTATTTTCTCTCCAAAGCCAAGCTCCAAGCACCTCAACAAAGCAGGGGCAACATTTATCCTTCACAACAGCCAGATGGTGACAAGGATTATAACAATTATTATTTTCATAGAATCATAGAATCCTAGAGTTGGAAGAGACCCCCGGGGCCATCCAGTCCAACCCTTTTATTTTTAAAAAAAAGTGCTTTAAGTGTGAATACTGAACGTTGATCACCGCTTCCCAAACGCAGCAGACTTGGCAGATGGAAAGAAACGCGCGATGCAGCCATGTGGCACTCCTTCCACCGTCCCGAAGCCAGGTGATTTCTTGTAGGCTTGGCGCCCCCTGTGGCAAAGGAGGGGAAGTACAAGGGCTGAATCCCAGACGTCAGCGAGTCCGTCGTCGCCTTTTAAGTACAAGCGAGAATTCAAAATGCAAACGGGAGAGGCTGCGGCGCGCGCGTTCCTGGCTGTATCTCTGAGCCCCTTTTGTCAAAGGGCGGCGGGTGGGAGGGTTTTCGTGGCCGGCGCCGCCAGACAAAATAAGGCCCTTTGCATGGCAACGACCCCGCTTTTGGCACATCTGTTTCGGTAGGAGGGACACCTGACACTCCCCGTCTAATATAATGCAGATATAATCTGCAGAATATGAGCCTGGTAAGGAGAGAAGTTCAGTTCCAGGCAGGAGGGTTGCTGTCCTATCCTATCACGAGACGGGACTCCTTGGAGCGGCCTCCCAACCGGGTTACAACCCCCTATTATTATTATTATTGATATTATTATTTCTGTGCCCGAGTAGCGGCTCTGCAACCGTAGACACCCGTCTCGGTTTTTATCAGCGGCGGTATCGCGCAATATGGTACCAGTTACAGCCCCTTCGGAGGGAGGGGGAGAGAGGATAATACATTAAGAAGGATCGCTGATAAACGTCAAAGAGAGGGGCATCGCCGGAGGAAACCGAATCCCGCCCCGGGGCACCGTCTTTCCCGCCTCCCAAACGCTCTGGGTTACCTCAGGGCCGCCCGCCTCCCACCAGGAGGGGCTTTTATTCCACTTTTATGAGGCAAAAACGGGCTTTCCCGCCACCACAGCGCGGGGGAAGTTTCGCCCTGGGGACTTCTGTGCCACGAGGCGAGCCAGTTGTGAGGGGAATAGACATTTGTACACATCTGGACGGTTCTGGCGCAGTGACGCTCCCGAGCTGTGGAGGGAGGAACCTCCTAAATGGCGCGTTTTTTGGAGGTGGGGAGGGGGAGTCTGGCCACAGCCAAGTAGTACCAAGAGGTGGGGAAGGTGGGGGGAAGCCCGCCCAGCGCCCGCGCGGGGATCATGGCGGCCGGGCGGGCTGGCTGGCTCCCTCCTTCCCCCTCCCCGCGCGCGACCCCACCCCACCCCCGGCTCCCTCGCGCTCCCCGGCCTCAGACGCAGTGCCTCAACTCCGCCGAGAATGACCTTCCCCAGCGCCGCGAGGAGGGAGAGAGAGAGAGAAAAGGCGCGCCGAGGAATTCCCGCCCTGCGCTCGTGAGCCCCCCTCTCCTCATGCATATACAAATCCACCCTTTCCCTTGACTGGCTGGAACGAGGTATTCATTTCGAAAAGCCGCCCCTCTCATTGGGCAGCCACTCAACCGCATGCAAATATGATAGAGCCTCCTCGCCCCCCCCCGCGCTCGTTTCTCTTTGGCGCGCGCTCCCTCTTCGCGCGCTCGCTTTCCACCCCCCCTCCCCCGCCTCCCCTTGTATAACCCTGTGATGAGAATTTTTCAGACGGTAACGTTGCGCGTCGCTTACTATAAGCAAATAGTCCCAAGCCCCCCACCCCTTTTCCCGCCTTCTTTCCCTATTATCGACCGCGCGGGGCGAGGTTCCGCAGTCGCAGCCTGGCGGTCGGGAGCGCGCACGGGAGCCTCGGGCCGGGGCGGCGGGAGGGAAGAAGGCAGAAGGAAGCGGAGAGACGTGTCCCCACAGCCACCTCTCTTCCCCCCGCGGAGGGATACCGTGTGCGTGCGTGTCTGCGCCTTTTTCCCCCTCCTCCTCCTCCCCCTCCCCCACCAAAATATTGAGAGTTAAGAGGCAGCTCCTCTGTGTTATCGAGCCCAGAAGAGAGCGGTAGCCAGTCGGAGGCTGAGGCGTCGCTCCCGTCCGCCGCTGCTCCCGAGGAGGGCTGCCGTCTCACTGCGGCGCTGGATCGGCTTCAGAGTCCCCCGGTCCGTTTCCAGGAGAGGAGTGGATTTTAAATACGGCTCGTCGCCAGGCTCCCGCGTCGGCTTGTATGGGTTCCTTTTAAATTCTATTTCTCTCCTCAAAGGAAAGCCACACAAGAAGCCTCTACTTGGACTTGACGACTCAAGAAGAAACGGAGGTGGTTGCTCCTTTTTTTTTGTTTTTTCCCCCCTGTGGCACCATCGCGCGCGGGGCTTCTCCGTCTGTTCCCCCGCTAAGGACACGATTTGATTCCATCTGGATTTTGGGTTTTCTCCCTCGCCGCTGGTTCCTGGAAGCCAGATTTCTGCTTCTTGAGAAAAATAAGAAATCATCCTTTCCAAAGTCTTCGTGGGGGGATCCGGGCAGCTGCTTGCCAGCCTCCTCTCCCGTCCCCTCCTTCCCGGTCCTGGGAGGGAAGGAAGGAGCCTGTGCCGCCGGTCCTCTCCCTTTGCCCCCATCGGCAGCTTTTTCTGCGCGTATTATTATTTTTCCTGTGAAATCGAGTCGACAAGCCGAGAAGGATTCGGATCGCGCTTCGTTGTTTTGTTTTGCCTTCCCCCCCCCCTCCTCCTTCTGGTGGTTGGTTTTGGAAGATGTTACTCTCCAAGTTTGGTTCACTTGCTCATCTTTGCAACCCAACCAGCATGGATCATTTGCCGGTGAAGATCCTCCAGCCAGGTAATAATAACCCACCGGCTGGCATTCCTCTTCTTGGGGATATTTGGGGTGGGGGGGCGATGGTGTGTTGTTGTGGCTCCTATCTGCGTGGATGGAGATGCGGGGTGATGGGGAGGATGTGTCCTCTGCGTCAGCCGACCTGCGTGGCATCAGAGACACCTTCTCTAATCAAAAATGTTAAAAATCCCTATCTTGTAAAAAAAAATCCCGAAGATTTGAGGTGTGTGCGTGTTTGCGTGCGTTAAAGCGCCTCAAAGGGTGTAGCCGCACGATGTAGCGTTTCAGATACTGCGCTGGAGGGACGGGGGACCAAAAAGGGGGACGAGAAAACCCCGCCTTCGCATCGCATCAAACGGTTCAGTGGTCGTGGTGTCGCCCACCACAGGAATTGACGCGCGTGTATGTGTGAACGTGCTCTCTCACATACACACGCTTTTGATTTTGGAGGTGTGGGCTCAGGGCAACCCAACAGTAGCGATCTGCCCCCCCCCACCCCGCCGTTCAGTGCCCTGGGGTGAGATTGCTCCCTGTCTTCCTAACCTCCCTGTCAAGAGATTGCTTCCAACATCTTTCTTTTTTCTGCCTCCCCCCCTTCCCATTTTTTTTCTTCCCCTCTCTAGTGAAAGTGGAGAAGGAGCCGTTCGATAAAATCTATCAAGTGGGCTCTGTCCTGGGCAGCGGGGGATTTGGCACAGTCTATGCCGGGAACAGGATCGCAGATGGCTTGCCGGTAAGAGGAGGCTCCTGATCATCACAACCCCCACCACCCCACCCCCGGCCCTCCCTTCTCCGCCCCCAACCACGAGGCTTTTGTTGTGTCTCCCTCCCTTCCTTTATGGCTGACGTTTCCAGAATCCAAACCCTTGGGTGGCGGAAGCGGGGGGGGCAGGCGCCTAGAAATTCCTGCCGACAGGACCCTGGAGCCATGCAGGCTGGGCAGAGCCACCCTGCCAAGCAACAGGCAAAGCCTCACCCCACCTACCCACCCAGATGAGGACTCGGGCTTTGCAGATCTGCCTCCCCATCGTAACTCTTGTTTTCCTTTCCAGGTTGCTGTGAAACATGTGGTGAAGGAGAGGGTGACTGAGTGGGGTACTATTGTAAGTATCCCAGAGGCTGTGTGCCCCTTGATGTCTGTTGGCTTCTGTGAATGTGTAATGTTTTGCATCACACAACCTTCCACCCATTCTTTCTCCCTCTGTTTTTGTATTAATAATGGAGGGCTGGTTATTGTTTGCACGGGTTCCCCCTTCCCCGCCTCCGTGCTGCTGCTGCCTCTCCTGCCTCTGTTATTGTTTACGTTGGGGGGGAATTTGGCGGGGGTTCCTTCTTCCTCTCCTCCTCCCCTTGCCTACCCCTCTTCACCCTCCCCTTTTGACTGCGGCAGCAGAGACACCCAGTGGAGTGGCTATGGACTTCCCTCATTGCTCTATCTTGCGAAACCCCCCCCCTTCTGCGTTGCTGCTGGAGTTTCCATTCAACAGCAAAATGTGTGACTTGTTTTCAAATGGCCAAAAAAGAGGATTTTCCTGTCTCCTTTTTGCCTCCCCGCCCATCCTCACTTGGTATTCTGAAAGCTTATATCTTCCTTCCTTTCCCTTCTTCTCCTCCCGCATTCCCCCATTCCTCCTTTCAGGGTGGAGTAATGGTGCCCTTGGAGATAGTCCTGTTGAAGAAAGTGGGTTCGGGCTTCCGAGGGGTGATCAAACTGCTCGATTGGTATGAAAGGCCAGATGGCTATTTGATCATCATGGAGCGGCCCGACCTGGTCAAAGATCTCTTTGACTTCATTACCGAGAAGGGAGCCCTGGATGAGGAGACAGCGAGGGGCTTTTTCCGCCAAGTGCTGGAAGCAGTGCGCCATTGCTACAACTGCGGCGTGGTTCACCGAGACATCAAAGATGAGAACCTACTGGTTGATCTCAGGACAGGGGAGCTGAAGCTGATAGATTTTGGGTCAGGTGCCATCCTCAAGGACACAGTCTACACTGATTTTGATGGTAGGTGCCCCTCCCATCTGCAGTGTGCCTGTGTGCTTATGTATGTGTGTGTGGGGGGCAAAAGCACTCGCCCATGCAAGTGCTTCCAGTGACGCATCCCGCGATATCTTAGTCACATTATTACCACCTACTACTAACAAAAGATATTTCTGCTACAGCAGCCAGTAACAGACCTGCTGGTAATGAAATCCTTTACTCTGAAGGCGGTTTTAGGGGGCGTCTGAGTTGCGTAGGAATAGAAGTGATTCCAGGCAGTGACGCAGCAGTTTATATTTTCCTTGCCTTAGGAAGAAAAGCTGGGGGCATTTTCCTAGAGGGCAATGTGTTTACAATTGACTGAGGCTTTGCCAGTGCTCCTATGTGTCCGTACATGTGTTTTTCTTTCTTTATTCTTCCTTTTCTCTTAATATCATGTGTATATGATGCTTTAGAAATCCCGCATTGCAGATGGTGGGTTAGAATTACTTCTCCCTTTTTCACCTTCCTATTTTGAGTATGCATTGCCTCCATTTTTGTTGTTGCTGTTTAGATTTTATTAATCTTCTTTTACATATGGGTGGAGGAAAGTATATTTTACTCCTTTCAAGGTGAATGTGATAGATGGAAATGAGGGATTCTTCGCTGCCGCCACCCTTTCCCCAGTCAGCTGCAGCATTTAACATCTGTTTGTTGTGAAACTAGAGCCTCATGCCATGTGACCTTCAGCATCACAAATTCCAGTTTTTATTTGGTATCCAAGTAACAGCTCAGTGCAGAGGGAGGGCAGTTGCTAACCGCCTCTTAAGCATGAGGCAGATTTCACTGCTCATTTTATTATTATCTCCAATTTCTTTTTTCTTTATTCCTTTTTTAAAAGGCAGCAGTTCTCTTGTACCCTGCTTTTAGAACTGACTAAAGCTGATTAGTTATATAGATATGTTTATATATAGCAGCCAAGACCTGAGTTTCACCCTTTTTTTTTTTTCAATTCCTGCCTCCTCCTTTCGTCCTCTCTCCCTTTGTCCTTTTGTGTCTATTTTTGGTGTGGTGCTGCAGACGCCACGTGGTCAGGGTATGAGAGCTTTATGTTAGTAAACAGTCAGCTGATAGGAAGCTATGCTCTCCACTGCATGGAAACAGCACATGACCTAAGGCTCCCAATAAAAATGTGATATAATACCTAGAGATGGCTTCAGCTCTCAAATTTTCTCACATGAGGTTATGTGATATGCATTTTTTCATGAAAAGTTCCATCTTAGCTAATAGCAGGGATTCATCTTGTCTTTCATTGTAGGAACACGAGTATACAGTCCTCCAGAATGGATCCGCTTCCACAGATACCACGGAAGATCAGCCACTGTGTGGTCACTGGGTGTCCTCCTGTATGACATGGTCTGTGGAGACATCCCTTTTGAGCAAGATGAAGAGATCTTAAGAGGACGGTTATACTTCAGAAGAAGAATTTCACCTGGTAAGTGTCAGTTTTCCAAACTCCATCACAATTCCATAGCTCTTCTTAAATCCATCTGAGTTTTTGATTCTCCTTTTCCCTAATCTTGTCTTCTGTATGTGTTTCAGAATGCCAACAGCTGATCAAATGGTGCCTTTCCCTGAGGCCTTCTGACAGACCAACACTTGAGCAAATTTTCGACCACCCATGGATGCACAAATCAGAAGTGGTGAAGTCAGAAGATTGTGACATAAGGCTACGGACCATTGACACTGATGTGTCTAGCACAAGTTCAAGCAATGAGAGCCTGTGAAATACTGAGGACCTTGCGATGGGAGGGGAGCTACAAGCAGGAGGAAAAAAAAAGACAAAAAAAAAAAAAGACCAGAGTGCTGCTGCTGCTGCTGCCAATATGTAGGAGGGGCTAGGAAAAAAATTGCATTCATTATTCTGTAGTTTGAATCTTTGTCTGAGGGAATTGATTTTTTTATTTCCCCCTCCCCCCTTTTGCTGGTTTCTGCTTTGGAATGAGAGATTTCCTTTGGAAATGTGGATGTTTGGGAGTTTGCAGGCCAGTACTTAGTCAAAAGACTGACCTTTTTTTTTTTTTTTTAAATTAAAGAAAAGCAGTGACCTCTTTAAATAACATGGTAAATCTTTTTGCTCTCATAGAGCCTGGACTAGATTTTATTTGCTTTTTGAGTGCCTTTTTGAAAGCTGCTTCAGTGGGACTTTCTTTTTTGAGCTGTGTATGTCCAAAGAAGATCCCTGCATGATAGGATTTGACTCCCTTTAGTCCCATCAAGTGCTGGGGGGACACAGCTCCTATCATGCATTGGAAGAACATGTTCAGTGATTAAATGAAGTAGTCCCATCCACTGGTGATGGAATACTTGAACACAAACATTTCACTCCTTCCCAGTTCTCTCCCAGCTCTCCTTTTCCCCAAGACAACCTCTGCTGCTCCACATTGTTATTTCCAATAAGCTGCACAGGTTATCAGCTGTTTTATCAGGAACACTTGCTCATATTCCATTTCATCATCTCTACCACTGGGCACACAAAAAAAAGGCCCTTTCTCAACTCTCCCCCCACCTGCAAGTCTTAAAAGTATGTATGGGCATGTTAAATGCACAATCAATGCAATATTCAAGGACTTTGTGTGTGTGTTTTTCCATACCTGTATAAAGTGTTTATGTAAATTTTGGTTTTTCCCATGTATTATACAATTTTATTTATTGTCTGGAGTTTAGATGACCTCTCACAGTCTCATCTGTGGCTATTTATTTTAGCTAATTTATTCGTTTAGAATTATTCAACACTGTGCTTCTCTCTTTTTTCTCTCTCATAGAATGGATGATCCAAACTTTTTTTTTAACATTCCTATCTGTCTGTCTTTTTTTTTTCCTTTCTTTTTTTGGTTTTGTTGAAAAAGGAAAAAAATTAAAAAGTCTGACCATACCTGTTTTTGTTTTTGTTTTTCATTTTTGGTTGGAAGGTGGAAAATTGTTGTACAAAGTCTAATTTAAGGGAACTAGAATGACTTTAAAAGTTAGTCAGTATGCCTTTTTTGTCTGGTATTATTTACATACCAGAATTGTAAAGTAATGCTGTTTGGAAGGGTTTTAAATTATTGACATTGTACAGTCTTTGTGCATTGGCTCTGGAAGGAAGAGTGGCAGAGTCATAAACCTTAATTTATTTTAATAGCTGTGTGTTTCGTGATCTGGTTGCATTTATGCAGCCTGGACTTGGATTTTTTTTTCTTCTGTTTAACGGTGTGAAATGTATGGAAATCATATTTTTTTATACAGGTATTTCAATTAAACTTTTTTGTAGATAACTTGTGTGAAGCATTCTTTTGATATCAACAGCATCCTGCTAGTTTGGTGGTGTCACTGCAACCCTGTCACTGTCTATTTGAAGATATGTCCCATTGACTGCAATGGGGCTTATTCTCCAGGAAGCTGGGTATAGGATTCCAGGTTTCTTTTTAAAATAGATACTTGTTATTAATATGATTTTTTTTAAAATCTGTAGGCTAATTGTGATAGAAACCACACATAATGTGGCCCATAATGATTCTGGTTATCAGCCTGGCTCTGCTGGTTACTAGGATCCTTGCAAGGCTGACGCGTTCACCCTCCTCTTCTCCAATGACTTAGCCTTTACAATGGGTGCCTTTTTGACTGAAAAGCATATATATCTCCTGGACAGCTCCTGGTAACATATAAGTACTTCTCAAATGCTGCAGTTGCTTACCAGCAGTTTACGATATTTCCCCCTAGTACGATACATGTTTGGGCAACTGAGTTAAGCACCTGGTACAGCTACAATAATTTGAAGCGGAGACATATGCTACTGATCAAGAATATACTTCCAGAAAGGAAAATGTCTGAAAAGTCCACTTGCTACACAGAATCGGGTATATCCATGAGTTATGTATATACATTATTTTGGGTACTCTAGAGTGGGATGTTCACCTGTGGCCTTCTGTATCTTGGACTGTAACTGCCATCTTTCTTCACTATAGCTTATATTGGCCAGGACAGATGAGATTTGCAATCTTAACATTTGGAGTGCCATTCACGCTTTATAACAGGTAGCTTCCCAGATGCTGCTGGTTTACAACTCCCATCACCCTGAGGTGATGGGAGCTGTGTTCCTAATGTGCCAAAGGAGTGCAGGTCACCCCCTTCACTTTAGAGACTAAAATTTACACAGTAGAGTTGTTCTTGGAGCCCTGGTGGTGCAGTGGTTAAATGCTAGTACTGCAACCACAAGGTTGTGAGTTCGATCCTACCTGGCTCCAAGGTTGACTCAGCCTTCCATCCTTCCGCAGGTCGGTAAAATGAGTACCCAGCTTGTTGGGGGCAATTAGCTAAAATACATTGTAAACCGCTTAGATAACACTCAGTTGATAAGCGGTATAGAAATAAGTGCTATTGCTATTGGACAGTACTGTTTTAAGACTGCATTAGAGTACTTTCAAGTTTTCTCCCCACTTTGGACCTTACACAGCAAGGAGAACTTTTTTTACTAAGCTTCTTCTGCCTGCAGTGCTAGTTTTCCATTTGTAAGTTTTCTTAGAGGGCAGAGAAGGGAGAATTCCAAAGTGTTCTCCAGTCTGTATTTTGAAGCAAGCCAGGCCAGGCTATTTCTGCACATTTGAAGTACATCCTGAGAGGTGTTCATACCACAGCTAATGTATAAGCACTTCTGGTATTGGAAACTTTTCTGTGATTACATATATGGTAATCACAGTGTTGTTAAGATGCCATAATTGATGTAACAGTGTTGTTAAGATGCCATAATTGATGAGGTTTGGGTGCTCAGAAAATGAGTGACCCAGCAAATGCATTGTATCAGTGATTACAAGGCAGCATTATAAGAGAGTCTTTCCTTAAATGTGCATTGTAACAATGCTGACAGACCCAAATATTGAGACACCTGATCTGGTAATAGGCCTCACAGGAAGGAATGTGGCTCTCAATGCCCCTCAACTGACTGGTGACAATTGGTCCCGTACAGATGATAGCACGGTATCAAGGCAGAGTTAAAAAAAAGCAAGGATAAGAAACAGGCATGAACCAGGGGTTTCCTACTTTACTGATGTAGTTTTTCCTAAAGGGATGACGAGTCATCAGAAACCTTTTCCCTTGTTTATAAGACAGCTAGCAAGGTGAGGGATGTGAAAGATTATCAAGATAAAAAGAAAATCCCACCATCATCCATGCAGTTTCACCATGCATCCTGTTTGATCCTCTCTCCCATCTAGTTCTGCTAAGTGGAAAACCAACGTCATTCTATGAGCATTGCACTTTTCTAGGTCAGTGTTAAATTACAGGAAGATGGCTAGGCTGCCACACACATCCTCTGCCTTCAAGTGCATGCTTGAAGCAGCAGCATTTTCCAACTTTTCAGAACACAAATGCTTTTTGAAAACCAGTCACTCCTTGGATATATGTTGATCCAAATGGAAAAAGAACCCTTTTGTTGTTGTGTTATTTTCAATTAACAAAGGAATTAATTAAACCCTTCTCTGATCTTCTCTGTCTCCCGGTCTATCTCTATCATGCATAGCCAAAAGGCACAGCCTGGATTATTTAGGCTTTAGCCCAAATGAGAGTTTTCTTCAGGCACAAGACTGAACAACCGCACTAGGGGTAGGAAACAATTTTCTCTCATGTGCACCCACCCACAATGACTTTCACAGGCCTATCTGCACTGATGTGGAAGTGACGTGACATCATTTCCAATTTCTCACAATTTTTAGTCGGGGGACATCTTCAGGGTTTGGTGTGATGGTAGAGGTGCTGTAAAGAAAACCACTGTAAGGTGATGTGCTGTTTTTGCAAATGGGAGGCAAATAATAATAATATCCCATTTATTAATTTTAAGGAATTTGTGGCCTGCTGGGTAGGCACGGAATGGATTGGGACCACCTAAGATCTATAGGACACATCTTCCCCTTTCCTGTTCTAGGTGATCAACATAGAATTCATCAAAGAGGGAGACAGAGACAAATTCCTCCTTACTTAGTGGCAATGGTTAGTCCCAAAGTTTCAGTACACATAACTTTTACTGAAGTTATTTATATATTTGAAGTACTTCTGTATTGCTTCCCAGCTCAAGAGCTCCTGAGCCGATGTACAAATAAAAACCAATTAAAACAGTACAAGAGTTGCGTAGTCCCACAAAGAATAGATCTTCAGTCAGATCCAGTGAGGCAGTTAAATTCTTCTGCACCGTTACTTCTGAGCCATGAGACCAAAGAGCACATATTCATCTTGTGGCAGGTGATTTCATGAGCCGACTTTGCCTTGGTATCTGACAATTTATCTGTAAAGTCCATATCTTCAACCTGGGAACAAGAGCACAGGGTTAACATAAATTTATTAACATTAGAAGTAAAGATAACTGCCTTTGTTTTCTTATTTGAGGCAAGAACAGAAGTAGGCAATTGGTCTTCCAGATGTTACTCAACTACAGCTTCCATTATCCTTCACCATTGGCTGTGCTGGCTGGAATTTGCTGGGAACTGCAGCCCAGCATCTACAGGACCACAGCTGTCCCCCTTTAAGGATAGAGTTCATGGAACAAAGGCTGGACAGAACAATGTTGGTTCCTTTGGCCCTGCTCTCCCATCATGACCTCAAAAATGAAACACACTTTTTTTCCCAGAAAAATAAGATGTCCACAGATTATTTTAAACGTAGGCTTCCTGGGAACATACATCATGATCCCATTTTAAGCAAGGCCAGCCAGTCAGGGGGACCATGGCAGAGAATTCTTTACTTTCATTAATCTCATTCATTTGTATGGTTTCCCTATATTTAACACAATACTCACATAAGCCTCCCATTAGACACCAGCGCACATTCCACACACCCATCTGTTACCCACAGCAGTTCATTGCATTGCTGTCAGCCACACCACCAGAAACAGATTTAACAAAACAAAATCCTATTATGCCAAGAAGAGCTTTAGCCAGTATATTTGTGGATATCAGGCTGCTGTTAAAGGGGTAGAGGAACAGGATCAGTAAAAAGTTGTAACCCATCCTCTGAAAGGGATATTTGTAAGAACAATATATGTTGCCCATGCAGCAAAATATAGCAAAATCCTCCCACACCCCACATTGTTTGCCCAATTAATTTCATGCCTTTTGGTTGGCCTAATAAAGAGATCACCTCAATGTATTTTTTGAACATTTTTAGAAAACTATTTGCTTTAAAGAGGACTGCTGCCATGACTACTGTGTCTTGAATAGTTATGTGAGTGATGGAATTTCAACAAGTGAAGCCTCTTGTAACGTGACTTTCTTGACCAGCTTACTGGCCATGAGTACTGCATGGGCTGGATCCAGATTTAAGAACATGCAAGTGGGCTGGCAGAACCTGTTTTATTGGCTTCATCCTCCCCATAGCGATCCTTATATTCTTCTCTCCCACTGCTGACCTGAGTGGGTTAGGCAGAGATGATATCATTCTCAAAAATAATGAGAAAATGCTTAATGTGAGTAGAACCACTGGCCATACTGGCTGGAGAAAGCTGGGAGTTGTAGTCTTTAAAAGTAATATTTCCACGCTTTATCCTACACCCCATACAATCTCATTCAGAGTCTCTAAATATATTTTCAGTGAATCAGAGGGATTGCTGTGGGGGAGAGTAGTGCAGAAGCCTGCTTCTATCAGTCCCATTACATGTGGGCTAAATATCAACCAGCTTTCCATTTTCTCAGGAACCTGAACTGAAGGGGAAAATCCATTTTCTTAAAAGTAGGCATATTTTTCCAGGTAAAGAAGCCAACCTTTTGTGTCGCCCTTGTCTTGCACCTTTCACAGTAGCTTGACACACAACAATTTAGCATCTGAAGAGTATTTCCATACCAGCTGTCCTTTCACTCTATACAATCATAAACAATCATCAGTTGAATTTGAGAAAAATTTATATGCTAGCCCTTATGATTCCACTTTAACTGCCATGGTTCCATCTAATGGAATCCTGGGATTTGCAATTTGTTATTGTTGTGTGCCCTCAAGTCTTTTCTGACTTATGGCAACCCTAAGGTGAACCTATCACAGGATTTTCTGGGGGCTGAGAATGTGTGATGCACCTGGGGTCACCCAGGGTGAGCAGGAAATTGAACCCTGGTCTCCTGGATCATATTCCAAAGCTCAACTGCTACACTGTGCCTGCTCTCTTATTTGCAATTTAGGGATGGACATTTAGGCCAATTCCACAGTATACTGTTATAGTGATAGTATTCCACTTTCAACATCCTATGGAATCCTGGGGTTTGCATTTTAAGGAGGGGCATTTAGAATTCTCAGCCAGAGAGCATTTTAGCTTCAGTAAACTACAAACAAACCCAAGAATTCCACAGGATGTTGAAAGTGGAATAATAGCACTATAACAGTTTAGAGCAGAAATGGCCTTAGAATTCTCAGCCTGCTCTAGTGCCTCTCTAGAGTAGAAATCATAGTATTCCATGGGATGCAGCTATGGTACATAAAGTGGAATCATAGTGATATAATTCTGTAGTTCGGAAGCACCTGGAGAATCTCCACTACCTAGATTGTCAGATGGCTGTGAAAGACATGACAGAATATTTTGAGGGGTAGAAAGAAGGACTTGCAATCCTAACTGGGGAAAGCCGGTCAATTTTCCAAGGATCTCACAGCAATCTGTAATGTTTCTTTTACATGGAGTTATTCTAAGCCACTATTGCACTTAGACATTTACCTCCCTCTCCCACCCATTTCTTAAATCTCTTCTGTACTTTTGTTTAAACATATTAAGCATGTTTAAACAAAACCTTCAAAATACAGATTTTAAATTCCTATTTTAATCAAAAACCTTTTGCAATCGTATAACAAAAAATCCCAGAAACACCTGATGATTTTGAATCTGAAAGCTGTCTTTCACACATTCCTTTGCTTCTGCTATGAAACACAATCATATTTCAAAAGCAGAGGAATCTTTTCAGCAAGGAATGATAGCCAAAGTCAACTGTGGTTCTCTTCCTTGTGCTAGTACTATTTTGTGCCCTACTTTTGAAACAAAATAAGGCAGGGAAAATAGGAGAGGCCTCTGACAGCCTTGAGCACGGTGGGTTCATTCAGGCAAAAAGTCTAACAGGGTTAAGACTTCTTCCCTGTGGTAGTTTAGCGACCTCTGTTGGTACAATTGAAGTAAATTCTCTGCAAAAGGAGGTGATGGCTGAGATGCTTCCCAGACGCTGTTGACAGGTGTCTTTAAGAATGGAAAAAAGAACACAGATAGGCCTCTGAAATGTTCCACCATCAGGCAGGAAAAGATTCCGTTATAAATAAATCATAGACAACAGTGCGGCTTTTCAGCTTCTAGAATCTCAGAGGGTAGGAGAGAAGCTTGAGTATATTCAACATCAATTTACCTGTTACGGTTTAGCCCCATTTTTTAAAGACAGAACACACATAGGACTGCTTGCCATTTCACGTTTAATACAGCATAGATGGTCCCTGAGACAAAATGGTGCAACATAGTGTGCTATTGTTGAGGGTGCCAGTCAGATAGCCATAGCCTCTTTTGGGATCGTTGTTCTTAACTGTCAACCCTATCATCAAAAGCCCTTCTCAAGTCTTACAGACTTAGGGCCATGGCTTCCTTGATTGAGTCTATCCACCTGTAACATGGTCTTCCTCTTTTTCTGCTGCCTTCAACTTCACTAAGCATCATTCTCCTTTCTAGTGAGTCAGGTCTTCTCATGATGTGTCCAAAGTATGACAGACTCAGTTTGGTCATCTTGGTTTCTAGGGAGAGCACCGGCTTGATTTGCTCTAGGACCCATTCATTTGTCTACTTAGCAGTATCCATAGAACTCTTCCACACCAGCACATGTCAGATGAGTTGATTTTCACCTTATCAGCTTTCTTCACTCTCCAGATTTTACAACTATATATGGAAATACAACATCATGGAGCATCCTAGATTTAGCATTCAGTCATATATCAGGATCTTATCTAGTTCCTTCACAGCTACCCTTCCAAGACCCAGTCTTCTGGTTTCTTGACTGCATTCTCTATTCTGATTAATAACTGAGCAAAGGTATGGAAAATCTTGAAGTATTTCAATATCATCATCATCAACTTTAAAGTTATGTAAATTGTTTCATTTTATTCATGGTCATTTTATTTGTTTTCTTAATGTTCAGTGGTAAACTTGCCTTTGCACTTTCTTCCTCAACTTTCTTCAATAGTCGTTCCAAGTCTGAAATTTTCCACTTAGTAGCATGGTGTCATCTGCATATCTTAAATTGTTGATGTTCCTTCCTCCAAGTCTAATCCTGCTATACATATGACATGTTCAGTGTTCAGGTTAAACAGATAGGGTGATAAATGCAGCCTCACCTGACCTCCTTGCCAACTAAAAACTACTCTGTTTCTCCATATTCTTTCCTAACAGTAGCCTCTTGTTTTGATTACAGGTTACACATCAGGACAATAAAGTGTTGTTGTACACTCATTTCTTTAAGAACTATCCATTGTTTCTCACTGTGTACATGATCAAAGCCTTTGCTATAATAAAGACTGGTTTTCTTTCGAAATTCTTCGGCCTGTTCTAATATGTCATGTATGTTTGCAGCATAATCTCTAATGTCTTTTCCTGTCCTGAACCCAGCTTGGACATCTGGCATTTCTCACTCTATATATGATAGAAATCTTTATTGTAGAATTTTCAGCATCACTTTGCTTGCATGATAGATTAATGGAGTGGTCTTGTCCTTACTGCAGTCCCTGGTGTCCTTTTTCTTTGGGATTGGAATATATATTGAGTATTTCCAATCTGTGGGTCATTCTTTTGTTTTCCCTGTTTGTTGACAGATTTAGTTAGAATTAGAATAGACTCTATTTTTATATTCCAATCACCTATGATTAACAAGAAGTCCTGTTCTGCACTGTTATTAATTTTCTTCTGGACTCTAGCATCATATCTTTCTTTTTTTTTTTCTTGTTCTGCTTCTGTAGTTGGAGTGTAAACATGGATTATGGTTAAACTGCTAGGTTTTACCTGAAGCCTTATTGATATTACTCTGTCAGACTTTGCATTATACCCTTTGACTGCTTTTGCTACATTGCCAATCCATTTCTTAGATTTTCATTTCCTGTGTAAAACAAAGTGTAATTATCTAACTCAAAATGTCCCACTCGTGTCCACATTAGCTTGCTCATCCCAAGTATTGCAGTGTTTATACTTTCCATGTCTTGTTTTACTATCTCCAGCTTCCCTCGATTCATCCGCTTCACAATCCATGTTCCTATAATATGTGTTGTTCAGCTTCGGGCTGTTACCACGGTTCTGACATGGCTGGTGATAGCACTAGATATCTCTTGATATCAAACTTACTTGGCCTTCACTTGACCTTTCTCTGCCACCCTGCTCCACGTGTTTGCAAGGGGCACCGGACAAGCACATAAACAGGCGCGGCCGTTAATGGTTGGACATTCCAATCCCCATTTAGGCAGGCATATTAATGCCTCTCCGTTGCTTCAGGGACCATTTTCTTGCAGACACACCTTGCTTAAGCGCGACTCTACACAAAGACGCTCGGCCAAGAGCCAGCACTTTCTTTATGCTGAACCATTTGCATACTGGCTATACTATTGTCTTCCAGCGTTAAGCTCATCATGTAAAACCTGACCTTTTCCAACGCCTTTGTCCCGCTCCAAACTCACATTGTTCTCACCGAGCATGGCATGACCTGTAGGCACAATCTACCCTATAAAAAGTCCCCGATTCCAAGTCCTCCTTGGACTGCTTAGATCGCCCTGGACTTCCATCTAGCCTTGCTGCAACTCTGTCCAGTGAAGTTGTCCCCTCAGTTCCCAATAACTGACTCTGTCTCTCTTCTTGGAACACTCCAGACTGCTATCCCACCTTGCTGTCGGTTTGTCCAGCGAGTCGCCCCCTCAGCGAATCGCGCTGAGCTTTCTTCCCCTCAATCCTCTGCTTCTCTCCAGGACTACGAGATAAGGTGTCGTGTCACCCATTTCCCCCCCAGAACTCCCATTTCTATTCTAGTTAGTCGTGTGCATGTGGTGTCTTATTTGTTGTTTGTCCTTTAATAAAACTATTATTATTTTTACTATTTTAAAACTGTCTGACTGCTCTTCTGACCTGATGCTGTATATATAGGGTTAAAAGGTCCCAGCTAAAGTTACCCTGCCTCTCGTTAGCTTAAGAGAGTGCTTGAGTTAATTTCCCCATCTTGTGTTTTGCTTGGTTATTTGGGCATCCCTCCCGGGAACCCCACAATACAGGGTAACAGGGCTTTACCTCTGAGCACATCAACAGAGGAACATCCTTTTGGTTTGAATCCAATTGCATAATTAGCCACAGTGCTACTCATAGTTGTCCTCTGCTCTTCCCCAGTAGCTTGACAATTGTCTTCTGATCTGGGAATATCATCTTCTGGCATCATCTCTTGTTTCATTGTGGATTGTTTCATCATAGGGTTTTCATGGTGAAAGACATCCAAAAAGGATTTACCTTGCTTCCTTCTGCACAGTACTAACAAGTGTTAGCTATGGTGCCACACCATTGTCTTTGAGAGATCTTCCACCAGTTTCTTCCCCCACTACTACTGCTGCCCAGTAGCTGTTTGGCTCATTTAGTCTAGCTTCCCAGTAGAAACTTGTCTGACATGGAGACCCTCTCAACCACCCTGCTGCCATCTGCATAGCCTCTAGGCTCACAGGAGGACGCAATCCCACTACCATGCAAACACCATATCATGGTGGATCTCATGGGAGATTCCACTTCATTCCCTTCCTTCCTTCCTTCCTTCCTTCCTTCCTTCCTTCCTTCCTTCCTTCCTTCCTTCCTTCCTTCCTTTTCCTTGCTCACAACACCCAATTAGTATTCTGAGGTGACACAACACCCAGTTAATATTTTGAGATGAGGAGCATGCTCAGACTTCATTGGCCTGTTCCCCCCTACTTTGCTTTTTAAAAATACTTCTTGAAACCCTCAGAGTGGGGGTGATACCATTTTAATTACATAATGACCAGCACACTGAACACTGAAACTTTTATTACAACATATGATGTTAACAAAAGGTATTTGAAGAATGAGTTAACTTTATGTTTCACAGCTATTTCTTGCTACCATGGTGTATAGTGTCATGCATAGTTTTGCATCATCCTGGAAATCTAAACATTGGACCTGGAAGCTCTCCAGTAAAATTGAAATCAAGCAAATTCTAAGTCCAAAACAATTCAGAGGAGGTTTAGAAATGTTAACATGTTTTAATGCTCTGCCTGGGGTTCAATGATGGTTTTTGCAAAATTGGTGATGCTAGGAACCAGGTGTCTGCCACTGGGACCCTCTGTCAGGGTTGGCAGGATTTGGCTCCTCTGAGTATGAGCAGAGTGCTATCTGTGAAGCAAGGCTTCACTGCAGCAGAGTGTCCCAGTGAAGCAGAAAAAATTCCAGAGGCTCATTAAGTAAGACTTAGAGTACTGATTTATTGCTGCACTCTTAATATAAGGCTTAGCAAAAACATGCTAGCTTCCCAGCAATAAGACAAAGAGGAAAAACAGAAGATAATGGAGAAAAATTGGGCAGCATCTTCCCTTACAAACAGTATACTGCCAATGGAGTGGCAGGTCCAGCTAGGGAGTCTAACTGTTAGCTGGTCAAGGCAAACACCAGCCTTTTTATGCTACCTTGTCACCCTGGAACAAGTGGGGTGACCCAATCAGTGCTCTGACGTGTGACCTTCTCTAATACACAAGCTATAGACAAAACAATCCTGCTGGCCTTGCACCTGGCTGTCTGGCCACTCCACCTCTTCTCTTCTGCCATCCACTCATAGGAAATCTTTGCCTGCCCGGCAACAACCTTGACATCCTCTAGAGGCTTCACTGCCAAAAATGCCAAAGGGCTCTTTCACACTTCACAATTACAGCATTGTGATTCCATTTTAACCACCATGTCTGCTTCCTGGGGTTGGTAGTCTGGTGAGGTACTAAAGTTGCTCTCTGGTGGAAATGCTAAAACCCTCCTTAAACTACCAGTACTAGGATTTCATAGGACAGAGTTATAGCAGTTTAAAAGGAACCATAGTGCTATAATTCTATGATGTGTACAGGCCTCTACATGGAGGATTCATGAGCATTCACACACTCTGTATAGGTATACATTCCCTTCATGCAAGATAATTGCGTTAGGGAATTTTATAGGGTCTCAAGGAAGAATAGGTGAAGAATTCCTGCCTCTATCCCCCCATATTTTAGTACATGTGTTTCTGTTCTTCGGGAACACAAGTATGATAAGGCTGAGTCCTGGTGTTCAGAAGACTACAATTAGCACTGTAATTATATAGTGTGAAAGGGTCCCAAAAAGGAAGGAAACAAAATGGAAATTCACTTCTGTATTTATTTACCTATGCCATCAGTATGTAGGAAGGTGGCAACCTATTGGAAAGGTAAATCCCCACTCCTGGAAATTTCCAAGAGAGGTAAATTACCCTTTTCTTGATGGAAGAATGGAAGTCCTGAGAGTTAGGAGGACTCAAAGGTCACAAAAATAGCCTTTGGGACTGCATGTTGTCGCAGGGTCCCACTTTGCCCACTCCAATTCCACACAACATAACTATGCTTAACTTTAGCTGAATTATGCTCATTAGTTTTATCAGTTCAGTAACAAGATTTATTGCTACAAGTAACAAAATTATTTCAAGAACCCTGAAGGAAATGTCACTTGGAATCTCAGGGTTGTCAGTTTCTTAAGGATTCGTTTCCAGTCTTATTTACAGCAGCTTCACATGCAATTTAGTTGTGAAGCTTTCTGTCATAGAGATAAAATGATGGTAAATCTTCATTGACTTTATGTGGTGCAAGGTGCTAATGGAACCCAGTTGTTGGGGATCAGTTGGCTAACTCTTTCTGAGGAGTTCACAATGCACAGGAGGTTTTGTGCATCATCACCAAGATTACAATCATCAAATGACACTGGCTGGTTCCACAAATGTCAGTTTCCAAAGTTTGTAGGCTTCGCAATCCAAGATCAATACTTGTAATTGACAGTAGATTCCCATTTTCCAGTTATGCCATCCCTAAATCCTTGTTCAGCACTTGTCTGTATTACAATTGCCCAAATTAAATAAAATCAATTGATTTTAGAATGGATTTTGTTAAATCAGTTCAAACTGATTTCACCTCTTAATTTAACCAAGACTCAAATCAATTGACTTTTTTGCTATGCCTATTTAAAGATCACATTAAAGACATTTGAGAAATTATGTCTACTATCAGAGAAAAAGTATATATAACAAACTCCAAGGACTCAGCTCTTTTGAGTTAAAATGAAAGGGCATCTTGTTTATATGGAGGTTTTTACTTGAATGACATTTGCAATTAAGATTAACTTGATTAATGCCTCCTTGCACTACCATTCAGAATAACTTGATTTATGCCTCATTATGAGCAGGTAGTCCCAGGCCATCTTAAAGGCTTGGTGGTCTGATCATTCCTAAAGAAATTCTTCCTAGACCCAGAAAACTTTAGTTAACATCAAGCCAGTGGCAAATGCACTCTCCTGGGTAAAGTCTTTAATTAAATGGTTACCAACCAGATCCAAATAGCTTTGGATGAAATTGTTTTTCTGGATTCGTTCCAATCAGGGCTGGTTTGGGGATAGAAACTACCTGTTCCCAAATCAGTCTGTACAATGACCTGTGCAGGGAAAAAGCAAGGAGTGGGAATTATGATTCTGTTGATTCTTCTTGATTTCCCAGTTACTTTCAATGCCATCTAGCATGGTATCCTTTCAGAGAGACTGTCTAAGTTGGGAAAGGGGTATGGTTTTACATTAATCTCTACTTGGATGGCCAACACCAGATGGTGACTCTTAGGGAATGTTGTTTGATCCCATGGGATCTCCAATTTGGTATTGGGCTTATGCCTCACCCTATTTAACACTTTCATGAAAATGCTCGGTGCAGTTATCTGTAATTTTTGAGTAAGAACTCCCTGATAACATACAGCTTCATTTCTCATACTCATTTTCAGCTGGTGGGATGAGCTGAATTGATGTATGGCCTTGAGAATAGACTGAATGAAGGCCAATAAACTGAAGCTCAAACCAGACAACACTGAGTCACTGCTGAAAGGATGAGCAGCATTCAGTGAGTGCTAGATGGCTTTTCATTTCTCCAGAAGGTGCAACTGCCAGTCAGTGCCATGGATTGGATTTTACTTGCTTTGTTCGTACCTGAACAGAGATAATTATATAAGGGACTACCTTTGAAGATGGTTCAGAAAATATAGCTAGTCCAAGATGCAGCAAAAATATTAATCGCAGGGCCCTGAAAGATTTATCATATAATACCTGTTTTGGTCCAGCTGCAAGGGCTGCCAACATTTTTTTTTAAACACAACTTAATGTGCTCGTTTTAACCTATAAAAAGCCTACGCATTTTCTCCTGTCATCAACTTACACAAACCCTGACATCATCATTGGAGCCTTTCCTCCAAGTGACTCCTCTAAGACAAAGGTGGTGGTTGATAACAACATAGGGGATGTACTGAGTTGTCCCCACCTTTCTATTGAACACACATGACTATTGAATGCTCTTCTACCTGGCCTGACCTCACCATTATCATCTTCTCAGTTGAATTTCAACATTTCTGGACATTTTATAGGACATGATTGGCAACTTTTTCAGTTGTTAGAATAGGTCTTGGGAGAACCTGTTGTTTTATACATTGTTTTTCATATTTCTAAATAGCTTATTTTGAAGAGGTCTAGAGTCTTTTCAAAAAAAGAAAGTAGACATCTAAGAAATGGAAACAAGAGCTTACAGCAGGGGTGGACCCCTCCTAGGAATGAAATTCCAAGATGAGCCATGATATTTTGCCAATATTAATCAATACCTCTTTTTCTCTTTTTCCCCACATAGGGAAGCATGATGTGAAATATATTACAAAACATAATACAAAAAGTAGAAAGATAAGAAAAAGAAAAAAGAGAAAAAGAGAGCTAAACAACATTAACATTATCCAATACACAACATTAACATGAACAATATATCTTCCTGTCCAGTCACTGTTGGTTGATTAATTATACTTTTCAACTCCTGGTATATGTATATATGTATATGTATGTCTGTATGTCTGTGTGTGTGTGTGTGTATGCGCGCACGTGCACACACACACACACATATAGAAATAGCTCAAATATGACCCTTTTTTTTCTTGAGCATAATGCTTAATTGCAAACAGGGTCACATGCTAGCAAGTGCAAAGTGATGCCCATTAGACAACAAAAAAATTACTTCACTTAAACACTGATAGGGGTTGAGTTAGTAGTTACTACCCAGGAAAAAGAACTTGGGGCTTATAGAAGACCTTTCAATGAAAATAGTGTTCCAGTGTAAAACTGTCAAAAAAGAAGAAGAAGCAAATTTCATGTTGGGAATCATTAGGTAAAGAGTGGTAAATAAAACTACTGGAGAGTCAGTGTCATAATACCACTATATATCTGTAGTGTGAGCATACTTTGAAGACCATGTACATTATCTGGGGCCTGTTCACAGTACACAGTTATGCAGTTATTCCACTTTAACTGTCATAGCTCTCTCCTATAGAATCTTGGGAGGGGCATTTAGGATTCTCAGCCATGTATCTATTGTACCTCAACAAACTACAAACTCCCATGGGATAGAACCTTGGCAGTTAAAGTGGAATGATTGCTATAATTGTGTAGTGTGAATGGGTCCCTGGTGAAGGCACCTCAGAAAGTATATTGTGGTGCTCAAAATGGTGCTAGAAAAGGAAACCAAAATGATCCAGATGCTGCAGTAATGCCCCTACAGGGAAAAGTTACAATGTTAGGGGATCTCTTGCTTAGGAAAAAAAGTTCTGAGGAGAGGACATGATCGAAATATATAAAATTATACATGGTCCATAAAAAGTGGACAGGTAGGTCTCCCCCTCCCTCCCTCCTATAAGAGTTCAGAGTGTCCTAGTGAAACCCAACAGAGTTGCTACTGGACAATCAAAAGGCAGTACTTTGTCAGACAGCATATGTGGATTCCCTCTGATGAGTGAAATAACAATGCTACTTCACACTCTTAGATGAAAACCTGGAATGCATTTGTCTTTTAGAAAGCAATAGAATCCTAAAAGCTGCTGAAAGCTGCAATACCAACACCTCCTGCTTAAATTAGGCCCAGGGGGCCAGCCTACAAGTCTGCTTTGCACAAAATGAAAATACTTCCTGACTGATTCATAAACATAACATTTAGGAGGCTGGGGATATCTTCTCCCTCATGCTACCAAGTCCTTTATCCTGAATTAGGGTAAATGATAGCCTGGCAAAGGCACTGTACTTTCCAAAGACATGAGCAGAACATCAAGCAGCTGAGACTCATAATTAGAAACCTGAAACCAGAAAAAAAAAATTACAAATGATTACATGTTGTTCATGCAAAAACCACAGACACATACACTCCTTGCAGAGATTTCATTAGAAAATTAAATTAGTTCCCTGCATATGTCACACATGTATGCAGGTTACATTCTTTTATGTTTAATTACACTGCATCTGTAATGTATTGTGCCTGCGATGCTAAAGCCTATCATACAGATTGGCTGAGCTGATGAGAGGTCATAGAATTATTGGTGGAAGCCCTGGAAGGTTGAAGCCCTTTGTGCTTTTTCATTAGCAGGGACTATCGCATCATCTTCCACCACTGCCATCACCACCATTGAGCTTAAATGCAATCATCACTGTAGCTGGAAGGGAAATGGATTTGTTCAGCAGCAGTGCATAGCTAAGTTCTATTAAAGTTGTATTCAAGGTATTTGGGGACAATTTTGTCTTGAATGGGTAATGAAGACCCATTAGCTTTCCCTCTTTCACCCCCTCCCAAAAAAACTTGTTTCTATTGGAGGTGAAAAGTCCTAGAAAGTACCAAAAGGGAGAGAGTTGCTGGCACTTTTGGACTTCTTGGACTTCCTTGGGGAAGTTGCATAGGGATTGTCATGATGAGGGCCTGAACTTCAAAATTTACCACTACACTATTGCGCAGTAGTCAGATGACTTCATAGTCATTTCCACTGTGCTGGGAGAAAACTTTTAGAATATCTCCTGTTCCAATTTCTTTAAAACAGAAAGTTAACCATAACACTGATGTCAAGAATTCAACCAAGGCCTAGAGTCAGGAGTTGCTTTTTGGTGGAAATGGAGAGCTGAGAAAAAGAAAAAGCGGGGGGAAAACCCACAGGTATCTCAGTAGGGATATAAACCCTTGAACATTTCATGCTTGCATGCAAGGATAAATACTTCAAAATGTTTTCTCCTCACTGCAGAATAAAATGAATATTCCTCTGCAGTATTCTCCCCATCAACTGCTCCTAAGTGTTGCATGGGGATCATTCTGGGGGAAAAAAGTGTTTTATGCAGTGAACAGATTGCCTGTCCAAGAAAATATGTTTTCTGTGCAAAAAAATCATTTTTGCACAGCAAACAGTTTTCATGGAAAAAAAATAATATTTTTTTTTCTCTACAGAACTTTTCCTGCACAACACTTCCAGACAAACACTGGAAAAAACTGCACAAAATTTTCATTGTGTTATTCTTCCTAACAGGGTTCCCCAGCTGTCAGCAAATGTGTTCTTTCTCCTGGAAACAAATGAATGCAAATATTCTTAGGAAGGTAAACTAAAGAAAGAATACAGTATACTGACAAAGAGGAGCAAAATGAAAGTTTAGAAGAAGGTATAAGGGGAAAACTGGGGATTAAGCAGTGACATTTCCTGAAGAAATTGGACAGCAATTAAGACTAAAGTTGTTTATGTGCTTGGAAGGTGAAAGACAGGAGGTCCAGTAGGATGGTTCAAGGAAATGGAGAAAAGCAAGAAGTAGGCTGAAACAAGGA
The DNA here is from genome assembly GCA_948474755.1 of Ctenosaura bakeri. Classification (NCBI taxonomy): domain Eukaryota; kingdom Metazoa; phylum Chordata; class Lepidosauria; order Squamata; family Iguanidae; genus Ctenosaura; species Ctenosaura bakeri. The sequence goes on from CAOLHI010000151.1 coordinate 32,125, forward strand.
CCAAATGAAGCAATGGATGTCAGAAGATGAAATTAGCAGAAGGATAATTGAGATCCTAACCATCTGTTCATTCCAAGTGGAAACCAGAACTATGGCAGGACTGTTGACTAAACCTTCAGAAAAAATTCCAAGATAGTTCAGAGAACTGTCTACCACCCCTGTGTGTAAATTCAGTCCATCAGACCAGCAGAGGCAGCCTGGAGCTCAAAAACAATCAGGTAATTATCCCTCTGTGACAACAAAGTCATAACTAACTCCTTCACCCACAGATCATTATCCCCTAGTTCAGTTCAGAAGTTATGTCCTCTCACATGAGGCAGAAAAGGTATTTGCTGAGTGAGATCCATAATTGAGTTGGAAGCCATGAAATCTGGATTCCCTGTCAAGGGAGCCTTCACATGGATATCATGGTTCCACCATCACCATCTTGTGAGCAGCTCCATTCACTCAGGCACAAAGGTTATTAGGCATAGTTCGAAGTCTGTCATGAGATTCCAGCATTAGATATAGATGTTCACCCTTAAGTGGCTACTGAATGAGGTACATGATCAGACAGATAGCTTTCCTATATATCAAAGCTATTCTTTCCCTGAAAACAAGCCAAGTACTGCATCACGAACCTGATGGGTATGTCTGGAAGAGGTTGCCTACTCATATGAACTCATTCTCGTTTATCCAATGAGCTCTCAATAATACAAGCCAGACTGGCATATTTTTGTTTTTCTAGAATTCACTTCAAAATGCAACAATTTTTTCCATTAACCAACCTGTCATTCCTCACATTAATCTGCAGATTCCTAGACAAAAGAAATGAACCCCTGGTTTAGAGGTTAAGTCCAGCACATTGCATCAGTTTGTGGCTTTTCACATACCACTATTCACAATTAAGTATCCATTCAAAATGTAGAGAGATTTTGATCAGCCAAAATTACTACTCAGTGCCTATAGAAGTGCAAGTGGTTCATAGAGGTGAGTCCTAGAGTGCTAAATAGAAAGGAACCAGCAGAATTTTAGAAGAAAATAGTTCAAAAATTTCCAAGACTTTGTATGGATATTTTGCTTCAAGCTAAAATGGGAAAGAGCAACTGATAAATGGAGAAGATATAAAGCCATCCACATCCAAGCTTCCTAATCAGCTCATGGTGAGATTACATAGAAGTATGAATAGCTTGGGAGTTTTGTTAGCTGTGATTAAGTCATTTTTTTCCGTCTGACATTTTGACGACTTCCTAATATAAGTAGATGTCACTCACATCTTGTTGTAACTTTAAGCTGCTCCCCAGGGAAGTAATTCTCTGAGGTTTTTACAACATACAGTAGCTTGGAACATCTGCCAACCAAGCAACATTGCATCCAATATTTTCCTTTTCTTTTCAATGAAATAGAACATCTCAAAGTGATTTCACAGGTGGGATCCATTCCTTTTCTAGGAAGGCAGGGGGCACCCAGGTCAGCATTCCTTACAGGAGGGAGATTTCAGATACTTCTTCCTGACCTTTAATAGTGAAATAGCTTATCTGAGTGGTGGCAGTCAGCAAATAAAGACAGAGACTTGAACTTTCCAGAGGTCAAACTTGACTCCCAGAAGTCACAGCAGGATGCATCACTTTTGCAAAGTTCCCTATTCTGCAGTCAAAGCACAAAGTGGGGGCAAAACTTGATATAGTCAAGTATGCTGTGTGAGGTTATGGGTTGCATAAAATATTTTGATTAAGGGAAAATGAAGGTGAAATTCTCTTTTCTAAATTTTTATATTGTCAACACAAGTAAAATGGTTATAGGTTTCCCCCAACCATAATAACTTGGTAGTGTTTGCCTGCATTTTTAAGCTAACTAGATAGAATGGGATCTAGCCTCAATTTCACACCAGCATTTTTCTTAAGACCATTTTGCACATAACACTAATCACTTTGCTTCAACATACTTTTCATATTGGAGCATCTCTTTCACCGATCCAGGTAAGCATGGTGACATATTATATCAGTGACTGATACAACAACACACAGCAGTTCTGCTTCCACTGAGTCTCAGATATATCTCAAGACCATCTGATAGAATTTTCCATTACCTGTGTAGTCTTGGTTGGACAGTCAGTAACCCATACATGTCTCTCACTTATCTGTGGATAATTTACATTTCTCTTCCCCATTGTCTCCAGGTCAAATCCTGTCGCTTGAAGCAGTTCTGCCTCTAAATCTGGAGCAGAAAATCATCAACCCAAGGAAGGGAACCTGTCCCTGAAACATTTATAAACAGCTCAACAGTCCCTTATCTAAGCCCACATCCTTTTTCTTGTTCCACTCCTTGATGCATCCCCACCCATCTTCACCATGCCAAGCTACAAGATCTTGGCAACCACTTGTGATTTCCTGAAGCAGTCTGTTGCCTTGCTTGCCCGTCATTTTAAAATGAACAGAATATGTTCCTTCCTATGAAGCACTAGGAAGCACTCTGAAGTCTTTGGGCAACATCAGAAGCACTTGGAAAACATCAGAGGCTTTCAGTGATCATTGCCAGCACTTGGGAAGCATTAGCAGGACTTGGCAATCAAGCAAGTCAGCAAACCAAACAAGCTAAGCACTCAGCAAGTTCAATTCTTTACCAAACTGAGAAATCTGACAGTTCTGTGTTCAATGAATCCAGTTCTAAAGGCACTAGAAATAGTCTCCTAACTTATCAAGCACAATCTCCTACCTTTACCAGGTGCCATTGGACTTGCCTACTATAATTCCACTGCCCAATCTGATAGGTTCCATCCTCTTATTTCCAAGCCTGCTGTCTCTTGCAAAGTGGACAGTGAGGGTGATCAAAGACCAGCTGACATGTCATATGGGCCCCAAAGTGTGACCCCTGAGGTCTCCAGTCCCTGAAAAAATTCTAAAAATATTTCCCCCCCATGCAACACCTCAAAATAACTCAAAACCAACTGCAAAACATAGTGTGTTTTCTCTCCCAGTCCTTCCAAAATCTACTAGATACCCTATAAAGCTGTCAAAACCACCCCAAATTACCCAAAAAGTGACTAAAATAGAAACAGGAAGTGATATTGCTCACTTCCTATATCAAGTTCAACCAATTTGGGTTGGGGGCTTTTTTTTCCACACTGGTGTTAAGCCATTATGGAGGTTTAGGGGGAAAAAATCACCCAGAATTGTTTCTCAGAGGGCCTGGCAGCTTTTGTATACTGGTGCTGCCCACAGGATAGGTATGGGGGTGAAAATTGTCCTCTACCTGTCTGTAGCTGCCCACATCTGGTCTACCAGGTGTTAGACGTAAGATGTACACACTTGCAAAAGAGGTAGAGACAGCTTGTTGGGTTTCTTTGTATGTCTTTCTTCACATTGTTTGCTGTGTTGCTTCTTCTGCACAGTAATACCCTCAGGTGTGACTTCACTCTTCTCCATACATCTCTTCCTCTCTCTTAGTCATGTAGCTTTTTTTCTTTCCCCAAAATGTGGCTTCCTCTAATCAAAGACTTCTCTTCACCACACAGAATTTTTGTGGATAATTCCAAATGCTGTTTTCAAGGGGCTAACAGAGACTTCATTACCCAACTCAGAACTCAAGCCCTGTGGGGTTGGTCTGATGCAAATGGGAAGTTGCCTTATCCTGAATTAGACCATGGGTCAATCTTACTTGGAACTGTCTAAGCTGATTGGTAGTAGCTGTCTGGTATTTCAGGGAGGGTAGTTTCCTAAACTCAACTGGAAATGCTGGGGACCAAACCTACCACTTGTACACAAAGCACATGCATTAGCAGTGAGCCACAGCCCTTCCCCTCACCACCACTGTATCTAATCCTACAAATCCTGAAATATCCCCCGCTATTTATTTATTTTTTTCATATCACTGTGGTTCTATAGGAATTTTGCTACCAGAAGGATCTATCTGGTGTCATATTGCAACCCTTCTAGAAGACTGGCAAGCTGACAACATGTCAAGTCACTAGTAGAGGTGACAATGCAAAATATGGCCAAACATTCATGCCCCAATTTCACTTTAAGATGCCCCTGAGGAAAAGAAATCACTTTTCCCGTTTCTCCTAATTCTTCTAAAATTTGGCCAGCAGAGAAAATATACTTCCCTGAAATTTAAATCAATAGACCTAAATTATTTAGAGAGACATTTCCCCACAGGAGCAATTGAGTTAGGAAAACTACTGAGATTGCTGCTTTCTCTCTCTCTTTTCCCCTCCCATCAGACAACTACTATGGCCCTTTGTGTGATCTTTGCAAATGTGATGATGCATAGTGTCTAGACACAATGTTGCTACACTTATCTCTATATCCTCAGAATCATTTATATTCCAAATACTCTGTCAGGCAGACCTTGCTGAAAGCAGACCATCCTCAGAAATTAAAGTCTGTTGTGTCAAGAAAACACTTGAATATTTGCTTCTCTATTAATGTTCACAAAAAAAAGCTGCTCTCAGTAGCTCTGATTTTGGCATCCTCCCTAAACCTGACACCTCCGATGGATCAGCAGAGAGGAATAAATATTTTGAAGCACCATCATCAGACAATATTGATTTCAAAGGATGATGCTCATAAACTCACACCCCTCAACAGGTGGAAGAGAGAATAAATTACTTTCTTGGGAGAAGATAATTGTTATGATCGGATTGTTGATGGGAAGGCCAGGTGCTTTCCATTTAAGCTATCCCTACTAAAGAAAGAATAACAATTTCTAATGTTTGTTTTCTCTTTTAGTGAAATACTGGAAGGGCATACAATTGCATTATTGCTTTGTGCTCTCCAAGTTTCCCCAGGCCATCTGCTGGTAATCAGTATTAATAAGAATATACACATTTCTCCTACTCCATTTCCTTCTTGTCTGCTGTTCCTGTATTTCACTTATCTTGAATTCTAATTCAGGACAGCTGAATTCCAGTGATGCATTTAAATCTTTTAGTCCAAGTCTCAAGTCTTTATACCTTCAAGTCTTAAGTCAAGTCCCAAGCCCTTGCAAGCAAGTATCCGGTCAAGTCTCTCTCTCTCTCTTTTTTTTTTCCAGTCTCCAGTCAAGTCTCAAGTGTGGAGGCCAGCTTTAACAGAAAAAAGAGGAAGTGGTGGTCGGGTATATAGGGACGTGTCAATGGGATTACAAGGGTCTGCAGCTTCAGAAGTGGGGAGGAGGATCTTTTTTACTCCTCTTCCCCTAAACTGGAGGCTTTTGTGTCAATGGGCATTAAAGAGTCTGCAGCTTCTGGAGCTGGAGGCTTTTTTAAAAACAAGGAATATGATCCTTCTTATTCTCCATTACTGAAGCTTCAAAAGCTTTAGAAGGAAGGATCCTTCCTCCTCAAGACTGTTGTCTAATATATTTGCAGTTCCTCTCTGAGATATGTGCCTTGTGCTCTGAGGGTGCGTCTGCCTTCTGCTCCTGGGAAAAGTTGGAGAAGGCTCCTCTGATATGCAATAGGGATAGGCTGCGGAGCAGACCTTAACCATGCCTCAGGACTGTTGCATAATGTGTTTGCTGTTCCCCTTCAAGAAATGCACCCACGCTTTGGGTTTGATACAGATTGTCATGTGACCAGTAGACAAAAAGAGATGGAAGCATTGTTCAAAGACATAGTGTTTCTGGATTAATAGGTTATGTTACTGAACCAAGGTCAGCAAGTCAGTAAAAATACAGAAGTCACAAGTCAAGTCAGTGTGTCTTTTATTGCCATGTTGAGTCCAAGTCAAGTCACTGAAGTGACTTGAGTACAACTTGAGTCCAAGTCAATTGATTTGAGTCTACATCATTGCTGAATTCCATACAGGTCAGATCCATAGCATCTTCAGGATAGCATCCTCCCCTATATGTCTATCCATGTTTTGAGATCTTCTAGGGAGACCCTTCCCTCTGTCCCAATACCCCACAGATGGTAGGAACACAGGAGAGGGCCTTCTTAGTGACTGCTGGCAGGCTTTGGAACACCTTACCTAGAGAGGTTAGACTGGTACCCTCCTTCCTATCTTTTCATGGGCAGATGAAGACACTTTTGCTTTGAGGGCTTATGGCTGAGGGGGGAACAGGCCTTTTAGAATGTGCTCCACTGTTATTTTTGTTTGATTTTTAGTGGGTTTGCTTTTAACTGCTTTTCATTTTATTGTCAGTTAAATATATTTTTATATATATTTATAGGAGCCCTGGTGGCGCAGTGGTTAAATGCCAGTACTGCAAGCCAGAAGGTTGTAAGTTCGATCCTACCCAGCTCCAAGGTTGACTCAGCCTTCCATCCTTTCGCAGGTCAGTAAAATGAGTACCCAGCTTGTTGGGGGCATGTATAGAAATGTTTCGAAATACATGCTATTTGTAAGTTGTTCGTCGCCTCGATCCATATGGAGAGGCGGGATACAAATAAAAAATAAAAATAATATATTTTTAATTTTGGTATGATGTAGATTTTTAGCTGTATCTGTTTCACCTTGAGTCCCAGACGGGAAAGAAAGATGAATGATGAGGATGAGGATGATTTAACTAGGAGACTTTTTGATAATTCATTTCACAATCAGAACACAAGTAGTTTACTGAAACTCTTCTGTTCTGCAATTTTTTTCCATGTTATCAAGGCACATTTATCCATCAATAAGTTACCAGATAGAGAAATATATACATGTATGTTTGTATGTGCGTATATGTGTGTGTGTGTATACATATATGTATATGTATGTACATCTTACTATGAGAAGATGGTGAAGATGGCCTTTTTTGCTTGATAAGGACACACAGTTTTATGTCATAAAATAGCCAATAATTCACAGAGTACAATTTTCCTTAAAAAAAAAAAATCTTAGTACTTGAGGATTAATTGCCTGCTAATCTTCGGGTATCTACATGTAACGTTTCAATTATAATGCATAAGGTAGATGGCTATTTCTCTCCTTTCCTTCAAAATGTGTCAAATAGGAATGTGCTTGCTAAACATCAACAGTCACATAAAAAAAATGTTAGCAGCTGACTCTGCACATTGTGTTATGAAATAGAAGCATTGCGAGGATCTGTAGCCTAAAATTCATGCATCCTTGATGGAACAAAAGCTTTTAAAAACCTAAGTAAGTATAGGAAAGAAATGTGGAAATACTTCTCATTAATATTTAGTTATGTACCAAGAATGGGCCCTAATCGTATGTTTATGTATCACTAACAGAAAATGTTTCAAATTTTTGCATTATTGGTTAGCACTGCATAGCTGTCAGATTAAATCCATTGAGGGAAGTGTATGACAATTGTGTAAAGCATTGCTAGAGATCTACAGACACCAACTTCTTTCACATAATGGAGCCACAAAAGAGTGAAAACATATTGCAAAAGTATTAAAGAAACAATTGAAGATGAGATCCCATTAAGTCCATCAGTAGTTCCGTTGAATTATATAAAAGGTAGACAGTAAAAGGAAACATTGTGTATTAATTGGCATCTTGTTATTGACAGCTAGAGTATTATTGGCAAAATATTGGAAGAACAGCTTGCTTCCTAGTTTGGATGAATGGCTGATCAAAATGTGGCAGATGGTCTCAATGAATAAGTTAACTCATTTTAGGCATTTGTGGAGCAGGAAAACACACTCAGTTAATTATATTTTGTAACTTCTCTTGCTTACTAGAACAGGCTTAAATCTTAAGGAAATGCCCTGACTAAAGTGTTACATTTCATATCAACATACCAGCATTTCATACCAATATACCAGCATCTGAAGGTTTAAGTAGTCTAGTTATCAACTGGGTTAAATTTCATTTATTTAACCTTTTTTTTACCTTTTTTTTTTTTTTTAAGTGAGTGAAGCCATTTAGATTTTAATTTGGGTTATCCCCAAAAGCCAGCATAGTGTAATAGAATGAGAGTTGAACTAGGACTCTGGGACATCAGGACTGGAATCCCTGTTTGGCCATGGAAACCCCACTACATGGCCTTAGGCAAGTAATACTCTCTCAGCCTAGAGGAAGGCAATGGCAAATCCCATCTGAAGAAATTCGGCCAAGAAAACCCAATGATGGTTTCACCTTACAGTCACCATAAGTTGGAAATGACTTAAACAGCACAACTCCTCCTCCTCAATTCAGGACCAGGGATAGTTCTTTTAATGTTCAAGACTAAAAACCCATAGTTGATTCATTGCTAACTGAAGTGGGAGTCACTATCCCCCACTGGAAAAGTCAAAGAGCATTTTTGCTGCCCTGAAAAACAAATCCAACATGTTTTCTAGGAAGGCTTGGAAAATGGCTTTTTGGTATTCAAGCCAAGCTAGCCAGCTGTTATGAGTTAATTTCAGAAGTGGGAATCAAGTGGGCCTTATGCATGGTGAGGGGGTGGACTTGCACAGTACTTTAAGAAAACACAAACACACTTTGCTCCATTGGAATGTTTTGCCCAGTGTAGATCATCACAGTGGTAGGAATTGGGATCACAATCCAGATAGAGACTAAAGGGGATCAAGGGTTTAAAGTTGCATTGCTTCCTCTTTTAGAGTCACAATCTCAACTGAACACTCTATACCTGTAAACTGGAATAGGACAAAAAGTCATTTATGAAAGAATGGGAGATTCCTTTCTCTCCAAAGCGAACTGTAGGTGCGCGCGCGCGCGCACACACACACACACACGAGAAACACTCCCTCCATACATCGCACACCATGCTTTTGATCCACATTGGGACCTCAGCAATTTCAATTTCCATGGTAGAGGGAGCAATTCCTGTTTGAAAGAATGGGAAAGAATGTTTCTATTCTATTCTATTTCTATTCTAACTGCAAATTGCATTGGGGGGGGGTAATTTAAAATAATAGTGGATTGTCTCTTGCTACCAACAGTGGATTCCCACCCACCAACTCTAGGATCCCAATCCAGATAAAGGACCCAGTGCTATTTGTATTGAGGGGAACTATCCCATGCAATTTTTTCCCCAGTGCAAAAATAGGAACTATGCAGTCTCCATTGTTTTGGTTCTTTACCTCAATCATTCCTTGCAGTCATTCTTTCTACATCTCTTCTCAGACAATTGCGATGCAGGTATCTTCCTATAGATGTGGATACCAACAACTTAATACCAAGGTTTGCTGAAAAATAAGCTCAGAAGGGAATGCAGCAGAAATGTCTGAGTAAATATGCACAGGGTTCCTCTGTCAACTTCATAACCATAACAAATAGTACGATTTCATATGCTAAGTTATAAATGAAAGTATTTTATGTTGTTAAAGCAATAACATAAATTTAAGCTTATAAACAAAAGAAATATTGCTCTAATTTTACACCAAATTTCATTTTTCTTCCTTAAACAAACCCATAGGGGGAAATTTTAATTTTTTTTTCACTCCATGGTTTCATGATTTCTTGAAATCTCAAAGTATAAAACAAGCTCTTATACTAAACATTGCATACAAAGTGTTCCCACCATTTGCTACCCCAAGTTGCTCCTAAGGAAGGACTCCTTTGTCTTCTCTTCAAGGGTCATAAACTCCATTCCACAGAACCAGACTGGACTGGAGGAGGGCAAATATTGTCCCCATCTTCAAAAAGGGAAAAAAGGAGGACCCAAATAATTATCGCAGATCATTAAACAGTCAGTTTGTAATTACTTAGAAAGCAATGCCATAATCACTAAGAGTCAACATGGATTTCTCAAAAATAAGTCATGCCAGACTAATCTTATCTCTTTTTACAATAGAGTTAAAAACTTGATAGATAAAAGGAATGCTGTGGATACATATCTTGATTTCAGTAAGGCCTTTGACAAAGTTCCCCATGACATTCTTGCAAAGAAGCTAGTAAAATGGGGACTGGACAGTGCTACTGTTAGTTGGAGTGGTAATTGGTCAACAGACCGAGCCCAAAGGGTGCTCACCAATGGCTGCTTTCATCCTGGAGAGAAGTGACAAGTGGGGTGCCACAGGGTTCTGTCCTGGGCCCAGTGCTATTCAACATCTTCATCAATGACTTGGATGATGGAATAGAAGGTATGCTGACCAAATTTGCAGTTGACACCAAAGTGGGAGGGGTTGCTAATATGACCTTGACAGATTGGAGATCTGAGCCAAAGCTAACAAAATTAATTTCAACAGAGAGAAATGTAAGATCCTACACTTAGGCATAAAGAATGAAATGAACAAATATAGGATGAGAGACATGTGGCTGGATAACAGTACGTGTGAAAGGGATCTAAGAGTCTTGGTAGACCACAAGCTGAACATGAGTCAACAGTGTGACGTGGCAGCCAAGAAAGCCAATGTGATTCTTGGTTATATCAGTAGAACTATGGTATCTAGATCAACGGAAGTAATGGTACCACTCTATTCTGCTTTGGTTAGACCTCACCAGGAATACTGTGTCCAGTTCTGGGTATCTCATTTCAAGAAGGATATTGACAAGCTGGAACATGTCCAGAGGAGGGTGACCAAAATGGTGAAGGGTCTGGAAGCCATGTCCTATGAGAAGTGGCTTAGGGAGCTGGGTATGTTTAGTCTGCAAAAGAGAAGGTTAAGAGGGAATATGATAGCCATGTTTAACTATTTGAAGGGATGACATGTTAAGGAGGGTGCGAGCTTGTTTTCTACTGCTCCAGAGACTAGGACAAGAAACAATGGATTCAAGCTGCAGGAAAGGAGATTCCACTTGTACCTGCGGAAAAACTTCCTGGTGGTCAGAGCTGTCTGGCAGTGGAATGTGCTGCCTCGGAGTGTGGTTGACTCACCATCTTTGGAGGTTTTTAAACAGCGGCTGGATGGCCATCAGTTGGGAGTGCTTTGATGTGTGTTCCTGCACAGCAGGGGGTTGGACTAGATGGCCCCTGGGGTCTCTTCCAACCCTATGATTCTATAACCCATCCATGGCTGATCAGCATCTGTGAGGAATTTTGCTCTCTTATCCCTCCACATATTTGGTCAGTGTAGCATTTACACTTTATATCTGTGTACATGTGACTTCACGTTGCCTGTTGACTTATGGTGCCCTCATGAATTTCATAGAGTGTTTTTAGCAAGGGATACCCGGAGGGGTTTTTGCCATTTCCTTCCTCTGAAATATAGCCTATAGCACCTGGTATTCATTGATGGACTCCCACCCAAGTACTAGTCAGGACTGTCTGCTTAGCTTCCATGATCAGACAGAATCTGGTGCCTTCAGTGTATTTAGGCCCATAGACTCTATGCTGTAGAACAATCAGACCAACCATGAGGTTGGGTAAACAAAGGGTTCTGGAGTAAGCCATGGGGGGAAAAAACTGGTGCCATGATATCTGTTTGACTTTAGATGATATGTAATAATACTGTTGAAACTGATGTCCAAATTATAATTCCTGCCTATCAGCAAAAGCCCATCCAAATACCAATTTGGGAAATGACAGCTAAAGAGGAAATCAACCTAGTATTTATTTTCTCCATGTAAACCCACATGCACTGTGTATTAGAATGCAATATGCTCTTGTTTCAGTAGAAGGAGGGAAGCTGGGTCAAAACATCTGATTGTTCATCCTGGGACAGATGCATGTTTTAGTTCAGCCATGTCACCTTTGAGTTTTGGAGATGGTATTTAGGGTTGCCAACTTTTCAGCTGATGACTGTAGCTGTTTCACATGCAGGCTCTTAACAGAATCATGATGGGTAAAAATAAATCTGTTATCCCCAAGGATGTAACAATTCTTCTTTTCCTTAAACGAACACAAATCCTACTAATTTCTATAGTGAAAATATTTATCTGAGTCATTTGGCAATTCTAAGCCTGTCCTGTGAACTCTGTAGCCACTTGCAGAACTAGGCCATTGGTAGAAGAAAATTGATGGACAAATAGATTTGATTTGGACTGAGGTGGACAGTGAACTGACTTTTCCCAACTGACTGCCAATGAAAGTGTGTGGCTCTGATGTCATTAAACTGATTAATCTCATCCATATGTTAATCTGAACTTCAAATGATCTATCCAAAGTACTGAACCTAATTTGAGGGATAGTGCTTAGCAACTTTGACATCTACTTGAAAATTCAGATTAAAATTCAAGGCAGATTCACACACACATATAGTCACTGAGAGTTGAGCCACCAACTTCCACTGCTGACTGCTCTCCTTCTTCCTGGAGCAGTAGTAGCTACCATTGTCAAATCAGAGAAAGGGGGCTTCAGAATCTCATGAAGGTTTGGAAATCTAGAGCAGCAATTAAAAGTTAATTTAGAGAGCAGGAGTGGAGAAGAAAAAGACAGAGGGATAGCAATGAGTGAGTGAGAATGAGAGTGAAAAGGAGGAGTTCTTGGATTAAAATCTGTTCCAAGGGAGAATTTGGGCCCATAATGCTCATCTTCTGAAAGCATTCTGAACCTCCAAGGAAGTTTCCAAACTTTGGAAACATAATTTCCTATAAGTCCAGCTGCAGAAGACTTGCTTGTTAGGAGAACTTCACTGCCTACTGGTTTGTTTCTGGCACAGTTCAGGGTGCTGGTTATGGCCTATACCAGACACTTCAGTTGTCTCAGTTTGACAGAAACAGTCCTGATTAATCTTTTGTCATCCCACTTGCTAAGCTGCTTTTAAAATGTCCCAGCTGCTCTTTCATCCTCCCACTTTCCCCCTTAATTCTCAGCTAACTTCAATGGCTGCAAATAATAAATAATACATTCTATTAGCTCTTTCTCTTCTGTTTTTTTTTTCTTCAAACAAGTTTGATCTGCAGACATTAGCAAGTGCCAGTGTTTATCCTCCTGTGATGCTAGGGTGATTGCTTTAAAAAAGGGATAGTGATACTGTACCCTTAATACCTGTGTGGAAGAGGGCATTTCAGCACATCTTCTACATAACTGTTAAAGGTATGCAGGCACTCCCATCTTTTGTATCTGGTGGGTTGTACAGTTAAACATTCATCCAGCAATTTCTTCAGAGTAAGCCATCGTAAAAGACACAAAAGTAGGTCACAAGTTGATCCTTGCTAGATGCTATTGGATTGGATCGCCTACATTCCTTACCATTGGATATGCTGAGTAGAATTCATGGGAACTACGTTCCAACCACATTTGGATAGCTATCCTTTGTCCATCGCACAGCGAAAGACTGTGACAGAGTACCACCATTGGACTAAGAATGCATACAAGTAGGAGTACAGAAGGATAGATTTATTTCTGGTGTGTGTTTCTTGGATTTGGAAAAGTTACCCTTTGGAATAAAATCTGAAAATGCTAAGAGATCCGGAGAACTGCAATCCCCAAAAGAAAATGTTCTAATCTCTGTGATCCCATTTCTACATTAATCATCTTTTTTTAAAAAAAAAAATATGAAAAATCATGTTTTTGAATGCCTTTTCCTCTAAAATATATTTTCTCAAGGTGTAGATTTCTGTATATATTCTGTGGTAGTTCTGTGCTTTCAAGTTACTCCGGACTTATATCTACCCTAAGGCAAACATATCACAAGGCTTTCTTGGCAGGATTTGTTTGGAGGAGTTTGCCATTGTCTTTCTCTAAGGCTGAGAGAATATGACTTGCCCAAGATTACATAATGGATTTTCATGGTCAAGCAGAGATTGAATCCCTGATCTCCCAGAGTCTCAATCCAACACTCACACCACTACACTATATGGCTCTCTGTATTTAAAGATATATTTTACATGCATTTTATATAATATTCTTTTTATATGGCTTAGTTTTGTTTTGTTTTCTTGAACTGTGAAATGTACCACCAAAATGTGGAGAAATGAAAAACATGAAGGATTTCCCAGTCACCATATTAGTAAGACTGGTTCACTTCAAACCATGGGCTAAATGAAATCCTTGTGCATATCTAACTAGAAACTTTACACTTGTAAAATGAGTATAAAGCAGATGTAGATTAAAAACCACCTTTCTCATTTTTCACCTTTGGTTTCAGAACTTGGCGGATGAGGAACAAAATAATCATCGTCTGCAATATCCACCTTCATGAGGGTGTTATGAAGCAAATGCATAAGGTTTACTCCAGTGTGTACCTCATAATATACAATTCTAACACTCATTTTTTTAAAAATGAAAAATTCTTAAACTTCTTCCTTTTCAAGGTGCTAATTTAAACTTATCCAGCATGGGTAGTTTCATTTTGATGCTCTACTGGCCATTATTAACTCCACTCATGTTCTGTTTTTTCCGTCTAGATTTCTTATAATGAGGGCTATATAACTGCCGACATCTCTTTGCATTATATAGAACAATAATAAACTCAATTATTTCTATTCTATCCAGATGTGATTGAAATATCTAAATAAACTCTTCTGATAGTGTTATCCTTTTCCCAGAAAGCCCATCCCCCATGTTCATATACTGATGGATCTAATAATATTCATACTACATTACTTACCACTGCTTAAGACCAAAGCCAGGGGAGGTGAGCTGAACAGTATCTAGCCACTTGACAACCTAATTTTTGAGAAGGGTGACAACTAGCCTGAAGGCATTTTGATCAGTGACATGGTTGAGCCCATCACGAAATAACTGCTCAGCTATGTTTAAAAAAAAATTAAAGCCACAAAATTTAATTGTATCATATTGTTCATGTTGATGGATCTAAATGAAAATCGCAGAGGCATATTTATCTCTTTGCATAAACTGGCTAATTTTGCATGTGGCTACTTGCTCCTAACACAAAAGTTTTGTCTCAGAGCAGCGGCCAGTTGTCCAGATGGTCTTGGCAAAAATCCTCACTGACATAACAAAAACTTGAGCATGTGATCAGCTTCTAACAGCAATTGTCACATTTTCCTTAACAAGAGCAAGGCAACAGTGAAACCATGCTCTGCTTTAGTAATCAGCATCCTATTCTTATACCCAGAATTAACCCCAACCGATTTTAATGTACAAATCCTATATGTGTTTACTCAAAATACACACACACACACATGCCTACCAGCGTTCAAATCCCTGCTTAGCTGCAGAATCCCACTCGCTGGCCTTGGACAAGTCACAACCTTTCACATCAGAAGGCAGCAATGGCAAACCCCCTTTGAACAAATCTTACCACCAAAAACCCGTAAAAGGTTGACCTAAGGATCACCATAAGTAGGAAACAACTTGAGGCTATACAACAATAACAACAACAGCAGCAAAGTCAAAATACAGTAGGCCTATGTGGTTTCAATTATGTGCTGGCTCCCAGTGCTGCTCATACTGCTCTTGGTATCTGGCTTCTGCTGTCTCATGCTGCAAGCTCTTCTCATGGTATCTGGTACTCCTGGGTGCTGCTACCTTATGCTGTTCACACAGTGCTGATTGCAGTATCTGGTGCTCCTGGGTGCTGCTGCCTTGTGCCAGCTATTGAAATTGATAAAGTTTTTTCTTCTGATACATCAGAAGGTCAATAATGATGGTTTTCGGTGGCCTCAATGCCTCCCTCCATTTCAGGTAAGAAAGAAAGGATTCTATATTATATGTGAAAATTGGAGAATGCACTCGATCTTAGGACTAATTTCTCATATTGTACATGGGCCCACTGTAATGCCCAGCCCCAACATTGCACTAGTCTCCTCTAGTCTTTTCCGTCCCTTCCTGCAACCTCTGCACTACCTGAAAATACCTGAAAATATTCTCCAGGTGGTTTCCCATCCTCAGAGCAAGTCCACTGGGCACCTGGGAAGTTATAGAAAGAAAGAAGATCAGATACCCCACCACCACCTAGTATGGCTAATGGAAGCAGCTCCTTCAGTGTAAAAAAAAATTGGGTCATAGCCATTGAGTGTGAAATTGTTGTGAATAGAATGGAATCCATAACTTGTAATCCTGTGAAGTCCTCAAACTCAGCCCTGTCCACATTTTCCCCGTTTCAGCTTTACAGCTAGTGTTATTTTCTAAAAATAATTGTAACTAAGCTGGAAGGGAGCCAGAGTTCTTAGGAAATTCTGGGAGTTGTCACCCAAAAGGTAACCTTTTCAAGCTCTGAAAATAACAATGAGGAACAATGAGGATATTAGATGTCCATCAAATTTATATTTCAAACTAGGGACCAGACCAGGCTACATCATTATGTGGAAGAAAGCTCCACCAATATTGTGTCCTTGAGAGTGTGGTTAGACACACAATGAGAACATACGTCCACATTGTAATAAATGAGATATACAACCTCCCCATGTTATTCTACATTTGCTAAAAATATTGAGGGCAATCCTGCTCCATTGTCTTCACACCTATGTTGTTTTTAAAAATTTGTCCCAATTTGGGGAGTGTGATCCATTTATGAATTTTGATGTGATTCTTTTTTTTAAGGGGAAACTGAAACAGTTTAGCCACCATGTTTCCTTCAGTGACCCCTGGTCTATGAAAGATGCTATATATGATTTTAACGCTTTAAAGCATTTGTGATACAATAGTCAACTAGCAATATAAATAAATTGTTAAATCATCTGTTACCTCACTTTACCCCCACAAAAGGCAACATATGGTCATCAAAGTTCACATGGGGGGATTTATTGCATTTGCTTAGGTGTAAGTCCCATGGATTTCAATGGGGCTTGCTAGTAAGTAATCAGAGATAAGATTTCAGTCTTGAAGTTAATTAGGGTGATTAAAACACTGAATATGGTGATTAAAACAGGGACACAGCAGAAGCCTAAACATACTTCTGAATATCTGGAGAGCTTTGAAGTACCTAAGGTTAAAGTTCCAGGATTTTTTGGAAAAGGATAGGCGGGGAGAGATTAAGAAAGTACTGAGAATTCCAACACAACTATTCTAATCACATTTACTCAAAAGTCAGTAGCAGTTGCTTCCAAATACGTGTGCTTCATTCTTTACTCACATTTCATAAACCTTGTTGTCTGTTTCCTTCAATTAACACAGAATTAACCTCCCAACGAGGCTTTACGGCTGCTTTTGGTTTTAGTAGCTTTCTTCATCAGCCCTAAGAAAGTGCATCTAAACCAATAAAACTGATTCGGAGCTGATGGGTGCATTTGCATCCTGGCCAGGACATCAATCAATAGCTTTCATTTTGTTTAAAGGCCAAGGGCCAAATGAGAGTTTGAAAAGTCCTTGTAAAATCTTTGGGCAATTTTGAGATTGAGTCTAATGAAAGATTAATGAATACAAGCATCCATTCCATTCCCAGCCCATCTATTTACATGTGACTTCCAACTTCATCTCCACTGAATAGGTTGAGGGACAATGCTAGTGAAACTATCTCCGCAGCAAGTACTGCTCATTAGCTAAGCTTGACTGACGCTACCTACCATAAGCATTTTTACCACAGCTTGGAAAATTTAATCTTTCTGACCATCAGCACATGCCAGCCAGCATAGCAACCTCTCATAGTTAGACATTTGCTTTCATGTCAAGGGTACAGGGAATATGTTTAGAATGCTATTGTTGTTGTTAATTGTTGTCAAGTCAATTACAACCTACAAGTCATTCTATCATCAACAGCTCTAATCAGGTCCTGGAGAATCAGGGCCATCGCCTCCTCGATTGAGTTCATCAATTGCTAATGCGGTCTTCCTCTTCTCCTACTGCCTTCTACCTCACTCTTTTCCAGTGGACCATGTCTTCTCATGATATGCTCAAAGTATAACAGTCTCAATTTAGTCATTTTGGCTTCTAGGGACAGTTCAGGTTTGGTTTGCTCTTGAACCCATTCATTTGTCTTTTTAGCAATCCATGGTATCCATAGAACTTTCCCCATTACCACATTTCAAACAGTTTGATTTTCTTCCTATCAGCTTTCTTTAATATCCAACTTTCACAACCACACATAGAAATTGGGAATATGATGGCATGGGCAATCCTGGCTTTAGTATTCAATGATATATCTTTATACTTGAGGATCTTGTCTAGTTCCTTCATAGCTGCTCTTCCAAGTCCTAATCTTCTGATTTCTTGCTTGCAGTCTCCATTCTGATTAATGACTAAGCCAAGGTATAGAAAATCTTTAACTATTTTAATTTATCATCTACTTTGAAGTAATGTATATCATCTGTTGACACATTTGAACACTTACTCTTGTAAAAGATGAGAAAATGTGTGAATATTCTCTACATCTCCCATAGTAGAGAGTAATGTTCTTGTTTATTGCCTTCAAGTTAACTTTGACATGCAGATCTTATGAATGAGAGCTCCAAGAATCCCTGGACACCTGCTGCCCTGTTCAGATCCTTCAGACTCAGAGCCATGGTTTCTTTAATTGAGTCCATCAACCTGTAATGCAGCCTTCTTCTTTTCCTACTGCCTTCCATTTTACCAAGCATTACTATCTCCCCTAATACGTCATTTCACAAAGAATTATCCATTCCCCTTCACATCTAACATCCATTTACATCAGTATTGGGCATACTGTGGCAAAGAGGTAAACAAAAAAAGTTTAGTGAGCTTGGTTCACCATTAATGAGCTACAGAATTCTAATTCAATTACGTTTAGAAGTAATGCAAAATTAACTACTACACTAAATTTAATTATCATTTAGATTTCACTTAAAAGCTTGTACTGGAACTCTTACAATAATGAAGCTGAAAAAATGTCAACAATGGTTTTATTCAACCTCCCCCCCTCCTTTTGTCCCTGTATTGAGGTTGGGAGAGAAGGAAATATTTGCATGAATTCTGGAAAACCCCAACCAAAAGACTTCTATGGCTTCCCTTTTCTTTTTCTTTTATAATATCATCTCTTCCCTTCCTCTTTATGCAGCTTGCTGATTCTCACATGGGTTCCAGCAAAAGTCCCTAGGATAAGAGTTTCAAAATATAGTTTCCTGGATCAGATAAGTCGTCTCAATGTCATGTGTCAGGTAGAATTCAAGATGGCCATCTGGATGCGAAGAAGACCAGCCTCCTTCTAGCCTGCCATTCCTGTTTTTGTTTTTTTTAAAAAAAATCTTTTCACCTTTATATTAAACAATACATTAATTATTAACAAAAATAAATAAAGATTCTTATGGCTATTTGCCATTTTAAAAAGACCAGTTGAAAAAATGTAAAAAAAATAAATTGTTGTTTCTTTGGCACAGCCAATAAAGTTGTCCCTTAGAAAATATCTAACTTAATTGATTATAGTTAGTTAGTTCCTGTAAGAGAGAAAAAGTCAACAACATTAAATTGATCTTGGGGACCTTTTACACTACACAATTATAACACTATGATACCACTTTAATTGCCATGCCTGCATCCTATGGAATCCTGAAGTTTGTAGTCTGGGAGGGCATTAGAGGAGCTCTCTACCTCAGAACTTGAGACATCCCTCCCTAAACTGGCAGTCCCAGGAGTCAACCTAACTCATGCCAGTTAAAATGGAATCACCATGCTAGAATTCCTTAGTGTGCCAGCCAGTGCCGCTTCACTCATATTTTCAATGAATCCATTCTCCATGCTGTGTGGAGCAGACCTTGAAACAGTTATTTTTGGGATGTTGGCAAGTTTTACTTGTAACAAGACCTAAATGTATCTCCAGATGTGACAGTGCAAAGACTTCTTGAAGGATTCAACTTCACTCTACCTAAGATAAATGGAGTTTGCAGCTTCACAGAGGATCAACACAATCTAAAACTCAAAGAGAGCTACTTTGGTGCTGCTAACAGGGGCAGAAATGGCTTTTATTTCTATGTCTTCAGTCTTAATACGGCCAAGAAGGTGGGATCTCTACCTGCACCAGTCTTCCCTCAAGACCAGCTTAAACACCAGCTTAAGCAAACATCTCAAACAAGATGCAGGTCCATGACCCAACACCATCATGTCTCTTCATCTGCATGGTATTTAACAACTTTGCCTAACAATGAAGCCAGTGACCCTGTGTAATTTATCCTGCTCTTTTGGTGTGCCTAATAAAAATATTACTTGCAATGAGTATTTTGGATTTTGGTGTACTGTGCTGATCAAAACACATGTATATATGTCAGTTTGGGATTCTGAAAGATGTAGTTCAAAAAGTTACTATTCTGAACCCTAATCTGAAGAGAGGTCTGACAGTTAAGCTTTGGAGCTTAGTAGTAGTTCTCCATCTGCATTAAACAGATGTGAAAGAAGAAAGTGTTGGACCCAAAGAATTTATGGCGATACCTTATATGAGCTACCCAGGATAAATTCTAGGTCTTTGAACTTGAATTTGGCCCCAATCTTCTTACTGCTTCCTTCATCACATAATAGTGCTTTCTGCTTCCTTAAAGCCACAACCTGACCCACTCCACAACACAATTGATCCAGCTGAGCATGATTTATACTTATGGTGCTTTAACCACTGTCCAATATACTTCATTTCTTGCAATTCATCCACAGACTTTTGTGATTAATTAGAAGGAGGATGAAAACACACCAAAGAGCAGAACTACTGCATCCTCAAATACCAATGATTACTCTTTTTTCCTTACAGAGGCAGTGCGATGGTTTCTTAAAGAGAAACTTGATTACTTATTCTATCCAGTTAGATATCCAGGAAGAAGAATGCAACAGGGTCTATAAAATAATGAAGAGATTTTTTAGGCACCAAGTTCAGGCTGCCAGCTTATAATTTTATTTTGGCCATTGGACTGCTTTAGTCAACAGGACAATGGTGTAACCAGGCAGAATAGGCATATAGGTTGCATAACAATGCAGGAAAAAAACCCTGTACTTTTGCAGAAAAGGTAAAAGGTGTATGTGTTCTTTCCTAACACATTTTGGATTGGGTGCTCATCACAGAGGCGTAGGTTTGCATATGCTTCATTTGTAGACTTTTTTCCCCTCCCATTAATTATGGGACAGATTGCAGAAATAAGGCATCTGCATTGTTCAGGCCTATACAGAAAACACTCATCTCTTCCTGTAGCTGGCATCCTGTTAGTGACTTAAATGCATGTTAGTGCAGCATACATGTACATTAGTCCCTTTTGTAGGGTGGAAAGCAGAGGGCTATTCTCTTTACCTTATGCTTCATCTATAAACTTCCCATGCCTAGCTGCTGTCAAGTCCTGGAAGTGGCTGCTGCAGTTCCTTCTTACTAGAGGAAAGAGGAGCAGGAGGAAGCAACTCAAACCATGAATATCTGGCCGCTCTCAGCTCCTAGGGGAAGAAAACAAAGAGTAGATTCCAATTGAGATGGCACTTCCCACTTGTCCCCTACAACAAGCTGAGACCAGCTGTTTCTCTATGATCTGAATTGCTTCTCCCTCGTCTGTCCCCACTGATAAGTGACAACAACAGGGACCCATCTAAGGGCATGATAGCTTGCAGTCAGTGGAATGATACAGAACTATACATGCAAAACTGGGTACGCTTGTAGGATCTTGCCCAATGTCTAGTACACAAAACTTGGAAAACATACTTTTCAAAATTATAATTAATTGATTAATTAATTTAATCCCAGAACCTCCCAATTAGCATGACACTAGGTGAGGGATTCTGGGAGTTGTAATGCAAAAGGAAAATTTCCAAGTTCTCTTTATACACACATAAACAGAAGTACAACACCCATTCCCTCTGTCATAAAATTAGAATCTTCTACTGCATGCAAGGATGGTCCTGTATGCAACTGGACTGATGAAAGTGCCTTTCCCTCTCTCCAAGGAAATCCTCCTTCTCCAACTTCTCAATAATTTTATACATAGAGAAATCTTATACAGAGGACTCTGCTGAATCAGATGAGCCTGAAAATTAGGCAATGATAATATCCAGGAACACCTGACTGTTACTGTGTTTGGCAGTGACATAGCCTCTCTATTCAATAGCACACTCTGCCGCACTTCACAGAATCTTTCAACACTCTGTGGAATTTTCAAGTGTCTATCATGATGAAGAGGGGGCAATGGAAGACTGTTCCCACCAGCCCAATTGCCCATCATGAAATATAGATCCAACCCAGAAATCTGTTCATACAAAAACCACAAAGAGGTCTCCAAAATAAAGATACACACTGTGGGGAGTGTGGCCAGCAGTCTGCATTATCTATTTCTAAATACCTGATATGTTTATATCTATGGTCTACAGCAGTGTTCCCAAATTCTGGTCTTTTGGGTGTTTTGGACTTCAGCTCCCAGGATCACTGATCATTGACCAAGGCAGCTGGGACTTCTAGAGCTGAAGCCCAAAACACTTCAAGAACTATATTTTGGAAATCAATAGCCTACTGTAAAAAAATAAAAGTCATTAACGGCAACCTCAAACACAACCAAAATACTGTGTATTGCAGACATTTCAGTGTGACCCCCATGTTCACAAAGATCATGTAACTTAAAACTACTAAAATCTGCAAGTGACTGGAGCACCATTCTGCAGCTCTGACATCCTACTTTGTAGATGTTCCAGAAGGGAAAGGCCATTCTATTTCCTATGGAATAACTTTGCAAGCTGCTTGCACCTACAGAATCATGATTTTTTTTCCTTTTCTGCACGTAGGAGAAGATAGTAGACCAGCATATGTTACCCACATTGTTTTTTCTTGGTATAGCTCAAAAACTTGCCATTTTGTATAGTTCTAACCATTTTTTTTCTTATTTTCTCAGGTTGCTTGACTTTGTGACCAAGATTCTACAACTATTTTCAATGCTCATGCTGTTTGTTTTTAAAGCAAAATGACACTGTAAGCAAAATGTTCTCTACTGGCTCAACCTGTGCATATGTGTGTGCTGGCAATACTAACATTTCATTAATATAGGTTTTTGCATGGAATTGACCATATATCAATGGACGTCAACATTTGTTGCTCTTCAAAGTAAATATCGACCTCAACCATTACCTCAGTCAATAGTTATATCTTCATTCAATCAATCCAGATGATCACCTGAAAGAATCAGATATCCAATTACTATTTTATTTGAGGATAAGGGAAACTGTATAATACTAGTTCAAGTATTACTCAGGCAAAGTAATGCTCTTTTCCTACAAAAGAGGCTAATAAATGATAAGGCATCTCATAAAAAAGGTATGACTCATTATTTTCCATTCAGTCAGTTGCCAATCAGCATAAGTATAGTCAAACAAAGGCTATATGTTACTTTTAAACTTCTGATACTCAGTAGGTATGGCCTGGCTAGAGCCTGTTATCATGTTCAAAACAGGAAATGTCATATCTGTTGATATTACACTGGATGTGGCTAAAAAGGCAAAGGGAGAATGACGTCTCAAATGTTCTGGACTTGGCTGGAGCTGAGTCATTGCCAAAGTCATATCAACTTAAAACCTTCACAATTAGTCAGTGTTAGTTTAGGAAATGACTTTTGAAAAATTCAGTATGAGCATAGCAGTCTTTCACCATGTCAGCTTGACTCTAAGACAACCTCTGTTGGTCTTTTTCAGATTCTTGATTCATGGCATGATTGTAAGGCTTTCTTGGTATCCAAGATCAACATGAAACATTTTTAGAAAGACATAGTCAGGAAAGATGTGTGGCTCATCTGGTCATCATGTTTGTGTCGAATCATGTCTAGAAATTAAGGGCTGGTTCCAGATGAACTCAATTGAGCATGGTTCTCACTGATATCAAAGGGGCAAGTTAGTAACTTAGGCCATTTCCTCACGTGGCGATGGAATCACCCCGGTCCGGAACTTATTGGACTTCTTGGCTCAACGCTTGGGTCCAGGCTGCTCTGGAGTAATGTGTGGCCACCGCTCCGCACTGCTCCGGGGACGAAAATGGCGGCTTCCGGTTGGTAGAGGCTCTCCACCAACTGCTGAAGCTCGCCAGCCTAAGGCCCGCCCCTGGCAGATCTTCAGGCTCGCACTGGTGCAAGCCTGCAAATCTGCACTGGAGCGCAGGAATGGAGTGGCATGGAGCGGCGCACTCCGTGCTTTTTAAAAACCTGAAGAAACAGGTTCTTAAAAAGCATGCTGCATGGCCACTTTGGGTTGTTCCGGAGTGGACTGAGGTGCAGAACTATGAAAAGTAGTCTGACCCAGTCTGCTTCCAGGTGCAGACGTCCTCTCTGGAGGACGCTCTGCACCAGTTTTTTAAGCCCGTGTGGAAATTGCCAAAGTTATAATGGAAATTGGTGAGACCTAAGTTGCACTAACTTACAGTTGAATCCTATTCATGTCTACTCAGATGTAAGCACTTTTAATGGCTTAGATGGTTTGAAAAGAAGATTAGATAAATTCAAGAAGAGAGTTCTGAATGGTTGTGCATCACAATGTCCATATGCAGTGTCTAGGATACAAGGAATCAGATGGTAGGAAAATGACCCATCATGATACTCTTGTGAACTACATTGACAAAATGAAGAAAGTACAGACTTTTAATGGTGATTGCGAGTTTATCAAAGTGCCCAATGGATGTCACAAGGAAATGCCAGACACTGAAAGGACATACCTGTATACAACCTGCCCTAGAAACTGCAGTTAAACTTTGATTCTTAAATGGATATTCAACTGTTTAAAAAATTTCTAACTAGCAATTCTTTCCTTTCCGTCAAGTCACAGTTGCAAATGAATGCCACTTATATGAAAGGGGAAGTGTGGCGCAGTTCACTAATGCACAACATAAATAACAGATCAGTATTGATTTGTTCTATGCAACAGAGCCAAGCCTGGCAATCCCTCTCATCTTTCAAGCTTGCTCAAGGGGAGTGCCAATATTTGTCTGCTCATGTAAAAAACTCAGAGAAGTACATATCCAAAGGTAGAATATCAAGTCTAAGTCATAATGCAGCTCTCTTTTTTTGTCTACTACATGTTTCTGCAGACAATGCTGAAGACTTTTGAGTGTTTGCTCATTGATGTTCTGTTGATTTTTGAGTTCTTACATGTCTAACCTTAGATATGTATGGGTAACTTTGGAGAACCAGAATTTATTTTCCTTTCATCCATCCAAACATCTTTCTTGTGTCTGATTTTTAAAATTATTCCTTCCCAGTTCACCTAAATCCACTGTATGTAGATCCATACAGTACTAATATTTGTTGATTGATTGGAAAGTCCTGTTATTTATTTCTATTAATGGTTCAGCCAATATAGCTTGTACCCATTCTAACTAGAGCTTTATTCTGTTTTGTAGCTTCCCTTTGTTTTTAATTATTAGTTCTGATTTCACCTTTTTCCAAGACTTTTTCTCTCTTCACATTTGTCAGTCCAGCAGTTTGTCACAGAGATGTTCTGTAATTAACTTTTGTCAGTTAAATAATGGTGGCCAGCTGTGAGAAATACGGTTGTCTCTTTACCATCAGGTTTATGGTACTTGCCATCTGTAGTGATCCGGTGACTGGGTAGAGGCCTCAGTAATCTCACAGTATAGCCAACTATATAGCCTTCTCTAGTCAGTCACTCCAGAATTTTTGGACTATAGCTCCTATTGATACAGCCAGAGATAATTAGGAATGATGGGAACTAAAACCACCATTGGAAAGACTCTTTCAGGGAGCAGTTAATATGATACTGTACCAGCCCGTTAACTCTTTTTGAGAAGTGGTGGCTTGTGACAAATTTGTGAGGAGCATGCTGGTGAACTCACTCCAAGTTCTGATCTGAACTTTTTAAGGTGCTGTTCAAAGTGCTGATCATCATCTACAAAATGGGTTATGCTCATTTAAAGCTGAGGCTAAAACTTGGAGCAGATTCACTGCCCTGCTGACATGGAAGTTACCACACTTGCTGTTTAAGAGTAATTAGCACAATCCACTGCAACCCACTGCAAAAGACCTCTGGTGTAGTGGTTTGAGAGTTGGACTAGGACTCTGTGAGACCAGAGACCAGGGTTCAAACTCCTGCTCAATCATGGAAATCCACTAGTTAGGTAAGTCACACACTCTCAGCCAAAGTGAAAGGCAATGATAAACCTCCTCTGACTATATCTTGCTAAGAAAACCCTAGCATAGGGTCATGGTGTCACATATGACTTGATGACACATAACAATAGCAACAACAAATAAGAGAGCACAAAATTATCTTTCTCACTCCCAAAAAGAAAGATAAATGTCCTTACAGTTATTCCTGGGTGATGCCCTCTATTTTCTCTCAGCAAATTACTTCCCACTCACTAGGGCTGGCCCTATCATTAAGCAGAGTAAGTCAAACACCTCAAGAAGCAGCTGCTGGCTAGACTTACAGACAGTCTTATGGAGAATTTCATCCATTGCTGTCTTATTGAGAACACAGATGTATGTAGCACACAACCTGGCATACACTCCTTAACTGGCCAGTTTCTCACTGGTATGGTGGAGGACACTGTCTAGGCATCCACATTGAAGTAAAATTCCAGTATAGTCAAGTTTGCTTTCATATGTGAAACAGATATATATGCTTTTTTGGTTTTTTTTTTCCCAGGTAGCAATACTGCATGTCTTGGACCAGCTCTGCTGCCACTTTCTAAATATCAGGAGAGACAAAAGAAGACTTGAGCAACTCTCAATCAGTAATCTTAACATCAATACCAGGAAAGTTCTAGACCAGATCATTAAAAAGTAAGTCTTTGCACACTTAGAAAGGAATGCTCTGATTACTGACAGTGAGCATAATTTTTCATGCATGCTGTCAGTAATTAAATTAATTTAATAATATCAAATAATATCCAATCAAGTTAACATTAAATTAATCTGATCTCTTTCTCTCTGCCTTTTTAAATATAGAATTAAAAGCTTTGCAGATCAGGAAAGTGCTATGGATATAATATATCTTTATTTCACTAAGGCTTTTGACAAGGTCTCCCATGATATTCCTGCACACAACCTGGTGAACTGGAAGCTAGACAGTGCTACTATTAGACATATTTGTAATTTGTTGACCAAGGAAACCCAGAGAATGCTTGCCAGTGGTACCTCCACTCCAGAAAGAAATAATTAATGGGGTGCTTCACAGTTCTTTCCTGGGCGCCATTTGTTTGACATCTTTAAAAAAATGACTTTGATGATGGAATAAAAAGCATGCTTATCAAATTTTCAGAGGACACCAAATTAGGAAGAGTAGCTAATAGACAAGAGGACAGAAACAGAATTCATAATGACTATGATGGATTGGAGATGAGCCAATACTACCTGATTGATTGATCGATTGATTGATTGATTGACTGACTTTATATCCCTCCTTTCTTATGGGATGGGACCCAAAGGAAAACTAATAAAATTAATTTTGTTAATTGTAATGTACTAATAATGTAATAATATATTGTACTACATCTAATCAGGAAAAATTTACATGCACAACTGTAGAATGGATAACATCTGGCTCAAAAGTAGTAGAAGTGAAAAGTATCTAGGGGTCTTAGTAGACCACAAGATATACGTGACTGGACAGGTTGATGCAGAAACCAAAATAAAATAAAATAAATCCAATTCTGAGGTGCATCAACAGGAGTATAATGTCCAGACTGAGGGAAGTAGCAATGCAATTCTAGTGTGCTTTATTCAGGATGCACATGGAATACTCTGTCCAGTTGCGGCACCATAATAAAAGAAGGATAGTGACAAGTTGGAACATGTCCAGAGGAAGGTGATCAAAATGATCAAAGGTCTGGAAACCAAGGCTTATGAAAAACAACTTAGAGAGCTGGGTATGTTTAACCTGGAGAAGAGAAGACTGAAAGATGACATGATAGCTTTCTTTAAATATCTGTAGGGATGTCACCTGGAATGTGGAACAAGTTTGTCTTCTGCTGCTCTAGAGACTAGAAATGGATTGAAATAAGAAGAAAGGATTCCATTTAAATGTCAGGAAGAACTTCTCTGCTGTAAGAGTTGTTTGACAGTGGAATAAACTGCCTCAGAGAGTGGTGGATGCTCCTTTTTTGGAAAGCTTCACTGTGTATTCCTGCATGGCAAGGAATGAACTAGAGAGCCTTTGCAGTCCCTTCTAACTCTATGGTTCTATTATCATTGGTCTTCTCATCACTGCTTTGCAGTAACCTGAACCCCCAGATCTGTTTGCCACCAGGCATCTCATTTCATTCTGAGCACATGGGAAAAGGGAGCTTTTATTTCATCATTATTAGGTGTTTTTGCTTTGTTTCCCTGCAAAATACTACAAAAGCTGAAACCCACACAAGA
Source organism: Ctenosaura bakeri (assembly GCA_948474755.1). Lineage (NCBI taxonomy): Eukaryota > Metazoa > Chordata > Lepidosauria > Squamata > Iguanidae > Ctenosaura > Ctenosaura bakeri. Next base: position 59,970 of record CAOLHI010000151.1, read on the forward strand.
CAGAAACATTTAATGACTGTCACCACAAATGCACAATTTGTATTCAGTATATTTTAACCATTCACCAATGACATAGCCTTTTCATGGTGGTGGATTTATACTGCTGTGAGGCAAGGGCTATGCAGATGGCAGAAGTGCTGCTAGTAGAGTCTCCCATGCCAGACAGGCTTTTGCTGAGTAGTCAGGCTATATGTGCCAAACTATTACTGGGCAGCAGCAGTAGTGGTGGTGATGGGGTTACAGTGGCAAAAAATCTCTCGGAGATAATGGCACTGGCACTATAGCTAACGTTTGTTAGTACTGCACAGAAAGCCACACAGTGAACTCCTTCTGAGTACCCTTGAATGTCTTTTACTATAAAACCCTGTGATGAGACAATGTAAAATGAAACGAGAGATAGTGTCAGAAGATGACACTTCCAGGTCAGAAGGCACTCATAAAGCTACTGGGGGACAGCAGAAGACAACTATGAGCACTGTGGCGAATGACACAACTGGAATCAAGCCAAAAGAACGTTCATCTATCAGCATGATCAGAGGTGAAAGGAAAGTACAAAGCTGCCCCACACATCTTATAGGGACATGGAATGTGAGAAGCATAATCAGGGGAAGCTAGAGATAGTAAAACAGGAAATTAAAGGTATAAACATTGCAATACTTGGGATGAGCAAGCTAAAGTAGACATAAATGGGACATTTTGAGTCAGATATTTACACAGTGTTTTACTCAGGAAATGAACATCTAAGAAGAAATGCGGTGGAGAGTGAGGGGAGGAGAAATAGTGAGGAGAGATGTAGCAAAAGCAGTCAAAAGATATAATGCAAAGTCTGACCAAGTACTATCAGCAAGGCTTTAGGGAAAACCCGTCAATATAATTATAATCCAAATTTATGCTCCAAAAAGGGCAAAGAAGCGGAAAGTGACAATTCTATGGTGAAGTACAGAACTTCTTGTTAATAGGCAATTGGAATACAAAATAGGAAAGAGGGCGGAATCAAAGATTGTAGGAAAAGTTGGCATAGAATCAAGAAACCAATCAGGGAAGCAACTGACTCATTTTTCGTGAAACCAACAGTTTGTTCATCACAAATGCATTCTTCAACCCACGAGGCAATTATGTACATGAACATCACCAGACGGCTAATATAGAAACCTAATTGAAAGTGGAAGATAGAGAAGCTCCATTCACTCTACAAAAACAAACCCAGGAACAGATTGTGGCATAAATCATGAACTATTAATATCTAAAATTAGAGTAAAGCTAAAAAAGAACACTAAACCAACTTCCAGGCCAAAATACCCCTGAAGAACATCCCTGTAGAATTTGAAGATAACGTATAATATAGATTTGCACTATTAAGCCTAATTCAGAGGAACCCAGAAGAACTCTGCACTGAAAGCCAGAGACATTGTGAGGGAGGAATGCAAAGAGATGCTATTTGTAGCCAAAAGAAAAGAGAAACTTTCAATGGATGACAGATGACATTCTTCAAAAAGTTTAGGACAGATGAGAAGCAAAAGTAAAAAGTGACGGGGGAGGAGCTACCTGCGATGGCAAAAGGAGGCTAATTATTCTTCTCTCCGAGCAGACAACTATAAATAACCCCAGATGCCCTTTCCAAAACAAAGATAGACTGTGAGTAATTAATTAAATAATGTGGGAAAGAATGTAAGATAAAATAGGGGATTAGTTTTGATTCTTCTCCAACTAGAACAAAAATAAAGGACTCTGTTTAAACTGCAAATGATTGCTGAAAGGGAACTGAAAGCAAAACAGTTTTCTTTCCTCCAGTTTTTGGAGATATATGTCGTCTAAACAAAAAAAGAAGGCTTATAAACAACCTACGTGGAGACGACTTACGGCAACAGATAAAACATATAATCGTCTAGTTAGAGACTTTGAAGATATAAACTTAAACTCTAACGGAGACAAAAAGTAATTAAAATGGCGGCGAAGAAAGCCGCGAACGGAGCTAATGAAGAGATAAAAACTTTTATACACAAGCTTATTACAGAGTCTAATCAAGCTCTTGTTACTACAATAACATCTAATATAAGGGCAGAAAAGGGGCAATTGCAGGAAAAAATCTCACAGGAGTTAAAAGCATTGGACCTTAAAGTGGATGATATAAAAAAACCCCAAGGGAATCAGCAGACCAAACTAGCAGAACATGATGGCAAGATTCTTTGTTAGAGAGACAAATTATCCAGCTCCAAGACCAGAATAGAAGGAACAACGTGAGGATTCGTGGATTCGCAGAGCAGCCACAACAAAGTCAAAAATCCTTGAAAGAGGAAGTTTTAAAATGGCTAAAAAGCATTGTTCCTGAGATTTTATGGGAGGAAAATGACATAGAGAGAATTCATCGTGTGTCAGCTGCGAAGAGAGGAATAACTCCCAGAGATATTATTATGAGAATTGCGAATTTCAACAAGAAAGATGATTTGATGAGAGCTATTAAAAGAATCCAGGAATATTGAAGTATCGAGATAATATAGTGGAAATATATAATGATTTATGTCGCGAAACAATAAATTGGAGAAGGGAAATGAAACCTTGCATTATAGTTCTACAGAGAGCTGGAATAAGATACAGCTGGGGATATCCCATTTTTTTGAAATTTCAATGGGCTGGCAAATATTACAGAATAAATTCTCTTGAACAAGGATTGCAACTCCTGAGAGAACTGAAACTGATCCAGCAAGAGGAAAAGGAAGAGGAAGCGGTTAGAGGAGTGGAAGAAGGAGCAGTGGGAGGAGCAACGGAAGAAGGAGCAGTGGGAGGAGCAATAGGAGGAGGAGAGAAGAAGACTTCGGGAGATAAACGAAGGACAGAGGCTGAGGAGGACTGGAAGAAACAATATGAAATAACAGAAGAAGAAAAAAGAGAACTTCATAGAGTAGGAGAAGGGTAGATGATTAGTGATTAGAATATATTCTTGTAGATTGTAAATGTATAGAGTTTGATCTATATATATATAAAGTAAAAGGGTAGAGAGAGGGAAGGGAGGGGGAAGAGAGGGAAAAAATTGGGAAAGAAAATAAATCGGGAGAGGATATTGGTCTCTATGCCGGGAGAGGATATTCACCCCCCCCCAAGACCAGGGGAGGTCGTTGCCAAGGCAGAAGCGCTTTGGAGGGTAAGGGGGGATGAATGTTTGTGTGGGTAGGGGAGGGGAGGGAGGGAAGGGGGAGGGGAGGGGGGAGGGGGGAAGGGAGGGGGGAGGGGAGCACCATCACACTAAAGAGCCAATGGGGAGTGGGATTAGGAAACGGGAAATATGAAAAATGGAGAATAGACTGAGAATATCAACATTGAATGTGAAAGGCTTAGGGACAATAATAAAGAGAAAAAGGATAGAATCGATATTAAAAAAAGATAAGGCTGATATAATTTTTTTACAAGAAACACATGGAAAAGAGATAAAAAAAATGAGCTTAGATTGAATTGGGTAGCCACTTATGAGGAAGCATTTGGTACATCCAAATCAAGAGGAGTTGCAAAAAAATTTTTCCCAAAAAGATGTAATTTCATTGTAACAAGTGTGGAGTTAGATGAAAAAGGTAGATATGTAATTATACAAGGTGAAATAGATGGAGAAACATATGTTATAGTGAATATCTATGCACCTAATGAGAAGCAAAAAGAGTTTTATGAAGAAATATTTAATAAGATTAAAAATATGAAAGGAGATTACACAATAATGGCAGGTGATTTTAATATGGTGATGGATAGATGGAAAGATAAATGGATCCATTAATTAGAGACAGATATAATAATATAACAATTTTGAATAAATTAGTGAGTAGAAATGAATTGATAGATGTTTGGAGGTTAATAAAGGGTGAGGAAAAGAAATATACATATTATTCATCAGTTCATAAAAATTATTCAAGAATAGATTATATCTTTGTATCAAAGAATATGATACCTAGATTAATAAATACAGAAATAGAAACAATAAAAGTGACAGACCATGCCTTGATGAATTTGGATATAACCATGAAAAGGAATTATAGAGAAGAAAAAAGGTGGAGATTGGATATTAAGTTACTTAATTATAAGGAGATAGTAAATAAAATAGAGAAGGAATGGCAAGAAACTTGGGATATAAACAATAAGGAAGTAACACAAGATGTATTATGGGATACAATGAAGGCAGTGGTAAGAGGATTATGTATTAAAGAATCAAGCAAATTAAAGAACAATTAGGAGAAAAAAATTGAAATTAGAAAAAGAAATAAAAGAACTAGAGAATGATTATATAATAGATAGAACTAAACAGAAATTAATAATATTACAAGCCAAAAGAGATGAATTAGAAAAGATAGAAATGGATGAAGTTCAGAAAAACTTAATATATTTGAAAAGGGAATACTTTGAATATAGCAATAAAAATTCTAAAATGCTGGCTAAATCAGTACAATCAAAAAAAATTAGAAATATGATTGGCGTAGTAAAAGATAAATTTGGTAAAGAAAAAAGGCTGATGAAAGAGAAATCAAAAATTTTTGGGGAATTTATCAGAATTGTATTTAGCAGAAGATAAATCTGTAGAGAATATAGAGGACTATATTAATAAAAATTGGAAAGTAAGATTAACAGAACAAGATAAAGGACTGATGGAAGAAATGATATCAGAAGAGAAATAGAAGAAGAATAAATAATTTAAAAGGAGGAAAATCACTAGGATTGGATGGATTAGGTCCAGAATACTATAAAACATTTAAAAAAGGTTTAATCCCTAAACTAAAAGGGTTATATAATAGTATATTAAGGGGTGGAAAAATTCCATTATCATGGAAGCAGTCATTAATAATATTAATTTTAAAACCAAATAAGGATCCTATGGATCCAGGTTCTTTTAGACCAATATCTTTAATAAACCAAGATGCAAAAATTTTGACAGCAATAATGGCGAAGAGGTTAAATAAATTTATTTATAAATATATACATAAAGATCAATGTGGTTTTATTCAAGGAAGACAGATGGCAAATTTAATAGGGAAAACGATAAATAAAATAAATATAATGGATAGAGAAAAACAAAAAGCTGGAATTTTAGCGTTAGATATATTTAAAGCCTTTGATTGTGTGGAATACCGGCGTTAAAAACAATTTTAAATAAAATAGGATTAGGAGAAAGATTTAAAGGGTTAATAAATCAATTATATTCATATAATACATCTGTAGTGATGGTAAATGATGGATTTACAGATCAGATTCAAATAACAAGAGGAACGAGACAAGGATGTCCATTATCTCCAGTTTTATTTGCAATAGTTATAGAAATATTAGCGAATGTGATAAGAAATGATGAGAATTTGGAAGGAATTGGAGCTAAGGAGAAAAATAAAATAAGCTTATTTGCAGATGATACATTGTTGACAATTAAAGATCCGGTTGAAAAGATAGATAGAATAGATAAACAATTAAAAGAGTTTGGGGAGAAGACAGGATTGAAAATAAATTGGGCCAAATCAGAAATAATGTTATTTAATTATACTAAAGAAGAAGTACAAAAATTTCTAAGTAGTAAAAGAGGATTACTTAAAGTAAAAGAATCAATTAAATATTTAGGAATAGATATTACAAAAAATTTACAAGGACTACAGAAAAAAATTTCAAGAAATTAAGATTAGAAATTAAACGGAAATTAGAGGATTATAAAAATATAAAGTTATCGTGGTTTGGTAGAATAGCAGTGGTAAAAATGAAAATTTTACCTAAAATTAATTTGTTGTTTAGAATTTTACCAATAAAAGTATCAGAGGAAGAGTTAAAGGAGTGGCAAAAGATATTAAATAATTTTTGTAATGGAAATAAGAAATCGAGGATTAACAAGAAATATTGGTATAAAAATCAAAAAGAAGGTGGCCTGGGACTTCCAAATTTAAAATGGTATTATTATGCAAATCAATTGAGATATATCATAGATGGAGTTTCAGGAAACGGCGATTTAGATTGGTTAGAGACAGAAGATAAGAATATTGAGATGAAATTAGAGAATATATTTTTTAGGAATTTTTCAAAGAAAGAAATGGAAAAAATAGAAAATCCTTTTATAAAAAATATAATAGAAATATGGAAGAAAAATAAAAGAAAATTGATACCGAATATATCACTATTAACTCCGATAGTAATGATGGAAAAATTTCCAATAAATTTAAGAGAAATAATAGAGAAAGAAATAAAAAAACAAAAAATATATAGATTAAAAGATTGGATGAAAATAATGATAAATAAAGAAAGAATGAAAGAGAGATTGCAGGAAACTAAAGATATCTTGGTTAAATTATATACAACTAGAGCAATGGACAAAGAGTATGAAAAGATATGTTAAGGATTTTAAAGAATATACTAAATTTGAACAAATTATTATTCAAAGAGAAAATATGCAAGAAAATGAAATACTAAAAGGTACAACAAGTGAAAAATATAAAATATTAGCAAAAGAACAAGAAGAGGATTATCTTAGAAAAATATGGAGGAAGAGACAGTACAAACTATAGATATACAAGAATGGAGAAAAATTTGGGAACAACGCCATTTAAAAAAAATATCAATAAGAATAAAAGAGAATTATTATAAAATAGTTTGGAAATGGTACTTGACTCCAGTGAAATTAAATCAAATAGATGAGAAATATTCAAGATTGTGTTGGAGAGGATGTCAAGAAATTGGTACATATATGCATATGTGGTGGAATTGCAACAAGATAAAGGAATTTTGGCAAAAGGTTTTTAAAGAGATAAAAGAGATTATTGGATTAAAAAATACCAGTATGTCCAAATATAGCGTTGTTGTCCATATATAATAAGGTAGAGTGTACTCAGGCAAAGAAAGAATTAATAACAAATTTGTTAACTGCAGCGAGATTAATAATAGCAAAAAAATGGAAGACAAATGAAAAATTTCAAATAGAAGAATGGTATAAAGAAGTGTGGAAAATTGTAATTAATGATAAACTAACATGTAGAATTAGGTTTATGAAAGGTTTGGTAAAAACAAATGATTTTGAAGAAATTTGGAAAATATTTTTAGAAAAAGTTCTGAAAAGAGATGGTAATGCTACCCTGTTAAAAGAAGAATGGCAATTTTGGAAAGTGGATTAAATAAAAAGTTGGCTCTGGGGGGTTGGTTTTTTTTATTATTATTATTACTTTTATCTTTTATTTTGTATTTTTATATTGTTTATTATTTGTGTGTGTTAAACTTGTGATTTATAGATGTAATTTGATATGTGATGTTCAATGTTTAAAAGGGGGAAAAAAAGTTAAAAGGTAATTGGTTTTAGAGAGAGGTTATTATTAGAGATATTAAGTAATAAGTTTATAATTAATAATAGTAAGAGATTAAATGGGAGTGAAAAATATTGAATTAAGAGTGAAAGTATAATAATAAAAATGAATATAATGAAAATAAGAATTGGAGATACGTAACAAAAATGTATAAGTTGTATGAATGGAACAAGCTGAACAAGTTTATGATTTTAGGGGAAGGGAAAAACAATAATATAAGTTTGCATTCTTTAAAAGAAGGAAAAAAAATTTTTGTTTTGTTTTGTTTGTTTGTTTGTTTTTTAATTCACTATTATGTATAACACATGGTGTTTTATTTTTCGTTTGTTTTTGTTTTATAGTTTAATAAAATTAAAAAAAATTAAAAAAAAAAAAATAAAAAGTGACAGAAATGGAGTCAGAACCATGAATGCAACTGTTCAGCAACTAATCCACAGGTACGAGGAGAATTACTATGCAGAGAAATAAAAGATGACAACAAAAAACAAAGAACAAGAGACCTCTTCTACAAGATCCAAGAAATCAAAGGGAAATGTGAAATGCCCAAGCTGTGTTCAAGAAAGGAAGAGGCACTAGAGATCATATTGCAAATATACATTAGCTAATGCAGCATACGAAAGAATTTCAGAAGAAAATCAGCTTGCGCTTTATGGATTATAGCAAAGCCTTTGATTGTGTAGATCATGAAAAACTATGAATCACTCTTAAAGAAATGGGTCTGCCACAACATTTGATTGTGCTGATGTGTAATCTGTATGCCGGACACAAAGCTACTGTAAGAACAGGATATGGAGACATGGAAAGGTTTCCAAATGGCAAGTTGATCAGGCAAGGCTGTATTGTATCACTCTAACTGTTTAATGTAGGTTGAACATATCATGCATAAAGCAGAATTAGACTTGGAGGAAGGAGGCATGAAAACTGGAACATCAGATAAACCATACTACTAGGAGAAAATAGCAAAAACTTGTAATGATTACTAAAGAAAGCCAAAGAAGAAAGTGCAAAGGCAGGTTTACAGTTGAACATCAAGAAAAAAAAAACTAATGATGCAAATGATTTGCATAACTGTAAAGCAGACAATGCAGACACTGAAATAGTTCAAGATATTCCATACCTTGGCTCAATCTTTAATCAGAAAGGAAACAGTAGTCAAGAAATCGAAAGAAGACTAGGACTTGGAAGGGCAGTTATGCAGGATCTGGCAAGATTCTGGAGTGTAATGATATATCATTGAATACTAAATTTCAGATTCCCATGCCATGGTATTTCCAATTTGTGTGCATGGTTGTGAAAGCTGGATATTGAAGAAAGCTGACAGGGAAAAAAAAATCAACTTCTTTGAAATGTGGTGCCAAAGAAGAAATCTATGGATACAGTGGACTGCCAAAAAGACAAATGAATGGGTCCTAGAGCAAATCAAACCTGAAGTCTGCCTAGAAATCAAGATGACTAAACTGAGATTATTGTACTTTTGACATATCGTGAGGAGCTATGGCTCACAAGAAAAGACAATAATGCTTGGGAAGGCAGAAGGGAGTAAGAAGAGAAGGAGACCATGTTATGGACGGTAGACTCAATCAAGGAAGCCATGGCCCTGAGTTTGCAAAATCTGAGCAATGCTGTTCATGATAGGGTGACCTTAGGTCTCTCATTCATAGGTTCACCACAAGTTGAAGTCAACTGGGTGACAGTCAACATCAACAATATTTTAACCAAGAGGCAAGATTTTGGGTTTTGGTTTCCAAACATCCATAACCTCAGCATATTATCCTAGAAGGAAGCCCCACTGAGTTCAGTTATGTACTGCTATGTAAGGGACACAGAACAGTAGTCTTAATTGGCAGAAGTCCAGTTGACTTCTATTGTGTCAAAGTTGGATTGAACCACTTCAGTGTGGTGCAATATGGTAAGCTAAAAGGTCTAGACTTGTGTGGAGTTGCACCACTTTGGAATTTCCTGCACTCTATTTTGTTGCCTCATAAGCTATAATTAGCAAAGTTTATGAGGACCATCACTAAAATAGATTTGGCTCTTCAACTGTCTGAAATAAATCTATTGGGTAAAAAGTGATTATGACCCTGCATTAGAAGGGAAATAGGAAATATTCTCAGAAAAGAAAAGTGGTTGGAAGTTTTGTGTAAAAGTATAAACAAGAAAATACAATAGGCTTGGGACTACTACACTTCCCACTCCCAACTTTCTGTTTGGGTTTAGGACAGGAGGAAAATTAAACTGGGAATTATTTAATAGCAATGAGACATAAGGTAAAATATTGAGCAAACAAAAATGTATGTCATTTTTATGATGATTTCCATCTGTAGCTATCAGCTATTCTGTGATATACATCATACCTTGCTGGCTTATTAGTTTGTTTTTATGAACTTACACTCTCTAAGGAAATCGCGTTTTCTGTCCTTTTTTTTATTATTTTATTGCAATTCATTGTGAAACACCTGCCAAAAGAAGTCTTGGGAGGCTCCATAGCACAGGTATTTTAAATCTTTTTTAGACTGTATGCTATCAATTTGTAGAAAGTTATATTGAGTAATATTCCTATTTCAGGTATTGACATTTTTGATACAGTGAGGTCTGGAATACATCACAGTCTCCTAAGGAAAAGATAAATAAACAAATGTTGTGCAACTGCTAGTAAATTACACTTTGTTTTGACAAAAATGCATCAACACATTCTGAAAGAGTGATTCAAATCTTTACTATATTGCTGTTATTTCAATTAGAATGAAGGGGAAGTTTTGTACTGGCACAGAGATGGAAAGCATTAGAAAGTACCAGACATTTCTATAAGTTTGAATCAAGGCTTTGATTCATCAAAGGGAAAGCTGTACATCCCATTTGGCATTCTATTATGGTTATTCACTGGTTCAGTTAAGATATAATGACTTTGGTCCAATAAACTATGGTGAATTATATCAAGAACAAGCACAGTGTCAGTTCGCTTCCTCTTTGCTTCTTCTTTGTCTTCTACACCATAATAAAACACTTGGAGTAGTTTCCCATTACTGCTAAACTATGAATCTGTGGTTTAACTCTTTGGTGTAAACCAGGGCACTAAACCAGGATGAAACTGTTGCTTGATGACCTGGTTTCCAGTCAGAGATTAAACACCATTTCTAGTTAGAGAGTAACAGGAAACTGCGGTTTAGCAAAACTTGGAACTATTGTATTATAGTACATAGGCAAACAAAGGAGAGTAGATACAAGACAATATTAATTGTTGATCAGATAAGTCATGGGCCCTTTTCACACGGGGGTATTAAAACGGTGTAGTGCGACCTCTGACGGAAGTTGTCTACACCGTAAAATGGATTGGGGCAGATTACTTTTGTGTAACTCCACACCCCAATCCACGCTAGGGTGCCTGGAAGTGGTGGTGCCACGTGCTTTTTGAAAACCACTTTTTAAGTGGTTTTTAAAAAGCATGATTGTGTAGCCACGTGCAGCCCCGTTGCAGCGCCCAGTGTGAATGCAGATCTGCTGGGGGCGGGCTTTCTGGCTGGCGAGCTTCTCCTGTTGGTGGAGAGCCTCCGCCAGTCGTAAGCCGCCATTTTGGGCCCCGCAGGATGCCGCAGGACGCCGACGAGTGTGGAGCAGCGAAAACGCGCTGCTCCATGTGGCAACGGACTAAGATAAGCTCCGTTTCAGGACATCTCAGGACGTTTTTCCCTTCCCATGTGAAAAGGGCCATGGTTTATAGAACTGACATAATTACATCTGAACTGGGCTGCTTCACATTCATGCTGTCAGCTGCATGTTACAGAAAGTGCTGCAGTCTTAAGATCAAAACAAATGTGACATGGCAGATCCACAATGAAGATCTCCTGTCTATCTATCTATCTATCTATCTATCTATCTATCTATCTATCTATCTAATCTATCTATCTGTATGTCTATCTTTGTCAAGGGCATGGCTGTTAAAGACCACTGAAGTATTTCACTGATAAAGGCTGTTCCACCCTTTCCTCTTTTGCCCTTTCTCCAACCCAGATGTTCCAACTAACCAGGAATAAGCTGGTTCAGGGTAACGGGATGGTGTATTATTAATCAAACATTTTCTTCTTGTGAATAGGAACAGTAAGATGATACTTGTATACTTCAACTACCAGTATTCTTGACTTAATTCTATCTCTTCTGTCACTAGGTAGTACACAGCCTGTAGTGTGTATCTGAGATCCTGACATTTCTGGGTTGCTCACTGCATGTGTACAGATGCAAATTTCCAAGCCTGTGTGATTGAGGATATTTGGCAGCAATCTTCTGGTTACATATCATGTACAGGAATGCATTATAGATCTCCATTATCCATCAAGCACTCTAAGACAATGGGCTAGAGTCTTTGCTTTGCTTTGGTGATTGCTACACCTACCGTGCTTTATGGCCAGAGCATGGTTGCTGCTGTACTACTAGTGGACCACCATGTAGGAATAGTTGCTATCTGAATCAAGCAGAATGCAGCATAGCCAATGCAATATGAGTTTTTGATAGCAAATAGGAGAAAAATACTTGATGCTCCTATATGGTAAAAAAGGAAAAACTTACATTTATTGTTTCAGGAAATCCATCTTGGATAGGAAAGAAGATAGACAAAAGAAAATTACCCAACTTTCAGTAGAAGAGCCCTTAAAAGCTGGTTCTCATGAGTGAGCATAAAGCATACTTAAACAGAAGCCTCATAGATCTCCCTCCCAGAAAAAAGAGAGACAAAAAGACTCACTTTTGGAATAAGAAGGAAGTGATCTTTGTAGGCAGGAAGGAAGGATAAGGCTTGAGTATCTAGATCAAAGAAAGAAACAGAGAGGTGAAATAAAAGGACAGGCGTGGTCTGTTGAGCATTCTTTTGCTTATCACCCTATAAAACTGTTGATGTCTCTTTGTTTCCAACAAATCACTGGGGGCAATACAAAGGGGGAGGACATGGGAGATGGTCCTCATAACTATGACACATCATTTATGTTCCCCCCTCTCTTTGGGGGCGGAACTGGCAATGGCAGTGCTTTCTTTCTGGTGCCAGATCAAGACATGGCTATTTATTAAAGTCTTTGGAATCTAATGTACTTCTAAGTCTGTTTGTTGAGGTGGGCAAAATGTAGCTCTGGGGCTGCATGAAGCCCTCAAAAGTATTTTTCTGGTGTCCAACAGCTGCCGAATCCCCAGATTGACCTTTTCTTGGTTTAAAAAAAAAAAAGTGACTTGCTGCTCTTGGAAGCCTCAGAGTTTAACAAATTACATTTCAATACATTGCAAGGCCTCCTGTACTGTTTAAGAGTTTTTGTTTGTTTGTTTGTTTTCTGAGAAACAGAAGTGAATTTCCACCCATTCTGGATATTTTGTTTTATTTTCCAGCAGTCTGTACATTTTCTAGAGGGTCACAGGGTAAAAAAGTGGCTCCAGACTTACTGAAGTTGGCCACCACAGATGTGCATAGTTTTTTTAAAAAACTTTAGCACTTTATAAGATGCTTTAACTTCTTGTGTTAACATTTTTTAAGCTGTTTGAATTATTTATTGATATTAAACTAGGATTGTTTAAACTGTGTGTGTTGTTTTATCTGTTCATATCCTTGAGACCTCATGATTAAAAGGGTGAGATAAAAAAATACTGTTAGGGACATATCTTCATGGAACCTACATAAAAAATTCAGAATCTATTCTTTAAAACAAAAAGTTTGCATTCTGCAATCCCTAGTGAAACTTAAGGAGGTAATTATGGTAAAGCTTTTCTTCCTGTGCTCAATCTCATAGAAAAAGTGTTTTATCACAGAGACAATTAATGCTCTCTCTTTTGTGAAAGCCTCCATCATGATGTTTGGCCTGCAGTGTGTCTGTATATTTATGTGTGTCTTCAATTTGCCTGACAACCTATGGCGGCCCCATGAATTTCATAGGGTTTTCTTAGGCAGAGAATACTCAGAGTTGGTTTTGCCAGTTCCTCCCTCTGAAATATAGCCTATAGCATCTGGTATAGTGGTCTCTCATCCAAGTACCAACCAGAGCTGACCCTGCTTATCTTCCAGATGGGATCTGCTGCCTTTAGGGAGCTTGGGCACTGCTACCTAATGCTTTTATTGATATTTGCCAGTAGCATCAAGTTATCAGTGTGGGAGGAAAGAGTATATTTTTCAACTGCCTGAAGCACAAAGTGAAGTATCATCCTCCAACAACACACACACACACACACACACACACACCGTAGAGTGATATTTCCTCACACCCATTCTGTAGTTAGGTGGAGGACACAGCAGTGCCCCAGAAAGAGCAATGCTTGGCATAGGTGCCAAAGTAGCAAAACACCGAAGTTCAGGTGCTTCCCACTTACTGAGTCAGAATGGCAGCTATAAAGCTTCAATCAGCTATGTCTGTTAACAGTTAACTAAAGATCTTTTGCTTTATTCTACCAGGCGTTCAATGAAACAGCATAAGGACTTTGTCAGTGATGAGAGGATGCTTTACTTGCAATGCAATTGTTGAGATCCCACTGATAAATCCCCACCCCTCTTAAGGAATTTGGTGATATGGGCTAGTAATTGAAGAAGTTTCTGTTTCGTGGCACCATATGTCCCCTACCCTATCTCTTCCATAGTTGCTTGTTGCCAAGATCAGACCAAGAGCTGCTGCTGTTGGTGATCACTCCTTATTCTATTTGGGTCCTGCCCCTTCTGCCTTGATGCCGAGGTTTTTTCTGTTGCTGCCTCCTGCCTACCCCTGATGTCCAGTCTGAAACAGAGCCCTCTTGAAGGCTTTTTCCCAATACCACCATCCTATGCCATTACACTTCTTGCTGGGTGTAAAACAGGTTTGCTCCCACTACTATTGGCTATGCTATTGCGCTACTATTATCCTATTAGTACCAACAAAAGCCTGCCCCTTTACAATTCTTACTGGGAATGAAGGCAAGCTACTTTACAGAGGAGAGTCCTCTGTGTGAAAAACTGCCCAAGGTTTTTTATCTGAAGGTGTATTTTATATGAAGTCCTGTCCATTCAAATTCCAGTTTAAAAGAATAGAGAGAATAGGAGACACAAGACTGGCCTTTAGCAGAACCGCTGGACAGCAGGCAGAACAGGCACCCAGATAGGTCACCTGGTCACAGTCTTCCCCACTGTGATGAGGTGTATTGCATTTTGCTTTCAATTGGAACAATAGTTAATAATTTTGCATTTATTCACATAAATTAACACGTGCAAATTTACATCCTTGCCTTTCACTTTTTTCTTGGTTATGCATTTCATCTTTGGGAGGTATCCACCCTCCTTGGCATAGTGGTCACACACAAAAGCAATATGCTTGATCAGCCTTTTTATGTTGGGGTGAGTTTAGCAGTTTCAAACAGCTCCCCCCAAAAAAAAAAAACCCAGGCAACAAAATTCTCAGTGAAGCCTAGCTCAGCTGTGTCAAGATGTGCCATTTACTTGGCTACTTCAGCAACTTTGGGCTATCTCCTATTGCGGCTTGCATATTTTAAACCAAGTGACCTGCCAAATGTCATGACAGGGTGAAGGGGGGAATAGAGAAATCATTCAAAGTGATGGATGAACTGCAGACTTGATTATTTATTCAAATTATTCCCACAATGACCGAGCCCTGCTGGTTGCAGACAGCATTTTGTCAGAATCATTAGAAAAGGGCAAAGATGGCAAGAATTTAATGACCAAATTAGAGTTATTGAACAGGCATTGTATGACAATGTGGGGATGGGGGAAGAATCTCATGCAGATCAGACTATTTTTGCCAATAGATATCAACAGGGAGAACTGCTTTTGCAAAACTTTTAGGCCCATTTTGGTTTTGAGATGAAGGTCATTTATTAAGCTGTAAATCAGTTCAACAGCAATTTTCTTGCTTGTCATCCATACCGTTCTCCCAACTCCTTTTCCCCTTTAGCTACTATTAAACTCTACACCTAAACAAGACAACACCTTTGGTCTTCTCCAAGTCCCTTAAAAAAAATCTAGCCAGATTTTGGGTCACACAATCCTGCATCTCAAGCAATAAAAAAGAATTGATAAAGGCATGAGACAAAAATAAGCTTTATTTTTAAAAAAACAGTTACCATAGTTCTCCTAGACTGAACAAGTTAAAATCACAGGACACTGTGAGAGTAACTACCAGGTCTGGTTATGGTTCCAGCTTAGAATAAGGAAAATGACTGTTGCATGCAAAACCAAGCAAAGGGCATCTGAGAGCAACCTTGCTGGTAAGTGGAAAGAATCAGAACTGTGTGGAAGGTCATGAACAATTTTAATTAAGCATTTGACTAACCTATGATGCCTCTGGTTTACTTACTGAATGGCATACTGGATGCCCCTAAGAGCCAGTGTGATGTAGTGGTTTAAATATTGGATTAGGATTCCAGGAGACTAAGTTTTAAACCCCTGCTCAGTCATAGAGTGACCTTTGATGAGTCACACTCTCACAGCTTCAGAGGAAGGCAGTAGCAAACCTCCTCTGAATAAACCTTGCTGGGAGGTTCCGATGGTAGGATTGCCTTAAGTTGGAGTCAAGTTGAAGGCACAGAACAATGATGATACTGATGCTGATACTATTCCTAAGTGTGCAGTTGGATGGCAGGGCTATGAAGATGTGTGGCCTATAGATGCTGAGGCATGGTGATTCCTAACAGCCCCTTCCAGCAGAATCAATGGTCAGGAAAGATGAGAGCTGTTGTTCAGAAACATTTAGTCCCCATCCCCACCCTGTGAGATGATCTCTTCAGGCATGAAACATGTGTCCTGGTCCCAACTAGAACAGTTCTACTGAATCACTTGTCAACTGGTGAGTCAACACATAGCAAAATGCGTTGATACAGTGGGTTTTCCCAGTCAGATCTAATAATAAGATGCAGGCCCCTGTTTCCATCTGTTATTCCAAATAAAAATGAGTTTTCCTTCTCAGTCTGTCTGCTGAGGTGACACAAGGACCTACTGAAGCACGGAATTGTGGGTAATTATCACTAGAGCCTACCGACAAGCCTTACAGCTGCAGGACTATGCATATTCACTTGGAAGATTATCCTGTTGGATTTCTTAAATAGAACTTACTTCTCAGGGAAACATACTTAAAACTGTGTTGCACATTACACAATTACCCAAAGGTATAAATTGAAGAACTGTCATATTTTTTCAGCTGAGAATTCAGCTAAGTATTCCATTATCTCAGAATTTTGATTATGTACAGAAAGTATGGAATATATGTAATCTTAGCTCCTAAATTTGCTTCTACATGAAAATTTGCATGTAAAATAACATGTCCCAAGATGGTGTATGTCCTTCTCTTTTCTCATTTTTTTTAAAAAACAGGAAATTAAAAACAAGCATGCAAACAGAAAAACTTAAACAAGTAAAAAGCACAAACGACCATATATCTCAACAAGAACTGTTAAACATACAGTGATTGTATATGTTAGCTTAATTACTATAAATTCTACACAGTTATATTCTGTAAAGTATGTCTTTTCCCTTTTTTAAAAAAGCCACTAAGCATCACCTTGAAGTACCACCCACATGCCCAGTGGCTTCTGGTGACTTGTATGTCATTGGGGCAGTAAGTCTACTCTGGGTTTTAGTCTGAACTTTAAAGAAATTAGCCAGGGTGCTAAACCTACTGGAGGAATAGCTTGTTGAATGGAACTCATTTGGACAGGTCCCTTCAAGTTCAGACTAAAGCCCAGAGCAGATTAATTACCCCACTGACATGGAAGCTGCCAGCCACTAATGCAAATACTTCCTCCCTACATTTTATTCACCTTCATAATTTCTCCTGGATTTTTTCCCCTTCTCATTTTCCTGTCTTTCATTCCTTCAGTTCAAAATGCCATGTGTCACATCAATCTCTTGAGGCATTTTTCTGGATATATTAGGGCTCAGAACCAGCCCTACACTTCCACCCCTCTTGATTTCTTGCTTTAACAGCATAGTCCATCTAACTCAGCCTTAATGCAGAGGCCCAGATGTTGCCTCTAATAAACCTTTGCAGTTGTGCCTCAGCTAGCAAAAGTTGGGGAAAACACTGTAGTAGAGATATTGATGATGTTCATGAAACTCTGGGCAGTGTTTTGGGAGTAATCTCCAACAAATAATTCTCAGCATGCAATTCCAGAAGTCAGTAAAAGAAGTCAAAGCCAACTAACAAAAGGAAATATAGTGGCAATAAAAATGACAGGTGCTATTTTAAAACGATGATTACGTATCTGCCCAGTGGGAGTAGTTTTCCTGTAAAACCAACAAGTACAGAATAAGAAAACATGTCAGTCACAAAGACCAAGAATCAATGCCTTCTAAAATACAGTCACTCTGACCCAACAGGTTCAGCTGGATTCTTCTTGAAGGATAAAAGTGATAGGAAGTGGCACTTGGGTGTCTTGAAAGATGAGGGTCAGAATACCATTGCAGTCAAAGGGCAGGTAGACAAAATAAACAAGTCAGGTCTACCAGTGGCAAGGAATAAGAAAGAATGAGAAAGAAGCAGTAGCAGCAAAAAGAAGAAAATAGCAGCAGCAAGATTATAGTTCTAGCCTTCTCAATCTCAAATCTTAAATGCAGAACGGGGCGGAGGGCAGGGGGAGATGTTCAGGCCAGTCCTACCTGGCAGATTTCCACTGTGCTCAATGACAATAACTGCTGAACAGACCAGAGCCTGGAAAGTTCCTTGTTTGGACTACAGTTCCTAAAATCACCAGCCTGCATGACCACAGAACATGATGGCTGGGAGATGCAATTCGAAGAGATATTCCAACCTCTGGAGCACACTTCCATCATACTAAACTATTAGGAGCTTAATTCTGCTGCAGATTATAGCCTTCCTTTCCCTTCTGAAACAGACCATGATGCTGTTTTATGTATGAGATTGCAAGAATGTCATTACTTACTATTTCCTAATGGTGTGTAAAAGAAAGATACAAATATAGTAATGATTCTATGAATCTTATCACTCGCCCTGCCCCCCTTCCAACTCCCATGCATTGTTTCTTATGTGTGTTTCATAGGTTTCCATGTAGGCTGAGACATTACCACCTTTTGTTAAGTAAAGTACTCGATAGTCCCTCAGGTGGTTCAGGCAGACATCCTTTCCTTTTAAGAGCTTCCTTTGTCCTAGAGAAAGTTTCTCACCTTAAGGGTCTTTTCCCTTAGGGGGAAATCAATCCCTTAAAATAGATCCCAGATGCTAAAGTTTGTTCATTCTAGCAGAAGAGGCAGCATCCATTTTTGACCAAGTCAGCTAAAATTACTCTTTTAGAGCCAAACCACTGACCACTGCCACCACCAAATTTGGGATTTGGCCAAAGAATCTTATTAGCTTATTTCACCATTCTCTTCCTTAAAGTCCTGGTCTAGATTAGAAGACCTTGGACAGCTCCTCTCTTCTTTGTACTTCTCCAGCCTGGAATACAATGCTCCCCAGACACTCCCAGGAAGATCTAACCTCTAAAATCAATATTACACACTCTCAGCCCCAGAAAACACTGTGATAGTTTTGCCTTAAGATCACCATAAATCAGAAATGACTTGAATGCACACAACAACAGCAACAACAACAACAACAACAACAACAACTTTTTAATCTCCTCTTTCTATATTTTCCTCCTCCTCTTCTCAGCAACACCTAAACCTTAGATTGCCTAACTCCAAGCACACTCAGACTTGTGAGTTTGCTCATTTGGGTTAGTATTTCCCTGCTCTAAAACAACTATTAGGATGTCACTTATATTTCACATGTATTGTCTGCCATTTACGGTGCTCTATAATAGTATTTGCTATTTCCCAATGTAATTATTGCATATATTTTGATTCTTGTGTGTTCTATAAAAATAAGTTAGTGCTCTATGGATGCAGGTTATCAATTACACACTTCTGTAAAGGTCAAAAGAACCCTTGCTAGCACATATATTTAGAACATGTATGAGTTCATGCATTTGCTCTAACAAGCATACATGGTACTGATGCCAAAGAAAAATCTGAGGTTCTAAGAAGAAAAATAGTTTAAATGCTGGGATGTTAACACCCCATAAATTATTACAGCTCATTAGTTATCTCTCATCAAAATTTATCTCCTATGGTATTGCTTCTAGCTAGAGCCTACACCAACTAATCCAGCTGTAAGAAGGAGATGTCCTCTTTCAAATGATTACTTCTTTTCAAACCCCTGTTTGGAGGAATGCCTATGTGATTGTTTTTCTGTTATGTCTCCCCTTCCTCTCTAGGGATGTTGACAGCACCACCCATGAGAAAAGTCTTTTATATGCGTACAAACTGTTGTTGAAAAGATAAATGAGCCAGCTGAACATTCCAAGCATCCATGGAGTTGGCATTCCAAGCATCCATGGAGCTGGCAGCTGAATAAGAGCTTACCAAAGTTACTTTTCCAGACTATACCTTCCGGAAGCACCCATGGAGCTGGTAGCAGAATTACAGCTTGACATAATTACTTTTTCAGACTACCCCTCCCAGAATTCCAAGCAATCCATTCTGGGAGTAGTAGTCCATTCTCTCCCCCACCGTCTGCCCAGCTTCTGTGTTATGGATAGTCTAGAGGTAGATAAAACTACTTGTTCCACTTCAGATGTATTTCAGATGGCCCAGAGATTTAGATCTATGATTTGCTGAAATGCAGTTCCCAGCTTCTGAAATGACACCCAGAGAAATCACTATTGCTCCTTGTGCATGCCTTGTGCATGCCTGTGAATCATCATATATGCATACTGATGCATGTGGTTCAATGATGCTGTTAAGGTGAATCTTATGCAACTGTCTGAGTCCTCTATGGATGAAGTACACCTTACTGTTTCTGGTTTTGCCTAGTGCATCTAGTGGCCTATCGTTAAATGATACAAGTTAATAGTATTGTTAAGTCAAGAAGAAATACTATCATATTTTAAAGTGATTCTAGTGCACAATCCCCTACTAAGTAAATGAGATGGTGCTATCTTGGTTTACTATATTATCCAGGAAGTATTGATCCTCTTGACTCTTTGGCTTAAGCCAGATTTTGGAAAAGTTACTTTTTTATAGTATAATTCCAAGAATCCCCTAGGCTGCACAATCATCAGAGATGTTGGCTGAAAATCCAGCAATTTGTAGGGGAAAAAAACTTCTACATTTCCAAAATTTGTTATCTTGCCCCTTACTCTATTCTGAATGGATTACTTCGAACCATAAATATTGTTATATTTCCCCTTCTGTGTAATTACTTCTATTTATAGCCTTTAATTTCAATGTATCAGCTTGCTTCACTCTGCTAGCCTAAATACCACATTTTCTAACAAGTTCTCTCTATAACTGCACCTTTTTTGAATCACCTCCTATAGTCTTCTACCACAGTACAGTATATATGTAGACAATTCTTTACCTTTCTCAAGTCTGAAGCACTATGTTCAGTGAAATAAAGCCTAAGATAACAAGTGAGCAATTTGCTGGAAATAAAAGAAGTGCAAGATACACAAGGCAGCCCTGGAATAATTTTAGGGCAAAATTGCATATTTTAGGAGAGTCACTATGATCTCTCATGCTCTTTTTAATATCTAATCCAAGTAACATGTGATGGGATGTTACTTCACTATCTGTTCCTGTGTAGAATCTGTGGAGAGACACATAATGTGATGACATCATATTACACTTTGTGTTAGACAGCACAAAGGCACATGGAGACTAATAACTAAGACTTTGTTGTAACATCTATTTTGGCCCTTAATGAAATCCCACAATAGAAGAACAATTTGTTTCTGTTTTTCTATTCCAAAACAGTTGACTGCACAAATTTTAGCTCACAGCAGTTTAGCACTACACTTGCCCAGGACATGTTATAACCTGCCACCATCCAAAAATTTCAAAGATTTAGGGAAACAAAGAATGCATTGTCCTGAATGTTAATTTTGGTCCATGTTAGCCAAACACCAATCAAAGCTTCCTTTGTCTAGCATGGCATACCTCTTCATCTACTACTGAAGCCAACAATGCCATAGAAACAGAGGACTGAAATCCAAAAATAATTTAATGTGTGTTAAATTGTTCCAGTGAAACTGCAGTAGAGAATAAAGCAGATTTTCCTCTTGTTTAACCACAAAATGGGCAGTTGATCTATAATGACTGAGGAAGCAAGTTCTAAGACCAAGAAGTTCAAGATTCCTGAGTCTGGTTATTCAAGAAACTGCAAGCTTACCTGGTTCCCTTGCACAGTCAACATTATTACCTCCAAAGACTCTACCAACCCACTGCTCTAACACAGGCAAAGGGAGCACCAGAAGAGACAACAGAATTCTAAGTTCCTCATTACATAACTGCAATAGCAAAGTGTCCCTAGATCTCAACCATAACCCACTCATGCAGTTAAAAAAGACACAGGACCACTGTATGTGGCTAAGAATCAGCTATCCTAATGATCAGCAGGTTATTAAGGCTGCTCAACTCTGAGTTTAGAGTGTACCTATTTAATATGTCTCTCTGTCTGGAAGATCTCAACAACATGTATGTATGTGTGAAATAACTGTCATAAATCAAACACCTCAAAAGGAATTTTCATGTCACTTAAAAACCAACATGTTTCTATGGATGTATTGGCTGAAAATCAAATGAATGATATTTCATTATGTGTGCTGAGTCTTTGCAAACAAATATTCACAAGCATGGAAGTGGAGCTTCCTGCATGCCAAAGTATCCACCATACTCCCGTCCTCATTCACCTTCCTTGTTCAAGGACTGCAGCATGATTCTTTAAACTAGACTTTCATCATGACAACCTCATGTAGTTAATCAGTTTTAGTTATATGAAGATGTCGTTAAGCTAGTACAGAGTAAAGAAAAAGTTTTCTTCTGCATTCTGAAAGGACAATCAGATTTAGCTTTGTGGTAACATCATAAAACTAAGGTTGCCACAGGAAATGATTTATGGATGGATATGAGTCATGGACCTTTGAACTCATTCATGTTTCTATACATTTTACAGCAACACCCAGTGCTGCAACAACTGACTAACAATGCTCCATACTAGCCCAATTAAAAGTTTGTTCTATAGTCTTCAAGGTTTTCATATTCAAAGGGTCTGTGCTTAGAAAGCTGAATAATAATTTTGTTCATTCAGACTTCTAGGCTTCTCCATTCATTAAGATATAAAGACATTATGTAACAATGTGTTTTTAAAAGCTTTAAATGTAGAATATTTAAAAAACAAATACATGCAATATAAAAGAATAAGATAGCTGTTCCAAAGTCAGACAATTATTTTATATAATTACTCATGAATTAGTTGTTAGTTGTGATTCATTGCTCCTATTAGTTACTGGATTAGAGTTTTTACAAAGATCACATTTAAAACACACAGACACACAGAATTTGCTTAGAGAAGCTTCTTAATACACTGCTGTTGTTTACACCAAGCTTTTGCCAGAATGTTTCCGGTTTTGTGTTAGGATCTCAAAGAGTCCAACCATTTTCAAGAGAAAAGATGTTGGTGCTGCATGTTAATTAGGAAGCTCACAAAGGCAGGTCACCAAAACAAAAGAAAAGCTTTTCCGGAAGAAGACAAACTTGTGATTTGTGAAAGAAAAGCCAGGAAGTTTTAAAAGTGAAACAGAGGTGAATGAAACCCACTAGCTTCTGAAAGCTGTGAAACAAGATGGTTTTTCAGTGGAAAGAACATTTTGTTAACTCTTTCCTTATCACTTAGCTCAGATAAGTGGTGATTTATATGTTTTCCCCTCACCAGAAAAACTCCATATTTTTCCTGGAGCAAGTTAAAGTTGTTTATCAAATCAAATTATTTATGCAAAACAAAATTTGATAGTCTCTTAGGTGCCACTAGTCTTTTTGTTTTCTTTGGTGAGACACACCAACACAGCTAACACTCTATTGGAGCTGTGCTAAGGAAGACAAAGATATGGAGGGGATCCAAGACTTCTGTAGCTCAGAATGTCTTTAAAACCTCCATACAGTCCGGAAGATGGCAACTGGTTCCTTATTGCATTGTAGAGGATTAAAAGCTGTGTTCTAGCAGAGTGTAGGGAAGTAACTTTTTGGAGTACTAGAATCCCCCTCTGTACCAGCAGGACCCCAAGCTTTAGTCCTCAGTTCTGAAGAAATGTAAAATGTCAGTAGCCTTTCCAGCTTGTGAATCAAGGTAGCCATGTTCTTTTGTAATACTGTAGTTTTCAAAGGGGATACAAGCACTTTTTAAAGGACATGCACTCTCATTTTGGTAGGTGTGCTTCTCAAGGGTCTCCACATTTCCCATATGACTGCCATCCACAATATTTAGCTGAACTTGGGAAAGTTATCTTTTGGACTACAATTCCGAGAATCCCTTAGCCAGAACAGCTATGATAAGCCCTCTAGGTGCTGTAGTATTTAAAATCAAAAGCATCAAAAGTGCCCAGGACCATTACAAGACTCCTAGGAATATGGTGCACAGGATGTAGTGATGGTTTTGGTGCTGTATTTTGGCTGCCTGTTTCAAATAATGGCTAGAATCCATTTGGTGACATGCACATGTGTTTAGGAAGATATTGCACAAGGAAGTATCTCCTGGGGCAAAGAACGTCCCTTCTTTTCCAGGTGCAGAAGGGCAATTGGAATGCACCTGGATGTATCCCAGCAACCAATTCAGTAGCTGAAGGGATGAAGCTGTACCCAAGAGCTCCCCAGCCACAGTTCTGAACCTGGGGAGGAAATGGGAAAGAAGCAGTAGGTTCTACCCCTCCAGACAATTGGGTAGGTACATTGGTAGGGATTCATGCTTTTCCAGTATGCTCAATAGATCTTGGTCTATATTCCCTGTAATTAAAAACTATTCCTGTGTGTGAATGCATAAAGAGAAGGTCATAAAACTAAAGAAACGATGGAATCTTGATTCCAACAAGGGTATAAAAACAGAAAAGGATTTAAACCAGGCAGCTTGAATTGAAAAATCTTTCAATAGTTGGGTGTGTACCAGGAAAACATCAAAGCTGATGGCAGGTCTAGGCACGCTGAGTGCATTTAATGATCACTAAAACATAGACGGTGAAGTTTGCATCAAGGACGTTGAGCACCACGAGGTTCCTTGGCATTTGTGGCTATTGTGGCTATTGTGAAAGAACCACAGGAATGTATGCTGCAAAATGATGCAAGAGATAAAGTGAAAGTGCTTTCAATCAGCAAAAGTATGCAGTTACTATTATGTATATGCTATAAATAGAGTCATTTGTGAAATGAGCCAGAAAGTGACTGCAAAGAAAAAAGGCTTGTGATAGACCAGACAGAAAAATCCACCCCAAACAGGATTGCTTAATTTGGTGATCTTAAACAGAAGATTCTTACTCACCATGACTTCATCAAGAAAGCTTTTGACAGCTTTCTACAAAGCAAGCTGAGGAGTCCATGACATGTTCCATTTCTTTCAGGGCACATTTGTTTAGTGGCTTTGCATATAAGTAGAATCAGATACTCTATACCAGATTGTCAACAACACAAAACCTGTTTGGATGTTCAAGTAATAATGCAAATAGAATGTCATCACAGGGGATAGCTTGACCCCTTATACTTACATGTATTTCTTGAATGACTGAAGAGAATTTTCACATGTGCCAATGTAATCACAGAGCAGAGATAGGAAGAATATTTGAACATATTTGAAGAATAATTGAAATAGTTGTTTCTTGAGTGCTGAGAAGCTCTGATGGGAAAAATCCCAGACAAAAGACAATCTTCACAGTTTGGGATTTGTTCTATGCAAAAAAGTCTGGTTGTTTTATGCAGAAAACAGCATTTTCTGTACAGGAACCATGCAATTTTTGTACAGAATAAATCCAGAACTGCAAATTGTCTTTAAAACCTTCATGGTTTTGAAGACATTCTGACAACAAGAAGAAAATTGCTAAAATTACTCTTTGCTTCCCTCAAGAAGAAAAAGTAGTGGAGAATCACATCACTATCACAGAGGTTTTTTTGAATGCATTTGAGATCCCTGCCTTTGCAGGACTCCCATTTGGTGGGTAAAGCTTTTCACACACCCAACTGTATGCACAGGTCTCTCAGATGTTCAAATACAAACACACGGGGGAAAATGCAGCTTGCTTCCACTGATATGCATATTCATTAAATGCACATGTTGGATACCCAGCATTAACAGGCATTAGAATACTACATGGAAGAATGTACATTTCAACTGGAAATTCACTTATTAATCCCAGTTACTTGCGATAAACAATAAGAGACAGTGGTCTCCACTGAGCACCTTCACGTCCTCTGATCCAGGGACAATTTCTTCTGTTATGCTCAGTGCACTGCTTTAGTATGAAAACATGGAAATTTCCTTCCTAAGCTAACCTGCTTGCGCCCTCATCTCAATTTCTCTCTCACCAGATATCTCTTTGCTGCTGGCTTCTGTGTCAGTGAGGTAGTGGATCTATTCTATCCAAAGAGCTATCCAAGGTCCTGAAACTATTTTGGGTGATGGAGTTTGGCACTTTGGATAGCTCATTGAAAGTTCAAACTAAAATCCATAACAGAATGACCACCCCAGTAACATGGGAGCTCCCAGCTGCCAATGACTCCTTCCCTACCCTCCTCTTTCTTTCTCCCCTCTCTGGGTAGCAGGTGTAGTCTCACATTCATGCTGAAGAAATAGTCAATTGCTACTCCAACATTTATCGATGGAAGAGAAGGGTTACCATCTTGTTCCTCTCCCCAGCCAACAGAATGCTTTAGACCAACTTTAAGCCATCTTGGATGCTATGATCCATATAGAGAAATGTTACAAACAATGCTGAGCAACATACTTCCCCAGCCACTACTACCTGACTCATTTTCTACCTATCAGGGGTTCATTCTTACAACATTCGAGTGACAAAGCAAGACTTTCTGATGCAAATATCCTTTCAGAGGAGTCTAGATTTTCTGAGGTCCTATCACACATTGCCTAAATGAACATCAATTGAATGAGAACAAGCACACACACAAACACACTGAAACCCACTCAGATTCCTAGGGGGGCAGGCATGATTTTGGAAAACAAACTAAGCAAAAACAAACTCAGGTACCAAATTGACCTTTGCAGACAAATCCTCAGTATAGACTTCATATAAACATAATCAACAACCACATTGCTACTGATTGTGGTCATATTCTGCCTTCAAAGGGATTGATTTTCATAATGTGCCTTCATGTTTGCTGACATAAATTTCAGATGAGTTGTTAATATCTTTCAATACATCTGTTAAAATGACAGGAAAAAATGGATGCATGGTCCCAGTGTTTAATTTTCCACATGAGAAGTAATACAGTTTAAACCTAATTGGAAATCCAGCCTTTTAACTTGGACAGACTTATCTGTATTCTTAGTTATAAGAATTTGCTGATGAAAGAAAAGCCCTGAGGAAGTTAACAAGAACCCCTACAAAGGGTGAAAAGCAGAATTGATCAAAATGTGGCTTCTGGGTTGCATGTAGCCCCAGACCTTCCTGTCTGCTGTCCCATGCCAGGAAGAAAAAAGAAAAAAAAGGTTGGCATAAGAATGACCAGTGATACCCCAAGAAGACAAGTCACTTTTTGTTTCTAAGAAAGGTTTTTCTGGACTTAACAACGATTCTTCCCTCAACAAACATTCAAATACGACCTCGGAAATGTTTAGGGGCCTGATTGACCATGTTTACCCCATGATGTGGGGGCATGTCAAGCAACAAGAGGTATGGGCGAAAGGTTGAGGGCTTATCCGCACTTCTTAGAATTAGAATTCTCTGTAGATAGGCACTAGATTAATCTGGCAGAGAATTCTAAATATCTCACTTTACCATATATCCCAGGATTCCATAGGATGGAGCCACGACAGTTAAAGTGATATGAAAGCAATACAACCTAAAGAAATCTGGTTAGATGAGGGAAAAATATATATGGAATATGTATTCCTCTTAACATCCAGTCCAGAGCTTTCCAAACTTTTCATGTTAGCGACATACTTTTTAGACATGCATAGTTTCGCGACACAGTAATTCTGTTTTACTAGCAAACTGGAGGTTAAACTAACCCCTTACAAGAAATACAGACACATGAATAAATTGTAATAACAAAATGTATGGGGACACAACATATCTCATGAAAACTTTTCATATATTTTTAAAAATATATGATTTATGAATAATAACATGCATTTCCAAGATTGTAGGCGACACATCTACACACTTCAGGCGACACACTAATGTGTCACAGTACACCGTTTGGAAAACCCTGATCTAGTCTGACTCTCAGAACAGTGGAAGGAACAAAGGCGAGGAATAGTAATGTCCACGCGTGTGATCTATTCTCTCTCTCTCTCTCTAATACACACACACACACACGAGTAGTGCTACAAAGCGAATAAGGAGGGGCCCATTGAAGGAGGGAGGCTCTGAGTACATCATGTCCAAAGGCCTAGAGCTAAACCTAGAACCACCACTGTAGCTTTCTTCTGAGTATTTCAGTCATAATGTTGGGTGACCTCTGATGAAATAATACTCATACCTGAAAGTACAACTCTGACTTTTATTTTTTGAACTGAATTTCAACTGCTGCCCCCCTGCAATTCATTCCAGTTACCTGGGAGTAAGTGAAATAGAATCTACTGGGATTTTCTTCAGAGCAGTAGTAGTTGGTGGTGTGTTCCTTCAGGTCTTTTCTGACTTCTGGTGACCCTAAGGCCAACTTATCATGGGGTTTTCTGTGACTGAGAGTGTGTGATGTGCCCAGGTCACCTAATGGGTTTCCAGGCCAAGCGAGGAATTGAACTCTGGTCTCTAGGGTCGTAGTCTAGTGCTCAAATCACTACATCACATTGGCTCTCACTTCAGAGTAGACATGCCAACAACTGCTCTGGGTCTTTCTGAGGTGATTATATTGAATTAGATGTGACTTGAACATGAGTTTGTGGGTTTATGTTTTCCTTTTTGAAGTTGGAAACTGAAAGACTGGGACTGAAAGCAAAACAACAGCAACCCAAACCTTGTATAACCCATTTCTGATTTATTATTTTTAGACTACAACTGAAATCTAGATGCCAATCATAGTTTTATCTTTCAAAGCTCTCTGCTGGCAGGCTTCTCTTTTCAAAATATTTTGTTCCTACCACAAGCTATCACATTTATATTTTTTGTTTATTGAAGCTCAGTTACAATGCACTCATTTTAAAACTTCAAACCTGTACAGAACATTTAATTCTGGACAATTTTCTGCCTCTTTTAGATTATGTTTTTAAGGAAGATACAAACATTGATGGCTTCTTGAAAAGGTAGGATTAGGAAGCTTTAATGGATTGTTTCTTGATACCTTACCATTGACCTAACTTTGTGCTAATCATTGATTATAACTTCACATTTTTGCATCTAATTAACTCCACATATATCATTAATTCTCCTACCAAAATGTCAATATCCCTCAAAAAATAACCCTGCTTTTAAAAAAAAAAAAAAAAACTCTCCAAAGTTACTTTTTCTGAAATTTACTGAACTCCTGTATAAATAACAAGCCTTTCCAAGCCAACTTTGTTATCTAACCTTTTGAAAGGTTTTTATTTAAAAAATCCTTTGAATACTCCTAGGGTGCCTAATAAGCAATGAGTGAGCAAAATCACTGTATCAGTACATCACTGTTTAGACAGCTTGCAGAAGTTACATTTTTGGACTATGACTATCACCAATCATGCTGACTGGGATTCTAATCCTTATAGTAACTTTTCCAAGTGTTGACATTCGACTATGCTCTAATAAAGGAAACAAATAGGATTAGCTTTAGGTTCAAGAAGTAGACACCCCCTCAGCCAAATTTGCTTTTTGAGAGTTGCTGCATCCAGAGGCATACCTAGCATAAACAGCACCTGCGGCAAGGGCAGGTGTTGTGCCCCTAGTGTGGGGGAAGGGTTGTCTAATCTCCAGTGGCAGAGAGTTCCACAAATCGGAGCCACCATGAGAAGGCCGTCTCCAGCACCCTCACCACCCATGGAGCTGTGAAGATGGTCAGTTCAAGAGAAAACCCACATTTCACTCCATTAATCTGATGAAGCAGACTTAAGTCTACAAAAGCTTATACTACCAACTTCCTTCTCTCAGTCTCAAAGGTGCTACAAGATGCCTTTGCATACTGATTTGGTGAGGTGGATCAACCTAACACTTTGGGATTTGGGACCATTTGAGTTGGGAGTCCCAAGAAACATTAAGATTTCTAAATTTATTAATCCCTTTCTGCAGGAAAAATAGGATCCTGTTGGAGGTTTTTAAGCAGGGGTGGAATGGCTGCCTATCAGAGATGGTATAATGGTAGATTTCTGCATTGACAAGAGGTTGGACTGAAAGACTATCAAGTATTCCATCCAACTCCAGTAGTCTATAATTCCATGCCTAACTATTAAGATGATCCTCCCAACCAGAAGAGCTATTTGACAATGGAATAGATTCCCTTAGAAACCTCCTTCATTGGAGATTTTTAAATAGAGGTTGAATGGCCATCTCTCAGGGATGATTTAGTGAATCAGAAAGACTTTCACTCCCTACATGAGATTGCCTGAGTTTTGATTCTCAGGCTAGGGCCTTCTCTCAGTCTCATCACCTTCACAGGTGAAGATATGGGAGAAGACCTTCTTGGTGGTTACTCCCAGACAGTGAAATTCTCCGCCACTGGATACAAGGTTGGCCCCTTCCCTATTCTCCTTCCATCAGTAGACAAACACTTTTGTATTTGAGCAGGTGTTTGGCAAATAAATGGCTATGCAGAAAGATCTTTAATGATGTGTGTGTTTGCCCATTTTTGCACTACACTGTTATAGCACTGTTATTCCACTTTCAACATCCTATGGAATCCTGAGATTTGTGGTTTAGGGAGGCACAATTAGAATTCTCAGCCAGAGAGCTCTTTGACCTTGTAGCAAACTACAAACCCCAGAATTCTACAGGATGTTGAAAGTGGAATAATTGCACTATAACGGTGTTGTGCGGAAATAGTCTCTGTGTATGGATGCTGCAACTTTACTGTTCTTGTCATGTTTCAAAATGATTTTATATTATTTTAAAGCACTGGTATTCTAATATGCTAGTTTATGTATTTGGCTTTTTTAAAATAGATTTCAATTCATGTTCCTGTGGTGTGCCTTCAAAACATTTCTGATTTAATGGTGATGCTAAGGCAGACCTAGGTTGACTCAGTCTTCTATCCTTCTTCAGGTCTGTAAAATGAGTACCCAGCTTGTTGGGGGCAATTAGCTAACACGTTGTAAACCGCTTAGAAAGCACATAGCTGATAAGCGGTATAGAAATATACATGCTATTGCTATTGCTATCATGGGGTTTTGTTGGCAAGATTTGTTCAGAGGGGATTTCCTATGGCCTTCCTTTGAGGTTGACAGAATGTGACTTGCCCAAGGTCACCCAGTGTGTTTTTATGTCTGAAAGAGGATTTGGACTCTGTTCTCCTAAGTCCTACTCCAACACTCAAATGCTATATAATGCTGTTTCCCTTAATTATGGTGACCTTATCCTAAGAGTTTTCTTGGGAAAATATCTTCAGAGGAAGTTTGTCCTTGCCTTTCTCTGCTGCTGGAATGAGTCTGGAAGTAGCTTCCGTGGCTGTGAAGGAAGTCAAATCCTGGCCTCAAAGAGTCCTAGTCCAACACTCTGGACACAATACTGGGCCAACTCTCATTCAGTCTCATTCATAATTTATGTACCTGTTGAATTAGTTGTGAGGCACCTTGGACTTCATTTGGGAGAAAGGTGGCATAGAAATGAATAAATAAAATGGGGCCTGGTTTTGTCTTGGATATTGGACTAGACTTCTCTTGGTTCCCATTCCAACTCTTGTAAGAGCCCACACTGAGGCAGAAGTGCCTGGGGAAGGGAGGTGGCTTTGGGGAAGATTTCCAGGATGAGACTTCCCACCATCCCACTCTTTTCCAGGTGTTTTGCTTCAGTGCAAAATCTATTTACCTGTTCTTCCAAGAAACCACTGGATTCCCTCCTAGGAGTATCTACTGCACATGCTCATCTCACCCTGGAGTAGCCAGGGCAGGTCACATGCTCTCAGTAATTAGGGTACCTGTTCTCTGTAGGCAGAGTGAAGAACAGCAAAATCCTCCCACTCTAGCAGGGCTTTTTTGCACCCCTCTAAAAATGGTGCCTGGGGCATGCTCCCCCTGCCCCACTCTAAATCTACCTCTGGCTGCATCCTAACCACAGTTGCCAAAAGAGACAAATTAAGCGCTGCAGTAGATAGTGCCTGAGAAGACACCTCCCACTTCTTATTCCCATAGCAATATTCCTCTCCCTCCCATAAAAAAACAAACAAAAAACAAACAAACACCCAGCACCTTTTACTTGCAGGCCGCTTCAGCAGATAAGGCCTGAGACTGCAAATGGATGAAAAAAAATTATATGAATTCACCAAAACTTGCACATTTTCTCCTATTCAGCATGAAAAGAATTTGAGACTTAAGCACTAGAATATGGAACAATCTGAAATAGACAGATTCATCTGTGTAGGTCAAGGACTTTTAGTGCTTAACTCTTAAAAATCTGATTTCAGAGTTCTGTGCTGGCTTGTGTTGAATTAGGGTTCCAGATTGTTTGTTGGGTAGCAGGGGACAGGCTTCTCTTATTTTTTTTATATTTATATCTATATTTATGGGGATAGGTAGCTATATCTAATGTGCTGGGAGGAGCTGTATCTATCTGG
This sequence comes from Ctenosaura bakeri, assembly GCA_948474755.1. Classification (NCBI taxonomy): domain Eukaryota; kingdom Metazoa; phylum Chordata; class Lepidosauria; order Squamata; family Iguanidae; genus Ctenosaura; species Ctenosaura bakeri. The sequence continues at coordinate 91,944 of CAOLHI010000151.1, forward strand.
TTCAGATGAAAGGAGAAATTCATTTCTCTTCATTTTTGAAGAATTTACCCACCTTTACAAATGGCATCATATTTGGGACAGGAAGAGCCTGAGGTTTAATAAATATGAAAGCACAAGAAAGCAAGACTGTGTTTTGTCATCTCTAGGTCAGATGCTAATCTACTATTTCATGTTACCAAACTTGAATGCCCCCTTGTAAAAATTAAGAGTAGACCAGGACTTTAGCTACTTCTTAGTAGTTTTATATCTAAACTATTTTGGACACTTCTAAAAATTTATTTATTTTAGTTATCAGAGTGTTAGTATCAAAGTCTGGAAAAGATAACATTTGACTACAACCCACACAACCTCCAGTCAGCATGAGGGACTCTGGTAGCTGTAGAGTCAAAAAGTAACTTTTTCAAGGCCTGACAATTATAATCTTGGATATTTTAGGATCAGGTCTACCTTACCAAGAAGATTAAGTATTTTGAAGTCATGTGAGGACATCAAAAATTCTTTAGTGCTCTGCTTGGTAGAGACAAAGTACTTTCTCACCACTTCTCTCAGTGGGGGGAGGGTGAATGCTACTTTCATACTGATCATCTGGCAAACTGCTTGGGGAGAAAAATTCATACATCATCATCAGGGCCAGTCAAACATATTTTGCTGCCTGAGATGGAGCAGTAAATGTGCCCACTTCCCAAAGGAGAGATAGTAGGGCTACCACAATATATAGTACTCTATATGGAGCTACTAAAGACAGTATGGAAACTGCAGATTGCATTTAACTATCTAGCAACTGCTAAATTGTTAAATAGAGCAGTTGATTAGGGACCACAAGACACTGATCCTTAAATAAAGTAGAGCTACCTGTGACCAACTAGAATCAGGTCCACGTTTTATAGTCATCTAGAAGCCAGGTATCTAAAAGAAAGTCTTCCCCATTACTAAGAAAGATGATTTTCAGATTGGCTAAAGAGGTTCTGGTTCTGATCTCATCAGTGGCAATGGTCCCTGCTCTTGTAAATCATGAGACGGCCCTGTCCCATGGTAGCATCATGCTACGATTCCCTATCTGAGGAAATTGAATGAATCTAGTGTTGCTTTTGACAAGAACAAAACCTGTGTTTGTTCACTCAGAATGAAGGTTGCAATATGATTGTGAGACCTCACAGTTAAGGCTGTGGTTTTTTTGCTTTTCTTTTGGTATATGCTTTATTTTTTATGTATAAACTATGATTTCTTGTTTTCTTGACAAGATTTGTTCAGTAGTTTTTTTGCCATTGCCTTCTTCTAAGGCCATTTGTGCACTACACTGTTATAGTGCCATTATTCCACTTTCAACATCCTGTGGAATTCTGGGGTTTGTAGTTTACTGAGGCTAAATTGCTCTCTGGCTGAGAAGTCTAAATGTCCCTCCCTAAACTGCAAACCCCAGGATTCCATGGGATGTTTAAAGTGGAACAATAGCACTTTAGCAGTGTAGTGCGAAAAGGCCCTAAGACTGAGAGAGTATGACTTGCCCAGTGGGTTTCTACAGATAAGTGGGAATGTTAACTCTGGTCTCCTAGAGTCCTACTCCAACACTCACATGGCTATACTATGCTGGTTCTTGCATTATTCATTTAGTGTGTGTGTATGTGCCCCAGAAAACCCCATGATAGGTCCAGCTTAGAGTCACCATAAATTAGGAATGACTTGACAGCACACAAAAACAAATGTGCCAGCATAGTGTAGTTGTTTGAGCATTGGACTATGACCCTGGAAATCAAGTTTTGATTCCCCGCTTTACTATGGAAACCTACTGGGTGATCTTGACTGCATCACACACTCTCAGCCCCAGAAAACTCCATGATAGGTTCACCTTAGGGGTCATCATAAGTTGGAAATGACTTAAAGGCGTACAACAACAGCAACAAGGTGTTGCAAGTCACCTGTCCACTTATGGCAACTGCACATGGGGTTTTATTAGGCAAGGAATACTCAGAGGTGGTTTTGCCAATTCCTTCCTCTGAAATCTAAGCAACAGCACCTGATATTTGTTGGCAGTCTCCCATTTTAGTACTAACCAGGAATGACTCTGCTTAGCTTCCAAGATCAGATGGAATCTATACTTTTATTTTTACATCTGTCAGACAAATAGCATCATCCTCCCTCTCTTCAGCACATGTGAAACTTCAAGAGGAATAAAACCTGTCTCTGTCAGAGATGGAGCAGATGCTTGTCTTGTGCAATTCTACACGGACACAACTCCATATGGTATAAAGGGCACAGTTCAATATTTGAATACTTGAGAGTTACAACTTAACTTTGTTTTAAATATACGTCTAGCCTTCCTTACAGGAAATAAATCTGAGCAAGTCAGAAGACTCTCCAAAGTTATGACAGATAGAAATTTTGTGTGATATCTATGCCCCCCCAAATGGGGAGGGGCAGGATCAGTTTGAGTCCCCTAAGTCTAGACTACATCTAAGTCTAAGCCTAGAGACCAAGTTCTACCTGATATGGTGTGATCAAGACTCCTATGTATTTGAGCAGTCTGAAGGGTACCAAATGAAGCACTAATAGAGATTGACAACAAGCAACTCTTGTTTAATCCTCCCAGGAATAATAAATGCTATCCTCTACCAGCTATCCTATGCATGCTTGCTTGAGAGGAAGCTATACTGAACACTTGGAAGGTGCTTTTAAGCAGACATTGTGCTTTCGGAAGACTTTATATTTAAAGATATTTGAATCGTAATGGATAGGAAAAGCAGCTTGACCTCCCACTACAAGTTGATATGATTAACAACAACTTGTCTGCCAATGTTGAGCCCCCTCCTCCACATTAAAAACAGTTTGAGAGTAGCTGGTTATATACTTGAAACCAAGGATTCTTAGAGAAAATGGATACCACAGTGGTAGCCGAAAGTCATGTTTCACAGCACAATTGCAGCCATTCAATAAACTAGTGTTGCTGCTAACAAGGTAAGTGGCTATAAAAATATCAATTGCTAATGGGACTCTATTTCATTAACCTTTTTAAATTTCATATAAGTGGATTCCAGTTCAGTCTTACTTATTTCATACATCTATCTTATAAGTAGGCTCATAGGGTTATAAAAGCCCAGAATTGCTTAATAGGCACAATGCAGAAAGCAAGACAAAAATTGGCTCCATCCACCATACCTGCCTAGTAAAATAACTCAGATTTCTGAGAGTACCTTGATAAAGAAAAAGAGATACATCACTACAGAAACATTTTTTTCAATAAAGGCAGCAGAGAAAAATGTAGATATATTTGAGCACATGGCACATTAGTTCATTTTGTGGGTGTTTATTTTGTCCAACTAAAGCAGAAGAATAGTTAATGTGACAAGGTTGGCAAGTGAGAAGCAAGGACCCAAACGCAATGCCAAGCTGCCTTCCAGAAGTAAATTCAGTGATGTGACCAACATCTGTCATATGTGGTTATTTCTGTCCCCTTAGAGAGAACAGTGTGTGCAAATGTGGGCTCTTTAATATTAATTTGCACTTGTCATGAACTCTTTGTTTCTAGTAACAAAGGAAATGTGCAAAGTGTTATCTTTAGGCCCTTGTGCATGTGACAGCCACTCCATGAAGGGCATGTCCGATCACTCCTTGTGGCAGCTGCCTCAGAGTGGCAAGTCATATTTGATATGAAGTTTCTCACTGTCTTTTGGACTGGGAGGTTTTCTCTATACCACTCTAGACCTCTAAACAGAGAATTCACAGTGATGGTGGGGAGTGCCCTTTCTGATTCATGTGGTGGTGAGCACCTGAACATATCTTTATGGTGCATTGGGGCAGACAGACACCAAAGAATGCCAAATATCTTGATTGAACTTGTAATACATTCACAAGGTACCACAGAGGCCAATTGCTTTACTAGCAGCACACAGAAGCATTTTTCACTCATGCAGTTTTGTCCAATCAGAAGGTTGGTCTCACAGGCAAGAGACTTGAACCCAAAAGATATGCTGCCTTCAATTTGCCACTATTGTGGGTATAAGGGAAACATGGTCCTGATAAAATACAGCTCCCCATTTAGAACAGAAATATTGATGTTTTCATCTTCAAAGCTTTCAAGCTCTATACAAATTTATAAAGTAGTCAATGAAGTAAAAATGATTCATCATCCATCAGATAATACAATATAATGCAATGTATTTCACAGATTGGTTCCCAACTTAGTCATATTCAAAACATACCTACTGAAATCAGTGGGACAAGCCAACCATGACCATAGATTTTAATGTGTCTGAATCATAGAATCATAAAGTTGGAAGAGACCCCAGGGGCCATCCAGTCCAACCCCCTGCTATGCAGGAACACCCATCAAAGTATTCCCAACAGATGGCCATCCAGCCTCTGCTTAAAAACTTCCAAAGAATGAGACTCTATCACACTCTGAGGCAGCATATTCCACTGCTGGACAGCTCTGACCATCAGGAAATTCTTCCTGAGGTTCAAGTGGAATCTCCTTTCCTGCAGCTTGAATCCATTGCTCCTTGTCCTAGTCTCTGAAGCAGCAGAAAACAAGCCTGCTCCCTCCTCAAAATGACATCCCTTCAAAGATTTAACCATGGCTATCATGTCCCCTCTTAACCTTCTCTTCTGCAGACTAAACATACCCAGCTCCCTAAGCCATTTCTCATAGGGCATGGCTTCCAGACCCCTGGCCAATTTGGTCGCCCTCCTCTGAACACATTCCAGCTTGTCGATATCCTTTTTTAATTAAGGTGCCGAGAACTGGACACAGTATTCCAAATAAGGTCTAGCCAATGTAGACTAGAGTGGTACCATTACCTCTCTTAATCTAGACACCATACTCCTATTGATACAACCAAGAATCGCGTTGGCTTTCTTGGCTGCCGCATCACACTGCTGACTCATGTTCAGCTTGTGATCTACCAAGACTCCTAGATCTCTTTCACATGTACTGCTATCCAGCCACATATCCCCATCCTATATTTGTGCATTCCCTTTTTCCTGCTTAAGTGTAGGACTTTACATTTCTCTCTGCTGAAATTCATTTTGTTAGCTTTGGCCCAGCTCTCCAATCTGTCAAGGTCATTTTGAAATTTGATCCTGTCCTCTGGGGTATTAGCAACCCCTCTCAATTTGGTGTCATCTGCAAATTTGATCAGCATGCCCTCCACTCCTTCATCCAAGTCATTGATGAAAATTTTGAATAGCACTCTGCCCAGGACAGAACCCTGTGGCACCCCACTAGTCACTTCTCTCCAAGATGAAAAGCAGCCATTGGTGAGCACCCTTTGGGTTCAGTTGGTCAACCAGTTACCAATCCACCTAACAGCAGCCCTGTCCAGCCCGCATTTTACTAGCTCCTTTGCAAGAATGTCATGGGGAACTTTGTCAAAGGCCTTACTGAACTCAAGGTATGTCACATCTACAGCATTCACTTCATCTATCAAGCTTATAACCCAATCATAAAACGAAATAAGATTAGTCTGGCATGACTTTTTTTTTGAGAAATCCATGCTGACTTTTAGTGATTACAGCATTGCTTTGTAAGTAATTACAAACTGACTGTTTAATGATCTGCTCTAGGATTTTTCCTGGTATTGATGTCAGGCTAACTGGGTGATAATTATTTGGGTCCTCTTTTCCCCTGCTTGAAGATGGGGATGACATTTGCTCTCCTTCAGTCTGCTGGGACTTCTCCTGTTCTCCAAGAGTTCTCAAAGATTATTGCAAATGGTTCAGAAATGACTTCTGCCAATTCTTTTAATATCCTTGGATATAATTCATCTTGCCCTGGAGACTTGAATTCATCCAGTTTAGCCAAATATTCCTGTACTACTTCTCTATTTATTCTATGCTGCATTTTCCCCCCTTCCTCACCTGCTCCCCATCCTCCAGGTACTTCTATCCTTTTGGGAGAAAACTGAGGCAAAGAAGGTGTTGAGTAGTTCTGCCTTCTCTCTTCCTTCCGTTATTAATTGGCCATCTTCTCCACTCAGCGACCCTATCATTTCCTTGTTTTTCCTTTTGCTGCAGACATATCTAAAAAAGCCCTATGTATTACCCCGTATAAGGATGAATGATTAGACAGATATGGAAAGAGAAACAGAAAGAGGAATAATAATGATGATAGTTATGATGATTGCACTTTAGAGCTTCAACCATTAAAGACTATAGCTTTATGCCAAACTCATTTGAATAGTCACTTTTCCAAAAGAATTAAAACAGATACATTGATTCTGGACATATCATCTTTAAAATCCCCCAGTCCTTGGCATTCAGTTTGGATTAGCAAAACTTGTGCTTTCCATTTGGAACTCCACTATGCTTCAAGAATATATCTACAGTGAAGTATTATAAGCAGTTTGATGTCACTTTAACCCCTCTGCTTCCATCCTTTGGTGTCCAGGAATTTCTAGGCTGGTGAAGCACTGAGAATGCTTTTTATTCCCCTGAAGCATAGCACTAGAGGAGTGTAGCAGAGTATTTTCATGATACTCCAAATACCTCAGGCTGAAGATATGGAAATTAAAGTGCTCACAAAGCACTCTATTTAGGTAGAGTAGATGCTGAGGTAATATTTCTTCTTATTCACATAAAAACACTGCAGTTTTTTTGTCCAGAATCCCACCCCCAACACACAAATGGCTTCTATACCAAATCTATGTCAAAGTTTATGTGAGTCTGTTACATCCAGACAAATAGATAATGAATGCCCTTTCCTTTACTTTGTTTGTATTCTCATTTGCCATCACCACATGCCAGACTACATTCATATATTATCACCAGCAATCTTCTGAGGTAGGGCATGATTTCAGACTCTGTAAAACACTAAGGCCATTTCCGCACAGGGTGAGGGAATTGTCCCATGCCGCTACTTACCGGATCTTCTGGCTCCCCGGTCCGGTCCAGTCTGCTCCGGAACAGTGCATGCTTGTCGCTTTGCACTGCTCTGGTGTTGAAAATGGTGGCTTCTGGTGCGACCAACCACTGAAGCTCGCCAGCCTAAAGCCTGCCCCTGGCAGATCGCAGGCTCGCATTGGTGCGAGCCTGCGAATCTGCACAAGGGAGCAGGCTCGCAGTGGTGCGCTTCGTGCTTTTGAAAGACCTGATTTTTCCAGTCTTTCAAAAGCTCTCTGGATGACCACTTGGAGTCATTCCGGAGTGGGCTGAGGTGCAGATCTACATTAAGTAGTCCAGACCCAGTCTGCTCCCAGGTGCAGACCTCCTCCCTGGAGGACAGACTGCACCTTTTCAAATACCCCTTGTGGAAATGGCCTAAGTTTAGCGATATTGAAAACTTAGAGCAATTTCATACTGCTTTAACTGTCACAGCTCCATCCCGTGCAAACCTCTGATTGGTAATTTTTGGAAGTACTTAGAATTCTCTCCCAGAGCAATCCTGTGCACTTCCCTGAACTCCAGAATGGCAAAAAAAACTTAAGATTTGAGTTACTAGATCAAATTAAGTTAAAATGGTTCAATATTACTTTGATCTAGAGTTTTCCTACAGGCAGCACATAAAGAACTTCCCCCTGCTTGTGAAAAGGTAGCCCTGTTGGCTTAAAATGTGCGTGAGGGATGTTAGAAGATTCTCAGTTGCCCTCTTGTTAATATGATTAACAAAAAAAAAGAATGATTAATGGCTTCTATTGACATTCTATGACCATTTCCTCACTAGACTGTTCTAGTGCTGTTATTCCACTTTCAACATCATATGGAATCCCGGGGTTTGCAGTTTCGAGAGGGGCTGGTTGGCCCCTCCCAAAACTGCAAACCCCAGGATCCACAGGATGTTGAAAGTGGAATAATAGCACTAGAACAGTCCAGTGTGGAAACTGCTTATATCACTAAAATCTGTTTTTTAACTTCTGTATGAAATTATTATTACTGAAATTGGGAATACTCTTGTTACATTAGTGATAGCCTTGTTTGTGAACATTATGAGAATTATGAGAAAAAACATCGGCTCACTCATCCAGACAGCTGAAGGAAGAGTTAAATAAGAAACAACAAGTAGTCAGTCTTGAGTGAAATACTAACCTTACTGATGTGTGTTTTATACTCCTTTCCTAATCAAGAAAAATAGTAGAAAAACGTGAAACTTAAAGAATAAAGCTATCCTTCTGGATCACTACTTCTAGTAGGTTGCACTGAATGTAATTCTGATTATCAGCAGGATCCTCTGGCCAAAGAAAACTCTTTTGTGTGTTTTATTGTACTGCATGCTTTGCACTCTGTGTTGCTGCATCACTTCCTACCTGGTATCAGGGCTCATCTCAGCTCCATGTCCAACCTGTTCAAGTATGGTGGGTGCAAGATTTTGACCTACTCACTGCCTGATGCCTGAATCTTATGATTCAGGACATTTCTGCCTGATGTTGCTATCCCACAAAAGCAGTGGGTTGTTTCCGGGCCAAGAGTCGTGCTACCACACAATGTTATCATTATTCAGCTGCTATCCCATTCCCAAATATTGCAAAACCACCTCCTAATATTTCCAGAATTAACCCATTAAGAGCCTCCTTTAGTGCTTCAATCCTGTCAGCCAGCTCAGTGTAGAACCATAATAGCACTTGATAGTGCTTCCTGTCATCATGGGTCCAGCAGTAGCCAACTCCTGTGGCATGGCAAGTTTGGAATCTACCTCCTCTCCATATTTATTTTAACTTTTTCCTTTGAGTTAAAACTTTTTAAATACACTTTTTTCTTTAGAATTATTTTGTTAAATCGTAAATGTACAACAGCTTCTTAACTCTACACACACACTTAAATTTTAAAAGGTTATGTCTTATTCCACCATGATCCTGACTAAGAGCATTATAGTGCACAAATGCAATAGTGTGCCACCATGTCATGAGGGTACAACATGGCAGTGCTAGTGCACCTTACCAAAAAAAGAAAAAAGAAAAAAACAAAGAAAGAAAGAAAGAAAGAAAGAAAGAAAGAAAGAAAGAAGGAAGGAAGGAAGGAAGGAAGGAAGGAAGGAAGGAAGGAAGGAAGGAAGAGAAAGAAAGAAAGAAAGAAAGAAAGAAAGAAAGAAAGAAAAGAAAAGAAAAGAAAAGAAAAGAAAAGAAAAAAAGATCAATCAGGGGCTGTGGGGTGGATTGAAGGTAGGAAAAGGGGGTACCCAAGGACACTGGTGGCAATATCGCTGCTCATCTGCTTAAGGCAGAATGATACAGAAGAGAATGTTCCTAACCTGCTATCATCATGTGAATGGCAATGCTGGGATTGTAATGGAAGAATGTGCTACTGAGGTATGGTGTGGAAAGGGTCTCAGATTTGCTTCTTCATTAAAATGAATGGGGTGGTCCACAGACATAAGAATCCCATGTCACCCAGGCAAGATCAGTCCTAGCATTAGGCAGAGCACCGATCTCAAGCAGTAGATCTAGGTGTCATAAAAGGGCAACAAACCATTAGTTATTTCATTTCATGGGGAGTGGCATTTGGGGGACTTTTCTGCTTTCTGTGCCGAAATAACATGAATGGATTGGGACATTATACACACCTCATGCTCACCACAACCAAAATGCAAGAGTAACAGCCAGACGTGGCCAGAATTTCACTTCCAGTCTTTCTTTTCTTTCATTTTTAGTTAGAGTAGGCTCAGCACTATTTATACCAATCTTCCATATATTGAAGGTAGCAGTGGATCTCTCAAATAGAGAAATCAATTGGCAAGGCAGAAGCTGAGTGATGACCAGCCCAGTGCCTCCCTCACACTAATAGATTCTAGCAGAGAAAAGAGAGAAACAAACTTAGTTTTCTCTGTAAAATGTTGCTTCACTTACCATATTTGTTGATAGTCAAATTGATGGTATGATGGAAATGAAAAAAAGGGAAGAGAAAATGTCCACAAGTTATAGTAATACAGGAAGAGAGAGTAGGTGTGATAAAGCAAACAGACAGGAAGTCTTGAACAAGTAAACTAGGAATTACTGAATATATACATAAAAAGATTGCTAATTCATACATTTTCCACCTTTTTTCCAGTGTGGAGGTATATGGCAGGGCTCCAGGACAGTATGCAAAAAGGGTGTTGAAGATACCTGTGGTTCACCAGTCACACTTTGCTCACCCCTGCCTTGGGGTTTGTGGAACAGGCTGTGTTTGAGTCTGAAGTGGCTATCCTGCACATTTAAGTAAATCCTATTGAACACCACTGAACTAGTGTTCAAGTAAACACAAATAGGTTCAGGCTCCAAGACTCCAGTTAACAGCATTTTCTAATAGGAGGATATATCTAGTCATGTTTGAAAATTGTAGCTTTGAAGATTGCTTTTTGAACGACAGAAGTATTGATGGGGTGTTACAGTTTCTGCGCTTGATCTATCCAGACCAGTCATATTCCAAGGTAACAGCTTCTTTAGCATTCAAATTGCCACTTAGAGATTGATATAAAATGTAAAATAAATGCAGAATATGAGAAAATGAGCCTTATGTTGATGATCCATGCTTTTTTATTATTATTCCCTAGGTCGATGTTTATATAATATAGTTACATAGCTGTCCAAACTATAAACACTTATCTTTTTTTTTAAAAAAAAATGGCTTTCAATTTTGTTTGTAGCATTGCTTTCAAAGAGAAAAATCATCACCTTCGGTCCAAATTCACAAGAGAGTAATATGACTATCTATCATGTTGTCTTGAAGCAAGCTAGTAAGATTTCAGTGCTAAGGACAGGGATAAAAGAAATTCAATTAAGTAATTGTAGAGCGAAGGCAATCAAGATTAAATGTGCTCTCAACTGCTGAGCTCTCTGATTCTGTCTTCAGAAAAAAGTAGCAGAATGTTTTTTGGGGAAAAACCTAATCACTTTGTGACAATTTATTACAGTTTAATGTCTTCAAAAATCAAGAATTTGGGTTTGATTTTCTGTCTGTCTGTCTGTCTGTCTGTCTGTCTGTCTTTCTTTAAAAGAACATAATCATTTCTACTTAATGATTTCTGGGAAAGTTCATTTAGCACTCATGATGTTCATGTACTTAACAGGCTCTGTGATTTAATTAAAATCATGAAGGTTTGAAAAATCCTGCAGTGCTAAGCAAAACTCCCCCATCCAGGGTTTCTTCCCCCACCCCAGAAGAAAAAAAAAAGAACAAAACAAAACCCCAAACCTCTCAGTTTTGTCAAGCTCAGGAAGAATTACATTCAACTGACAATAAAATAAAATAGAATGGCAACATCTCTCCCTTCTGGACTTGGTCCAAAATGTTTCCATTTTGAAAAGTATCCAAATGAAAATGAATGTTAGAAAGAATACTATTCTGAGCTATTGAGGAGGAGATATTTGGCTAACACTTCACAATATGCATCAAAAGCTCTTTGGACTATGAGGCCTGCAAATATCCAACCATATTCCACAACCCACAATATTCAGATAGCTGTCCATTTTTCAAAGAAGAAAATCTATTTGTATGTAGCATTATGTCCATCTGGGTCAAAGTAACATGATAATGATTCCCATTTTTACATACAATACAGTACATTTACAATACTTTGTGTAACAGAGTAGTTCCCCACCACAGATGACCTATTCAGTTTACAAAAGCTGAATATAAAGGTCAGGTAAGGCACAACAAAGAGAAAATTAGGGATGTATTACTAGGAAAATCAGTATGCTATAAGGACTTAAACTGCATTGGTCTACTGGCTTAATTTTATCACATTGGTGCCTGACTCTGGATAGTACTCACTGGCTTGTATGGCTGCAAATCCTACATCTGTACTCCTAAGTAGAAGGAGCAAGACATCACACTGAATTTGTCTAGATATAATTCACTGTTAGACTTTTTATCAGTAGTAGGAAACATTAGAAATGGACAGAACTTTGGATTCTGCAGACAGCCAAGGTACCTGAGCATATGGTCCTACAGAGATGGAAATCTCCCCATATATCACACATAGAACAAAGGAGACAGAAGATCTCTTCAAGTTAATTATAAGAGAAAAGACGATCTCATAGACAAGAGGTAAACAAAACTTGTGGCCCAGAATTTTGAAACTGGCTGATAGCTAACCTAGACTTGTGAGAAATTTGAACATTATTATCTTTTTCTCTTCACTCCCTTCCCCTTCTATTCCCCCCACCCACTTTTTTTCCTATGCTTGTTAGGGTTGTGCAACCAATTCAGCTGAATCCCAAATAACAAAGTGAATGAGACTGTGCTCTGGATCGGAACATGGTGGGAGGTCACTCACCCCCAGTCTCAGTGCACAACCTCCTCCCAGCGTATACAGTACATCTATCATGATTACATATTAACAGTACTTCCACAGGTATTTCTAAAGGCTTAATAAAAGAGAATTATTTCCATGGGACTGAAAAAAGAAAGGTTTCCCTGAATACAAAACAATGGGTCTAGGCTGATGTTTGTACAAGATTGCTCTTGTTCCTTAACCAGTGGGGGGAAATCACCTGTGGTAACATATTTCAGCTCTGAACTGGGATTTCCCAATATTGCCAAAGGGCTCTGACAAACTGAAGGTATTGACTTATCTTCCAGTTATGAGAAATAGTCTTGTTCCTGCTTTCATTCTGTCAGAGTCTTTTGACGGGAGGTTGTCAAAAGTGACAAATCCACTTGTGTGCTCTTTTAGAATGTGCTTGCAGCTGGAAAGAAGGGCTAAATACACTCTTAGTGCTACCTAGAGAAAGCCTGGTGAAATGAATAGAACTTGATGGACTAATTTCAGTCTTGCTGATTTACTAAGGTGGGATTTAGCCCTGCGTTTACTCACAACTATTACAAACACAGCATGATTTTTAAGTGCTTGAATAACTTGGAACTGATAGCTATTTTCACAGCTAGTGTTGCAATAATACTTGCCTGGACTCGCATGGCTAACATCACAGTGGGGAGGGTAAGTTTTTTATGGTCTCCATGGAGTGAGACCAAGGTGTTAAAATCTGATTGGTGCCAAGCACCAGATCAAGGCACATGATAGGGGCAAGCAAGTCAGTTAAGCAGTTTGCCCCTATATGTGCCATTCTGTTTTGGCATTGACCCACCCTTTCACCCTCAATGCAGTGTGAGTTAATCTGGTCACTTTGAAGCCAGATAAATTTCCCCCCTTTTCCTCAGGTTTTTTTTCCCCCACCTAACCCATACTGTAGTTGATGGACTTGAGGAGATTGGCTCAGGTTGGCACTGTTAAATAGGTGGTCCTTTGTTAGGTAATGGGGGAGAATAAGACTTTGGTGATCAGCTCTTGGCACTCCTTTGGTGTAGGATAGGGATCTGGAACCCCTCTTTAGTGCCCTGCATCCCAGTGGGTTGGAGAAGGAGGCTACTCTTGAGGTTAACTTGGGAATAAGGCTCTCACTTTTAGGGTTCTACGGCTTGGGTGGGAGTCCTTGGATTGCCATCCAAGATGCTGGACTGAGGAGCAACCAAAACAATATGCATTGCCCCTGGGACTGAGATGTTATCATCTGGAGCAGGTTGTCAAGAAGTGATCCTGCCATCAACTGACTTGTATCAGGTTGCTCCCTCCATGTTTTTATGTCTTTAAGGCCAATGCAATTTTAAATAGGACAGGTCAAAATAAAGTGGTCCTTAGTTAACCCTACTTTGTGTCTGGTCTCTTTATTCCATGGTTGAACATCAACACCCTTTTCTAATTTTAATTTACAAATTTCTTTACTTCCACATACCTAGGCAGTTCCTTGTATAAGTAGAAACCACTGCCTTGCTTTTGGGTGGTCTTGTTTTACTTTCAAACTGACTTGCTAAAGGCTATTTGAAATTTAAGAGCTTTACAATGCTCATGTGAGCCATACCATAGTCTTGCCTAACTTGGAACCTTCCAGATGTGTTTGACTACAGTGACTATCCTCCCAAGGCAATATGGTCATTAGCTGGGAATTACTGCAGTTACACCCAAACACATTTGGTGATGTTAGAGTGGGTGAAGTTTCCATACATGGAGGATAAGGGACTATCTTGCACTGTATTTCTGTGGTGATAGTGCCAGAAAACTCCATGGTATATTCAGCTCAGTGTCACCATAAGTCAGAAATGACTTGCAGGCACAGAACAACAAGAAGTACAGCATGCATATGAAAGGTGAAGCCAAGAAGGACTAAACAGAATGAAATAAACAGAATGATAGCCAATCTGATCCAGTGTCATAAATTCTGAAGAGCATGTATACCACACCTCCTGCCTTGAGTTCTATACCCTGCAACTGAAATCTCTGAAATTGAATTGAATCAATTGAACCTCTGAAATCTGAGCAGAGCAGCAAGTTATTCCAAATTGAGTTTTGGAACACCAGAGTTTCAGGGTGTATGAGAAGAACACAGATTCTTTAAGCCTTTGACAGATGGGGGTGGTAGTGTTAGGAGAGCAAAGGTAACCAAGAGGATTACTGTATTCTAGCAAATATAGACTATGGGGAGCTTTGAAGATGTCAACAATCGGTTTGTGGTCAGTTCCAGCAGAAATGGGAAGTGAAATGTAGGTATTTGATGTAAGTATAAGCATATCACACATTATAGTTCAATAAACATAGAGGGATGTGAAATCATGCCATTGGTCTATTCTCATCCCATCCCTAACAAACACATTCAAAGAGTATATGTAGCTTAGCAAAAAAAAAAAAAAGGAGAGAGAGAGAGAAGAGAGAGAGAGATGACAGAGCTGTATAAAAGCTCTGCATAGTATACAGAAAATAGTGTGAGGGAGGTTTTAGTTTTTTTTAAAAAAAACCTTTCTGAATATTAGAATCTGGGGCACCCAAAGAAGCTGTAGTGGGAGATTTAGGAGAGATGAAAGGAAAAATTCCTTCACAAAGATCACCATTAAACTAAAGAGCTAGCTTCCACAATTTGTAATCATGGTTACCAACTATGATATCTTGAAAAGAGAACTAGGCAGATTCATGGAGAAAAATCCTAGCCATGACTCCTAGTCATGATGCTATGGAGCTATGGAGCCATATTTGCTATGGAGCTTTAAAATCAGTCTACGTTCTGGCGTCAAAAACTTGATTAAAAGAAAAATGCCATCTTACTGTCTCTGGTATGTCCTATTCCTGAGGCAGAATGTGGCAGCAGCTGACAGGCTCTATAGAGGACCTGTTTACCATTTGGTCAGAGCAGGCTATGTATTTCTGAAAGAAATCCTTTGATCCTTGTTATACAAATAAAGTTACAAAAATGTTGAACTTTTGAAGTAAACCACTGACATTCCAGTCATTCCTTTTCATAGATATGCTGTTGTCTTGTGGTAGATCCCATGTTTTGAAAGCTGTTTGTCTATTTTTGTGTGCCAGAACATCCAGAAGCTAATCCCATTATTTTACAGATTGCCTTTAAAATTAATAGCAGCTGGTCATACTAGATAGATGATAGCTTAGATAGATAGATAGATAGATAGATAGATAGATAGATAGATAGATAGATAGATAGATAGAGCTGCTACAACTTTTTCAAATACATTGGGATAAAAGTTTCAGCTTCATCTCCCATAAAATGATCTTATTCTTTATTTCTTCCAGTATCATGCTGTTTAATGTGTACCTTTCTGATGAGGTTTAAACTCCTGCTGGAGGAAACACACTGGCTAAATAAATCACTTCATTGAACTTGAACTCATATATTTTCCTGGTTCTGCTGCCTTTTCAGAATCTAAACTATGCACAAATTATGGAACTTCATTCAAAGGTGGATCAAATGTGTCATCGGTATTGTTCAAAACTGTTACCAAAACACTGTTGGGAAAGCAAGCCAACTTCAAATGCTATCAACAGAAGCACAGAATCAGTGGCATGAACTGACAAACGAACTCTAAAAGGTGCTCCTCTTCACACTGCCCTCTGTTCAGATCTGTCAATTCCGGGCTCACCAGAACTTGGAAAAATTACCTTTTGGATTATGAGACCCCAAATCCCAAAACCAACATGGCCAGTCAGATTGAGCCATTGTAGACAAGGCGGCCCCTGAAATTACCTGTGGAGGAGCCACGTCAGCTTTGCTATAATAACATTTAAACTGAATACTTGTTATTGATTTGTTTTGCTAGAACTTAAACCATATTTGCTGTACCAAAATAACAGTAGAATGTGCACTTTTTTGGTCTTAGCTGTAATGCCTTACTTTGAGAGCAAAAATGGCAGCTGTGTTTTATGGTAGGTGGGCTATTGGAATCACAGTGACAGTCTAGTAGGCAACAGATAATCCAAGTAGCTGAATGAGCTAGGGCCTGACACCATCTTTCTCACTTGGTGCGACAGTAAAGTGAAGAGAAGGACAGCTATGTGTATTGCTTCGAGGTCTCTAGAGAAAGGTGGGATACAAATAGAACAAAACATTTTTCCTCCTTCAGCTTTAGTTAAAGTTTCTGTTTCTGAGGACTACAAGTAAAATCCTAATGGCAAGGACCAGTTGACCAGATTGGCAAGGACCAGTTGAGCCTACAAGAAGCCAACTGCAGCCTAAGGATGCTGTAAATATTCAGGACTAAACTCAATATGACCTAACTTTATATTGACATAAATAAGCAGTTGTTAAGCAGTGTCTCTGAGTTAGAAGAAGTATGGATCTTGTTTAAATAGGTCTGACATTGCTCTGCTGTTCTCTACCCCCTCCAGTTCTTGTGGTGGCAGAGCTTAGTCAGAAGAGCAGAACTACATGCAGTGCGTTCTGTCAGCAGGTGTCTGAAATCAGCTGGCAAAAGAGAGCTGTTCCTTGTCCTAGCTTGCTACAACCCCTAAATCTTTGAGTTAGGATTGCACAGTACAGTGCTATGCTGAGTTGGTAGAAGTCTGGACTGTATTATAGCACTTTAGACTCTAGGGGAGGAACTGTATTTTTGTTGCTGTGTCTCTAATAAATAATATCCCCACAAATAGTAATCTAGAACTTCAGAGGAAAAGGCTTATCAGAATTCTGTCTCTGGTGTATTAGTTAGCTTACAACATGTAGGAACTTTTGTTTTGTTTTCTCTCTCTCTCTGGCCATTTCCGCACTATATTGTTATAGTGCTATTATTCCACTTTCAACATCCTATGAAATCCTGGGGTTTGCAGTTTAGGGAGGGGCATTTGGCCTCAGTAAACTACAAGTTCTTTGGCCTCAGTAAACCACAAACCCCAGAATTCCAAAGGATGTTGAAAGTGGAATGATAATACTACAACAGTGTAGTGCAGAAATGGCCTTTCTCTCTGTGTGTTTTAAATATGGCAGAACATTCCAAAGAAGTTTAGCACTAATGGAAGATTATCACAGAAATTAAAATACACAAATAGCACTTATGCATTTAGACTCAAAGTATAACACATGAAAGAACTGGGTAGACAGAGTGAAAGAGGAAAGAAGCATATATGCAAGAAATATGTGTAATGTAAAGCACAACTCCTTCATAAAACAATGTGAACAAACATTGTTAAAGAGGATGGGAGTTTTCTTTTTCTCTTTTTTATGTCAGTCTGAGGTGGCACTATCCATAATTCTTCCACCTCATAATAAAATTGCAAATTGTAGGTCACCTCTGAGGCCTACCTACTGAGTCAAGCACTGCTCCTTCCTGAAGCTTCAAGCCACATATCAGGTTGCAAGTCAGCCCAAGATATTTTGATGCCTAAGCCAGACCAGAAAATCGTGACCTTTCTACAAGATCATCGTCCGTGGATTGAAAACCCAACCAAGTTATTTTGACACTTGAGTGTTACTGCCATGGCTGGGCCGCACGTAAGGTAATATAGATATCATTCTGATATCAATAATTTGGTTCTTTTCCACCATCCCTTTCCACGTGTTTGTGAGGCCCCCGGACAAGCACAGAACTAGGTTCGGCCACTAATTGCTGCAATATCTCAAAACACTACAGGCAGGCCAGAAATAGCCAGATCGCCGCTTTAGGAGACCTCTCTGCAAACACTTAATTATGTATGCACGCTGCTTACAAAGAACTCCCTGCCCCGAGCAGGCAATTTGACAAGTTGGATACTCAAATGTCAAGCACTGTGCATCTGCATACTGGCTACTCCATTGTCAATTGAGACCTAACTCAATCATGCTAAATTTTGACCTTTCCAAAGCTTTGTCTCATGCCCAAAACTCATTGTTTTCCCCAAGTACAGAATAGCTTGCAGTTACATTTCTCCCTATAAAACCCCCCGATTCCGAGACCTTCCTTGGATCGCTCCTGAGTTCCATCCCATCTTGCTGCTGCTCTGCTTGGCGAGCCTTCCCCTCAGTCATATTGGCTGAGACTGCGCAACTTCGGACCTTCGCAGTGATCTATTCAGGCTTCAGAACAGGTGTCGTTTCAACTCAATTCAACAATCCCGCTGAAAATTCCCTCTGTCCCACTCCAACCTTTATTTTCTATAGTTATCTGAGTGCATGTGTTGCATACACTGTTTGTCTATATTTAATAAATATCACATTTATTCTTAAACTTTGGTGTGCTCCTTGGCTTGGCCTGACCCCGTAGACATTGGGTAAAAGATTCCGCTGCATTGTCCTGCCTCTCGTATTGCTAGCTTGTGCTCCTGGCTAATTTCCCCATCTTTTAATAACTGAGAGCTCATTTAGGTGTCCCTCCTGGGACCCCCCCCCCAGTAAACAAGGTAACATGAGGCAAACTGCCTCTCCTACTCTCCCCCAGCAATAAAATTACAATGATGGTGGATTCTAAATATTTATTACTTTTTTAAATAATACTGAAAATATGCATTGGCTCCCCTGAATAAGAATTCTGCCTCACATACACAAACACAAGAATTTCCTTCAGTCTCCACATTTCTAGCATTGCAATAACTTAAAACTTTGGATGAGAATTTAGAAATAGAGTTTAGGCAAACAAAGAAAAGGGGCAGCCAGAGTTATCAAGGGAATGCGATCACAGGGAATACAGGATTTCTGTGCGTGAATGATTTTGTGTGTGTGTGTGCTTCACTCACTGCAATGGTAAGAGGTATGGGGAGTTAAGGAGTTGTTGTTGTGTGCCTTCGAGTCATTTCCAACTTGTAGCAATCTTACAACAAGCCTATTGTGGTGTTTTCTTGGCCAGATTTGCTCACAGGGGCACAGAATTCTAATGGGGGTGGATTTTGGTTTCTCATAGCTGCACTTCTGTTCTGCCTAATGGCAGAGCCAACCTGTGCTAGGAGTGCTTTAGCTTTTAAATAACTGACACCTGTATAGGGAGTCATCTCAAAGGACACCTTGTTGCCCTGATCTCTGGGGGTCCCAGGAGGGACACCTAAATAACCAAACAACAGCACACTTTGGGGAGAATTAGCTGGAGCACTCACTAAAGCTAGTGAGAGGCAGAGTAACTTAGCAGGATCTTGCAACCCAGCGTCTATGGGGTCAGGTAAGTCAAGCAGTCAGGCGGGTTAAAGTAATGAAAATGATGTTTATTAAGTACAGACAAATATTAAAGACACCACAGTCACACAGCTAACTAAAGAATCAGAGATTGACTTGAAATAGGGATTTTTAGAGGGAAATGGGTGATACGACACCTGTCTCGTAGTCCTGGACCTTGAGAGCAAAGTTGGGGGTGCAATGAAGAAACTCAGCACGACAGAGTGGTCTGAGAGATCCGGGGTTGAGCAGTCTGTTACCAGAACTGAGGGGAAGGCTCACCAGGCAAAGTGGCAGCAAGGCGGTCTGGAAGTTCAGAGAGATCCAAGATCGGTCTCAGAATCAGGGGTTTTTATAGGGTGAATTGTGACTGCAGGCCATACCTTACTTGGTGAGAACAATGCAATTTGGGAGTGGGACAAAGCCTCGGAAAGGTCAGAGTTTAGCATTATTGACTTAGAGCAAAATTAACAATAGTGTAGCCAGTATGCAAATATACAGCTTTTATCAGGTTGCCTGCTCAGGGCAGGGAGACTTTGTTAGTATCACACATATACAATGAGGTGTTTGCCGGAGAGGTCCCTGAAGTGATGAACTGGCTGTATCTGGCCTGCCTGGGTGGAGAATGGAATGTCCAGCAATTATCGGCCGTACCTGTTTACGTGCTTGTCCAGAGGCCTCACAAACACGTGGAGCGGGGTGGCAGAGGAAAGCCGAATGGTTTGATATCAAAGTGATATTGAGTGCTATCTCCAGGCAGGCCTGGACCGCAGTGACAACCTCTCTTCCCATCTAGCTCAGGGTTTCTCACATTATTGCACGTTATGTTTAGAGGCCCAGGGCTCTTTAAAGTCGGAATTTGGATTCCCTCCAAGCTTAGAAGATGCAGACTTTATTATTCTATAATACTCTGATTAAGGCCACATGGCAACAGTCTTTGCCTTTCCAGATCCAATCAGAAAATCTGGAGTGGACTTTCTAAACTTAGTCCCAGACATTTCAGTAAAGCTGGTCTGGACTCAGGAATGGATCAGACACAAACACTGGAGAGGGGAAGCACAATAGACTAACACAAAGTTTGGAAAATTGCTTTCTAAAATCTATTCTGTTCCTTGTTGCAGTGTGCAAAAAGCAACCCATTTGCTGTTCCTACATGATTACAATGATGAAGAGAAGTTAACTTATGCTGCTCACTGCTTTTCCACTCCTTTCAGTCACTTTGGCCTACTCTGGCCAAAAAAAAACCAAAAAACAAAACAAAACCATACCTATAGACATTTACCTAAAAAGAAAGTCTTTGAAAGTAAGCAATAATTTGATATCTATAAAATAATTAGCTCTTATTCATAATGATTCATGATGTAATTTTTGACATATGGCTTTGTTATATCTTTGTTACCACAAAAAATTAAGTAGTTATAGTCACCTGTATTATTTGTAATTCATTATTTCCATGCTCTGATCTATTAAAGCTTGATACTGTGTGAAACTGTCACTATGTCAAGCTTTTTTTTTTTTGGTTCAAGACTGCAACACACACAGAGAGAGATGGGGTTATGTGGATGTAGAAATAGGAAAGGAGGAAATGAAGGCATTGCCATTCCCAAATAAGAATTCTAGGTCCACAAATGAACTTATCCTTCATTCCCCAAAGTTCTGCAGTTGAGCATTTAGAAATAAAATTTAAGCATCCAAAGAAAAAGAACAAAGTTACAGAGGGAATGAAAAGACAATGACCAGAATTCTGTTGGGGATTTAATATTTTTGTAAGGGGGTTTATGTCTGCAAAAATTAGAATTGGGCAGTTTTATAACATCCATATTCAGTAAGGAGTTGTAGTATGTTACTATGTAGGCGATCCAGCAAAGTGACTGATCTGCATCAGGACCAATGCACAATTGGACCAATGCACAACAGGAGCAATGCATCGGTCCTTATGCACTTGGTCCCAATGCACATTGGCCTCATTGTGCATCAAGGATGGAGGTGGATTTAGGGTGGGGCAACTGGGGTGCCTGGCCCGGGTGCCAGTGACAGGGGTGAAAAAAAGGAATCCCTCACTGGCCCCCACTGCTGTTCACCCCACCCACCTCTGCCCTCCGTTCACCCCGCC
Source organism: Ctenosaura bakeri (assembly GCA_948474755.1). Classification (NCBI taxonomy): domain Eukaryota; kingdom Metazoa; phylum Chordata; class Lepidosauria; order Squamata; family Iguanidae; genus Ctenosaura; species Ctenosaura bakeri. The sequence continues at coordinate 113,358 of CAOLHI010000151.1, forward strand.
TCCACTACTGTTCTCCTCACCCACTTCCACCCAATGTTTGCCCTGCCCGCCCTTCCCCCATCTGCCCTGCCCACTTCCTCTGCTCACCATGCCCACTTCCACTGTTCATCCCACCCACTTCTGCCTGCCACTTGCTTCACCCACTTCCACTCACCCCTCCCTCACCCACCCCACTTACCCAGTCCATTTCCTCTGCTTGCCACATCCTCTTCTGCCATTGGCCCCACCCACTTCCACCTCTCACCTCACCCACTTCTGTCCACCACCACCCCACCCACCTCCACTCTCTCCTCCCCCTCCCACTCGCACTTGGCTCACCCACTTCCGTCCACTAGTCATCCCACCTCCACCGGTCACCGTGCCCCCTTGCCCAGGGCAACATTAACCCTCCATTCACCACTGATCAGGACACCAGGGCCATTTCCACACACACAACGCTCTTCCGCATCATCTTGCTGCAGCCCCGGATCCAGAAGGGAGCGTGTCAGCAACGATCCCGTCTGCACCTGCTTGGTCCATATGGAAAAGAATGCAATGGTGCCACATCTTCCTTCCGCAGTGCAGCTGGGCATTTTCCATTGCTGTGCTATGGAAGGAAGTGTTGCCAATGTGCTTCTGCAAGGCCAGAAGTGACAGGAGTGCAGCGCAATCACAGACGCAAAACAGATTTTTTCCGTTATGTGAAAACTGCACGAGCATGATGCTCTGTGACAGGATGGCGGTGGGACAGCAATGACATCATGTGGAATTGTGACCTGCCAACTGCTGCCATCCTGTGGCAGAAACGAGACAGCGACGTCATGCGGAAAGGGCCCAGCTACAGAGTGCTAATGCATATCAGCAGACCCCAGTGCACATTGAGCGGCTCTTGCCAGTCTCTTCTTTTGCATCTTCTCTCTCTCTCTCTCTCTCTCTAACATTTTAATATTTTTATTAACCTGTATTTAATATATAAAACAACATAGAGGCATTAAAAAGAAACAGTAAGTAAACAGACAAAGAAACTCTAATATCTAACCTAATATTAAACTAGACTACAATTAAACTAAAAAGGGGCCAAAAATGCATACAATTAATTGCTGACTCACCAGCATTCAGTTCTAAGATAATCTACAAGATCTATTTTTCCTAGTATATCTATCATTATCACACTACTGCCTAATATTTAATAATTGTAAACTTAATCTTCAAAACTGATAATTGACTCCCCCCAAAGTCTCTTAGATATACATCCTATTTACCCCTGTTATTTTTAAATTTGACCAATGATCCTTCCTTAATTAACTCTTTTGCATCTTCTCAATTCACTAACAGGTTTCTTAGCACTTCTATTTAACTAATATACAAAACATTACTCAATGCAGACTATGGTATAACCCCTTTTTTATTTTCTTGATTGTTTATTCTTGTTCTGACTTCTGTATCTTGCATATTTTTAATGATACCTTTTTTAATTGTTGTAAGCCACTTTAAGTCCTGATCTGAGAAAAAGACAGGCTAAATAATAATAATAATAATAATAATAATAATAATAATAATAATAATAATAGATTGTAGGCACAAATGATTTTCAATGTCTTTCTACAATGCTAGAAATTTGGTGACTGAAGAAAAATGGGAGGCCAAGTTCTTACTTGGGGGTGTAGTGTCCTCATTTGTCCCCTTATGGCTACGCCTTAGGGCAGAGCTTTCCAAAGTTTTCGTGGTGGTGATACGCTTTTTAGATATGCATCATTTCATGACACAGTAATTCAGTTTTACTAGCACACCGGAGGTTAAACTAACCCCTTAAAAGAGATACAGACACATACATAAATAGTAATAACAAAATATATGGGGCACAACATATTGCATGAAATCTTTCATATGCTTTTAAAAATATATGATTTATAAATAACAACATATATTTCCAAGATTGTAGGCGACACACCTACACACTTCAGGAGACACACTAACATGTCGTGGCACACCGTTTGGAAAGGTCTGCCTTGGGGTTACACCTTTTCTCCCCACTGCATGTCTGGTTTCTTTCTTTCCACCTCCCCCACTTCTCAATGGAAGTTTCATAAAAATTGCCCTCCTGGATCTGCTTATAGCCCTTGATAGACTGAACTTGCTCTGTGGAAAGAACTTGCCAAGAAACGGAGTAAAACTGTTGACATAGTTTGTATTCTTAAAAGATTTTATTTTCTTTTTTGAAAAACAAAACCCAGGCATTAAATATTTTGGTTTGGGGTTCATTTCCTCTTCTCTCTTTTGCCACACATGTTAATAAAAGTTATGAGAGAGCAAGAGGTGGATCATGGCAAAGGAATTCTGGATGTTTGGGGTACTGCTGGGCAAATTCCTCTTTAAAAAGCAAGCATCTCTTTTATGCCTAGATCAAGTGAACTTGGCAGAGGCAAAGTCATTGATGCTAACAGTGTGTGACAGGAAACAAGGCCATGTGACTCCTATGTTTTGTAAGCCTAGCCCTTGTGTAAGATTACGGTACATTCTTTTCGAGCAACTCTCTCAGAAATTTGAACTTTTAATTAAAAGGCAACATTGAAGCATGTCCAATTCTGGCAGCCTTAAAAGCAGCTCTTTCCTTTCCTGATTAAAATGCATCTTGAGTCAGCATGTGACGGGATGCTTGTATAATTGGCTTCATTGTCCATTATGTATATACATATATTTGTAATGGAGGCACATAATAGATCCTGGAGAGTAATACCAAAGCTTTCTCCAACCTTCCGAAAAGAAGCTTACAAGTAGCTAAAACTGGTCACTCTTTGTCATGTGCTTCCCACTTTCCCCTTCACTGTACCTCTGGTTCTTTCTCTCTGCTACTCCACATGTACGCACACACTCAAAATGCTAACTTACGCACACATAGACAATATTTCAAAACAAGTGTGTATTTCATCTAACAAGGAGAAGTGGAAGGGGGAAAAATGAGCTACACAAGGAAGGAGAGTATGAAAACAAAGAGGAGTGTTTTTTTCTTCTTCTTCCCAGCTATTTGTGAGCTTCTTTTCAGAAGGTTAAAAATGTTCCAGAAGCTAAACTCATGAAAAAGGATTTGATACAGGATGACTGAAAATGAGACAAGAATCCTCGCAGGTGCATCTGTATAATTCAACATCTTCTCTTTAAGATAAGAAAGCACAGCCAGTGCTTTCACTGATAGATGCCTCAATGCAAAGCATCAATGCAGCAGAATGCCACATTTAAAGGAGATGCTGACATATAATTATCTACTGCACACATAATAATTTAATATCAATAATTCAGGGACGATGCTCAGTTTCTCATAAACTATAAGGCCTGCAACAGTGACAGTTTATCAGTGTGATCACTATTATTAATGTATTTTTATATGCATGGAATGTTTTCTCAATCGTTCTTCCACTAATTGTTGCTACTGTTTATTACTGCACTTATAAGTATGGCTTTGGGACTTGTACTGAGAAGCACAGCAAGATCAAACCTCATGCGGATTCTGAGAAAAAGACTTTAACCCAGGAGTTCTATACCCAAATACAACCATATAGCCACTAGATCACCTTGGCTATTCTCCAGTCAGAAATAAGTAGCACTGATGGTGTAATATAACCACATATATACACATGAACACAGAGAAAGTGAGAGACCCACATATTTAGGTATTGTTGATATGATAGGTACACTTCTGACTGTCAGAATATCTTCAGCTCCATGCAATCTGTGGCAGGAACATATGCTTTCCTGGTGTACTTTTGGCAATTTCCGCACTACACTGTTATAGTACTATTATTCCACTTTCAACACCCTGTGGAATTTTGGGGTTTGTGGTTTAGGGAGGCCAAAGAGCTTTCTGGCTGAGAATTCTAAATGCCTCTCCTTAAACTGCAAACCCCAGGATTCCATAGGATGTTGAAAATGTAATGATAGCATTGTAAGAGTGTAGCACAGAAATGGCCTCTGATTCTTGCAAAGATCTCACAAAAGTGTCAGAAGTATGAGACATCACCACCATATAAGGCCCACATATGGAGTCACTAGCCCTTTTCTTCTTTGTAGTTACTGTATCCTACCCTTCCTGCAATGAGCACAAGGCAGTGTATTCTTAACTCTTCCTCTCCCTTTTATCCTGGTGAGATAGGTCAGGCTAAGAGATAATGAATGGCCTACAGTCATCCAGAGTCTCTCATCTCTCAGCTTCAGTCTGGATCTCCCCCCAAGTTCAAGTCGAACCACTTTAACACACTGATATCCTAACTAGTGTGGTAACCTGGATAACAGTAAAACCAGGGATAGGGCTAAAATGAAGCCAGATCAAGCAGTCATAAATTATATTTCTGTTCAGTTCTTGCAGCCTGAGAAACCACTCCATGTAGTCTCAGAGGCAAAGTGAGGCCAGCTGCTATTGAAATCTGAAGGACAATTAGAATCAAACCATGGATTTGTTCTGTATCAGAAAGGGATGTAGCTGTTGTTCATTCCCACCGTAAGTACTATAGGAGATGTGATGAAGAGGCAAGCATGAAATAGGCAATCTAAAAGTGAAGACAGGATTCTATTGGTACACAAGGAATGGGAAGGGCTGGAAGCCAAGAAGAGACCATAGTACACTCATAGTACACTTCAAGAGCTGGCTGCATCTTGAGGTCAGGATTTAGATAGTTCTTGAAACACCAGCTAAGTAACTCAGGTTGCATTTCCTCACTGCCTCCTCTATGCGGAAAAAGTGAGGGAGGAGTATTGCTGAGCTCCTGGTTGAACGAACAGCTGAAACCAACAGACAAGAAACAAATGGCATAAGGGGGCATGTCCATGCCCTGAAAATTGGGATACTATATGGTCATACCTAATGTCATTCAGCCCACCAGCCTAATACTGTTCTCCGCCCAATATAAATACAGCAGAACCAGAAAACATGGCAAACGTATAGTTGCCATGACTCTTGACCCCCTAGCATATTATAATAGTACACAGACCCATGGTGAGCATCTATCCAGCACAACTATCATTGCAAATCCTTCCCACCACTAGCATTCCTTAGGATTCCTTCCTGCTGCCCCTTGCCCCAACTTGCATGTCCTGATTCACTAACATTAGTCTATCAGTTTGGACCAAATGAGAACTGATATAAATTTACCTACGATTGATAAGTGAATGCCTGTGCTCTGCGGTAGGTCCTCTGCAAATATCCTGGTCTGAAACAAAAGGTAGACCTAACTGAGAGGCCTATTATTCATCATAGTGATCTACAATGCATACAATACAAACACCGCAAAGGCTGTTTGTTTGAGGTTTTTAAAATCAAAAATACTGACATATAGAGTACTTTGTGTACTGTTCCAAGTGTGTCTGGCTAGCACTGAGACATCTGCCTTCACGATCACAGCAGGATGTCAGAGAACACTTGGAAAGTCTGCTAATTTCAGCCAGTTGCGTGCAAGGAACAGGCCAGCCATCAGCTTCACAAAGGCCTTCCTAACAAGCCATTCTGCTGCAGGGCAACCATGATAGTAATGCAATCTGAAAATTGATAAGAGGCCTTCAGCTGTGTCATTAAAGACCAAAACTTGCCACCAGACTGGGGCAGTTAAAATATACCCACTGACCCAGCATTCTCAGCAGGAGGGTGAAGAAAGAACATGATACTCCCAGCATGACTAAAACAAAGAGTTAGTACTAGTGTCCTCAAGGGTAGAGTCACAGCTGTAGCCTGACTAAGATCAAGCTGTACTTCTTGTCTCTTGAAGACTAAAAACAGTTATCTTAGACTTGCTTACTTGTGTGGTTTTAAGCTCTTTCTTGCATTCTTAGGCCTGGTTCAGAGGTAAGAGTGGCTTTCAGATGAGGCAGTTGCAATTTATGGACAAGTGGTATAGCCCAGGGTTCAGCATGCTTTGAAACCTGGACAATTGAACTGCCTCATTCTGACGTTATCAGGGTTTCCAGCAGGTCTCGCCATGATGTCTCAGCTCATAATTTGGGCAGCTGGATTGTCACCACATTCCCAGTTGCATTTCAGCCATTTGAAGGGTGTGTGTCTTGTTTTGGAGTACCCTCCAAGAAGAGGAACACCAGTTACAGCATATTCAACTTTTTTTATGCTGGGATGCTGGAGGCTTACAGGGATCAATGCAGGTCCAAAGGGCCACACGAGATTCTCAAAGGGCTTCATTCAGCATGGGAGTTATGTGTTTGCCATCCCTGGTCTAGCAGCACTCACATAATGGTGCTATTTGTGAATCCAGAATGTCCATTTTGGGGCACTCTGTACATGAGCCCATGTACACTTGCAACTATCATTTTTGAGACTCAGTCTAATCATAAACATCACAGTGGCCATGTGAACAACCCCCAACAGGAGGTATTTCTTTACACTAATAGGAACCTCTGTATGAGTGATATTGAATACAGCAAGGTGGTAGCGGTTCTGTACATCCTTGAGCCATGTATAATTGCTTATTGATAAAATGCAATAAAATATAGGATAAGATATGCCTGAGGCATCTTTCTATCAGTACCATTAGATCTGGAAAAAGTCCAAACAGGAAAACACAGCAGAACAAGCTGGCCATGACCTGTGTACCTTTCATTTGAAGGACAGTTTTTTTGGTGAAGGCCTCTACTTCCTTGAAGGGCCAACTACTTCCTGAAGGACCAACCCCCCCCAAAAAAAAACCCGGAAAGCAAGGACCTTGAGGTTGGCTTTTAGATGTTAGTACTTGAGCTGCAGACTGAGCAGCTGCCCAGACCACTTCGACATAGTCTTCCTACTATTCTCGTAATTCTTTTTAAATTTGCTTCACTTCATATGTATTAGCACAAGCAAATTTTATCCACATCTTTATCCTCTTTTGGCATCTCTTATATTTATGTATTTCCATTTTTTGGTCAGAGGGGCAATATGTTAGTGGCCACAGTAATGAAGAAAAAGCATTTTTGCCTCAAAAACCATAGGAATTTCCCCATTTAACTTCTTTTGAAAATTGTTGCAGGTATCTCCTTAGAATGAATGTTTGCTATATGAATCCTAATAGCCAACTATGAAATATGAATTAAATTAAATTGATTTCCTATTAGAAGCTTGGCTTACATAGAGGGAATAGAGGAACTAGCAGAATATGGAAATTGACACTTCCTATTATATATTCAAAAGGCTGTCAACATTTTTCAAGCAGTTCACTTGTATTGAGCAGCACCAACACTGAAAGGAAATGACAAGGTTTCATCTGTCACTAAATCTTAAAAGAAGCACAAGTTTGTTTATCAAAAGAAAACACGCTGGAGTCTGCAAATTGTTCAGCACAGATGAAGTCACCTTGGAAGTGCCTGAGGAGCCAGAGGGCCCTGACAAATCTGCATATGTGTAATGAGCTTAATTTGCCTAATGAACATGCATAGAGCATTGTGGGAGGCCAACATTTTGTGGCTCTGTGGTGCTGCTCATGCATTTTGCAATGTTAAAAAAATAGTCAAGAACTCTCAAGAATTCTCAATTTTCAAAGGTGTGCCTGCAGGGACATCTGTTGGAAGAAGAAAAGGGGCAAATGCAGAAAAAGAAATGGAAGATGTGACACATATATATCAAAAGTGAATGGGACAGTTCATAGAGCAGATAGAGATGTATTCAGACCTTTCCAAATATGTCATGATCTCTCAAAACCTCTTCATTGGTGCCACCTTTTCATTGGTTATCATGGCTTTGTGTTCACCATGGCCAATCATCATTCCCACTGTCATCAAAACATCCATGTAACTAGCATTAAAGGATTGGCATTAGTAGGGCTGTTAGGCTGAATGCAAGACACAACTTCTGTTATTTTCATATTTAGCTGATGTTTGATCATGAAGGCTTACCATAAAATTCCACTGCCAGGAAATATGGCACTTCTCTTCCCTCCCAAGTCCACCTTTTAGCTAATGCAGCCCTTCCCTAATCATGTCTATTTACTGGCAAAACAAAAGCGGGAGGGGTAGTGGTGGCAGTGAAGTTTCCCACTCTGGTCTAAATGGTTTAGATGGATGCTCAGCATGAGGTATTCTCATTTAACTCCCAGGACTCATGAAGAAGTCCCAGAAGATGATATTGCTGTGCATGCTTTGCAGTGTGGGTGTTATTTTGTATTGTATGTATCTGTGTGTACTTTGTTTCTCAGAGTGGCAATTAATTTTCCTTTGACTTTCAAATGTTCTTTGCCCATGCCCTAGCTTCTGTCACTGCTCCCAATGGATTGTGTCTATAATATTTATATAGAAATGCTGGGAATCCTGTAAAGTGTCTTCAAAACTCTCTCCGTTGAGAGAATTTAGATATCCCAGCTTTTTAACACAGCTGCCAAAACCATATCTAGCTAAACCTTCTAGCTTCTCCTTCTTCCATAGGGTTCAACTCTCAGACCTTCCTGAACTACCTAATGCTAGTTTCCCTTAGTTATCCACATGGCTGACATAAAGCCTTATCAGCCATGTCCTTTTCTTCCCTCCACCTTAGGAAGAGGAAGAAAGAAGAGAGGGGTTCTTTACTCTTTGTACTCCAAGTAGCATCTCTTCTCATTCTTACCCTGACACACTTCTATCATAACCCCTTGCAAGCACTGAACAAGGACTCTGACTGACTAGCCAGTTATATTGTCCAGGCCTGAAGATGTTATTCCATTTTCCTTTCTTTCTTTCTTTGATTCATATCCTGCTTCCCTCCAGAATTTTAGTACAGGTTTTGTTTTGGTTTTGCAGAGTGTGTTGCCTGAGCTTTTCGTATTGTTTTTGGCTTGCTGAATAGGTGACCAGTGTTATGTAGGTAGCTGTTTGTGTGTTTCTCTGAATACAGTAGAGTCCTAGTTATCTGACCCAAATGGGTGGCTGCAACATCGGATAACTGAAAGGGTCGGATTACCCGGAAGCCTGTGGCGGTCGCCATTTTGGGGTCGTGTCGGGGGCGGACCTGGGGGCATGTCTGGGGCACGGAAAAGCCCACAGCCACACCCCCAGGCTGGCGCGACGTCGGTTAATCCGGATGGTTGGATGACCAAGCATCGGATAAACGGGACTCTACTGTACCACCAGTTTCACCTTCTGTGAAAGGGATATTTTCTTGTGGAAACAAATTTATGATTTGGCTTTTGAGGCTAAGACCCTCCACCTCCAAATCTCTTGGCCAAGTGACTTGTTTAAGAACCACATCAGTTTGTCTTTCCCAAAAATGGCTGTAGATTGGAAATCTGTGGTTCCAAACAAGTAATTTTATGTTTAGGAACACAGAGTCCACCTCTGTCTTGTAGTGAAATTCTTGGGCAAAAAATGTTTCGGTTTTTCCCCAAATCTTCTATGAAATCAGTGTTTTCTGATTGGCAACACTCACAATAGCACTTATTTTGTGAACATATTCTTGACCCTTCTGCAAGTGCCAAACGTGTCTACTGGCCACAGATGTCTGAGGACCCCTGATTCAATGAGAGAAGATGTTGTTGATTTAGGATAAGCTGAATCCCCATAATGTAATCACAAAGGTTTCTAATCAGGACATTAGCTTTAGATTTCATCCCACAAATTTGAAGAGACTGAAATTTCACTCATGCCCATAAACATCTTAGAATGCATTAGCATTAATTAGTTATACAAATTAAGTTAAGATGAATTGTGGAATATATCTTCACTAAGATTTAAATGGAATTCAGATTTCATTATTCCCTTGACCTTTTGATTTGCATTTCTAAACATATGCGTATTGACTGCCATAGATATTTTTAAGGTCCTGTGGCTGAAATTTCAATGAAGCTCTCGTTGAAAATGTGAGGGGAGATTGCCACATAAAACCTGCAAAAGAGCAACTGATCAATATTTGGGATACCTCCACGGGTGAAGATATGGGTAATTATTTGCTCTAGTGTGACTTTATGTATATTCTGTTTCAATTTTTGTGTGCTTTACTGTGTTCTTCATATTCTGAACCAAGGGAGGATTATACCATGAGCCTGATACAAAACTTGTCTAATACTCACTGTCATGCAAAAACTACATTGTTACTTTTGAACTAAAACAAAATTCTCATAGATAATCAGATATTTGGTGCCTGCTTGCAGAAGCTGAGGGACATGGATGGCAAAGAAGCTACACACTTCATTATACACACAGTACACTACATACTACAATGTAGTGATTATAGTCCACTTGTATTAACCTAAAAAGGAGGCAGTCTGATTTTAGTTCTCTGATAATTTTGTAATATGTTGCATAGAACCAAACTATGCTTTGCAAGCAGGAAAGCTGCAATGAAATGCTGTTACTGCTGAGTAGACATGCATAAAACTGCGTATGCTTCATACGCTTGGTGGAAAAATGTCCAAATTATTAAAAAGTACATCTATTCTCACCCACTTTGCTTTGGTACCATCTGTTCTGTCCTGTGCACCTTTCTATGTTCTTAGCCCTGCTGACTTATGGAATAGGGATCATGAGACCCTTCTCATACTGGAATTCAACCTCTGCTATATCCTGCTGTTCTCTTGGGCTCTTTTATATTGCTTGCAACCTGTTTCTATCTTTATTCTTTTGTTACTGCAGTCCAGGCCTACCCGGAGATAGCACTTGATATCATTTTGATATCAAACCATTCAGCTTTCCTCTGAAACCCTGCTCCATGTGTTTGCGAGGCCTCCGGACAAGCACGTAAACAGGCACGGCCGATAATTGCTGAACATTCCATTCTCCACCTAAGCAAGCCAGACAGAGCCAGTTTGATGCTTCAGGGACCTCTCTGGCAAACACCCCCTTGCTTATGCGCGATACTAGTAAATGCTCCCCTGTACAATACCTTACAACATTACAATTTTTGATTTCCTTGTCTCAGTTCTGCTTGGGAGAATAAGTGCTTTAAGTCTGCCTGACACCATGAAAGAGCAGAGGCAGCAAAATAATTTTCTTTGCTTTAGTAATGTAAATTGTTTCTTCTGTATTTATTGCAAAAGCGAACATGTTTGCTGTAGTTCAGAATATTGTGGTTCTATTTGTTAACATTAAGAGAAAGACAACATTTAAAAAAAAATAAATTCAATTTGTAGTTCTCTGAATTAACTGCATTTTTAGTGTATGATAGATTATACTTTTATGGCAAGCCAAGATGTGTGTGTGTGTGTGTGTGTGTGTGTGAGAGAGAGAGATGCATTTTATGTTCCTAAGACAATAAAATGACTTTCAGTCTACAAAGGGTGTCAACATGGCATTTTTTTCTATTTTTCTGAAAATTTCCTTTTTCTCTCCTAAGAAAATCAGAAAAAGAATGGGGGCTTCAGCATTTCTGGAAGCTTGACAACTTTAAGCATCTTTACAAGAACAAAATGCTTAGTGTTGCAGAATGCATGCTGGTGAGGTGTAATCAGATACAAAAACAACTGGACTATCTTGACAGTGAGCATTATCAAGGCTTTGTTCCCATTGTCTCCAACAGGATGCTTTTGGCCCTGCATTTCATGTGCCTGTGCTAATATCTTGAGGCAGTAGGCACAGACTGCTAAAAGGACTTTTAAACTGTTATCTACTGATGTTATTTAGGATTCTTGTTTAATTGTCCTAATGGTTAACCCTCTCTGTAGTGAGAAAAATTAACATGTGCGTTACGAACTAGCTGGTCTTAATGAGCTTCCCAATGACACATCAAAGAGGAAGAGACAGTTGGTCCTTGCAAAAGGAGAGAGAGAGAGAACACCTGAGGATCAAAGCTATCACTCTGATGGGAATTTGAACCAGTGGCTTAATTGACCATAAGAAACATTTTCCCTTTCCACTAATCTGAATTTCCCTGAGCTGCCAGAATTGCAGATGAAAGTGAGAAGCATCCTTGACCTCCCCTGACAAGGAAAATGTTTTTTCTCTCTCATGTGTAGAAAGGAAGGTATTTTGGGAGTGATTTACAAGGTCTGGGAGCTGCAAAGAAAAGGTGTCAAAAAACCCTGCATTCCAGCTATTTCATACTCTGCTGCGTGTTGACCCATAAAGAGATGTTAAAGAACACTTCAGTGCTTGTCAGCTTATATACCATCTCCTGATGTGAATTTATGTGCTGCAGCAGCAGTACAGAGGAGATTCTTGCTTGTCTTTAAGAAAGACCACTGTCCATATTATATGTTCCCTCTGAACTTTATGAAAGGGGAATAGAGGGAATGGAGAAACATCTACTTCTTCAGCACTGCCAGCCTCATCACGCCAGCCAGGTACTATAAAAGGTGCGGTAGCTTTCTGATTTCCCCATTCCCATTGGTTTCTATTGCCATCCCAGCTGCAATTACAGAAGACTACCTTCTCTGCCTATAGACTCTATTTCTGTTGCAAGAGAGAGAGCTCTTCCACATCTGAGAGTCCCTTAGACATTATCTCTAGGAGCCTGGATCAATCCCTTTATCAATGTATCAATTAGATCAATCAGATAAATATGACTCAGATTCAGGGCCTTTCTGCAGCACCCTGCAATGGGGACAGGAGAAGGATGAGACCATGGCAATGCTTCCACGTGATGTCATCACAGTCCCTTCCTTCTACCATCCCCAGGCAGTGCAATCGTGGATTAAATCATTGATCGGTTTTCCCCGTCAATAACATGTTATCGCACCGCCATCCCTACTTACCTGTTCTGTGAAAGCTGAGAAGTGCAATGCCTGCGCTTCCTACCCCAGCACAGTCTGGAAAAGTACCTGGCTGGCTTCGCTGTGGAAGGAAGAGGCGCAGCCATCACACTCCCTTCTGCAGGGAGCCAGCGGGGGGGGCGTATTCCCATGCCTCCCCCACATAGCTGCTGCCAGGTTCCTCTCCAGACAACTTCAGGAAAAGGTAGGGTGAGGAAAGGGCCTAAATACACAGCAGATATCTATAAAGGAAATTGATTTTAATATAAAGCTGAAATAAAACTGTAGATGGCAAACACCATCCTATAGCTCCATCTTAGGCCCTTTTCACATGAGGTAATTAAAACGAGGCAGTGCGACCTCTAACGGAGGTTGTCTACACCGTGGAGTGCACTGGGCCGTATATAATTTTTCAGTTCCACACCCCAATCTGCTCTGAAGAAACCAGAAGTGGTGGCACCGCGTGTTTTTTAAAAACCTCTTTTAAGATGTTTTTAAAAAGCACAGAGCGCGCAGCCCCATGCAGCCCCGTCACAGCGCCCCAGTGTAGATTTGCAGGCGCACGCAAGTGTGTGCCTGCAGATCTGCCGGGGCGGGCTTCCAGCTGGCGAGCTTCTTCAGTTGGTGGAGAGCCTCCGCCAGCCGTAACCCGCCATTTTGGATGCCGCAGAACGCCACAGAAGTGTGGAGCAGCAAACTCGCGCTGCTCCGTGTGGCGACAGACTTACCCGGCTGCTGGTAAGCTCTGTTTCAGCACGTTTCCCCCCGTTTCTCCCTCCACGTGTGAAAAGGGCCTTAGTTTGTATCTTCTGGTGCCTCCTGAACTGCATCTTAATCTGCACTTTAGTCCAAGATTCTATACACTCTGAACAGAGTATAAACTGGAGTTGGGGACTGTAAGTGTAATGGGCAAACTGTGTTACCAATATGCAAAAGTATGTAAATTTAATTGGTAAATTAACCAATGGCTCATGTGTGTTTTAGTCAATTAACAGACTGAAACTCTAGTTAATCACTTAGAATCTCTTTCACCAATGCTGTTATTGTAGAAAGACTGCATACAAAGAGGCATTATCCATTGGGAAATTCTCCTGGATGAAAGTTGTGCAATGGGGATTTTACATAACTTCTCAATTGACAGAACTCAGTAATTCTTTTACTGAAGCTGCTTAGAAATGTGAAGGAAGGTGGAAAGAGGATGGTAAAAGTGAGTGAAAGCCTAACTTATTTTTTTAAAAAAACAGGATCCTTCACAAATGTTTCAGAAAAGAGTCTGCTACTGGATGGCTTTGACTATGTGTATGTTATCACAGAAGACCATACTGTGGAATGGTTCCTGTTGCAAACTCCTGTTACTTTATCTTCCCAACAACCCTGTGAGGGAGGTCAGGCTGAGAGTGAATCATTCACAGTCATGCAGTTAGCTTCATGGCTTGGTGGGGACTAGAACCTGAGTCTTCTAAATCCCCAGCTATCATTCTAATCACTATTCCACAAAAGCTCTTAAAGCATGCAATGGAAGATAAAAGGCAACACACTCTAAAAGCAATTCCATAACAAGAAAGTAAGGGTGTGAATGTTTCAGGCCTTGTTCCATAATTGGTGTGAATGTTTCATGGCTTGTTCCATAATTTACAGTACTGTGAAAAAGGAGAGCTTCTGCTTCATAACCCTGGGTCACTGGGTCAAATATTAATATTTTTTATAACCGAATTGCCTCAGCAGAAGCAAAAGTAGTCAGTCTGACAGTGAATCTACTCCAGGTTTTAGTCCACACTTTGAAGGAACTATCTAGATTGCTGAATCTATTTGTGTGGTTAGTGTTCAGTACCTACATTGCTCCTTTAAGGTTTGGACTAAAACCTGGAGCAGATTCAACGTGCTTCTGATACGATAGCCACCAGCTGCCACTAAGTAGAAAGTATGAGTAGGTCTACCATTTATCAGCTCCTCTTGACTTACTGCAGCACTGTGCACTATATCTCATTCTATACCCTCAGGAAGTGGCAGATTATTGATTAAGTATGGGGACACCTTAACCCAAAATGGTGGTGGAGAGGTTGGCAATCGAGCCACCTATGCCATTAGGAGCAATTTTTCAAGGAAGGCTGAGGACTTAACTGCGTAGCAGAGCCTCAGAGAAAACACAGGTGCCATACTTTGTATGACTCACACACTTGAAAGTAGGACAAAACCACAACTGCGTACAGCCCATTATCTCTCACACATATATCAATGGTACTAAAATATATTTATGTCTCTCATGATACCAAATAATTTTCTGTCCATCAGGTCCTCCAAAGCTGTGCACAGTAAACATATATAAAAACATTATTTAAAAACAGATAAAAATGATTTTAAAAGACAATTTAAAAACTAAGGGACATATAGAACAATCTAATTTTGACTACCTACCAGACACTTGGTAAAGATGGAGCAGGCCTGACATCCCTTGAGGAGGAAATGTTATGTCTGAGTTGAAAGCAAAGAAGCTGATCTCAACACTGAATAAAATACTTGTTTTAGTTCTCAATGAAACATAACTAATTAGATATTTATCATAAATTTATCATAGATATTATAATGTACTATAATTTAATTGTATTGATTACAATGTATAATTTATTCTTTTAAATGTCAAATGCATTTCCTTTAAGACCAGTGTTATAAGGTATCTGTAAGATATCCCACAAGCCAGTGTGGCATAGAAGGTTGAGCATTGGACTACAACTCTGCAGAACAGAGTTTGAATCCTCACTCAGTCATAGAAGCCCACTGAGTGATCTTGGGCAAGTCATACTCTCTCAATCTCACAGAAAGGCAACAGCAAACCTTTTCTGCATAAATCTTGTCAAGAAACTCCTGTGAAGGTTTGCTGTAGGGTCACCATGAGTCAGAAACAACTTGAAGGCAAACAACAACATATGATATATTCCAGTCAATAGTTTAGCTGCTACAGTTTTACCAGCTTCAGCTTCTGAGTCATCTTCAAGTCCAGCCAAATATAGAGTGCATTGCAGCAGACTAATTGGAAAGTTACCAGGGCATGATGTTACTCCACTGGAAAAACCCTATCCTGGGGTCTACAATTTGATATTAAATATGATTCTGTGTGCCTGAGAGGTTGCCTGGATGAGCATGTAGACAGCCATGGTCGAACGACCAAAAACCAGGTCAGGCCAGTAAAATCCCCAGTCACATAGCCCCAGGAGTCCTCAAGATGTATAAACCCACAATAAACAAAGCATCCTCAGCCACTGAGGAGCCGACTTGAGGGGATTAGCATGTTTGCCCCAAGTTGAGCAAATATCCTATCAAGCGAGGACCATTTACATGAAGTCACACCACAACCGAATGCAGCTGAAGATCCTGAGACTCTGGCAACACCTTGTAATCCCATTGTGCAAAGGAAGTTACCATTGTGGAGCTTCTTTCTCATTGCAACACCCATTGTTCTCCCCAGGAAAGGATTAGTGCTCCAGGTACTTTTCCCCTACAAATAGTCCTGGTTTTTGAGTGTTTCTTTGGATCACTCCCGGTCATCCCAGCAGACCGTTTCTCCATCCATTGAGTAATCCCCTCAGCCCTCTCCGTGCTGAGCCCCACTTCTCCGCTGTTTTCCCCCAACTAAGGACTTCAGGAAAAGGTGCAGTATTACCCCCGCTACAACCTCTTCAATATTCCCCTATCCAGTTTCCTCTCTTTTACTTCTTAATAGGTCTTGAGTGAGTGTGTGAGTGACTGCATTGGTACATGAGGATTTCATTCAATAAAATTTTTTATTGGACATTTTCGTTTGGTTTTTGGCTTGGCCTGACCCCATAAAAACTGGGTAAAAAGACCCTGTTAGGTTACCCAGCCTTGCTATTGCTCATGCTCTGGCTAGTTTACATTCCCCATCATGTGGAGCACAGTGAAGTGTCCCCCAAGGGACCCCAGAAATCAAGGAAACAATGGACTATTGTGCCTAAGCTCAGGAAAGGCCATGACTGGTAGGCCAGCTGAAGCCAGAGTCCACATTAGCCTCCAAGGCTCTAGGTGTAGCCCCAACCTGCTATCTCAGCAGAAGTATAACCCTATTCAAGACAAATGGATCTCAGACACATGAAGCAGAAATCCACATATCAGAATTCAGCTTCAGTGCACTGTTGTCTATGCAGTCCATTACAGCACTTGGACCCTGGCCCAGCACCTACACAGCCTCAGCTTCTCTGACAACAGGGAGAAGTGAAAGCTGAGCACCTTCAACTTATTGATGGTACCCAACCCCCAAACTCCTAATGACGTTACTCAGTGGCTTCATATAAATTCTGAACAGGATGGGAGAAAAGATGGAATCCTGTCGTATCGCGCTGCTTAATAGCCATGAGGCTTAAAAGGAGTCCACAACACCACTCTCTCAGCTGGCCCGGTAGATAAGAGTTGAACCAAATTAGCACCTTACAGATCAGGTCCCTTACGACAGCGTAAAGATAATAATGAGGGCCACTAAGAACTCCAAAAAGATCAACAGGGTAGCACTCCCTCAACTTTTACTCAAAGTAAATCATCAGGCAGGGCAACCAAAATTGTTTTGGTACTGTATCCAGACCTGAAACCAGACTAAAGTGATTCCAGATAATTTATTTCCTCAAGGAAGCTCTGTAGTTGCCCAGCCATAAGGCCATTTCCGCACTAGACTGTTATAAGGCTATTATTCCACTTTCAACATCCCATGGTATCCTGGAATTGGCAGTTTAGGGAGGGGCCTTTGAGTCTAGTGCAGAAATGGCCTGATTGAGAAAAATAAAATTCTGGTTTAAGCTTTCATGGACTCCAGCCCACTCAATCAGATGCACTGTGGAAATTACATCACTGGAGTTTATGATACTTTATGCAAGAAAGATGCATTACTCAAATGCAAGGGTGCTGAGCAATTCCTTTGTATCTTTTTTATGCTGAGAACAGACTAACATGGGTATGTCTTTGATTCGAATGTAATTTTCACCCTTTTTGAAGTGATTTCAGCAGCTTTTATCCTACTGTCAGAAAATCTTGGAAAACTATGCAACTTTTGAAGCCAATTTATAATCGAGGTCTTATTCTGCACAAAATTGCATGTGATTGTTTTGCACAAAAGACAGAATTTTCTGCACACGAAATAGCAAATTCTTTGCGGGAAGTAATTTTTTTATGTAGAAAATCAGTTCTTGTGCAGAAAGGGCTTTTTCCTGTGCAGAAAATGGTGTAACTAGGATTTATTCTTTGAGAAATGGACATGTGGTCCATTGGTATAGGGAATAACAAATGCTGTTTCCTGTCCAAAACAACCACATGTGACCAATGGGAAGATACTCATCAATCCAAGATTCTTCTGGTTAGGATTTCTAAAAACTCAAAAATGTTTTTGACCATTTTTTAAAAATTGTTGAATATTTTTTATATGCCTAGTCTTTGAATACGACAAAAGGGAATATTTTTGATAGAGTGATTACTTTCACATATCCCTGGAACTAGGGAGATTCTCTTCAGGAGAGGTCTCTTTCAAGTCAGAAGCACCTTCCTCTGACAGAGTATGTTGTTTACAACGTCTTGCACCTGCCCAATCAAACCTGCTGGGTCTTACAATTTAAGATGGCAACTATTAAGCTTACATATAGTGGGATGGACTGATTCAGGAGTCTTACCAATGCCATTATGTGAGGAAAGGTTGGACAGAACCTAAGTCCAAATAAAATATACTTGATGTACATTTAAGTTTTGCACCTGGGAAGACAGTGGATGTTGCAATCCCATGTAACACCTGCATGAGTCACTGGGGTTGTGTAACCAGGGCAGGAAGGTTGCATCATACCTCTAGCAAGGGCTGCTAGAGTTGCATCAGCAATGGCTGTATATCAGTGGGTGTGTTCCAGCCCACTGAGCTCTCTTGATGTCTGGAGAGCAGCTGGAGGCTATGTTCTGCATGTTGCTGAATGCTGAAAACTCGGTTGGAGATTTGTATATACTGTATGTATTGTAACTCAAGAGTAAAAGCCTCCTGTTGGAAGATAACATTTGCGTGGGAGTATTTTTCCTGGCTTCAAGGTTTTTGCTGCTAATGTTTAAAACTCTGCTGGGATGCTTCAAGCTGTGTGAGTAAACTCTGCTGTATGGTGATTTTTAAACACTTGACTCTGGTGAACTGTCTTTTTGCCAGAGCTCAGTGCTGGAGGGAAGTGCTATTAGGGTTTTTGTGTAGCTCCCATCGCCCAGCATCCCTCTGACACTTTAGCCTGCAACAAGTGAGATCAGTTCCAATACACCTGCCCAGATGGAACATTGGACATTTCCCCAGATGTTGACATAAATTATGAAGTGGCACTTTGCATCATATTGGTCATCACATCTTCAACATCTTCACCCTGGAGAGAAGTGACTAGTGGGTGCCATCAGGATTCTGTCCTGGGCCCAGTGCTATTCAACATCTTTATCAATGATTTGGATGAGAGAATAGAAGGGATGCTTATCAAATTTGCTGAAGACACCAAATTAGGAGGGGGGCCTAACATCCCAGAGGACAGGATCAGAATTTAAAATAATCTTAGCAGATTTGAGAACTGGGTAAAAATTAACAAAATTTCAACAGGAAGAAGTGTAAGGTACTACACTTGGGGCAGAAAAAATGAAATTCATAGATATAAGATGAGTGAAACCTGGTTTGATCACAGTAAATGTGAAAGGGATCTAGGAATCCTAGCAGATCACAAGCTGAACATGAGGCAGCAGTGTGCTACAGCAGCTGAAGAAGCTAATGCAATTCTGGGCTGTATCAATGTCAGTATAGTATATAGGTCAAGGGAAGTGATAGTACCACTCTATTCTGCTTTGGTCAGACCTCACTTGGAATAACGTGTCCAGTTCCAGGCACCACAGTTCAGGAAGAATATCAACAAGCTGGAACATGTAGAGAGCAGAGCAAGCAAAATGGTAGAAGGCTTGGAAACCATGCCCTGTGAGGAGTGGCTTCAGGAGCTGGATAAGCCTGGAGAAGAGAAGGTTAAGAGTAGTCATGATAGCTAGGTTTAAATATTTGAAGGGATGTCATATGGAGGTTGGAGCAAACCTATTTTTTGCTGTTCCAGAGATTTTTCCAGAAACTAAGGCTCTTTCCACAGGACGTCATCGCCCTGCATTGGGGATGGGAGAAGGATGGGACCTGGACAATCCTTATGCATGACATCATATGGGTCCCATCATTCTCCTGTCCGCAGGTGGCATGATTGCACGGTAAATCTTTGACACGTTTTATCCATAAATGACTGGTGATCACGCAGCCCTCCCGCTGCCCATCTGCACTTCTCTTAGGTGCAGAGGTCCTGGAAGCATGATGGCTATGCTTCCTGTCCCAGTACAGCCTGAGACGGTACTCGGCTGTGCTGCAGAAGGAAGAGGTAGCGCCATCACACTTTCTCCATTCACAGAGGCAGCTGGTGTGGAGTGGAGTGCTCCTGTCATACACCCCTCCTGGGAAAGGCTGTATTGAGATTCCTGTAGGACACCACCAGGATCCATCCAGTAAGCTGTGGAAAGGGCCCGAGACACAGAGCAATGGCTTCAAGCTTCAGGAAAAGAGATTCAATCTAATCACTAGGAAGAACTCCTGATGATAATAACAGTTCAACAGTGGAATGCACTGCCTCAGAATGTGTTTGAGGCTCCTTCTTTTGAGGTTTTTTGGCCATCTGTCAGGAACGCTTTGATGGTATATTCCTGTGTAGCACGGGGTTGGACTTGATGGCCCTTGTAGTCTCTTCCAACTCTATGATTCTATAATGGTGACAGGACAAGACACCATCCTTCCTGCACTTGAATATAACAGACAAGCTTAGGGGACTCAGGATAAGTCTTCTACCACACAGAGTTCTGTAAACTTCCTGCCCCTCAACTTCTGCAACCATCTCATTCTGCCCAATCATAGGGCTCATCCTGGAAATATGATTAACAACACAAAGAGTACTACATAAAGATGGCTTACAATGTGTAAGGACACCACTGAAAGTTTCCTTCATACATGTGCCTCATAAAAGAATAAAAGGAATAACATCAAGATTTCCACACAAGTGTTTTTGAGAACCAGAATGAAATGTGAGAAGAGCTGGAATCAGGCACTGGCACTCTCTTGACAAATATCAGAAGAATGGGGCACAGAAAATAACCATTTTTGTGTAATATAAGAGAGCATTTATTACTGTTATCTGTTGCTAATACATTCCACTGGTATTCAGGTGACCGATATGAAGGATGTAATTACCCAGATTATACATGGCTGCCATCATATGATCTTTGATACTGCTTTTTAGAAAAAGATAATTACAAGGTCAAGAGACCTTTCCTCTAAAAACAGGACTGTTTCCTTTGGAATAATTTTGGGATACAAAAGCTTTAAATATATATATCAGGAGCACATCTTTTTAAGGCTCATTTGTAGTGACTTGGACACTGTAAAAGAAAAATCTTCAGAGACCTTCCATCTATTAAATGATTTGGACTAAGATAAGGACAAAAATGCTAATCGGAGACTCAACATGAAACATAAAACCTGGATGGTAAATGAATGGAATATCTTACCTTCAAAGTACACATGACCAGAACCTGGGCGAAAAACTGGACCATAACTCCCAGAATCCCACAGCCAACATGGCCACTAACTACACATGAATGACTAAGTAGCTTTGATGAAACTTCATGTCACTGGTGTGCCACAAGAGAGTTATGATGATACTTTGACTATACTTATCATTGTTGATATACCACTCAAATGATGATTCTCAATAAACATTCTGGATTTCACTGCTAAAAAAATAAATCCTGAGCTAATTCATGGAACTGTTTCAAATGTTTCTTCAAAAGGAATAAGACCAGACAAAAATATTTTATGGACTTGAGCAAAGAAATAGAGAGTATCTCCTCCATGCTGAATTGGAAATAAAAACAACTGGACAGATAGACAAGCAATGAAAGCATCTCCTTTACAGACATTCATGTTCAACCTGAAGACATGAAACGTGGTACCAACATGATTCATGGGAATAAAAGTAAGGCCACATTGAAGAGTTTTATTTTTCCCTCCTGCATTTGCCAGTGCATGTAGGTGGTATCTGAAAAAGGTCTCTGGTTGCCCAGGTGAGCTGTCCTTAATGAAATACATGTACTGATCCAGCCCATTGTTATTAGATTAGATATCTAGAAAGCAGAACTACTAAGGTACAGAGAGATGCAGCCACAATTTATATGTCAAATTCTCCCTTTCTGTCCCCTATAACATGCTTGCCAGTACTAAGTTACCATATCTTCCCACTTGTTCAGTATCATTGGCTGCTATTAAGTAACAAAACCATGCCATGTGATTAGCATTTCTATACTTGTGGGGAGAGAGGAGAGAATTTAACATAGGTACCATTTTGAGAGATATTCCCAGACAGCACTCATAATGGAAAATTCCACATTTACAGCATCAAAATGAAGTACTTCTAAGTACTTCTAAGAACCTGCTTGATCTTGGAAGCTAAGCAGGATCATTCCTGGTTGGCACTTGAATGGGAAATTGCCAACCATACCAGAATGTGAAGTCATAAGAAGGAAATGGCAAAACCATCTCTGAGTCTTCCTTGCCTAAGAAAAACCTATGAAATTCATGGGGTTACCATAAGTCAACAGGTGACTGGAAGGCAAACACACATAAGTTCAATGAAAGAAGAATTAAGCTCATATTAAAAAGTGCTTAAAGGAACTTGCTAGGAATTAACTTGAACTGAAGTCCTTCTAAGCAAATAGCATAGGCCTGAACTGTGTTACCTGCCCTATTAAACACAGTGCAAATTAAAATTGTTTCAGTTTGGACATAAATATTACCAACATGATGACTTTCCAGCAAAGGAGGCATGAAGTATTGGGGGCGAGGAGACAAAAAGAGACCCTAGACTTTCCATGCAGCACAGTTCTTGTTTTATAGGATTGACATTGTCATCATGCTTCAAATGTCTCTAAAAATCTGTTTCCAAACAGGAGCAACAGGATAGTTCTCTTAGTAGTATATCTGATAAAGGAATATATATATGTGTGTGTATGTGTGTGTGTGTGTGTGTATCTGTCAATATTTTCTTTTTTAATTATACAAGAACCCTCAGTTGCCTTATACATGCATATACACACAGAGGAACTTATGGAGACCTCTAACACAGTCCTTCATCTTGAAACTCCTGTAATATTTACATACTAACATTGTCTTGTTGATTTCTCTGAATTGAGGTAATACAATTCAGAGTATATGAACACATGTTCCATTGATTAGAACATAAGAAATGCCACATTGGATGGCCTATATTGTCCAGTCACAGTGGCTAACCACTTGCCTATGGGAAAGTCACAATCAGCTCATGAATGCCATAGCATTATTCTGCTCCTATTCCCAGTAGCTGGTACAGAAAACCAGGTTGCTTCTGATATTGGATGTTGTGCATACCCCCCACCCCCATGGCCAGGATCAATTGATAAAGTTTTCTTCAAGGAATATCCATGAAGAGTAAAGCCATCTGGGTTGGTGACCATCAGGCCATCTTGTAGCAGCAAATTCCAGTGTGAAATTGTGTGCCCTATGAAGCAGCAGTTCGATCTGCCCATCCTGAATCTTCCACCATCCATCTTCAGTGGATGACCTTGAATTCTGTTGTTATATGAAAGGAAGTAAAACCTCTCCTTGTCCATTTTTCTACACTATGGCCTAAATTTTATAGGTTAATCACCTGTAAAGCAGACCCACTAAATCAATTGTCAAATGGTTAGTCAACATGTAGATAAATCTCATGGATTTAGTGGATCTACTTCAGCTGGGCCTAACAACAGACTTTAGGATTCTGCGTCATATCAAACACTTCTATCACATCTCCCCTTACTAAATTTTTCCTGAGATAAACAGCATCAAGCACCGTAACCTTTCCTAATAATAAGGGCCCTTCTGTACTACAATGTTATAGTGCTATTATTCCACTTTCAACATCCTGTGGAATTCTGGGGTTTGTAGTTTACTGAGTCCAAAGAGCTCTCTGACTGAGAATTCTAAATGCTCCTCCCTAAACTGCAAACCCCAGGATTCCATAGGATATTGAAAGTGGAATAATAGCACTATAACAGTACAGTGCAAAAAGGCCCTAAGAAAGCTATTCTGGAACCTTGATCATTTTTCTTGCTCTTTTCTGTACCTTTTCCAGCTCTCTGATATCTGTTTTCATGTGCAATAACCAGAACTCTACATTGTATTCCAAGTGGTGTGTGTGTGTGTGTGTGTGTGTGTGTGTGAGAGAGAGAGAGAGAGAGAGAGAGAGAATGATTTCTATAATGGCACTATAATACTGAGAGTTTTGTTTTCAGCTTTTTGTTTTTTCCCAAATTGAACTCAGCAAGGAATTTGCCCATTTTACACAAGCTTTGCCAGTATTTCCATTCAGCTATGCAACATAACTGATAATCAAGTTGACTACCTCTTGACCAAGCAACAGTTCAGATGCTTCTCCCCCCGCCTTTTTTTTTTTTTTGATCAGAATGGCTAGTGGCTATGTAGGCCTCAGGGATTCTGGGATAGCTAATCCGGTTTTTTTTCCCTTTCAGCTCTGATTAGTCCTACATATTCTGCACTGAAGACAGATGACAGGACTTCACATAGCTGCTCTGCAGTTTCCTTATCTTTTTTTCAATACTCTGTTGTGGCCACTTTTCTTCTTTTCTTTAGTGCACGCCTCTTGCACTGCTGACTTATTCCGTCTTTCTCTCATTTCTTTGCCTATGAGGCACTCCAAAATTAAAATGGGGAACACTTGTAATATTGATAAACATGAAATACAAAGGAGCCTCCCAAGAACTACTGAACAACTGGTGGCTTTTGTCCATCATTTGTAAGTGAAAAACTATTTTCTTCTCCCAACATCCCACACAGAAGGAAAATAAAAGAGGAACACAGAGCCCCAGGACTGAAACTCTGAAACCCTTCTGATATGAGTAGCATAGAGACTACAGAGTCTCTGGTGAATGCTCTGCATGGTGTGGGGTGTTCTGTGTGTGTTGTTGTGTCCCATATTGTTCAGGCTTTAGGGAAAGCAAGCCAATCAGAACAAGTGTCACTGCTTCTGTGCATGAATCAGTCTAGGGCTAGCTCATGAAAGAACTGGACTCAGAACCTAGCTCCTTTTCCGCTTCTCCAACCTGGACAGAAGGGCATAGCCTGTTAGCAAACCTGACATGTGTGAAAGATCCTTGATAGTTTTGACTCTCTGGCACATGACCACTACACATTAGCAAAACTCACCTCTGCTTCATGGTCTATGGTTCATTGTGTGTTTCACTTCAGTGTATACACAGTACATGAACTCACACAAAGCAGGCCTCACATAAAGATGTCTTTCACACTAACCAATTATAGCATTTCAATACCACTTTAATTGCCATAGTTCCATCCTGTGGAATCCTTGCATTTGTGGGTTCATCGTTTATTTAGAATTCTCTGTCTGAGACTTCTAGCAGCTCACCAACCTACAGGATTCTCTAGGCTGTAAACATGAGAGTTAAAATGGTATCAAAGTGCTAAAACGATGTAGCGAAAAGGAAATGAAAATGTGAATTTGAAACTGCTTGTGTGGTTTTCATATCTCTTAATGCTCCCACAATATGAGCCTTCCTTGTTTCTACTACAGCTTGTAATCCAGTTTGTAGTAAGGATTGTTGATGACCAGAAAGTCCCTCTTAGTACTCTTGTTTTGCTTTAGTTTCTGAATCGTCACTGTTTACAAAATGAACACAGGATGTACAGTACATCTTTTTACGCACTCCACTTTTGTTTTCCTATCTGTGTACTTTCCCTGCCCTCATTCTGTTTGTCCTTTTGTTTCAATCCCTTGCCAGATGGTCTTTCCGCTATCACGTGACTAGTGAGTCACATTTACAGGTGCAGGTTATAGATGCATCAAATATCCAGGTAGCATCCAGTTCTATCCATTAAAGCTTGGCATGTGATTAGCAGGCTTAATTAACAGCTAGTGACTCATGTTCTTAACAAGGCATCTAGTTCTAACCAGCTTGCTGCAACCCTTGGCTGTACTGAAGACAAATACCCCCTAAGATGCCTGATACATTATGCTAATGCATTTTTAAACTGCAATGGGACCAGGTTTGAAACTTTGGCATCTATAAGAAATATGGGCCATCTACATATCCTACAAAACCTAGTCGTGTGTTAACTGGAACAATATCTTAAACATTGCACTGTTAATGTTTAGTGAAGGACCATTATAGCATTGTATTTATGTTTAAGGATCCTATATTTCTTTTTTCACTTAAGCTCTGAGAAACATTTGCATTAAGACTTATTTGAAGTGGACTTGAGCCAGCATCAAGGGCACCAAAAAATTAGATGCTGCAGACAAAAGAAGAATTTTTTAATTAAAACTTAAAAAGAGCAAAGTCATAAAAGCTTATTAACATGATTGCTGGTTATTTGCAGAAAGAAAGAGCTCTTTCTATCTCTTCTTTAAAAAAAATGTAGAGACTTCCTCTTCACATATTGCAAGGTGTGATCAGATAAACAAGGGTCAAGTTCCAGGCAGTCAATGAACTGTTTTTTTTTTTTAAAGTATACATTCAGAGAGCTAAGGTAATCCCAACCTGACATGGCTGTCTGAATTTATATTCAGAAGGAAATAGTCAAATGAAAGTCAAAGGTGAGCAACAGCAGGATCCACAGCTGAAAAATACATTTTTGATACATCTCCCATAGTCCTGTAGGCAGCACCACCACAGGCAGATTCAAAGTGTTGTAGTCCAAAAATAACATTTCCAGATTCTAGCCAGGATACGGGGAGAGTGGTGGGGAACAGCTAAGTTGTAACACTTAGATATAGCTTTCAGATCTTCCAGTAAAGCAGAGGAAAAGGCAGGTGCAGCTCTTCCTATTGTTCACTGTGCAGTCCACTGTTCCTATGGCAAGCAACCAAGTTCAGTATTGCAACATGTGGTTCACATGCAGCAGGTAAAACATTCAGTCCTTGGCATCTCCTGTTAAAAAAAGGTTCCTCTCACAAGTAGTGTGCTATAGCCGTGGAAACACCATTAAGGTCCAGTTATCTGAAACATCTTCTACTAAGCTAGGATGGACCAGCCATTGGTTTCGGCGTGCTGTTTGCCTTGCCTCTGCATGTGCATGCATGCGCACGTGTGTGCACACACACACACTTCTTGTGGAGCTCTATTCAGTTAATATGAAAGTATGTTGAAACATACTTTCTGAAAACAGAGGAGTGCAGAGCTCATCTCCCTTATTTCTAGTACCATCATTTTCCTCATGTGGCAGATGATAAATCTGCACCAGAGTGCTACCTTGACATGAAGGGTCCTTTCATACTATGTAGTTATAACACTGGCCCTTTTCCCACCTTACCTTTGTCCAGCGTGGTCGTGTGGGGATCACGCAAGCAGCCTCTTCCATGAGGCTCTCGTGTCCCTGCTGCTTCAGCTCTGCAGGAGTTGCCTGCCGGCCAGCGGGCAACATGAGGATTCTGCCTCTTCCTTCCGCAGCCCAGCCGGCTATTTTCCCAGGCTGTGCTGGGGGAGGAAGCACAACGGCTGCTGATCTGGAGCTCCACATGCAAGGCAAGTGTGCGCGGGGCCCCAGCGCAATACGCAATCGTGCATCATTTTCAGCTAAAACCCGAAAATGATATAGTGCACGATCAGCACCTACCAGCCCCAGCAGCGTCGCACAATTGCGAGGGCGTCGTCTGAAACGCTCCTCACAATTGTGTGATTCTCCAAAGGCCCTTTTGCATGAGAAATGCCATGCAAAAAGGGCCACTGATTTCACCATAATTTCCATGTTTCATCCTATAGAATCCTATGATTTGCAGTTTAGGGAAGAGTATTTTGAATTCTTAGCCACAGAGCTGTAGTGTCTTACCAAACTACAAACTACAGGATTCTATAGAATGTTCCATGATTGTTAAAGTGGAATATTGTTCTATAATTGAGTAATGTGAAAGGGTCAGTGGAGGTTTTACTCATGAGTAGGAAGGTTCCCAATCACATGAAGAGCATCTACATGTAGGGGAAGATCTCATATACTGAGGCTATTTCCACACTAAACTGTTATAGTGCTATTATTCCACTTTCAACATCTTGTGGAATTTGGGGTCTGTAGTTTACTAAGGCCAAAGAGTTCTCTGGCTGAAAATTCTAAATGCCCCTCCCTGAACTAAAAAAACCCAGAATTCCATAGGATTGAATGTGGAATAATAGCACTATAACAGTGTAGTGCATAAATGGCCTGAGTCATTGTTCTCCCTGTGAGAGGAGTAATGGAATTAGAGATGGAGAGAGTGGAGCTAGTACATTCCTTTCTTTGTATATGCAACACACTTAGTAAATAAAGCTACATAACGCTTTTACAACTGAGTAGCAAATAGAAGAATGCTTTTACAAGGATTACCCCTCAACTATTTTTCATTGAAATGTTCTGGCCACCATCATTGTCCCCTGGGATAAAGATCCATACATTCCTTGCATATCTTTTCTGTGCAAAATACAATGTTTCCTGGGCAGGGAACACGTTTTCTGCACAAAAATTTGTTTTCTCTGTAGAATAACTATGTGTATTTTTTTGTGGAAACAAAGGCCCTGTCCACACCAGAGTATTTTAAAACGGTGCAGAGTGACCTCCGATGGAGGTCGTCTGCACTATGGAGTGGATTGGGGCGGACTACTTTCGTAGTTCCACACCTCAATCCACTCCAAAGCGACCAGAACTGGTGGCGTGGCGTGTTTTTTAAAAACCTCATGCAGCCCCATGCAGCTCCGTCGCCATGCTCTGCTGCAGATTTGCAGGCGCACACTAGTGCATGCCTACAGATCTGCCGGGGGCGGGCTTCTGGCTGGGGAGCTTCTCTGGTTGGTGGAGAGCCTCCGCCAGCCGGAAGCACCATTTTGAACGCTGAAGACACTATTTTGGACACTGGAGGACTGCAGAGCAGTGAGCTCACGCTGCTCCGCATGGCGATGGACTTACCTGGCTGCCGGTAAGCTCCGTTTTAGCGTGTTTTCTCCCGTTTCCCCCTCCACATGCGGAAAGGGTCAAAGACTGTAAGGGACCTCACAAAAGGCAAATAATTTCCCAGCTTGCATTTTGTTTTTCAGGAAAACAAATAAAAAGGAATATTTTTTCCATTCCTATGATATTCAGGCCATTTCAACTCAAAATGTCTGGCTAGATGCATGTTAAAAAAAGTCTCCTGCCCAAAGCCCTGGAGAACTGCAACCAGTCAAGGTAGACAATGCTGGATTGTACGATGTTGGATAAGGTAATTTCTCATGTTAAATTCATGTATATGCACACACACACTGTGAACAGGTGCATCAAGCAGCCCAAGAAGGAAGATGACAACAGGAATACAAAGGGTCTTGCCACCAGTGATGTATTTAAGTCTTTTACTCCAACTGTCAAATCAAGTCTCAAGTCTCTACCTTCAAGTCTCAAGTCAAGTCTCAAGTTCTTGGAAATACTTTCAAGTCAAGTCTCAAGTCTGAGAGCCAACTTTATACCCCGATCTATATTCCAGAATTTTTGGACAGAATCCAATAAAGTCAGATTTAATAATTTAGGCAGAAGCAGTCCTCCATATTTGTGATTTTGCCATCTGCAACTTCAGAAGTGGGGAATAGGATCCTTCTTACTTGCCATTTTTGAAGCTGGAGGTTTTTTTGAAAGTAGGAAATAGGATCCTTCCTAATCCCCATTACTGAAATTTCAAAGGCTTTAGAAGGAAGGATCCTTCCTCCTCAAGCCCATTGCCTAACACATTTGCTGTTCCCCTCTGGGAAACATGTCCTGTGTTCTGGGGGCAAATCTAAGAGCCTTCTGCTCTTAGAAAAAGTTTTAGAAGGCTCCTCTGATATGTAGTGGGGACAGGCTACTGAGCAGACATCAACCCTGTCTCAAGTCCATTGCCTAACCCATCTGCTGTTCCCCTCTGAGAAGTGTGCCCATACTTTGGGCTTGAGATCAATTGTCATGTGAGCAGTAGGCAAAAAGAGATGGAAGTGTTGTTCAGAGTTGTAAGGTTTCTGGAAGAAGGTATTATGCTACTGAACAAAAGGCAGCAAGTTGGTCGCTAAAAATATACAAGTCTCAAGCTGAGTCGAGTCAGTGCATCTTTTATCACCGAGTCGAGTCACTGAAGCAACTTAAGTCTAACTTGAGTCCAAGTCGATTGACTCAAGCCTACATCCATGCCTGCCACAGTGGTCTTGTTTTATGAATCAGTATGATATATAAAGAAGCTTTAACTGCCATCAGCTCATACCTCCTGTTACCCTGTTTACTGGGGGTCCTGGGAGGGACACTTATATGTGCTCTCAATTAACTAAGTTTGGGGAAATTAGCTAAGAGCACAAGCTAGCAATGCGATAAGCAGGGCAATGAAGCGGAATCTTTTACCCAGTGTCTATGGGGTCAGGCCAAGCCAAGGAGCACACCAAGTTTAAGAATAATTGAGAATTTTATTAAAGACAAACAAACAGTGTATGCAACACATGCACTCAGATAACTATAGAAAATAAAGGTGGGAGTGGTATAGAGGGATTTTGAGATGGATTGTTGAATTGGGTGATACGACACCTGTCCTGAAGCCCGGAGAGGTCACTGCGAAGGTCCGAAGTTGTGCAGCCTCAGCTACAGGAACTGAGGGGAAGGCTTGTCAAGCAAAGCGGCAGCAAGGCGGGATGGAACTCAGGAGTGATTCGAGGAAGGTCTCAGAATGAGGGGTTTTTATAGGGAGAAATGTAACTGCAGGCTATTCCGTACTTGGAGAAAACAATGAGTTTTGGGTGCAAGACAAAGCTTTGGAAAGGTCAAAATTCAGCATGACTGAGTTAAGTCTGAATTGACAAAGAGGTAGACAGTATGCAAATGCTCAGTGCTTGACATTTGAGTATTCAGCTTGCCAAGTTGCCTGCTCGGGGCAGGGAGTTCTTTGTTAGCAGTGTGCATACATAATGAGGGTGTTTGCAGAGAGGTCTCCTAAAGCGGCGATCTGGCTATTTCTGGCCTGCCTGTATTGTGTTGGGATATTGCAGCGTTTAGTGGCCGAGCCTAGTTCTGTGCTTGTCTGGGGGCCTCACAAACACATGGAGAGGGATGGTGGAAGAGAGCCAAATTATTGATATCAAAATGATATCTATGTCACCTTAAGTGTGGCCAGCCATGGCAGTAACACTCCTCTTCCTCACAATCAGGAATCTATCCTGGAGGAGACAGTGGGATCACAAGGGGCAACCAAGGGCTTTTCCGCACTTTGGGGGGAAAACAGGGCAGTTCGTTACTCACCAGACTGACACGCTCCCCCAACGATCCACGCTGATCTGGAGCAGCGCGCACCCATGCTACACACTCTCTGGGGACAAAAATGCAGGCTTCCGGTTGGTGGAAGCTCGCCAGCCGGAAGCCCGCCCCAGAAGATCCGCAACCTTGCGCTGACGCGAGCCTGCAAATCCACACATTAGCGCAGTGATGGACTGGGACGCTCCAGGCTATCGAAAGTCCTCTTTTAATCGGTCTTTCAATAGCATGGGGAACCACCAGTTCTGGTTGTTCCGGAGCGGGCTGAAGTCTGGACATACATTAAGTAGTCTGGACCCAGTTCGCCCCCAAGTGCAAACGTCCTCGCTGGAGGATGCGCTGCCCCGTTTTAAAAATAAAATGCAGAAAAGGCCCATGCCTGAAACATGGGCAAACACCATCAGAAGTGGCAAGTGAACACCCAGGCTCACCATCTGGTCCAATAGATATGGACAAAGCAGGGTTACCCTTACACTTGATTCAGCCACACATATTTCATGGCCAGCAGCCACTAGGGTGTCCTCACACTTGAGCTTCCCCAAACTTTACATGGCTTCTAGGGCTCAGGAAGGTAGTCACAACAGTAATTTAATGCTGCCTCATGGAGGCCCCTGGTTCAGTACCTTTGGAGGGTGGTACACAAAGGCCAAGCATTCCTCCTGTAATGGTGAGAGATGAGACTGGTGGTGACTACTTCTTACAAAGCAATCAGTATAATAGCAGTTGGTTGAGAGCTGGTGGGAGTCTTCTTGCTCTGATGAACAAAAAGGTACAATGGGGTGCATATATGGATGTGTTTCTGCTTCAGGCGAGAAAATGGGTGTACTGGTCTGCTGGGATTAAAAAGTGTGTAAGTGTAAAAGGTTAGCCTGCCATCTTGACCACAGGTAAGGCATCTGCAAGGGCTGATATCCCAGTACCTCCTGTTTCATAGACAAGTGCCACAGCCACACCAGTAACAACAGTCATGCCCAGTTAGCTGGGAATTTACAGGGAGCCAAGGTCTCCAATTCCAGTTAAACTTGGCCCAATTAAACAAGTCTGGACATACACCTCAGGGAAGATTATGCCATTTATCGGATTGTTTTCCATTGCATTTAGGACCCCATACACTGGTGTTGGGCAATATCCATTCTCCAAATACTCATAATTAGTCAGATCTATGGCTGACATAGTCAGAATTATGCTTAGGAAGTGATGGAAGGCTGAATATTTGGTTCCCATTCTGCTCTGCCCTTAATGATATTGAGGGTGTCTCCTTTAGGAACTGTGAGCAAAAAAGCACCTGGTGAATACAAACTTTCAACCTGTCATTCCCTAAAGGTACTTCTGTTAATGATGCTATTGATCCTGAGCTCTGATCTGTAAAGTATGCATCATTTGAAGCAGCAACCAGGATACTAGATAGGAGCACTTTGGTATCCAAATGTGATATTGCGTATGCATTTAGGGTCCACTGAGTATACCCCAAGAACCCTGACCAATTTGATTTTTCTTCTTTGATACCTATGGGGTATTCTACATTATGTTTGGCTCTTTAAAAATTTAATCCCTTCTTGGAATGGTGTATCAGGCTATCAGACCATCATGCACTATTTTGGTTATTTACACTTTGCAGGTAAGCAGGGTTTAAGTACCTGCCCACAGGCACTACAGAAATTAGCCACTTATTTGGCCATTCCTCAGCAAATGAGGAGAAAGAAGATATTGGTATGTATCTCACCTTTTAGGGTTGGGTATCTCCTGCTTATCAGAGGGTAGCTTCTTGAATATGGTCAGGCAGTTCCATACCATATGGAAGACAACTCTTAAGGAATTTCAAGTTATGGCAGGACATTTGAATTTTGGATTTGGTGCTTGAGTAATATGGATCGATATCAGAGGCAGATCTTGGGTGGGGCAACTGGGGTGTGTGCCCCAGGCACCAATGTTGGGGATGCAAAAAAGTGGAATCTGCCTGCTTGCCCCTCCCACCGCCACTCACTTTGCCCATTTCCACCCGCCACTCACCCCCCTCACTTCCATTTGCCCCTCCCTGCCCACCACCATGTGCCCCGCCCACTTCTACTGCTCTCCACACTCACTTCTGCCTGCCACTCACCCCGCCCATCTCCTCTCACCTCATCGCCTTGCCCTGGGCACTGTTAAGGGTCAGTATGCCACTGACTGATATGGGGCATAACTGCCCTGTGTCATTTCATCCAAATTTCAGCAGATGTAAATGAAAATCTCTGGCTGTGGTACACAGTTCTGCAGCAACATAATGACCACATTCCAGACTTAGGAACCAAAGAATGAAATGCACAGATATAGGATGGGTGATACCTGGCTTGAAAACAGTATGTGTGAAAGAGATCTAGGAGTCTTAGTTGACCACAAGCTGAACATGTGTCAGCAGTGTGATCCGGCATCTAACAAAGCCAATGTGATTCTGGGCATCAATAAGATCATAGTGTTGAGGCCATGGGAAGTAATGATGCCACTCTATTCTGCTTTGGTTATACCTCACCTGGAATACTGTGTCCAGTTCTTGGCACCACAATTCAAGAAGGATATTGACAAGCTAAAATGTGCTCAGAGGAGGGTGACCAAAATGGTGAAGGATCTAGAAGCCATGTCCTATGAGAAGCGGCTTAGGGAGCTAGGTATGTTTATCCTGATGAAACAAAGGTTAAGAGGTGACATGATAGCCATGTTTAAATATATGAGGGGATTTCATGTTGAAGATGGAGCAAGCTTTTTTCTGCTGCTCTAGAGACTTGGACATGGAGCAATGGATTCAAACTATAGGAAAAAAGATTTCATCTAAATGTCAGGAAGAATTTCCTGATGGTAAGAGCCATTTGACAGTGGAATATGCTGCTTCAGAGTGTGGTGGAGTTATCTTCTTTGAAGGTTTTTAAACAGAGGCTGGATAGCCATTTGCTGGGAATGCTTTGAGTGTGTCTGCATGGTAGGGGGTTGGACTTGACAGCCATTGTGGTCTCTTCCAACTCTATGATTCTATGATTCTCAAATCTGGTGCCTTTAAGGTATTTAGGATACAGTGCCTTATAATCATAAGCAGTTCTTAAATACAAGGTGAGGAATACTAGGAGGAGGAGGAAGACAAAATAATAGATTTGAATAATTAACTCCACCACACTTTTTGAGCATACTTTGTTAATCAAGAACAATATTTATATAATTCTACAGTAATATAATGGGGAAAATATTCTTCAGTTAATTTTTCAGGAAGTGAAAGAGTTATATAGAGTGTTCTAATGAAGAGCAATGATGTATTCATCAGTAAGTTCTGGGGGGAGGGAAATGGGAGTCATGTCAGATCACATAATCTGCCTTCGTCACTGTGCAAATCAAATGTTAATTCTGGAACTTTTGTCAGCATTGGTCAGCTCACTGCTCCATGCTGACGTCACAGCCCATGAATAGCCCATACATAAGTGAAACAGTTCAGGAGCAACAAATAAGCTGACGTACATTTACTGAAGATGTTTCCTGGTCAACATCAAACAGTGAGCCATCCTTTCAAATAATAATAGTTAAAAGGAAAAAAAAAAGTGCTGAGACTAATCACAGGATGTTCACATGCCACACACATCTCTGGAAAATGATTTGTTGAGCTATCTGCACCATGCAGCACTGCCCTAAATGCCAGATGCTGCCTTCTTTTCTAGTCTGCATTTTGAAGTAGCATGAACTGCTCAGTTAAACAGAGGTTCTTCTAATAATATACCTCTAATCTTTTATTCCCAATTAAGACCAGTTCTGTAGTAACTGAAGTAGAGGTACACCTCAATTAATAAAGGCTTAAATGGTGAAGCTTCTTTTCAGAAGGAGTATTTGTGCTTGTCCTGTTTTCTCTCCCATTTTTCTCTTTAGCCTGTGTCTCACCAGAAGGTGTTACCTTGACTTCTGGGGGTCCAGAAGGTGTTACCTTGACTTCTGGGGGACACCTTGATTCACTCCAAAAATGCAGAGATTGGGGAAATTGGGAGAGCGCTGGCAACAGCAGAAGGAGGGGCAGGGTAACCCAGCAGAATCTTTTACCCAATTTTTACAGGGTCAGGCCAAGCAAAAAGCCAGACAAACATACCAATAAATGGATTTTATTAATAAATGTGTTCTCACGCACCAACACACTCACTCACTCATGCACACAAGGCCTATCAAGAAGGGCAAGAGGTGAAAAGTTGATAGAAGATTTAGCGGAGAGGGTGTAAAGGTGGTGATACTGCACCTATCCTGAAGTCTTCAGTCTGGGAAGTGGCGAGAAGGACGGAACTCGGAGAAGAGAGTTGGCTGAGGGGATCACTCAACTAACAGGGTGCCGATCTGCTAGCATGGTAGAGAGTTGTCTGAAGAGACCCTCAAAAACTGGGACTACTTATAGGGTGGAACGTACCTTGAAGGCAGGTCCTCTCCCGGGAAGAACAGTGGCCAAAATAAAGGGAAAAATGCCGCACAATAGCAACTTGATAATTTGCATGATTGGTTCATGTAAATGGACCTTGCCCTCATAGAATTTTCCAAAGTCGGAGTGGCTCAACCTGGGGAAAACCTAGTAATCCCCTCAAGTTGGCTATTTGTGGCTGAGGACCCTTTGTTCATGTGGACATGTCTAGCCTGAGGTTTACTTAGGGAAACATGACTGGAGATTTTCCTGACCTTGACCTAGTTTCGGTTGTTTGACCTATTTTTCTATGAACCCACCCAGGCAACCTCTCTTGCGTGGTGGACATATTTGACATCAATTTTATCTCCCCCCGGATGGGGTCTGCCACTGGAGTAACAAAGGAGGCTTTTCTTTTGTTTTGTTTAATATTTATTTATTTATTTATTTATTTATTGCACATCAGCTTTGAAAGGATGATGAAGGAGGGCTGGAGAAACAAAAACTTCCAGTGCGGGGTTGCACCAGTGTCTTTACAGTAAACCATGCAAGAAACAAAGCTCAAGCTGAGAAAGAATGGGAATCTAGCCAATCCTACTATAGCCACGTCTGTGTGCCTACATAAGGCAAAGTAAACAGCAACTGCCTCTAGAATCTCTGAGTATGCATGAACAGAAACACTAAGAGAAAAAGGAAGAGCAATTAAATTTGCCTCATCAGCTGTCCATAGCATGCTAAAAAAAGCATGGAATAGATGTATAAGTTTGGCCACCAAAATGAAATTTGTAAGTAAGATAGAGATTGGTGAAAGCCGATATTGTTTCTGGATGCATTTTGGAAGAAGTCTTCAAATGGGTTTTAGACGGTTCAATTTATTTTGTTTACTTAAACAAGGTTTATCTCCTCTGGTTGTTTCATTTCAGATTTGCATCGTTTTGAATAAAACGTTTGCTGAAATACATTGAACTTCTCTCCTTTTTGTGGTATAAGAACCTGCCCCTATCCTTTCTGTGTTATTTCTACCTCTGGTACCAAAGTATCTGTTAAAGAACTATTGTCCGGGAATACATCTTTTCCCTTAATTAAGGTACAGGGCAGTTCATCAGATGAAATGAGCTGTCACAAAAGTTTATGCTAGAAACTTCCTTTCCTTAGTTTCAAAGGTGCTACCGGATCCTTTATGTCTTTCTATGCTAAAACAGGCTGACACAGCTATCTCTTTGTGTGCTACCACTAAGGAGTCTACAGTTGTCTTCAATTCTTATTATCAGCAGAAGCCGACTACTGTTGCCCAGTGATGTTTGTAACCCTTATGCGAGCAATAAAAGAATGCATGTGGCTGAACATACACAAAGGCACCATCTGGATACTTCCCCCTGGCAACTGTAAATGCAACTGCTGTGATCTGCACAAAACAGTTTGGAACAATTTCATCTCTATATAGGGAAATGGCAGTGGTCACACCTGTGGTCCTTACATAGAGATACAAGCCACAGCTTGGGAAAGCAATTTTTGAACTAGAACTCCCTGAATCCTGAATCCTGGCTTGTGGGGGATTCTGGGAGTCACCCCCCAAAAGAAGCACTTCTGTGTTTTGGATATCCTTTCTCTAAAATGGAACACTGAATGTGAAGTGCAGCCTGACTAGAAGCGCCATCCTCACATGGAGTTCTGGGCTGACAAAGAGCTCATTGGGGGCCTATAGCTATATGTGAGCCATTCTAGAGACAGATAGCTCAGTTGGGGTGGTAAGAATTCTTCAGAATTTTCTTTGGCCAGCATTTTAAAGGGAAAACAGAAAGTGAAAAATGGGCCTTTTGGAGGAAGTTGGAGTGATGGGAAAATTAAACTGCCTCCTTTACAATAAGTTTTATTGTACTGTGGGCCATTTTTTTGGGGGGAGGAATCCCCCAAGGTCATCCTGGTGTTTTTTTTAATGGGTAAGTTCAGAGGTCTTGAAGGACAGCCAGGGGATTTTGCAGAAATGCAAAAATGGACATCATGACCTGCATGGGACCTCTGGCCTCTACATTCCCCACAACTTCAAAACATCTTGCTGCATCATCCAGACTTCCCCTGCCTTCATGTATCTCCCACTCCTGGTTCAAGACACAATGTTGCCTAAGGCAAAAGAACAAGATGATAGGCCTACCTCCTTCCATGTACTGGCAATTCAATCCTTTTTCAATTTGTTTTTGTTTTTGTTTGATATTGATGAAAAGAGATTGTCCTGAGTACATCTGAGGCATCTGACTGGTGTAAGGAGCCCAGGAAAATTTAGCTGGCACCCTGTTAGAAATATATACAAATGTAAATCCACATGTATATGCCCTTTTTTTGTTTTTGTTTTTTTGTTTTTCCAGAGGTTGGTATTCTCTTTCACTATCCACAATGTCCAAAGCCCCCTGGGATTCACAGTTTTGCTTAGACCATGTCTAGCTATGCCCCACAGTCAGATACAAACTGATGGCATCGTTCATTAAGACCTCAGTAGATCTCAGAGGAAGATACCATTGATCTGCTTCTGACTAGGGGACATAGCCAAATACTTTTCCAGTAGCTGCATAGTTCATGGCCAGCCACAGAACGGCCATTTATATAGCTATTGCAGCAGAACTGTGAGTCCTGGGGGTGGTAAGTAGGGAGCTTTAGAGGAATTCTACCTGTGGAACCCTTATGTCGCATTAGGCAATGTAGGAACTCATCCGTTGTGTGACAGAGGGGAATGGCTATGGATCCAGGACTACCAGCGAGGAGGCTGCCCCTCCTACTTCCCAGTATTTGTTGCCTGGAGCAATCAGTTTACTTTGCTTAATGGTTGGGCAGGATTTGCCCCTCCTCCTGGGAGAACTGGCTCTGTATTATGCCTGGCTTGTCCCAGTGTCCCAAGAAAAGACATAGCCTGCATTAAGTCACTGTAAAGGAACAGTGGTCGTCCCCCACTCCTCCTTCTCCTCCTCTATTTCTATCTCACCTTTTCCCCAACCCTAGTATTCAAAGTAGCTTAGAAAAATTAAAACAGATAAAAAGGAACACTTATAGCACTAAAAACATAAAAAGTTAAAATGTCATTTAATTATCAATAGAATTAAAAGTGTTTTTTTTAAAAAAATGCCATTAAGAAATAATAGATATGAAGAGTACAACACATTGTTAAAAATGCTTTCCCTACAAGCAGTCAGTTTTCAAAGGTCTACTGAATATTTTTTTAAAAAGCTCCACTTGCTGCCAGGATACTAGGGAAAGGGACTGAGACCATTTCCGCACTAGCCTGTTATAGCGCTATGATTCCATTTTAAACATCCTATGGAATCCAGCTGGCCCCTCCTGAAACTGCAAACTCCAGGATTCCATAGGATCTTGAAAATGGGATCGTAGCACTATAACAGGCTAGTGCAGAAATGGCCAGAGTCTAGCCTCTCTAGGATAGGAGTTCAAGAGCCTGAGTGCACCACTAAGACTCTCTCCAGTTTTATTAGCAAATATATCCTTGAGTGTGGTGAGGTGGAAAGAAAGCCTCCCTTGAATATCTTCATACAGGACAATATAGTCCTTCAGATAACTTGAACACAAGCTGTTTGAGGTCTTATAGGACATGATACACACTTTGAATTGTGTCTGGAAACAGATTGGTAGCCACTGGAGATGTTAACAATATAGTTATGTACTCTCTATAACTAGCACTGGTCAGCAACCTGTCTGCAGTTCTTTGGACCAGCTGAAGTTTCCAAACACTCTTGGAAGGCAGCTCTCTATTACAGGAGAGCCAAGAGAATTTAATTAAGTTGTGTGTCTTCATGGCCAGCTAGGATATCCCTACGAACATGTTCAGCTGGTATAACAGCTCTAATTGTGCAAATGCACTTTTACAACCTGTTCTATACACAGGCAGTTCTACAGAGAAGAAGGAAAAAGCAGATCTTGAAAGGAAGCATGCCAACTTAGGCCATTTCTGCAATAGACTATTATAGTGCTATTATTCCACTTTCAACATCCTATGGAGTCCTGGGGTTTGCAGTTTAAGGAGGGACATTTGAGGCCCCTTCCTAAATTGCAAACCCCAGGATTCCATAGGATGTTGAAAGTAGAACACTAGCACTATAGCAGTCTACTGCAGAAATGGCCTTAGTTTCTGGAAGTAAAATATCAACACTAATGAAAGATAACAGCAAAGCTATTGTCAGGCAGGCTGGGGCAAACTTCTTAGATGAACAGATGTGAAATCAGAGAGAGCACCCTGCCAAGAATGTACTGGCTTGGTGCTTTCTTCAAGTAAATGCCTTCATTTCACTTATGGGGTATAAGATAAGATCTTCCAGGGCCCTTAAAGCAAGCTGCTAATACTCTTTTGCCATCAATCCCAGCACACAGAATAAAGCTAACTCCAGATTCAGAGGCCATAGAGCATCCTTAGCCTTGTCCCCTCTTCCACAAGGTCTGTCTGGAAAATAGTAAGAACATTTAAGTTGTGTTCTCTTTGTAGTGACTGCTGCTTTTGGTACCAGGGCCAAGTTCGTGGAGAAAGAAAAGAACAATACCAGCAAAACTACCTCCTTCCAATTTTCTAAGCTCTTGATAGAGATATCTGTTGTTCCAAATTACTTACTAGACTTTGTGTGCTTAATTTTCTGTGCTTGGCTGTTCTGTCTTCCCATTTCTCAGGTGGCACCTTGCCATATCAGCCCCGTCTTGTAAAATGATGAAGAGAGAGTGACGATAAATCACGGTTGCTCAGCCCTTAAAAGGCACAGGAGCTACGATGGCATTTGATTGCCAGAGGCAGTTAAATGAACCAGAGCTGCATTAGTGAATGCTCAAACATCGCTCTGCAAAATGGCTGTCAGACTTATAACATGTGAAACTATGCCACTGGCAAGAATGCAGTGTGTTCTTTGCCAGTGCTACATAAACCAATGGGGCAGCTCTAGGGTGTCTATGTGTCTAATAGACCTCTAGTTGAAGGTATGTTCTATTTGGAGGGCTGTACAGTTCAATGACAGAGTCCCGTAAGAAGGGAAGGCAAGGTCCTTTAAGATGCCCATCAACAGTTAGCACATAGGGTGTATCTATGGAGGGGACAAAATAAGAGCATTGCCCTCTAAATAAGAATTCTGCCTCTCCATGAAATTTTCCTTTAGTACACAAGTTTCTAGCATTACAGCAACTTAAAAAAAAATAGTTGATCATTTTGAGATAGTGTTTATGCACCCAAAGAAAAGGGGCAGGCAATGCCAAGGGGATGAGAAAACAGGAAATATGAGTCCTAGGCATGAACCATTTTTAATCTTTCTCTCAGAGCACTCATCAAAATTTGTGAACTGGATAAAAATTTAATGGGCAGCAGAAGAATTCCCATTTGAAGGTAGAATGCCTTTGTTGCCCCCCACTTAACTATACCTCAGGCCAACAAGAAGATAGGCAGGCAGGCCAAAAATGGTGCTTCTAGATAAGGCTTTTATTAGGGAATTACCCTGCCTTGTTTACAGAATTTGAGAGCCAGTATACTGTAGCACTTTCAGTTTTGGATTATAGCCCTGGAAACCAGGGTTTGATTCCCCACTCAGCAGTGATGTAGAAACAAGTTGACTGACTCATACTCAAGTCAGACATAAGTCATTTCAGTGACTCAACTTGGACTCAACTTGACAATAAATGCTGCATTGACTTAACTCGACTCAGCTCAAGACTTGTATATTTTTAATGACTGACTTGCTGCCCTTGGTTCAGTGATATAATATATCCATCCAGAAACCTTACAACATTGACCAATGCTTCCATCTCTTTTTGCCTACTGATCACATGACAACCTGTCTCAAGCCCAAAGTGTGGGTGCATTTCTCAGAGGGGAACAGCAAATAGGTTAGGCAATGGGCTTGAGGCAAGCTTGAGGTCTACTAAGCGGACGAGCCTTCTAAAACTTTTCCTAAGAGCAGGAGACAAGACTTGCCCCTAGTGTGCAGGCTGCATTCCTCAGAGGGGAATAGCAAATGTGTTAGGCAACAGGTTGGAAGAGTAAGGATCTTTCCTTCTAAAGCTTTTGAAGCTTCAGTAATGGGGAGTAAGAAGGATCCCATTACCCACTTCTGAAAAATCCTCCAGCTTCCAAAATGGGAAATAAGGATACTATTCTTCACATCCAAAGCTGCAGATGGCAAA
This sequence comes from Ctenosaura bakeri, assembly GCA_948474755.1. Classification (NCBI taxonomy): domain Eukaryota; kingdom Metazoa; phylum Chordata; class Lepidosauria; order Squamata; family Iguanidae; genus Ctenosaura; species Ctenosaura bakeri. The sequence goes on from CAOLHI010000151.1 coordinate 154,894, forward strand.
AGCACAAATATGGAGTGCCAGCTCTGCTTAAATTGTTAAAACTGATTTCAACTCTGTTCAAAAATTCTGGAATATACATTAGGGTATAAAGTTGACTCCAAGACTTGAGACTTAACTTGAGACTTGATTTGAAAGTATCTTCAAGGACTTGAGACTTGAATTGAGGCTTGAAGGTAGAGACTCAAGACTTCACTTGAGACTTGGAGTAAAAGATTTAAATACATCACTGTCACTTGTCCATGGAAGCCCACTAGGTAATCCTGGGCACATCACACCATCTTGGCCTCAGGAAACCTTGTAATAGGTTCACCTCCATCTTGTGGTGACCCTAAGACAAACCCATCACAGGGTTTCCTGGGGGTGAGAGTGTGTGATGTGCCCAAGGTCATCCAGTGGGTTTGCACAGCTGAGCAGAGAATCAAACACTGATCTCTGACCCTTTTCGCATTCATTTTTTCTTGCGCAAGCGCCCCTTGAGTGCCGCGCAAATGGGAGCGTCGTACTGCACGACGCACCCCCACTTGTGCGGCGCTCACAAGGCTGACACGGTGCCTGGGCGTATTTTTTTATTTTTTATTTTTATTTTATTTTATTTTTTTATTTCCTCCCCCCCATGGAGCCTACAGCTCCCATGGTGCCCTGCAGAAGGAAGGGGCGGGGCGCTAGCGCGCCGGACGCGCCGGCAGGAAGCGCCTGCGGAAGGAACGAGGGGGAAGCGGCAGCGTCCCGGAGGAGGCTTCTCGCGCGAGACGCCCTCCCCCCTTGCACAAAAAGGTACAGTGCGAAAAGGGCCTAAATTATCACAGTGCCTTTTTGCACCTTACCTTTTCACGGAGGTGGGGGGAGGCACTTGCGCAAGAAGCATCAGCAGAAACACTGCCGCTTCCCTGCTGCTTCAGTTCTGCAGCAGCTTCCTGGTTGTGCGAGCACCGCGCGAATGCCCCGCCCCTTCCTACCACAGTGCAACCTGGGAATTACAGGCTAGCGCTGAGGCAGAAAGCTCAACCAGTCCGGCTCTCGACACACCGCATGCCAGGTAAGTGCGCACAGGCCCTGGGAGCATTGCGTGACCATGCACCATTTTCAGCTTTAAGCCGAAAATGAAAAGGTGCATGCTTGGTCCGCGTTAGGCCGTTGAGCTTCGAGTAAATGGGAGTGCGTCATGCAGACTGCTTCTCCCATTTACGCGATGCTCAATGGGACCTCCCGCTTTAGAAATGGTGTGCAAAAAGGTTCATAGTCTAATGTTCATTGGCTCCCTGATTTTAACCCATGTTTATACTAGTGTGAATACTTCTGAAGATGTTATATAATGGAGTTTGCTGTGGAAAAGCAGTCAGAGGCTTCTAGATACAGCTTCATCCCAGCTAGTGAGGGTTGCCTGGGAGCAGTTTTATTGTCTTTAGGAATCCAGGAATGAATTAGCAATTTCTATGTTTTCAGAAAAAAAGGCTTCCACTTTTGCTTTCTATCCTGTACAAGGGCAACTGAAGAGGTGCTGGTTCTACACATTCAGACAGTCACTGCCCAGGGCTGAGCGGAGTAGGGGGAGAAGACATTATCACTGAACCACTGGCAAAACTATACTGATGGAGAGTTATGCTTCACCAGTGGTGGTATTGGATCATGGCCATTGTATCCAAAGGCATGAATTTTGAACAGTTGTGATAATGTATTGTAGAACAGTTTTTTTTTTAAAAAAAATTGCATTGTTGTTATTGCTACTGCTGCTGCTGCTGCTGTTGTTATTATTACTACTGAAGTGAGGTTTTGATGTCTTCTAACAGAGCATTTTTGGACTATACAGGAAGTTTGGTGTGGGCCCTCAAGTGTACCTGCTTCAAAGGCCTGCTGTGAATAAATTGCTGGATATTTTGCATGATATTTGTTCATATTCAAGCCAAGTTAAACATCTTTGTTTTGACAGAGTCAGCGAGAAAAAGAGCAACTGTGCCATCTATACTATATATATGCAAAATCTTCATTACAAGAGACCTTTCAGCAAATGTCAGAAAACCTCTATGTTTTCCTGGGCTTTCTCTTGAGTTTTGTATGAATTATTTTTAGCTGCAGCTATTTGAGTGTCTTCTGGACTGAATATTTATTATTTGTGCCATTTATTGATTAGTGTTGTTTTATTATTGTGCTACACGACAATAGGTAAACCACCTTGCAAAGCCCTTAAAGATGGCCTATCTTTTTAAAGGAAATAATTTAAACAAATAAGTGTATGTGTGTGCATAATTAAGAGCTAGCATTATGGGCAAATATTGTTTAGAACATAAAAGCCATGAGGTTCACCTTAGTTCATTTTTAAAAAGTTCATTTTTTCCACTGAAACAGGTCATTTTACTCCTTCATTTGCAATTGCTCCTTTATTTTCAGGAAACAATGAGCTGAAGATCCAGTACATAAGGACACAGCAGCCTCTGGCTCTTGTTGTGACATGACATTCTCAGTAAGTCTTATGACCAATCTAAAGGTGCATTAGATCACTCAAAACAGCTCTGTAAAGTACAGTAAAAAAAAAAAAAGCGATCCTTGAAGGGAACTCTAAATACAGAGTACAACTAGATTTCATTGAGCCTCAGATATGAGTAACTGTTCTTTTGTTTTCTGCCTGGTCAATGTATGCTCTAAACACATAAAAGGGACTCCATGCATAGCTGCAATCATGGCTGACCAAAGATCACATTTTCACCTTAAAAGGGAGGATTGAATGAAGATCTAATTCTACAATACTTCTTAAATGTGTTACATCTAATAGAAGTCAGATGGAACACCATATTCCATCTTGAAACAAGGGTTAGGTAAAGTTGGATGTTATAGACAAGAAACACACTTCTTTGTAATGGGTGGCACCAAAATGCTTTTTGGGAGGAACAGGCAGCATTGATCCTTTTTGAGAGTAAGAACCTATGTCAGAAGAAACCATGGCTGGCATCTTGTTAGGTATTTACATCACCGTAAACTGTAAAAAGTGAACTGTAATGTTGTGCAATACTTGTATTCTCAGGTGGGGAGCAGAGACATAGCTACCTCTCTGGCACCATTGTGCAAATAGGGCCAGAAACATGGCTGTCACACAATAGTCCCAATGTACAATATGTTCCAATATACAACATGCCCCAATGCATACAGGGCCCCCCAACCTTTTGACGCCCTGTTATCTGACAACTCACTGTTTTGATGCTTCCAAATTAAGGACAGGGGTTTGGCTCTTTCATCACCTTGTCACTTCCTAGGGAGGCTCACTTGGAACTGCTTGAATGTGCACACTGCTTGTAAAGCAAGCTGACAGGGGGAGGGGAATAGTGCCAAGCTAGCTAAGAGATTTTCCAAGCAGTGTGCATGTGGTCAGTAACAAATGAGCCTTCATTTTCGCTACAGTACAGTACATGAGTTCTGCATTTCAACCAATTCCGTTTTCTGACAGTGCTCTGGTCCCTAACCTGTCAGATAAGTGAAGGAAGCCTGTAAAATAGGACATGTTGTTCATCAGGACCTGTTATACATGGAGATATGTTGCACAAGGGAAGCCCTCATTCTGCAAAGAAACATCTCACACAATTGTGCATTGTCAAAATTCACTAGCATTGCTATTTATCTTGTCAGTGACATCAGAGTTACCTACTGTAGCCACTTACACAGAATCTCAGCCATTGTTTTTAAATATCTCCCTGGATTCAAAAGTTTTTGCCATGTAGCAAGGGACATTATTATTAAATATAACAAGGAAACCCACCATAAATCCATCTCTCAGTCCATGTGCATGTTAAATTGGAATTTAGTGACCCCTTGACTTCCAGTCAATGGGGAAATGCCCATTGAAGACATCCTTTGAAATGAATCAAACTCATTACCCACTCATAACTCATAACTGAAGGCCTATTGTGTCTATGATTTGATGTGAGCATTACACACAGATATGAATATCACATACAAATATAACTTATTGGACTTAGTGACTCAGATAAACAGGTACCATGTACTATTCTCAAATTAGTGAGTTCATGCATTGTGGATAGTGGAGATTGGAGGACGCCTACTGAATAAGATAAATATTTACTGTTCAGCTATTTCCAAATGTTTTTTTTTAAATCAATTTTTGACACAAACAATCTGTGATAGAGATTTCCCTCCAGGCTGCCCCCCACAACAGTTCCTAGCCCCTAGAAACTTGTCACTGTCACCCTGCATTTTGGTTCCTTTATACAATCCCTCCTTGGATTTGGGGTCATAGTCCTTCAGGTGATCACACTGTGGACTCGTGTGTGATAGATTTACAATCTTCATATAAGCATGCTTCGCCCTTGCTTAAGGGCAAATAATGCTGTCCAGTCAATTTTACAAAATAACCAACAGTTCAACTTTATTTCATAACAGACAGAATAAATGCTTTCAGGTCTCAGTTCTTTGGTTCCAAACAATTAAGACCTTTCCAATTAAGTTATATCAGTTTCTTTTCCTAAACTGACTAAAACACCCAATGCTCAGTAACTGACTCGTCCACCAGTCTGTTTCATAACTGACATCAATTGTCTGTCTCGAACTGTCAGAGGTTTAAAAAAAAAACACCTTTTAAGAAGAATTTTGCCCCTTCACAAACCCTTGCCTTCCTCACAGAGTTCTTGGTGTTGGGATTAGCTAGCGTCTGGTATTCACTCTACTGCCTTGCATCCAGCAGCCATTAGGCAATGTTCTATCCAGTTATCTTCCTCCTTAAACTGAGGCCATTTCAGCCCTACACTGTTATAGTGCTATTATTCCACTTCTAAACTCCTGTGGAATCCTGGGGTTTGTAGTTTACTGAGACCAAAGAGCTCTTTGGCTGAGAATTCTAAATGTCCCTCCCTAAACTGCAAACCCCAGGATTCCATAGAAAGTTGAAAGTGGAATAATAGCACTATAACACTGTAGTGCGGGAATGGCCTGAGTTACAGCATCACACAACACAATTTACAATCAAAGTGATATGTATTCAAAAAATAAACAGAAAAGACAAAAGAGAAAAAAAAACATATATTAAAACACAACAGATCTCTGACCTCCTAAACCTGACTGTAATGAAAAGAAAAGGAAAAGAAAAGCTCATTCTGCCATTAAAGATCCCTTTATAATAAGGGATGATCAGGCTTAAATAGACTGCACTCCAGCCCCAATCATATGCTGTGATCTGGTGCCAAGACCAGTCACAAATCATCCTGATCTTTCTCATGGGGGCCATCAAATAGTTACCCTCCCCTGCTGCATTTTTCACTGTGTGGGTCTAGGAAATCATCATCTTACACTCTAAATAAAACTCATTTTGTCTAACCTCTATGGCTGCATTTCTCTTACCTTGATTAAATCTGTTCCCAAGTTGCGTATAAGTAAACCAATTAAGATCTTTGACTTTCACAAGAATCATTCCTCTTGATTTCGACTTCCAGATATCTTATTCAAAATAAAACAAAAATCATAAAGCAACTAGCTCCAGTTTTTAACTTCTTTCCTAAAAAGAGTTTCCTGTGGTAATGTGGCTAATGTTCTCTTAGGAATTTTTTCCCCTTTTTTCTGATTATACTTATACCTAACACATAGGGTAGCCTTTCTAATACAATGTTCTTTTTAAGAACTCAGCATGTGCTTTGACTTTATCACACCAAAGATAACCATGCCAACCAAATCTTAAATTGTGACCTTCAAGTTCCAAATTTTTCATATCTCTAAGCAATATCCATTTCTTCAACCATAGAAAACAATAAAACTCATAATTTGACATTAGGGACTTCCAAGCCACTCCATTCTTCAGCATTGTGCAGTGTTTTAAATTTTATTTTGGGTTTATTTGTCTGCCAGATAAATCTGGAAATCTCTTTCTGCCCTTGCACAGAAAGTATTCCATTTCTTAAAATAGCAATTGTTTGAAAAAGAAACAAAACTTTGGCAAAACATTTGCTTTTATTATTGCAATTCTACGCAAAGAGGATAAATTTAACTCCCTCCTTTTAAAGTCTCTTTTAATTTCATTCCAGATTTTTTCATATTTATTTTTAAATAATAAATAGTTGTTCTTCATGACTGTAACTCCCAAATAGTTAATTCCTTTTTCCACTTTAAAATTTGAAAGAGCAGTTAGTTCATTGCCCTCTTCAGAGGTTGTATTTTTAGTTAGAGGTTGTATTTTTGCTTTTTCACAGTGTGCTTTCAACCTGGAGCATGTTTTAAGTGCCTTAATTCTTTCCAAAACAGCCTTCATTGAGACCAATGGGTTTTTTATCATCACAAGATCATCCACATCAGCTAGCACTATTTCCCCCCTGAACCCATTGATTCTGTTGTTTTGTCTAATATCTCTCAGTAGGGTCTCCAATGCCAAAATAAACAGTAAAGGTAAGAGAAAACAAGCTTGTCTGATCCTCTTTTGTATTTCAATTGCTCTTATTGCACTGTCCTTTACTAAGATCTGGGCCTTTTGAACTGAGTAGATTGTCTTTATTGCCTGAATATTTTCACCAAAGTCCATTCTCTCCAATAACTGCAATAAATAATTCCAATAAATATTATCAAACCCTTTTTCTTCATCTAAAGAATCAAAATAGCCTTTTTATCATTATGATTTTCCAAAAATTCAATAAAATTAAGGACAATTCTTTCATTATTCCTTGTCTTTTTGGCAAAAACCACTCTGATCCCCATGGAAATATGTTTTCTCAGTCTGCTTGCCAAGATGGTAGTAAATATCTTATACTATTATTTAGTAATGAGATACGTCTATAGTTCTTTGTAGGAACGGGACGAATCCAGAATTTTCCGAATCCAGATCCAGATCTGAATCCCTGGAAGGTTCTGGGAATCCACGAATCTCACGAATCTTGAATCTTTCAAATTCTTTTTTAAAAAAAGAGTTTAAAAAGCAAGGGAAAGAAGGACAATCTTGGGCAAGACACACTCTCTCAGACTTAGCCAAAGCCTAGGCAAATGCAAACCTCCCTCTGAAGAAATCTGCCCAAGGCAATTGTCATAGTTTTGGCTCAAGATCTCCCCAGATTGAAAATGACATGAAGGCCCTTTCTACACAGGCAGGAAAATGTGGATTAATACCACATTTTCCTGCCTGTGTAAACAGGGCCACATACTACAGTAGAGAGATAATCCAGGTCAAAGCTGACTTTTCTTTGCATAGCTCCTTCTGGCATCATGGGATTTGTAGTTTGATGATGCACCGGTACACTTTGGCAGAGAAGGCTTTGACACCTTGTAAAACTCCAAACCCCAGAATTGTGTCTGAAAGAGGTTTGCAAGGGGGCTATGCAAAGGGATGTTTCAGCTGTCCTTGAAATCTCAAGCCTGTAGCTTCCAGTCGAGTACTGAACTTCAATATGAAATGTTGAATTTAAATATCTTATAATACAAGCCCAGGTGTAATTTGTGAAATTGTTACTTCAAGGGAAAACCTCACCTACTTACTATCTATCTTACTATCTTCCCTTGTATGTATGGTCTCCCAGGTTTTCAGGCATCCTGGTCTCTAACAGTCTATTTAGTTGGCGGGTTCAGATTCGAGAATCTCGAATCCTTACCCAGGATTCAAGGATTTGAGGATTTGGTTGGCCCATCCCTAGTTCTTTGTTAATATCTCATCTGTATTTTCTTTATGAATCACTGTAATATATGTATTTCTCTGAGAATCTGGTATCTGTCCTTTTTTCTAATAACACAGCACTCTCAATTTTTAAAGGCTGAAATAACTTATCTTCAAAATTCTTATAATATCCTGCAGATGGTCCATATGGGTATTGTGCTTTTCTAGATTTAATCTTTTTAATCTTTAGCTGTCACAGGCCAATTCAAATTTCGCTGTTCCAAATATAGCTTGCCCAGCTGGAATTTATCCATGTAGTCTTTCATATATAAAATTTTATTTTTGTTCCTCACATATAAGTCTCTGTGATACTTCTCAAAAGGTTTAATATTTTCAAAATATCCATTAGAAACTGATCTCCCTCCCTGACCTTTCTGACATTTTCCTGACATTTTCCTGACCTTTCTGCCTCAACTTATAGGAAAATCATTTCCCAGGTTTATTTGCAAATTCAAAGCTTTTTTTTTTAAGATATAGTAGTCTGGCATTCATTTCCTGGACTATAAACAATGAGAACAGTTGTTGGAGTAGTTTAATATTTTGTTTAGTCTCTTTATCAAAATTTCCCCCCATATTTTCCCTCCAAATTCTGTATTTCTTCCATCAGCTCCCTCTTTCTAGCTTCTCTCTTTTCTTTTTCCCCAGTATGGGACCAGATTTTAAAAAATTGTCCTCTGATATAAGCTCTCCTTGCATCCCAAACCTCTGGGAGCTCTGTACCCTTATTTAAGTTCAGCTCAAAAAATTTACTCAATTCTTCTTTACATTGTTGTAATATTTCCATCTTCAAAAGTAACTATTCATTAAATCTGCATTTAAGCTGTGTTTGCTCAGTTTAAAGGGATATCATGTTAGGATTATGATCTGGAAAAAAATGGTAAAATGTCTATGCTGTTTACTAAGTTAGTCATATTCTTAGAAATCCAGAACATATCCATTTTAGAAGAAGGTACATGATGTTCTGAAAAAAAAGATATAGTCTCTAGAGTTTCATTGTAAATATCTCCAATCATTTGTTAATCCAAAGTACTCTCTATATTTAAAGAAAGTTCTAAGTATATTCGTTTGATCTCCCTTAATATCTTTACTGGAACATTTATCTTTATTAAGATCAACAACCCTATTCCAATTGTCCATGCCAATTAGATTTTGCAGGTCTAGTTCAGAGACCTTTCTTAACAAATCTTCGTAAAATATTTTTCATTTTTTGGATCATAAATGCCTATTAAATGCCATTCCAGTTGATTTCTACTATTACATACCCTGTCCATCTTCAATCATCAATTTAGGTTGCAATGTTTGATTTATATAAAAGTCTATTCCATTCCTTTTGTTCTTGTTTGCAGACACAAACTCTAGGCCTGTACTTCTATTCTGCAAAATCTACACTCTCTTTTTCTTATATGAGCCTCTCTGAAGACAAATAATTTCACATTTAGGGGGGAAAAGCATTTTTTTCCCTTTCCTGGAGTAAATTTAGACCATTTCCATTCCATGAGATTATTTTCAGATTCATTTTAGTTGTTTTATTATGTTACCTTATTCTACTATTGTATTATTATTATTATTACTACTATTATTATTTCTTAAAAACTTCTCAGTCAATAAGTGTCTCCTCCTCAGTTCTCTTCTTTCAACATTCTAAACAGATCTCTCACTTTCTCCAAAGAATTTATTGTATATTTTCACCTGAATAAATAGTCATAAAACCATCTGGGACTACCAAGTGAAAAAAAAGAGCACCTCCACCAAGAACTGATACTCACTATGTTTTTTTCAGATTTCTTTTAGGAATTACATTAAACATAATTATTTCATTCTCATTTATTTTATGTCTTTTCTTAAAATGTGCTCTCAGCATTTCATCTCTGACATTTTTATGCATGAACTAAATTATCACATCTCTTGTAAGTATGTTTCTTCTGTGCATAAGGAGAGTTTTGCCTACATATTGCCTTTATCTTCTTATCAGGTTCTTCACCAAAGCTATGTATAAGGCCCACCAAAGCATCTGAAGCTATTTTAAGTCATTTGACTCTTCTGGAGCAGCTCCTAACCTAATTTGTGTTTTCTTAGATTTTAATTCCATCATCATAATTCTAGCCTGTGCCTTTTCCAAATGCTGCTGTAAAAAATGTCCGTTCCTTCAAATTATCAGAGATTTCCTGTTCATGTTTTTGTGCAATTCTTGTGAGATACTGATACTGATACTGTGAGATACTGATACTGAGATTACTGATGCCGTAATCTCTTTGAACTATTTTTCAGCAAGCTCTTTAAAGTGCTTTACTTGCCCTGTAATCTCTAACAAGTCCAGTTTCTGCTCCAAATTCCCATAACTTTCTGTTACACATGTTTTCAAATCTAAAATCTGATTAGACATCTTGGATATTGAGGCCTGAATTTTAATGAGCACAGGGTCAGTTTCGTCTATCCTCAGACATTTTTCTGGTGGCCATGTTTACAATGTTATATAAATTATTGTCTGAATAATTCCAGTGTCAAAGACAGTATTTATTTCCCCTTTTCTAAAAAATAGCTTCTGTGTAGACCTTTTAATTGTCTGAACCTTTGAGATACTAAATCTATTTCTCATTTTACATCCAAATAGCCACATAGTTTAATCTTCAGTTTTTAAGCGCTATGCTATCCATTCTCTTGGCACTTAGGCCCTTTTCACATGTGGGCGGCAGAACGGGGCAAGCCAAGCCAAAACGGGGCTTACCTTGTTCCGTCGCCACGCGGAGCAGCACATTTCGGAGCTCTACACGCAGCAGCGTCCGGCGGCGTCCTCGGCACCTGGCAGCGCCCAAAATGGTGGATTTTGACTGGCGGAGCCTCTCCACCAATCAGAGAAGCTTGCCAGCCAGAAATCCCGCCCCCTACCCGATTTGAAGGGACGCCCTTTCGCGCATCCGCAAATATACACGGGTGCTGCGACGGGGCTGGACGGGGTTAGACGCCCCGTGCCTTTGAAAAACCACATAAGATGTGATTTTTCAAAAGCATGCAGCACCGCCACTTGCGGGCGCCTGACCGCGGATTGGCGTGTGGATTTACTCGTGAGTAATCCACCCCAATTCGCATAACGGGGTAGATGACCTCTGTGGAGGTCGATTTACACCGTTTTTTTAACCCCATATGAAAAGGGCCTTAGTTTCACTTTCAAGTCCTTTTTCAATGGAGACTTCACTTCAAATATTTAAACTGCAATTTTTTTTTTGTACTCATTCAAGAGTAATAAATCACCAAGTGAGTGGCAGGAGGGTCTCCATCCCTGTTCAGCATGGGCCATCCAAGGTCTTTCAATAATATAGTAAATCTTTGTTTGGAGAAGTTTCTGTCTAGTAGACCTTAAGGAATCTTTGTAATTCTTCAACTTCTCAATGTGGAATTTTGTAGTTTCCAGGATATGAGTCTCTACCAGACAGCTCCTCAGTCTACTCCTGAGCTGGGAGGTCATCTGGGAGAATGTGTTTCTGCCTCTGTGGAAAACCATAAGAAATTCTGAAAAGCTGGGAACAGCACGCAAATCATGCTACTAACAGTTGGCAGTCTTAGTTAGAGTCCTCCTATTTCCAGTACTGACTCCCTCATTTAAAGCCTCTGAGCTAGAAAAGATGCCTTTGGAAAAAAGAATTCCATTCCTAAGTGCATGTTGTGAAATGTTTCCTGAATACTGGAATCTCAGTTTTAAAAGCACTGAGCCACAACATTCTTTGACAAGAAAAACATCAGAAAAATCTTCCTAGAAGTTCCTGAGTTTCAGAATAAACTCATGAAATATTGTTAATGTGCACATGCCTTCTAGTCACCTGTAGACTTACAGTGACCCTATGAGTTCCATAGGACTTTCTTAGTCAAGGATTATTCAGAGGTAGCTTGCCATTGCCTTCCTCTGAAATATAGCCTTCAGCACCTGGTGCTCTTTGGTGGTCTCCCATCGAAATACTAACCAGGGCTGACCCTGCTTAGCATCAGGACATTTTACCCGGTGTTTAACAAATATCCAGCTTCTTCGGGCAAAGTGTTGTTCCATTAAAATATAGTCTGATGTTACAATGAACAGGAAGAAGTTAAAGAAAACATGAGCTATTTTGCAAGGCAATCTGTTACTTTCTGTTTTGAAGCAATGAGAAATAATTTGTTAAAACAATCCAAGAAAGATTGTACATATACATGGAGCTTTAACCTCATGATTGCATTTGAGAGTCTGAACTTGACAGGATACTTGAAGGCTGATGTCTACACACAGACTACACAAATAAACACCTACAATTAAAATAATCTTTATTACGCACTGGTCTATGTCCTCCTTTTAATTTCTGTTTCTAATTGAAAGCTGTATGATGTAGGGTTTTCCCCCTCTCTCCAAGGAAGGTATAGCAGATATCAATGGATTTTTAAAATGGCTTTTGTTTTGTTTTGTTTTCATCAAAAAGAAAAAAAAAGTCATGTCATTTGGACTGTAAAATATTGGAAGGAAAATAAAACATTTTGACAGTTGAGCAAATATGAATCACTCTGATGCCTGATATAGCAATGCTTGCCTCATGCACAGAATTCTCTTATTTCACTCACTCTGCAAAGGCAATACAGCAACAATTGTGAAATGATGACAAATGACAACGACAACAACAGCAACAGGTGATATGGAAAGTGCAATACTTTTTGGCCAAATCATTCCGGTTTGTTGGAATGATATGAGTGAAAATGTAATGAAACAGATGCCTAAGTAGTGGACATACATCTAATCTATACCATATTGATAAATAAAGGTAGCAATACAGTTAGGTCATTTTGAATTTTGCATGTTACTGTTGCATTTGGAAGCTATCCTGATCATTCCAGGAAGTGGGGGGGCAGAGGCCTTTTACACCACACAATTATAGTACCACGGGCCCTAAGTAGTTGATAGGATTTGGTTCCAGAATTCCCAGTAAATACCAGAATTTGTAGGTGATCAAATCCTCTTATGTACAATGGTGTAGTAAAATGGTGTTCCTTAAATAAAATGTCAAAATCAAAGTTGGAACCCTAGCACTAAAACTGTGTAGAGTGAAACGGGCTCTGGTCCTCTTCCTCATGACACAGCAGAATAAAGAAGAATGAAAGGAAAACTAACAAAAAAAGGTTTATTAAGACATGCCATGTAACCAAAATATTGCAAAATAGAAGTTCCTTCCCTTGGGTTTATTAGAGGTCAGAGAATATATTCTGTTCATGAACCTAGCAATGAAAGGACAGCCACATTCAGTCATTCTTCTGGCTTCTTCCTGGAATTGTTAGTAGCTATTTTTCTTTTTAGACTCCTGATTCATTATGATTTCCCAAATGGTATTTGCTTTCTAGTTTCTTTGCTTTTGCTATTCAGTATGCACTTCTTAGTACAGGAAATCCATCTGATATTTAATCCATCCCACTACATTTTCTTAGAAGTTGAAAACAAAATCTGGAAAGCAAGAGAGTGACTTTAAACCTTTAGTGATTGCATTCATTAAAATGCACAATCTAACACTGGCCCAACCAAGTTGGAAAAAACACTATATATTGCTCAAGTCACCATGACAAGAAAAACAAGTGTTGACATGCAACATTTTCAGCACGAACCGACTCCAAATCCAATGTTAAGAGTAGGAAACATAAGGAAACTTTGTAAAAACAATTCCTGGGTCAATACACATACCATATATACAGACATTGTCACCTTATTGCTAGGTAAAAGCCTTCATATTTTAATATTCAAGTTACTTAAATGTCACTTTCATCTTGATATGTTTCTGCTTTAATAAAACTTCACTCCAACCGACTTTGAATAAATCTATATCAAAATGTGGGATACAGTGTTAGCAAAAAAACTAAAAATAAACAAATAATTAGACAAAACCCAAGCAGAATAAATAAATGGTTTTGTCTGAAACTTAACAAAGCATGAACAATGCCAAGCCAAATTAGTGGAAATGGTTCAGAATTATCCACACAAAATCCCAAAAGGTTTTAACTTTGCTAAATCCCATCTTAAAGATCACCCAAAAATGTAAAATGTTGACATTAGTTTTCACTGTTTAGCACCCTCCAAAATTCGCTGCTCAGAGTCATCCTTGTTAAAATTATCTGCAAATACCTGGTTGTCCTTTTGCTGACCATCTCAATTCACCAGTTCTGAAATCTGACCAATACTTTTCAAAGTATTATTTGTTTTGGCCAACAGCCAGTGTGGTGTAGTGCTTTGAGCATTGGATTACAACCCTGGAAACCAGAGTTTGATTCCTTCCTCAGCCACTGGGTGACCTTGGGTAGGTCATATTCTCTCAGCCACAGAAAATGGCATGATAGATTTGCTTTAGGGTCTTCATAAGTCTGAAAAGACTTGAAGACACGTGACAACATCTCAGCAATGTTCTGGCTGCATTGATAAAATCTGAAATGCAGCTTGCTCAGAAACTCTGTTTCATTCAATGGGATTTAGGGTCCTTGCACTCTACAGAATTACAGTCCTATTTTCCACTTCAACTACATAGCTGTATCATGTGGAATTCTGAGGTCTGTAGCCTGCTTAAGTCATTGGAGCTCTTTGGTTGAGAATTCTAAGTGCTCTTCTCGAAGCTGCAAATCCTAGGATTCCATAGAATGAAGCCAGGGCAGTTAATATAGCACTTGATCATGAAGTGTGAAAGATCACTTACTCTAGCCTTATAGTACAATCCTAGAAGCTGAAAGAAATCCCACATTAATGTCAGTTACTGCAGTTTACTTTCAAGTCAGTATGTGTAGAATTTCCTTGGTTACCTGCTTTTCACAGACAAACAATATTATGACAAACCTATAGCAAGCCAGTAAACATGCACTAATTCAGAACCAGCAGTAAGGAAATATAAAAACAGTTAGCTGGGTTTCTCTAGCCCTCTCTGAGGATGCTTGCACCATATGTTCCAACTCAGAAAGGCTTATTTGCAAACTCTTTTAAAAAGAAAATAAAAGTGTTGGATTGCATATGAAATTGGGATTTGATTTTTTTTCCGTCAGAATGCAGGATGTTGGATTCAAAGGGTAAAGAAGTAAATGCTAGTGATTTTTAACTCCAAGATTTAGTGCTTCATTTAAAGTCAGAAATGTAAGGCAAGACATGGCCCCACTGGCCATGTGGACAGGAGCCAAAGCAATGTTCAGATGGGCCACATAGACAAAACATATGGATTTTTCACAGCTTTGGTGATAAGTGATGTTTTGCCTGTGTAACTGGTTGATATCATGCGACTTTGTTTTCAGAACGTGTTCTGTGCTGTCTGAAAGCCTTTGATTTTCAGCCATCTTTTTGTTATTCCTCTCAAGACGCACTGTTTAATCTTTCCTGTGCAGACGCCAGCAGCGTGGTGGGCAAAACATTTGGGAACAGAGTTTCCATATATGGAATTGAAAACAGGAACCTGTTGCCAATAGAGAAAGCTGGTGTAGTGGCCATGTGATGGCCTATGATTATTACTTCTAAAAAATGTTTTTAAAAAGCTCACGGGAAACTTGGCAAGCTCAACTCCATGCTCCCCAGCTGGGCTCCTTCCAGATATACTGGACTACAACTACCATAATCCCCACCCCATGCTGAGCAGAGCTAAGTGCTTTTGTCCAGCACATCTGGAGGCTGTTTGACTGGGGAAGATTGGCTTAGTGCAATAATGTAATCATTGATATATTTTAATCCCTATCAAAACAACTCGCATTACTATCAAGCCAAAAAGAAGAAGGAAAAATACTGTCATTGTGGTTAAACCATTCATGAACATAGAGAAAGTTGCTTTTCTTGAAGCTTCCTCTTTTTACAGCCTGACTTCTGAAAAGAGCTCCTCTTTGTACATTTTTTTAAAAAAAACTAGTGTTTTTAAATTCTTCACAAAAAGTTAAAAAAAAACCCCCACACATGACTTCCAAAGTTGCCTGTAGCTTTCCTGGCATTGAATTGAGAAATATTTCTTCATCTCACGTTACATAATCATTTTTGACGCATTGTTTGTTCCAACTCAGTGCTGTTTTCCTCAAACCACAAATCCAGTGGAAGAGTAGAAATGTTCTCTTCCCCACTTCTCTTTCATAGGGCTATCAGCACTAATCATTGAAGAGAGCTTGCTTGAAAACATAGATTGTTTTAGCTAACATCCATCTCTCCTGATGTACACATTTCCTGTCATTTTCCCAGTAAGTACAACAACAATCAATGGTCAATAGATTTTATGTGGCATGAAAAACCCACATCTAAAAACCAAAGGGGAGGGGGGATAACTTACAACATGAATTAGATTGAAAAACAATATCACATTGTTTTTGAATCTAATTCAAATAACTCAAAAGTTACTTTTAATACGTAATTTAAGTATTATAAAGGTTGTTATTCCCTCTCCTTCAAATTAGTTGGTGTGCCTTAAGGCGACCCTAAGGAGAACCTATTGTGAGGTTTTCTTCGTGAGGTTTGTTTAGAGGGGAGGGTTGCCATTGCCTTCTTCTTTAGCCAAGAGAGTGTGACTTCCCTAAGGTCATTCAGGAGCTAAGGAGGGATTCGAACACTGATCTCCAGAATTCAACACTCAAGGTATTATACCATGCTGGCTCAATGTTATTGTTATGTTTTAAGGTAACTTCTTATTTTCTCATTTTCTCATTTCTTAAACTAAATAGCTACTAGTTTAGTAATTAAGATACTGCTAAAATAGCAAATGAAATATTTACTTTTAGTTATTGTTGTTGTTTAAAAAAATCTGAATTCCACAAGCCTCTGGCTCTCTTTCCACCCATTGTTACCTCAACACCCACAAGAGAGCACAAGTCAGCATAAAGCACAGCGTGAAGAATCAGCACCTGAACCATGTCATATGCCTTTCCCATCAATGAGTGAGGCAACATCCTCATAACTGTCAAAGTAACCCAAAGGTTACAGTGACAGTGCCAAAAGAATGAAGCTAATGTGGGAACAGAAAAGTACTACTATAATTATTCCTTTGCTATTGTGAAGCAGAAAAAAATTACAAGGTAACTAGTTGCTTATAACGAGTTATTTACAAACTGGGGTAAGTAGAACAGCTAGATTAATTTAATATCTTGGGCTCAATATAAACTTTGTGAATATTCAATATCAGCATAATATGCTGTATCTCCTTCTCTTGTTTGTCTGTCTCTCGTATGAGATATTGTGTCATACTCAGTCCTGTGTACCTCCTATCTACATTGTCTGTATCTATGACTTCTATTCCTTTCCTTTCCTTTTCTTTTAAATATTAGTTTTCTTTTAAAAAAATAAAGCACATCTCCCAAATTTTAAGTCGGAGTGTGGTGGAGTCTCCTTCTTTGGAGGTTTTTAAGCAGAGGCTGGATGACCATCTGTTGGGAATGCTTTGATTGGAGTTCCTGCATGGCAGGGAGTCCCTGGGGTCTCTTCCAACTCTATGATTCTCTGATTCTATGATTTAATACACATATGGCTTTGGCCACCATTCAGCTTTATTCCTATGAAGGATACACCATTCCTGTTTTTAAGACTTTTATTAAAATACCAAATTTAAATACATAAAACAAGACATAGGAAATACCCAGCACTCAACAAACAACATTAACAAAAAATAACTTTATCTAAAAAAACATAAGACAAAATTAACTAACATAAAAGTATGGATAAAACAATATATGCATGACTTTCAACTTCCCAGCTGATGGTTATAAAATTCAATAGTAGATATACTTCCTTAACATTATATGATTTGTATATACTTCACCTATATTAATTATGAGCTACTAACATTCAAAACCTACAATTGAAGATCTCCCCCAATGGTCCCTCAAATATACAATCAACATATCGAAATCATTCTTAATTCTGCTCAGTGATCCTTCTTTGATCAAAATAGTCAGTTTGTCCATTTCTGCCAAGTCAAGCAATTTTATCATCCAATCATCTTCAGATGGAATAAATGAACCTTTCTTTCTCTGGCAGCTGTAATCATATACTATACAATTCTTCCAAATTTCTTGTCTGTCTGATCATTTATTTATCAGTCCCAAGAAGAAGAACCTGGGATTCAGAATTGGATCTTTATCTTTAAAATATCTTCTATTAATTGATATATCAAAACCCAGAATTTCTTTGCTTTTGCACATGTCCACCATATATGAAAAAAGTCTCCTTTTTCTTTCCATATTTCCATAAAAAAATATTGGATTGAATGGATACATCATTCTTATTCATTTGGGAGATATGAGAAAGAATTCTGTTGATGCCAATTACAATTGAAAGGCTGAGCTTCTAGATGGAGTCTTTAGTGAACTCTTCTGGAATCAAGACAACATAAAAATCCATACAGATATTGGTATTTGCAAAGTAACTTGCTCAACCTTTTATCTACACATTTCTGGAGAACCAATACATATCCTGACACAGAATCTTCCCCTCATTTCCAGACTTTTTAGAGGGGGGGGATTTGTTGGTACTCCCTGCTAATCTGACATCTGTTTGGGGCTTCTCTTTTCCGAACTTCACTTGAAAAGTGAGCATTTCATGGGTTTCTGAGCCTATTTGTTTATTTGGGGCTGAAATCCTTCTTGTTAGTCACCACTGGCTTAGATCCATTGATTCCAAAACTGAGTAGTGAGTCAATACATAGGTTAATTCTTCAGCTTCAATGGATCTTCTCTAGTTGGGATTAATAAAAGGATTCAGGCCTTTTTCTACCTTGGGCATAAAAGGGTGGTTATATTTATGGAGCCAATTTTGCCATCTTCTCTCAAAAGGTTTTCCCTTTCCTGACTTCTGAACCTCTACACACAGTGCCATCCTCATTATGTCTTGAGATCTGAGATGCTTGAATTGCCAAATCTTTTCTGGGTCATCCAGACTTTTGACATACATGGCAGCCTTCCCTGACATGTCTGTTCCCTCCTTTGCTCTCTAATCTTCATGGACATTGGTGCATGATTTGTGCTTCTCTGCGATTTCTGACTGTGTTTTTGTCCACCCCGTTGCAATCAGTTTTAGCTTTTGCCTTCTAGCAATCTGAAGGCATGTCACTTTTTTACCTTCCCTCTCAATGTTTTGCAATTGTATTATACACTTTTCTCCTTCAGAATACTCTGTACCGACATGTTACAGTGCTCTAATAACTTGATATGCAATAAGTGGGTTTCTTGATATGTGTGTGTGTGTGTGTGTGTACATATGTGTGTGTGTGTATATATACATACCTAGAAACTCACATCTTACATAAAAATAATGAAATATGACAGGCAATTATGTTTAAATGCAATGTTTCAGAAAGAAACCTTCTGTATGCTAATTTAGTTGTTTTATGCACCACTGGACCTTTCACTGTCATTATGAGTGACTGTACAATGGATATCCATAGAAATCATCATTAAAACCTTGGATTCCAATTAAGTTTTCTGGAAAAAGAGAAAGAGGCAGGGAGAGGGACAGTTCCTCATGTGCTGTTTATAGCTATTACTTCCGAGTGCCAGGATATCATCCTGCTTTTATCATCTCAATAATTGCCTAGCAAGAGGAGACAAACCAGGAACATCTAAGAGTTCCAGGTGATGGCTATCATTTATGTTATCAGAATTCACTGTCATGGTACAATCATGTTGGGTGGGCATATTGGTCAAGGCTCAGATTTCTGTCAGGGGTCCATTCTTGAGACCTGTAAGCTCTTCCCAACTTCCCATCCTCCTTGCTGTCATTTCCTCTTCTGATGGGAAATGTGAACAATAGTAGTGTTTCTCACAAGCAGACTAATTAGGTTGGAAAGAAGAAGGTGAGCATCAACCAGTCCCGCACTACCACAGTCATTTCTGCAAGGGCCTAGAAGAGTAACACTAGGCTAAACTACAGCAGACTATCTGAAATAATGTATTTCCCCACATAAACCTGCCAGAATTTTAAAATCTACAAGGGAAGGCTTTCTCTTGGCTCCCCCATCATCATAGGCTCACTCAGTAAGAGTGTGATAGATGATGATGTTGTGGTTGAGGAGCAACTGATTGTGCAGGGGGCCAAGCCAGTGACTGAGCAAGTCAACCTGCAAACATCCCCTGCACTGAAAGGTCAAACAGAGACTGAGTTGCCCCAGCCAGCTCCTGACAGAGAGGAAACCAGCAGTGATGTAGAGGAGTTGCAGCCAGCTGTGCCCATCAGCCCTCAATTATGCAGAAGGCTGAAACAGGGTGCTGAGAGGGAGGCTGCTTGAGCTAGGCTGAGGAAACAATAATGAACAGCACCAGCCCACAGGGGCTATTTAAGTCTGCCATCGTGGCTGCTCCTTGCTTGCAGCAAATTATTATCAAGCCCTCACAACCTTTGTGTCTCCTGCTCCCTGAAACCCTCCAGATGGATCTCAGCCTCCTGAACCTTTGTACTGGACCTTGACCTGGCTTGGCTTGTGTTTTCTTGGTGTTTTGGACTCCCCAAGTGTTCCTGACCTCTCTCCTCCCTTGCTGTCTGTGGCCCGGCGGGGAGAAATTCCTGACAAAGGGCATGAAAAAGGGCACTTCCAGTGGGAGTTCCCCCCTTCTGGAACTCCCCACTGCATCAAGCTAGGCTGACCCCCTTCCCTGCTTTCCTTTTGCTGGCAGGCACAGACCTTTCTATGCAAAAAGGCTTTTCATGTATAAACAAGAAAGATTCTTACTGCGATGTGTGTTTCATTTTTTAAAAACTTTTCTATATCTTTTAAATGATTTTATGCTGTCTGATGTGGGGATTTTTAATTGTTTTTAAAAAATTATTGTTAAGTTTTTTAATTGACTTTTTGAGACCCACCCTTGGTCCCACTCTAGGAGAAAGACAGCATACAAACGAGCAAGCAAAGAAACAGTCTTCTTTGGTAGAAATATATGAAGTAGCTTTATTTACAATTATAAAAGGTTTCTTAACATCTCTTGGTGTGGGTTTTCCTAGCACGTGCTTAGTGGAGAAAAAAGAGAGAACTGTACATAACAATACGGAGGATGAATCAACTGAAACTTACTGCAGGCTTACAGAAATGAAGGTGGGGGGGGAGAGGGAAGATGTGATAAGAACAAAAAGAAGGAAGTTACATGCACCTACTGTGCCTACAATGACAGGCAAACTACCAAAGTTAGTTCATTGTAATAACCTCTTGGATTCTTTCTGAGCAGACAAGCAGTGACAAGAGTGATGAGACAAAAGGCATCCTCTATTACCTTGCATACCACTTCTGTGTAATTCTGTAGGATCATGGCTGCACTATGTCAGTGAGACAATGATTCTACTCAAGTTTTAGGCCATTTCTGCACTACACTCTTATAGCATGATTATTCCACTTTCAACATCCTATAGAATCCTGGGGTTTGCAGTTTAGGGAGGGGCTAGCCGGCTGACCTCTGTCTAAACTGCAAACCCCAGGATTCCATAGAATGTTGAAAGTGGAATAATCAAGCTATAAGAGTGTAGTGTGGAGATGCTCTTAACCCAAAACCTCTAAAGGAGCTATCCAAGGTGTTGAAACCCATTTTAAAATAGACATTCAATACCTTGAATGTCTCCTATAATGAAACCAGTTGAGTATTCATTATCCAGAAGCTCAAAATCCAAAACTCTCCAACCCTTTTGGAGTTACAACACATACATATCTGTACTATAGTTGCAAGACTGGAGAGAGATGCCACTGGAGAGAGACAGAGCTGAAAAGAGAGGTGAGGATCTTTATGATGGTGGGAATCCACACCTGTATAACCAGATGAATAAGCAGATACTAGGGATGGGCCAACTGAATCCACAAATCCTTGAATCCTTAGGAAGGATTTGAGATTCACAGATCCGAATTCCTGGCCCAAAATAGGCAAATTAAATCTTTCGAATCCTCTGGCAATCTGCGAGTGCCTGCATGTCCCCAGGCCTGAGCTTGTGTGAGCGCCTGGAATCAGGTCCACAGAGGCATGTGAGTCTGACAATCGCTGAGTCCTGGCATGCCCTGGGCCTGAGCTCATGAGAGCACCTGGGATCAGGCCCGCAGAGGTATGTAAGTCCAGCAGTTTCCGAGTCCAGGCATGCCTTGGGGCCTGAGCTTGCATGAGTGTGCGGGATCAGGCCCACAGTAGTGTGTAAGTCCTGCAAGGATTCAAAAGATTCGAGATTCTTGAGATTCATGGATTCTCAGTAACTTCCAGGGATTCAGATCTAGAAAATTCTGGATTCATCCCATCCCTAGCAGAAATATCGCAACCACCACCTTCAAGGTAGAAGTTGGTGGCTGCCAGCCCCACCACATCCACTGCCAGAGCTGGCTGCAATGCTGGATTCTCATCCACAACCCAGTTATTGCAGAACACTTGGATGCAGGCTCTGGAAACAGGGGAAAGATGAGGGTGGCTGTTTTTTGGTGTGGGGTTCTCCTCGTTGCCAAGGCTAGTGACAGCTGACAGCTGCTGCTGCATCTTGCTCTAGACCTCACTTCAGCTGGTGGGTGACAATGGAGGAGCAGCAGCAGACACTGCAGTCTCCACTTGTGCAAAGTTTGGCTGAGAACTCTGTCATGCCACCTCCCTACCTCCCAATCCTCTCCCTGGAGATTGGGAAGCCCAAAGAATGCATGCCTGGAGGCTGGGACCACACCATTTTGTATACAGGTACCTGTACTGTATTCCAAACTCTTTAAAGAAAATACAGGACATTTCTGCTCTTGTGCATTTTGGACAAGGAATGCTCAACCTGTAGCTGGGATTAAACTCAGGGTGGAACACTGCTTCACTGACATGGATGGTACCAGCCACCCCTCATGTTGCAGGAGAGGCAAGTGAATAGATAGCAGTGACTGTGATGTGGACACCAACAACTCTCCCAAACCTGGAGCCAGCACTGAACCCTAAATATGAGAAGTTGGTGTTCTTAAAACTTTTCTTCATGCCTTCCTACAACTGGATCTTCTTTCATGGATATAGCTTTTCTGTGCCTGCCAGATACAAGGCAAAATTGACATCTCACCTGTGCTGTAAAATAGTCAACTTGTTTTTTTACTAGACTTGTTTTCCTTCCCTCTTGGACCCCAGCTGGCAGAAAACACCATTTGTCAGTGCAATTATATGTCATAATTGTTCCTACCAATTATTTTTTAATGGTGACCAAAGCTAGTGAGGGACAGGAT
This sequence comes from Ctenosaura bakeri, assembly GCA_948474755.1. NCBI lineage: Eukaryota > Metazoa > Chordata > Lepidosauria > Squamata > Iguanidae > Ctenosaura > Ctenosaura bakeri. The sequence continues at coordinate 177,658 of CAOLHI010000151.1, forward strand.
TTCTGTATACCTTATCACAGACAATCAAAATGAATGGCATACATCCATACTATTAAATGTGCTAGCAATGTTCGATGTTCAATGTTCAATGTTATTTTTTCCAATTGTACAAGTGATAGAACCCTTGCTCTTATGGTCCCATAGTACGCTGTTGAACACACAAGAAAATGCACAATTGGTATATAAACAGGAACACGCATTGGATTCCTCCTCCTTTTGCACTGTTACCCTGTTTACTGGGGGTCCCAGGGAGGGACACCTATGCACTCTCAGTTACGTTTGGGGAAATTAGCTAAGAGCACAAGTTAGCACTGCGAGAAGCAGGGCAACGCAGCGGAATCTTTTACCCAATGTCTACGGGGTCAGGCCAAGCCAAGGAGCACACCAAGTTTAACAATAATTGAGAATTTCATTAAATACAGACAAACAGTGTATGCAACACACGCACTCAGATAACTATAGAAAATAAAGTTTGAAGTGGTATAGAGGGATTTTGAGAGGGATTGTCGAATTGGGTGATACGACACTTGTCCTGAAGCCTGGAGAGGTCACTGCGAAGGTCCGAAGTTGCGCAGTCTCAGCTACAGGAACTGAGGGCAAGACTCGTCAAGCAAAGCAGCAGCAAGGCAGGATGGAACTCAGGAGCGATCCGAGAAAGGTCTCAGAAACAGGGGTTTTTATAGGGAGAAATGTAACTGTAGGCTATTCCATACTTGAGGAAAACAATGAGTTTTGGGTGCGAGACAAAGCTTTGGAAAGGTCAAAATTTAACATGATTGAGTTAAGTTTGAATTGACAAAGCGGTAGACAGTATGCAAATGCTCAGTGCTTGACATTTGAGCATTCAGCTTGCCAAGTTGCCTGCTCGGGGCAGGGAGTTCTTTGTAAGCAGCGTGCATACATAATGAGGGTGTTTGCAGACAGGTCTCCTAAAGCGGCAATCTGGCTATTTCTGGCCTGCCTGTATTGTGTTGGGATATTGCAGTGTTTAGTGGCCGAGCCTAGTTCTGTGCTTGTCTGGGGGCCTCACAAACACATGGAGAGGGATGGTGGAAGAGCCAAATTATTGATATCAAAATGATATCAAGTATCCCCAAATCCCACCTAGCAAATGTAGTAACAGCACGTAGTCTGAAACTAGTTGCTCATAACTGCAACCTTATTTGCACTAATGGAATGACACCATTGGATCCAAACCAATGGCAAAAAAGCCAATGATGTGGAAAGAAGTCAAGTTAAAGGAGAAGGAATAAGACAGAACACAACGGCATCCAAACAACATGAATGTGGCTCAAACTAATATTGACTATCACCAAATTTATTTTAGAAAGCCGTCACAAAAATGGCTGCAAAATAAAGCCATTTTGGTAGAACCTTAATAAGCTTCTAGTATTATAACAGATTTGTGAAGCAGGCCATTAATATACCTCTTTTACAGAAAATGATGATGAAAAGCTAAGCCAAGCCTAGTCTTTTGGAATGTATGAAATAGTTGACTTCTGAAGCCATGTCTAAATTTGGGATTGGTTCTCACTGCAATTTTAGATTTTATTTACAATAACATGACATTAAGGAATAATATAAAGATTAAACTATAGGTTAAAAGAAAAACATGTGGTAGTGCTCCCTATCACGTTCAACTAATTATTGTTGAACTGTTGTAGCTGATGTACTTTTAAAACACTGTCTTGTCTTTTTGTAGAATGAAGTTGGACGGGATGCAATACAGAACTAATGAGCCATATTGAGATAAGGTTAATCGCTTCCAATGCCATTGCATAGGAATAGCTTAAGAGTGCAATATTTCTTATTTGAAAGTCAGTGAATGGCTAGGAAGGAAGACAACTTCATTAAGGAGATGGGAACCCTCAGTATGCTGGCTTCAAAAAGGAGAGATGAAGGTCATTTCATTAATTGTAACTGCTTTCAAGTTTGGGAGAGCTCTCACCATCTCTTGGAATGATAACAAACATATGATAGTCTTATCACTTCCCAGTAGATTTACTAATTTGCCTCCCTTGCTAGATAATTGCCTGACCTGATAAGAGAATATGATCCATGATAGCAATTTCACAGAGTAATCAAAGGACAGCTGGGGTTGTCACATGAAAATATGTAATCAGCAAACTTCTCTCTCTGACTTGGGCTAGGTTCCAAAAAGCTCCATGAGATGTACCCAAGGGCTCAGGTGTAATGGCAGCTGGTGGTTTCCACATTAGGGCTATAGTGAATCTCATTCTAGGTTTTATTATTCACTTTAAAGGAGACACCCAAAGTGCTGAACCATACTCCCAAGTAAGTTCAACATCTGAGATTGCACCTTTAAATTCACATTGCACTCCTCACGTGGAGGCCACTGATCATCACTGCTCAGACATGTTCATTTGGAAACCAGAGACACTTGAAGGCTATTTCTGAGACAACTCTTTAAAGTTCATGCAATGTAGCACACCTTGTCATGTGGTATGGGGGCTATTAAAAACATCCAGGTGAACTGATTACCACAGCCCCCTGAAGAGGCCCTATTGGGCCTTCTCAGGGTGCTGCTTACTTTTGCCACTTGCTTACTCACCCCTTGACAGGGCTTAGCTTTTTGAAATGTCAGAAAGGAAAAACAAATAAGCACAATCCCTGCTACTTCACCAAGGATTAGCCCACAGCCTAAACCCAAGTGTCATTCCCAGCTCAGGGAATGACTGTATCAATGGAACTTTGTAAGTCAACACTTATATTAAGATTATTAACTTGGTGACTTTATTTGGGATGAACAAACAAGACTTAAGACCAAGATTTTTTGCTTTTTGAGGCAAAGGGCAAGATGACAGACCTCTTCATTCCATACAGACAAGCTGACTAGACTGGCAATTGACTTTGACTGCAGCAGTGGCAACAAAGCCCATCTTACCTGAAAGCAGCAAGCTAGGTAAGGGTGTGAAGTATAGACTATTTTATCATACACAGTTCTGTGTTTCAAAACAGGAGAATGAGGAAGGGCTGCAGAGGAATACCTAGAGGTCTGCCACTGCTGCCCTCCATAACTTATCTCCTGAGGCTGTTTCGTCCCTCTGCCTAAATGGAAGTGCTGGCCTTCACTTAATTACCTAATTGACATGACTAAAAAGAATATTGATTAAGGGTAAGCAAGCAGACAAAGGAGCAGTGGGTAGGCACTGGTTTTGACAGACCTCTCTAGGAGGCTGATAACAGGCCATGTCTGTTCTGAAAGTTGTCACTACAGCAGGAGTGGCAACTCCTATTTGTGGCCTCCAAAAATTGCAAAGTTATTTTTTTTAAGCATTGAAACTCGGAATACAAGATCACAATAACAAAAGTGTAACCTAGAGTTACACATTCCTAACTGGTTCATATTAATTGTCCCTTGGTATTCAACAATGTAATGAATGGTGCATTCCTGTATGGCAGGGGGTTGGACTGAATGGCTCTTGTGGTCTCTTCCAATTCTATGGTTCTATGTGTCAGGGGCACGGGCCCGGCTGGGCCTGTTGCTGCCCCTGAGGCCGCCGCTGAAGTGGCGGCGGACGCTGCGGAGGCCGCCGCGGCTGACGGGGCCTACTCGGAGGCCGCTGCGGCCGACGGGGCCTGCGCAGAGGCCGCTGCGGCCGACGGGCCTTGTCTGGAGGCTGCCGCGGCCGACGGCGCGAGCCTGCCAGCCACGGGAGAGGCTGCCGGGCTGGAGCCACTTACCTCGAGGCTGCAGGCTCGGATCCCTTGACGTCAGCTGGCCTGCCGGGGTGGGCGGGACCCGGGCCTGCTCCAGGGGCTCTTTCCACCCACGGCCCCAATCCGTGGGAGGCCTGGGAGTCTGCCTGCGGCCCCGATCCGGAGGAGACTGATGCCTTCGCCTCGCCTCCTCCTTTCCAGCAGCGGCGGCAGGCCAAGGAGGCTGTTCGCCGGTCTCCACGCCTGCTGGAGAGGAGACGATGGGCAGAGAGCTCACAGCTGTGAGACACAGCACAGCTGTGAGCCCTCAGCCACATGGCCATGCCTGATTGGCCAGCGCCTGACTTGGAGGGCAGCCACATGGCCACGCCTGATTGGCCGGCACCTGGCTTGGAGGGCTATTTGAGGCAGGCGCCGGGCTGGGGAAGGCACAGAGCAACAACCGTCGGTCAACCATGGTCCTGCTGTCCATGCCTTGTTCCTGCCTGCGCTTGAGACCAGTCCTCCTATTCGCCTTGTTGAAGTAACCTGCCTTATGTACTTTAACAGCCTGTGTTTATTTCTGTTAAGACTGAGTAGAAGCCCTGCCTGCATTAAGGACTATTTCTGTTAAGACTGTGTAGAAGCCTGCTTGCTTTGTACTTTTGAGTTTTGACTGCATTAAAGCCCTGCACCTCTAACCAGCTCCCCTGCCTCTGCCTGACCACCACCTGGCACTGACACTATGATTCTATGAATATGTAGCATCACAAAAATCCAGCAATCCCAACTTACTGGGCAGCAGCCACTGTGAGCAACAAGGGTCTATTTCCTGTCAATCTGGACTCAGTAGACTGATGTTGTTAGGAACTGAATTCACACATTCAAATAGTGCATAAACACTATTTATTAGGAGTGTGATACATAGTATGGGACTTCAGTGAGTGAACTGGAGGCAATTAGCAAGATTCAAAACATAAAAGGCAAAGAGTTTCCCATCCCGCCCGCAAGAGACCTTGGAGTTCTGGTTTAGCCTGGTAGCGCTTATCATTACATTTCTAGCTTTGTTTATCTAACGGTCTCTGGTTCTCATACCTTGTTCCAAGCAAGCTGCTACCTAACTCCTACTACATGTCTCATAATTAAAATATGGAGGGCTACCTGACAGATGTTTCCTCTCCTCTGCCACCAGTGGTCTCCAATATACGGAAAAATGTGACAGGGATCCTGCTTCTGATTGTTGAACCTAAAATCATTGGTGGGAAGGAATGAAAGCATCAGTCTTTTGTGGCCTAATGAATAGAACAGACTCCATTACTCATATCAGCTACTGTCCAGTAAGTCAGTAGGAGTGGGGTCAGGCCAACAGAAGCTACTTAAGTATACTTAACTAAACAGCTGATCTAGAATCTCATTTTTTTTTGTTTTGTTTTGTTTTGTTTTTTGGCCTCATCTTTACCCTTCATGGTTTAAAACAGCTGCAGCCTCCGAGGTACCCACATACCTTTAAAATGAGAATAACTCAAAGAAATCAGCTGAAAATGAGACAAAAACAGAACAGGAAGTGATGTGATGTCACTTCCTGGTCTGTCAGGCATGCTAGTCCAGCCTATTAGAAGGTGTGGGTGAAAAATATCCCCTGATCCCCTCTACCCTTGCCCACCTCTGCTCTATAGTTAACTGATGTCTTCTTAACCTGTGGATCTAGCCTTCAAAACTACTCTAGCCTTTAAAAGTATTTCTTTTTAAGTGGTTTTCTACATGATATTTCAGAAATAGATTAGGTAATATGCCAGAATAAATAGCCAGTTTATCAAAAGCTGGACTTGGGAGACATGAATTCAAATTCTTACTTGGCTTGTACAATGACTAGAAATCTATTTGTGACAAACGTACTTGTAAGTTGGGGTTATGCATATATATGACTGCTTTTGGACACTGTGCAAGGAGTCATTCACTAGCTCCTTGTGCAAACATTCACCCTATCAAGGAAGCAGATCCCAGAGGCATTGCTGTGACTTTTTACTGGTAGGAGAGAGGAAGAGCTAACCAGACAGTGCCTGTAATCAGGCTGGACTCCCAGATCTCTAGTGATTTGCTGGGAATCCAGAAGAGTAACTTCATTTCTATTCCCCTTTCTGCAGAACTGCAGCTGAGTACTGTTGGTTGCCTCGTCATCCATCTAACCTGGCCAGTAAATTGTCATGGCAATGCCTCCAAGGGCTGTTGGAGAAAGCAGAAGATACAGAGCTACATCTACAGAGTATCAGTCTCTGTATACTTTGATGCTGGATGTCATCCAGTCTCTGCCTTTTAACTTTCATCTCCTCACCTGTAAAATGGGAGTGAAAACAAGACTATTACATGATCTTTTGTGGATAAATAAAGGGACATAGGTTTTATTTTCAAATTTCAGAGAAGAGAAATAGAGTAAAAAGAACATTGCCTACTTGTGATGTGTTCATGTATTTTCATCAGGGTTGGTCAATTTTGCTCCATCCTGGGTGGGCAACTTTATGTTTCTGAGACCCTGAAGACTGCCATAATTCGTAAAAGCCTACAAAACTAAAACTGGAAATGGCCACTTCTGCTTTGAGAAATGGTTTTATGAACAACAACAATTACAACAACATTTTAAATAGTGTAAAGGAGACCCTGAACTCTATTTTAAAAGGTAGATTATTCCCCCTGCAAACAATTCCAGGGACCCTTTCACACTATGCAATTATATACTACAGTTATAGTGCTATAATTCCACTTTAGCTGCCATGCCAACATCCTATGAAATCCTGGGATTTGCAGTTTAGGGCATTTAAAACTTGTAGCCAAATTTATTTATGGAATCCAAGGCAATGTATAAAATTTTAAAAGCACAATATAATTTAAGAAACCTCTCTTAGCCCAAATGTTAAAACACAAACTAAATTTCTATTTTCTAAAAAATATATGTTAAAAAAACAAATTAAAAACTTCATTAAAAAGATGCTTAAAACATGATAAATGAGAAACACCACATCCTCCATTAAAAGCTCCATTAAAAGCTGCTGTAACATGTAAAACCCAAATGCCTCCTTAAATAGAAAGGTCTTTACATGACAGTGGGAAAGCAGTAGAGAAGGGGTCAAATGGATTTCCCAGAGAAGGGAGTTCCATACCATAGGAGCAGCCACCAAGAAGGCCCTCTCTTGTACCCATAACAAATGTCCCTGGGATGGAAGAGCTCTAGTGCCTCTAAAATTAAACTAAAAATCCCAGGATTCTGTAGGATGCAAGTCTGATGGTTAAAGTAGAATCATAGTGCTATGTGCTGTGTGGTGTGAAGGGGCCCCAGGAAAACCAATTCACATTTTTTTATTGACAGAAAAATGGTGTCCTTGGGTGTTTGCAGGGGTTGGGGCCACGAGCACAACCTTGAAGGTGACAGGCAAACCCAGGGCTGTAATTTAATCACTGCTGACACCCACACTAGAGATATTAATCTTTGTTTATTTCTCTCTCAGATATAGAAACACAATATTCAAGAAGCTTTCACCCCACAGAGTAAGATTACAAGATTTCTTGCACATTTTTTTCATACATTTTACAAGCTTCTGATACATAGCTGCAGGATCCAAGATACTGAAGGTGCTTCTGATGAATATAATAGACCTTGAATTCTGAATAAGAATGGCTCCCCCAGTCTCACAAGCTTTCAAATTTCTTGAACAATATAGTATCTCTTTTTATTATTCTAATAAATATTACAGAACTATATTCACCTCTGTATTCCTAAAGTTATAATTTATGCTCCAGTAAGATATAAAATGGATCTTCTTCACTACCATAAATCTCAGTCCATCATCACTAACATCCATCTAAGTCTATTTCAAGAGCTAATTTCAGTCATAAACACGTTCAGTTCAACAATCTTGTCAGTGGTGTCATCCATGCCAATAGACCAGGGAATCTGCTCTTAGATTTGGTTTGAATTCTGAAAGAAATATCCAAGGAACTGACCTCTAACCCCCAAATTGGTTCAGCATCTTGGATAGCTCCCTTAAAGTTTGTGATTGGGTCCCTTATACTTTTGCTGATGATTCCTTAGATGGAGGCAAAATTGCTGGTTTTCACTGCTACTATCAATAGCAAATTATCTTAGCAGGTAAAGGGCACGGGCTGGTCCAACCACCCAGATGCTGCAAATGACAAGGGTCTGTTCTCTGATAGATCAGTTGTAATGGACTGACATTTCTACCCAACTCCCATGAGTGATCTCCATGTGATGAGGGTTTGTGACAGAGATCTGGCTTCTGACTGATGCACCAGAAATTGGTCAGGGCTGTATAGAAACATCAGTTTGTTGCATCTCAATTGACAGGACAACAAATTCCCATCATTCACAGCAGCTGCTGCCCACTAAGTCAGGAATGGATGAATTTTATGACCCCTACATATTCCCTACACTATTGTATATGTAGGCATCATGAATATAAATCAGTTACAAATGCTTAACTCTGGGTTATGTATTTGTAACTGTGAATTCCACCCCTGTATCTAATGAGGAATTGAAAGACTGGGGTAGGAACCTGCTCAGTCAATGTCTCCATTTTCCTTCTTTCTTACTCCCTCTAATAAAACAAGGAGGAGAGTATTTGGGAGTAAATATGAACAAACCAATGGATTAGATATTCATGCCTTCATGAACACCTATTACAAGGAGATTAGAACCTGTTGTGTGAAGCTTTCCTGCACTGTAGTTATGTGCTACTCATCTGACTGTGTGCTTTATCCAGGAACCTCTATATAGTGCTTTCAGATATGTAAATATCATCTGGGATTTTCTTATTACTTCAGTATTATTTTCTTTTAATGATTTACTCTTCTTCCACAGACCCAGTGTGGTGGAATGATTTGAGCATTGGACTACGACTCTGGAAAGCAGAGTTCAAATCCTCACTCTCCCATGGAAACCTACCATACTTGGTGATTTTGGGCAAGTCAAACTCACTCAACCTCAGAGGGAGGCAAGGGCAAACCCACTCTGAACACATCTTGTTAAGAAAACCCCATGATAGATTTGCCTTAGGGTTGCCATAAGTCAGAAATGACTTGAAGGCACATAGCAGCAGCAGCAGCAACAACAACTGGTTCACAGGGAATGGTTGAAGACTTTGATCTCTCCAAGTCATGCTATGTGTTACTGTAGTTTCTAGGCCGGACTTGGGAGATATTAGATATCACTATGATATCAATAATTTGGCTTTCTTTTCCTATTCCTCTCCATGTGCTGCGAGGTCCCCCGGACAAGCACGGCCAATAATCGCTGTAATATTCCAAACAATACAGGCTGGCCAGAAATAGCCATCCCGCCGCTTCAGGAGACCTCGAAGGCAAGTACTCTATTATGTATGCACGCTATTTACAAAGAACTCCCTGCCCCAAGCAGGCAGCTTGATTAGAAGAATACTCATCTGTCAAGCACTCTGTGTTTGCATACTGTCTACTCTATTGTCAATTCGGACTTAACTCAATCATGCTAAATTCTGACCTTTCGGAGGCTTTGTCTCCAGCCTGAAACTCATTGTTTTCCCCAAGTATGGACTAGCCTGTGGCCACATTTTCCCCTATACAAACCCCTGACTTCAAGCACTTCTTTGGATTGCTCGGATTGCTGGGATTGCTCCCGACTTCCATCCCGCCTTGCTGCCGCTTTGCTTGGCGAGCCTTCCCCTCAGTCCCATGTACTGAGACTTCATACCTCCGAACTTCTGCTACAGACTACCCGGGCTTCAGGACAGGTGTAGTATTACCCAAACCAACAACTCTTCTAAAAATCCCTCTATCCCACTCCAACCTTTATTTCTATAGTTATCTGTGTCAGTGTGCTACATACACTGTTTGACTGTATTTTAATAAAGATCACAATTATTATTTCAATTGTTTGCTCCTTGACTCGGCCTGACCCCATAGACATTGCGTAAAAGATTCTGCTCTGTTGCCCTGCCTCTCGTATTGCTAGCTTGTGCTCTTGGCTAATTTCCCCAACTTATATAATTGAGAGCACATTTAGGTGTCCCTCCCGGGACCCCCAGAAAACAGGGTAGCATACGGTCCATACTTCTGGGGCTAAAGTGCGATTTAGAATATACACTTCTGATGGTTGCAATGCAGTTCTTAGGCACCATCATCATAATTGTCATCACCATCACCACCACCACCACCACCATGACTTTCAATGTATTTTAGCTGTTATTAAAATTTTGAAAATGTAGTTTAGTTGTGCATTTTGAGAAAAATGTGGTCAGAAATTTCTCTTCTGAGAAATGTTCTCTGAAACAATTTTCAACAGGGTTTTCTCCTGGGTGGATTAGGCAATACTTCTCCCTTAAGCATGTTTATTATGTAAAGGAGAGTGAATGCATTCTCCTCATTCCTGTTCTTACCATCCTCACAAGTCCAAGGTCATTTCCACACCTTCCCACTTCCCACCAACATCCCATCACAATCCCCACAGTGCCTTTGCTAGGATGGGAGCACGACAGGAATGCTTCCCTCTGCACCCGGCTGACTCCTTGCAGAAGCGAGCATGAGAAACAGGCACCTGCCTTCTGCAATGCATCCGGCTTCTTTCCCATGCTGCAGTGGGAAAGGAAGTGTGTGATCATGCTTCCCCCTTCCACATGGCTAGGGGTGAAGTGAGTGTCATGCAGTCACAGACACTTAACAGATTTTTTTCTGTTAAGTGAATCACTAGGGGTGGAAACGGTTTGGCAGCAAGACCATAATGATGTCATGCAAAAGCACAGCCCATGGACCTCTGCCATTGTGTCCCCATCATGAGACTGTGACACCATGCAGAAATGACCCAAGTCACTTAAACTTAACAATTATTGGTAATTTTGTATTATTTTTTATTAATAAAGGTTTTTATTGAATAAAAATTAAGACAATCGTACAGTTTATACATACATTAAAATAATTAATTCTCATTCTAAATTCCTCCCTTAGAGCAGGAAATAGATTTAAGAATTCAGCAAATAACAACAACAAAAATTTTTTGTCAATAACAATTAAAGAGAATAAATAGAAAAGAAATGATAATTAACCAAGACGCAAGAAAAGAGGGAAGTAAAGAAGAAAAAGAAAGAAAAGAAAAAAGAAAAAAAATAGGGAGTGGTAAAAGTAAAACAAAAGAAAGGAAAATATTAAGAACAAGAAAGAATGAGAGAGAAAAAAAATAAAGGAAAGAGGAAGAGCATAAAAGATTCTCAGCTAACTACCTAAAATAATAATCACTAACTTATCTTACTGTTTACAAGTCTCCTCTAAATATTCTCATTCATACTATCTTCTAAACCTTCCTTTCATATCGACTTGGCTATAAATTATCTATTTATTATCTTTACTCCAATGTATAAATTGTAAACCCTACTTATTTTATTCCATTTATATTTATTATTTTCTTCTACTTTTTTGCTAGACTAAAATTCAAAGTTCACCACCTGCAAATTCCCCTATGTGCTCTCAAAATATCTAATGATATTATCCCATTATTTAATAAATTTATTATATTTCTCCCTTCTCAAAAGAAGTGTAAATCTATCCATATGGATTATATCCAATACTTTCAATATCCAATCATTTATAGTCGGAAGGGTATTTTGTCTCCATTTCTGTGCAAGAACCATTCTTGCAGCAGCTGAAAAATAAAATAATATTTTGCCTGCTCTCTTTTCTAGATCTTCTTCCATGACGCATAACAAATATAGCTCTGGTGACATTTTAAATTGAAAGCCTAATATTCTTTCAATTTGTAGGTGAACATTTTTCCAGAATTCATTTACTTTATTACATGATCACCATAAATGAGAAAAGGTACCTATATCCGTATTGCATTTCCAACATTTATTGCAGTATTTCTTATAAATTTTACATATTTTATCCGGGGTCAAATATCACCTGTATTGCATCTTATATAAATTTTCTCTAATATCTTGGCAATCGGTATATTTCGTTCGTTGTGTCCAAGTTTTAATCCATTGGTCTAATTTTATTAACACCTCACATTCTGAGACCATTTAACCATCTGATCTTTGATAATTCATCTTCTGTTTCCCATGTTAGTAATAGTTTATATAATTAAGATACCATTTTAGCATTTTCCTTAAAGAGAATTGTAATTAATGGACCTTCTTCTTTTAAAAAGTCATTTATCTTTATATCCATTTTTAATTTTTCTCTAACCTGTCTATACAAAAGCCAATGACAATTTATCCCTAATTCTTTAATTTCCTCATGTGTTTTAATTTTAATCTGTTCTGTTTGGATTTCTATTAAATCTTTATATAATATCCATTTGTCTGATAATATGTTCTCTTTCTTGTAGAAGGCTTCATGTGGTGATGTCCATAGTGGTGTTTTAGGACAACATCTTTGCTTATATTTGTACCAAATGTTTATCAAAGCTCTTTTTACATAATGATTATTCCTTATTTGCTTTTTTCTGATTATACCACAAATAAAAATGCCAACCTGACCACATTCATTACCTTCTAAATTCAATGAATGCGTATCATCCAGTCGTACCCAAACAATTATTGGTGATTTTTTCCAGGTCTTGAACAATGCAAGTTTACACTATACATATAACATTTTCAACACATTAGCAACATTTACACATTCTGTCCCAAAGTGGATAGTGCACACTCATTGTTTTTCATGTGGGAAGCAGTGACTTAAATTGTGATTGAGTTGCAATATTTGTAATTAGTCCCACAGAACCCAGTAAGAGGTACAACAGGATTTACAGGTCCTGACTTAGGCCTTCTCTGGAAGCAGAATCTGTGCTTGCAAATGTTTGCTCTTTCTCCCACTTCCCTGTGTGAAAGCACTATACCTCGAATCCAGTCATGGACTATGACCAGGGAAAACACTGACTCCACCCATCTCCCTGAGGTGGGAAGAGGTAAGGCTTCTCTGCAAATTGTACCCAGACCTTCCACAGAGATTTCCAAAGCCTAGAGATTCTGTGGTAACAAAACATCTGACTACCCTGATTCTTCAGGAACTGTCGCAATTTATCCTTTCCTGTCCCACCTTTTTGCTGCTTTTAAAATGTCTCAGCTCCATTCTCCTCTTCTCACTTTCCCCCTTTGTTCTCAGCTTTCTTTTTTTATTATTATTATTTATTTGTATCCCGCCTCTCAATATGGATCGAGGCGGCGAACAACTTACAAATAGCATGTATTTTGAAACATTTTCTATACATGCCCCCAACAAGTTGAGTACTCATTTTACCGACCTGCGAAAGGATGGAAGCCTGAGTCAACCTTGGAGCCAGGCAGGATCAAACTCACAACCTTGTGGCTTGCACTACTGGCATTTAACCACTGTGCCACCAGGGCTCCTACTGCGCCACCAGCTTTCTTCCATTTATGCAAAATGAGTTCAAAGTACAAAAGTAGTTTGCACTCAACTAACTCAACAGGAGCAGGGGAGAAGAGAGGAGAGAATCTTGCCCTTCCAGTTAGGCTCAGGCAAAAACAAACTGCTACAGCCTCTCCTAGACTGTTTGTTCTTCTTTATTAACAACTTTTGCATCTTCACTGCACTCTGATGTTGCTTGTCAGCCCTGTTCAAGTTTTCATCTGTAAAGCGTTGGAGGGTAGGCAACACCCTCACATACACACTAACAAAAAGGATGTGCAGACTCTGAAGGCTAGACTCTGTTCAAAGGGACACAGCCCAAATAATTCAGTGTGCCTGGATAAAACAGAAGTATCAAACATCCTTTCAGGATAATGTTTCCTGGAAAGGGGCAGAAATAGGGTGCCTGACGTTGTGAGAAATCTACCTGCTGACATCTCACTTTGGATGGCTCATGTAAACATCTGCATCTCTAATCTAAGGGCCAGGAGAGCAAGTTGTCATATGGGGGGCAGGTTAGGATGGTATTCCCCACCCATGTCTGCAGCTTTCTGCTCAGCAGCAAATGCTTTTTCACTTACAAGACTTCCGAAAGTCCTTGCTTTTGACTTGCTGCTCTTTGGAGCTACCCTGACAATTATTGGGTGTAGCAGGGCTGTGTCATTGCAGTAGGTTTTCCCACAGCCACTGCAGGTTGGGCTTCCAGCCAAGGCAGTTAATGCTTCTCTTTGCATTCCTTTCTTCTCCCCAGAGAAGAGCTATTTACGGACACCTGGCATTTACAGATCCAAGAAAGTTATTGCCATCGCTGCTGTTAAAACATTGCTCTGAAAGAAAATTGCTGCTGCAGCAAAATCCCATCTCTGAAGTTCTAAGTCATTAAGTGAATGAAGTATTTAAAAAAGAAGAAGAAGAAGAAAGGAGAAGGCTCTGGTTTTGGCTACACCATTTGTCATTAAATCTTCTAGTTAATTTAATTAAAGCTGTAATTACTCATTTTAAAAGTGACACCAAATATCATCCCATTTGGCTGAAGGAGACTTGTAGATAGGCCACTAACAAGATGGATTGCATATGCTATCAGACAGCCACCCCACCTAATGTCAGCTGAATGTATGACAAATATACTGCCTCTGGGTTGGTTTGTACCACAGTCCCAGCTGGGAACAGGCAAAACAAGAGGGAACACTTGTTCACAAGCATGAGGCCTTAAAGTGGTTGTGGTGTAATTCGCAGTTGTTGTCACAGAGAATTAAAAACTCATTAGTAAGACATAAATATGTCTCAGCAGTGCTGAAAAAGCAAGACTGACTGCCCACCTGTTTTTAGGGTGGTGGTTACTTTTCAGGCATTCCTAAATGGGTTGGGACCTGAAAGACTATTTTCAACCAAGGGACTGCCTTGACCTTATATTCTCCTTTGAAGGTCATTCTCCAAGTCTGGCCTAAGTTTGGCCTAAGGATAGCATACAGACCCTGGGGGGTGGATTCAGTGCAGCCCTTGGGGTGCACACTGACCCTCCTAAACTCCTGAAACTCCAGTTTGACCACTTTCCCCCCTATGTGCCTGAAAACACCTTCCCCCGGAAAGAATAGCTCCCAAAATAGCAAGAACAAACAAACAAAAAGAAAGAACTTATCCCCCAAAAAGGTACCTAAAAGCAACCACAATTGATATGATGACATTTCCAGTCACCTAAAATGGTGGCCGTATCCAAAAATCAAGTGGCATGGCTCTCAGGACTCTAGCATTTGCCCATCCTTGATCTAAAATCAAGCAGCTGAGGACAGGGTTGTTAATTATGATGCCTGTATATGACATTTTCTCTAAAGATACTTGCTTGGTTTTGCCAAACTAGATCTTTTATTGGCATCAGGCAATTTGATAATTCGTAAAACAGTAGATGTCTGCATGTATGTAAGATCTAGGTTGCTCTTTAATTTGAAGGAGCAGAGACACAGATGTTCCTAGTGAAACTTGACCTACTATGTCACTTTCATGTTCTTACTGTGTAAATGTGTTTTCACAGAATTTGACTATCACACAACGGAAAATCTTTTCTAGCATGTACCCTGTTAGGTGAAAATCCAAATCCTATGTATGCTCATGACCAGTTCCAAGCAGTCTAGAGCCATGACACAGTCAAGTCTGCAGGCATCCTAGTGCCAGTTGGTCGTGAGAATAGAGGTTGAGTTAGATTTCATCAAGGTGGGGAGAAGCTACTTATTGCCCAGCCCCTAGGCAAAAGGTGAATTACAAGAAAACATTGTTCACTTTGAAACCATTACTAATTTATGTAGAATTTAAGCCTGTGTCTCCCAAAGGCCTGTGGTGATAATGACCCTTATAGTCACTGAATGGACAGTAGATACTAGCATTATGACTGCTAAGTTTTCTCTACATGATTGGTCAGTAGCACATTTCAGGGCAGGAATCCTGTGTGGAGCATGTCACTTTCATGCCTCTTACTGAAACAAAGATCCATTTTGTGCCAGACTGCCCACTGATAACACAGTTAAGATGAAACAGAGTGCCGTAAATCAACTTAAAATTATACCATTCCATCTTAACTGGCTGCTGAAAGCCATTTAAAAATGGAATCCTTTAGTATGTCTTCAGTGGTGTATACATCATACTTTTAGCAAGGATAGGGCTAAGAAACTCTCCAAAGCAAGACGTATGTTCTGGTTCTGGATGTAATGTTCAGAAATGGTTCTCATGGAGACAGTTGATACCAATGCTCAATATCACTCTCAAAGTTTCCCAGGGTGAAAATTTCTTCATATTATGACTAGGGCAGGAAAACATACATGGGGAAAGTCTTTATGGTATGTCCATGTCAGGTAGAATATGTGGGCCTTTCACAGTTATTGTGTCTACCTTTTCACGTATCCCTGATATGTGAATTCATTGCAATATAAAAGGGATGTTCAGATATAGAAATAATAGGTCACAATTTATATAGTTATCTGTAGGTTTTTTTGAGGGAGGGGGAAAGTATAATGAAGTCACATTTCAAACATAGGAAGTGGGGAACCAGCTTGCTTTATGTGTGTAACCAATAACATTTCCTGGTTAAAAGTTTTACAAGCATCTGGACAGCAATTTTCCAAGTTTGGTGTCTTCCATTTATCACTCATACATGTTTATGACAAAGATCAGAAAAGTAATGCAAACTCAACAACTTACCTTTGCAACACTGTGATGGATAACAGCAACGAGTTATTTTTAAACTCAATAACGAGTAATGACAATTAATTACTTTTTAAAGGCAAATTTTCAAGCTCTAGAAAAGTTTGATGAATTTTCCTGTTGTAAATTCCTGTATGAAATCCTCCTGTCTGCTCTTCTTAGAAAGAAGTGAGAACTGAAACCTCAGCTAAGAAGCCACCATGTTGCTTCAATGATGGACCAATTTCTATCAGTGGAACCAGGAAGGGAGAAATTCTCTCTTTCCCCTGGGATCTCCTCTAAACCTTTCAAGACCTGTTGGGAGAGGTAAGAAACCCCCTCAAACAGGTTTGCAAGTATGGTGGCGAACATTAGGAGAGGAGGAAGGCTATGAAAAATCTCATGAAACTAGTGGATGGGTGCTCACATGATCTTGGATTTAGATCTTAGCTATCCAATAGTTTTTACACTTTTTTGAATGTTGTTCCCAACATAGAGCTCAGTGGTCAAAACAGATTAATAAACACATATGCATTTAAATATATATAAAGAACAATGCACATTTGATAAGAATTTCAAAAAGTATTTGAAGATTACTAGTGAAGAAGCAGAATGGAATTGTGGGTAAATGTATCTGAGAATGGCACAGCCAGATGAGTCCATTCCTGTGGCAGATGGTTGCTGACAGGCATTGGAGTGGAAAGGTAGTTTAGAAATGGGTCTTTTAGGCATTCATGTTTCAACTTAACTGAGGGCTCTATAAGTCAATGCTGAATTGTCTCTGGCAAGTTTGGGGACATGCAATGTTCCTGAAGGAAATCAAGTATGCAGCAGAGGGAATATCAACTATTGATGCCAAGTCTCTAAATCTAAGAATGCCCTTGCTCTTCTTACACAGACAAAACTATTAATTCTGTGGAGAGACCCATCTTGCTTAGGGCCATGAACAGAGAGCAAGTAGTCTGGCACATGAGGCTGGAGAAAGAAAGCAGTAAAGGAAGCTCAAAACAAGTCTGAAATAAAGTATTCTGCAAATCAGCAACCAGTTGTCTTCTAATTGGTCTGAATGAGAGCCAGGTATATTACAGAAGGAAAAATAAAAGAAGTGGTCATATATCTTAAAATCCTGTGCTATGGCAACAGCCCAGCATACAAAGACCACACACCATGATAGAACAAGCAGTGGCAAGAAATGCAAAACAAGGAAATGCATGCAGGATATGAGATGAAGCAGGGCTTGCAGCTGTTACTGAAGAACTAAATCCACATTCCATATAAGGGGAATGGGACTCAAATGTCTTTTTCCCTTACATGTGACTATCCCATGTCGACGCTGACATTTCAAATGGGTTTTGCATAGTTGAATTATTTTAACTGGTTCTAATTCTGTAGCCTTGAGAGCCTGTGTGTAGTGGCTCTGGAGTACTGGACAGTGACTTGGAAAATCCATGTTCTAGCAGCCTCCCCAGCCATGAAATCATGGGTTTGTGAGCTTTGGCCAGTCACTCTTTCTGAACATGACCTAACTCAGAAGGTTATTGAAAAGGTAAAGGGCTTCAGGAGAAAGCCACAAAAGTTGCTTTGAGCTCATTGCAGGAATGGCAGAACTTCTCAGAAAGTTATATGTAGATAGAGAGTAAATTATAATACGGCCAAATTCTGTGGGAAGACTGGAAATGTGTAAGTGTTGGTAAAAGTTCCTGCACTGTGTAGAGTATACAGAGAACCTCAACAGTTCATCAGGAGGACTCAATGGTAATGCTTCACATGCAGACTATTGTAAGTTCAATTCCTGGCATTTCCAGGTGAAAAAAATTGAGTATCAGACATAGAGGTGTGAAAATGTACTTGCTTTGAGTGCAAGTCCCAGAATCCCCAGGCAGAATTTTGGCTTGGGATTGTGGGAGCTGTGATTGAAAAACAAGGTTTTGTAGCTTCTGAGTGGGTGATGGGGAGAATCTTCTGCCTGCATTTTTGGATAGCAGCTGCCAGTCACTAAACTAGTCTGATCTAGTTTAAGACAGGTTCATATATTTGATGCTTTCCTAACTCAACAAGTAGCTTTTGCAGCTTTTTGCCACATGGTATTAAGGTCACTAACTCATTGATTTCAAGAATAACATCAGGAGTCAAGGTTCTGCCCTTGACGGAATCTGGCAGAGCGTGGGAAGAGCCTGGGGGTTTATGGGGCAACAGGGACACAAATCTTATTTACGTAAACCTCTATATGCTGGGCTTTGGGGACCACATTCTTGACTATCTGTCAGAATGCAGTTTTCCTGGTCAGTCCAGTCAAATATTGTGTGGCTCACAACATCAATGACCCTTGGTCCAAAGAATAAAGTTTTTTTAAAAAACAAGCTGTGGAAGACTTATTACAAAATGGGGCTTTATTCTGGTTTTGGTAGTTTTGCTGACAACTGTTATGATGGCATCTCTGTTACAGTGCCGAAATATCTTGTGAAGGGCAATGCAATTGCTACTATTTATGAACAATTTATAAATCTCCCCTTCTAATTTTATTGTATTTCTCTAAATGCTATTTGCATTTTTTCCCAATACTTGTTCTGTACCAGATTGGAGTATCTTCCTGTCTTTTTCCATTAGATTACACATTTTCCACTTTGACTAGAGCATATTGCGTGTATTTTTCAAAGTTAAACATTCCTAATATGGCACATTAATCTTCATGTATTTCTATGCCTGAGAAAACTGTTACCCTGATTTCTGGGGGTCCTGTGAGGGACACCTAAGTGCGCTCCAAATTACAAAGTTGGGAATTAGTCAAATGAGCACAAGCTAGCAATACAAGAGGCAGGGCAATGGAGTGAGATCTTTTACCCAATGTCTACGGGGTCAGGCCAAGTCAAGGAGCAAACAGAAGTAAATAATGGCCCTTTCCGCATGCGGCGAGGGAAACGCTCCCTGCCGCTACTCACCAGCTTTTTGGTGGGTCTGGGCGAGTCCGTCGGGATGAGGAGCAGTGTGAGCTCATTGCTCTGCACTGCTCCGGTGTCCAACATGGTGGTTTCTGGTTGGTGGAGGCTCTCCACCAACTGGAGAAGCTCACCAGCCTAAAGCCCGCCCCCGGCAGATCTGCAAGCACGCACTAGTGCACGCCTGCAAATCTGCACAGGAATGCGGCAACGGAGTGATACGGGGTCGCGCGCTCCGTACTTTTAAAAACTTCTAAAAAGAGGTTTTTAAAAAGCAAGCTGAGCAACCAGTTTTGGTTGCTCCGGAATGGACTGAAGTGTGGAACTACAAAAAGTAGTCTGCCCCAGTCCACTCAACTGTGCAGAAGACCTCCGTTGGAGGTCACTCTGCACTGTTTTAATAGGCCGGTGTGGAAAGGGCCAATAATTGTTGTTTTTATTTAAATACAGCCAAACAAATGTATGCAACAGAGAACTATAGAAATAAAGGTTGGAGTTGGATAGAGGGATTTTTAGAGGAGATTTTGGTATGGGAGATACTACACCTGTCCTGAAGCCCAGGTAATCAGAAGAGGAAGTTCGTGGAAATGGAATTTCTCAGCACGTGGAGCTGAGGGGAAGGCTCGCCAAACGAAGCAACAACAAGGTGGGATGGAAGCCAGGAGTGATCCGAGGAAGCGTTCCGAGGAAGGGTTCTTATAGGGGAAAATGTGGCCGTAGGCTAGTCCGTGCTTGGGGATAACAATGAATTTCGGGCTAGAGACAAAGCCTCCGAAAGGTCAGAATTTAGCATGATTGAGTTAAGATCGAATTGTCAAGAAAGTAGACAGTATGCAAATGCGGAGTGCTTGACAGATGAGTATCCGGCTAGTCAAGCTGTCTGCTTGGGGCAAGGAGTTCTTTGTAAGTAGCGTGCATACATAATGTGGTACTTGCCTTGAGGTCTCCTGAAGCGGCGGTCTGGCTATTTCTGACCTGCCTGTATTTGTTTGGAATATTTCAGCAATTAGCGGCCGTGCCTGTATGCAAACTTGTCCGGGGGCCTCGCAAGCACGTGGAGAACAGAGGGGTATAGTAGGCCAAATTATTGATATCAAAATGATATCTAATATCCCACAAGTCCAGGCTAGGAACTACAGTAAACAAAACTCTATGGCATTCATGGTGTCACCATAAGGCAACAGGCAACTTGAAGGCACATACACGCAGACACAATTTGAAAGGGAAAGTGGAGAGATTTTAATACAGTGGCCCCTGCACATTTGCAAGAGTTCCAAGTGCAGAACCCTCGTGAAAGTGGAAAAACTGTGAATAGCTCCCTACCACAGTCCTCCTCCCATTCCCTTCTGGAGCTCCCCCTCCTATTTCTTTGCTTCTAATCCAGGAACTCAGGGGAAGAAAAAAGACAAGGTAAAGAGCTTACTAGTACTTTCCCCTCAGATGGAGAAGAACTGAGTGCCAAATTCTGGTGTTCTACTACTTCTGGTTACCATCTTGAGATTCCTCCCAGCGGCAGGAGCAAAGAGAGCACCTGACCAATCAGCAGCCATTACACAGCAGAATGTGCAGTCACATGGCAGAGAGGACATGCCTCCAGCAGTTGAGGGGGGGCTTACTCACCCAAAAGGAAAAAAAAATGCCAATTTTAAATACAGGCCTCGCAAGTCTGGGGTGAGGAATGCAAGGGAAAGGAAGAGGAGAAGCGGGGATGGCAAGCACATGCTTTGCGAATAATCAAATTTGCAAAGGTCAAACCTGTGAATGTGAAGAGAGGACTATACCTTGTGGTTTATTCTGAGTGACAGAAATGGATTGGAATCATGTCTGAGGGTGCCTTCACACTAGCTGAAAAATGCCAGATTTTATTTCTGTTATCTCCAGTTTTATATGGGGTTAAAGTAAACTGACCTAGCTCAGCTGAAGCTGTGGCCGGCATGCACTGGTTGTCCTTGAAATGTTGCTGTGCATTGTGCCAGCCCAACTCTCTTAGTGCTCAAGCTTGCCACACTGAGCCTGTTCTATCATTAGACAGAGTGAGGCAGCCACCACAGTAGATTCTAGTTTTGTTAAAAGGCATAAATGATTTATTATTGTTCTATCTTTCCAGCCAGTGAACTTGTGTGGCTTGCTTTGCAAACTTTGTACTGTGACTTTGGGCAGAGGGGTGCTGGTATACCTCAGCAGCAAATTGTGTTGGGATGGTCCTAAGAGAGAAGGTCTGAAGGGACTTCTGCATTCATTAGATGGGCAGCAAGTAACTTCTAGCTGTTTGGGAACCTTCCACAATCAACATGGGAAAATCAGGAACTGAGCGGGTGGCCACGTGCTTTTTGTTCATGTCATTCTACCCTGTTCAAGGGATAACTTCCTAAACAGGTCTTATGTAACTAAGACAACGTAGGTGACTTGCATTTGATCCATATAATTATTCAAAAAAGAAAAATAATAATAATAACCACCTCATTCATGCAGAGTAATGCAAGTCATCCACCTCTGGATCTCGTGCTAAGATGGGAAAGATTTCACGTTCTCATGTGACATGTGGGAGTTGGTTGGCTTGGCAAAGGCAGAGCCCATTCATACTGCTTTGCAGCCTGCTGCTCTTATTTCTCTGTTACTTATTTATTTTGATGGTGGGCTTTCCATTTCCTTTAACCAGCTTCTTCCAATTAGGGCCTCCCAATTTCACAATTTTCACTTCAACCAGGAAACATTTAAAGAATTCTGAAAGAATTCAGATCTTCAGCTTTATCACAGACCTGCACTGAGCAAGTCACCTTTATTACATACTTTGAGGAATATTTTGAGCCTTTGGCAAATCCTGAAGCAGTTTAAAAATGGATAACAGAGGAATCCTCTTACCTACTTCAATCTACAGTGTCTCTTCTAACGTAAAATGCCATTAGAATAACTGTGTTAATCTGGGGACACCAGATCAGTATCAGAGAGACCTGATCTGGACTGGGCCCCTAATAGGGGTATAATCATTTTGCCTTGCTACAATGCCAGCCTGTTATCACAATCTGCATACTTATGGTTGGACAGTCGAAAAGATTATCTATATGAATAATTGAGTCATTTCTGACAATGAAAAATGATCCCCTTTTTGGAGAATGCCTGTGCACTATATACAATTACAGCAGATTGCTACTACTAAAGTGTCAAAGCTCCATTTTATAGAAACCTAGGAGTTGTAGTCTGGTGAGGGACTTAGATTTCTCTCCTAGAAAGTTCCAGCGCTGGAGTTCAGAAAAGTGCTCTGGAGTTCTTCTAGCAAACTATAATTCCAGAATTCCATGATATGAAAGTGATAACGGATAGTTAAAACTGTGTAGTACAGCATAGACAAACTGCCGGATTGACAATGTAGCTAGAGAAATGGGGGGAAATTACATTCTTCAGGCCTTTGCAACCTTTGTACCACGACTTTGGTGGAGAGGTGCTGCCCTTGGGTGGATTGGGTCCACATGCATGTTTTTAACTAAAGGAGGGGAGAACCATTAAGTTCTCCATCAGTGTTTTATTTATTAAAATATTTCTATCCTGCTCTATATCCATAGATATAATTTTATAAATTGTTTAATAGAATTTCAAATAACTCTTATATTTATACTTTTATTAATAACTTTGTAGAGTTTTAATTTGTATTGCTTTTAAATATGTTGTTAGTTGCCTTGAGTTCCATTCCTGGCAGAAAGGTGGGATATAAATGGAAAAAATAACAATAAAATAAAATAGGGGTGATGTACAATTGAAGTACAAGTTCCCTGTTCAAAACGTAAATGGTGTTCTCCATGGTGAAGCAGGGTCTCTCCTGATGTTTTTAAACCTGTTTTTGTTTAACGCACTGAAGAACTTGAAGTGATAACAAAGTGGGTGGCCACTTGTCCTTCTAAATCAGGCTAAGCCCTCTGAACTCTGCATCACCACACAAGGAACAGCTATCTTTCAGCTCAGCGATTTTATCTATCTTATTATGTTTGACATATTTTCAGTCCCAGCTTAGTTCCCACTAACTGTTTAGGTCAGCGGCTTGGGAAGATAAGATTTCAACAAGATAACATACAGAAGAAAATCTATATGTACAAACGCAGAAAGCAAGAAGAAGGTTAAGTAGAAAAGACAAGATGGGAGAGGTAAGCTCTGGGTGTTTTAATAGCATGCAAGGGCTACTGAAACTTTTTTGAAGCCTATGGCGAAATAAACCTGCTAGCCCACTCTGTCTAGACACAGTATAGCCCCAATCTCTCTCTCTCTCTCTCTGCTTGCTGAACTCCTTCTACTTGAAAATATTTTTTTTAAATGGTCAAAAACATGTTTCTCCAGTGTCAGAAAACTCTGACAAGGAGGATCTTGGACCAATGAGAATCTTCACAATTGGAGGCCACTTTTGTGCAAAATTCACACTTGTTTTCAGAAAACAGCACTTTGAGAAAATATTCACTGTTTTTGCAGCATTTTCTGCAGAGAAAATATTTCTATACAGAGGCATGATTTTCTGCACTGAGCATGCTGTTTACAAAAAGCATAAAATATTACTATGTGGAGATATTTTCTGCACAGAGTATGCTGTTTACAATGCAGAATATGCTGTTTTCTAGAATATGCTGTTTTCTATACAAAAAGTATGGATTATGCACAGAATAAGAACTCAGCTACAGTATTTGCTGTACAGAGATAATGCTATTTCCTGTGTACAACACACACACACACACAGTGTGCAAATTTGGGGCAGAATAGGTCCCAAACTATGAATAATCTTTGAAAACTATGCCATTTTCAAATACTTTCTTGACTTTCAAGACTTTCTTGCAGTAGGAAGAAAATTGCTAAAAATTACTCATTACTTCCTTTAAGAATTAGGCCCTTTCCACATGGCATTTTCGGTGCGAAAGGGTGCTTGGAGCGCAATTGTGAGGAGCGATCAACACGACACGCTCACAAGCATGCGATGCTCCAGGGGCCGGCAGGCACCGATCGTACACCTTTTCATTTTCGGCTGGAAGTCAAAAATGGTGCATTACCTAGTGTACAGAGCTTCCGGAGCCACGCCGGTCATGCTTCCTGCCCCAGCACAGCCTGGGAAAGTCCCAGGCTCCACTGTGGGGGTCTCGCATGAGCAGGCAGCTCGTGCAGAGCTGAAGCAGCAGGAACACGAGAGCCTCTTGCCAGTGCCAGAAAAAGGTGCAGAAAGGGCCTTGAATTAACAAAAAAAAAAATGACATTCCTAGTTTCACTTGTCAAGTCAGGTCTAATCCAGGTCCTGAGATTCTGGGACCAAACCCTGAGACCCAGGGATGACCATTTGTGATGTCCTGGGGCAGTAACTGATGATGATATTGTGACATATTAACCATCAACCGTAGTTGCACAGAGTATGCCAAATTAAAAAAAAAGTCTAACAAATTAGAGAAATACATTTACACACACTTTCCAAGGCTGCATTCTCATCCTGAAATTCTGTCCACCTGGCCATGAGGATCAGAGAAGAAGGGTCAGGCCTTGAGGTCTGAGAATCCATTTGTTATGGAGGGTAGAGGGTAGACTCCCTTAATCTGAGATGAGGCTCTGATGTAAAACCTGTTTGCAATGCTAGGATCCCATTGTGGAATAATTGTACTGAGATGGTACCAAGAAACATGCTAAAGGAAAAGATGGCAATATATAAACTCATTCTTCACTTTAAATCAGCGGTTCCTAAACCGTGGTTCCCTAGATATTGCTAGATTACAGTTCCTGAAAGTCCTAGCTAGCATGCCAAAGGGTCTGGGCTTCTGGAATTGCAATAACATCACTTTTTTAGAATCACTTTTTTAAACAATAGTTACCCATGGTGAAGGTGGAGAGAGACAGTCAGGAGGAGTCAGGTTTTAACATGGTCCTTGTGCCCCAATCCTAATGACCCAGCCATAACAACTTGACAGTTCCTTTCCACAGGTTCCTCCAAGAGGAGATCATAGTTCTACTGAAAGATAATTAGTATCTACCAGGTATCAATTACCTGCAATTATTCTCTTTGACCTTGTAATGCAAAATTTTAAAAAAGAAAAAATCTAAAATCCACAGGATAGTTACACCTTTATTGAGCCAACTAAAATGCCCAAAATACATCATTCAAGCTTTCAAATCTTCACTGGCTTCTTCATCAGGCAACGATGTTCAGAACTATCCAGGAGAAGAAAAGTGACAATGTTAGAATCATAGGCCTGCATTTTGTCTCAGATGTTACTTCTGTTGTCAGTTAAGATGGTCTGGAGGGATACCAGTACAGGCAGAGGTCACTCCTCTTTCTGGATATGTGAGACAAAGGGCACTAAAAGACAGGTAATAACATTTCAAATCCATAGTACCATTGGAAGATGATTATAATTACCACATATAATATCTCTATCTAGCCCTGGATTGCCTATTCTGACTGGTAGCAGCTGCTCAGGGGCGTTGGCATAGAGTCTTTCATGGTGTCTGTTACCCAAGGCCTTTTAACTAGAGAAGCCAGAGACTGAACCTAGGACCTTTGGCATGCAAAGCACGTGCACTTTCACTGAGCTATGGCCTATCCCATGCCAAAGAGCAGCTGGAAGGGGAAAGTGTTACAATGGTAGTGTGGGAAGAATTTTTTTTTTTCAAAAAATTGGCTGTCCAAATCAAGAACAAAACTATCAGAGATTTTTAAAGCATTTGAAGGATTGTGTTGCTCTGTACATTCCTTTCACTCTTCTCTTGACAGTAAGAATGAACAAACCAAGAAACCTAGAATTAACTTTAACAGTTAATGCATGATTATGTTACAGTTAATGCAATTATCCATAGTTCTCCATAGTTAATACAACTTTTCAGTTCTATTTGAAGCAAAAAGCAACAAAACCCTCTACAGTTACCAGCTTCTTGAAAATCCAGGATATTAAACATATTTTTCAAACCATGGTCTAATAGCCTGGCTTGTTCTGAATCCTATTAACTATAGATTCCTGAATGCCTAAATGATATGATACAATGCTTAAATATCTGAAGGGATGCCATGTAGAGGAGGGAGAGGGCTTGTTTTCTGCTGTTCCAGAGACCAGGACAAGGAAAAATGGATTCAAGCTGCAGGAAAGGAGATTCCACCTGAACCTCAGGAAGAACTTCCTGACAGTCAGGGCTGTCTGGCAGTGGAATCTGCTGCCTCGGAGTGTAGTGAAATCTCCTTCTTTGGAAGTTTTTAAGCAGAGGCTGGATGGCCATCTGTTGGGAGTGTTTTGAGGGTGTTCCTGCATGGCAGGGGGTTGGATTGGATGGCCCGTGTGGTCTCTTCCAACTCTACATTTCTATGATTCTATGATACAAGAAACTGTAGTTAACTTGTGGTCTGAGCAGGCAGACATGCTTACCAATCATTCTGGGTTAAGTTGTCTCCTATATTCAGAACATAACTACTTTAGTTACGTGAATGCTTTCTGGTTTGATTCCTCAGATAAAGAGAAGGGCGGCTATACTTAACATCCAAACAATTCCTAACTTGGCTTGCTAAGACAAGCTGCAACCATCTAAATATGGCCGATGTGTAGACTGGCTGCCATTGTTCTCAGAGGCAAAGAAATTATGAGTTCCTTTGGTGAAATTTGCCTCTTATAAGTGTCATTTGGGAGAGATCACTTGATGTTATATACTAGTTTTTCCTAATTGTTACGCACATCTGAATAAGCACTTATTTCAATGGTCATTGTTACCATTTCAATGTGGTACAGTTGTGCATTCACAATTGGTCTATGGACCCAAAACAGAATGTTCAGAGTGGCTCTTAAAACTGTGACTTCCCCGTCAGAGTCCCATTTGTCATTGCCAAACTTGAAAAATCTTGTTGGTTCAGATTTTCCAAGTCATAATAATTGAAGCAAGAAGTGTTCATTTTTCTGTTATTATCTTTGGGAAACATTTTCTCTTAAATGTGCCATGTCATCATATTAAAATCCCTGCATTATTCAAATAGGGAAAGGAGCACAAGAAATGGGGATGTTTTATTATGTATTTATTTATTTACAGTATATGTATTTCATATTCCCCCCACAAAAAAACATGAGCTACAAAAAGCAATAAATGAATAATGAAATGCAGAAGAATAAAACAGCATTAAAAACAGCCAGTTCAATAAAATGAGACAGCAATAATCCTACTCCTTGTCCTCCCCCAAACAAGGAAGAAGAAAGAAAGAAAAAAAAATCAGATCATCTTCTAAAAATTCGATGGAGAAAGAAGAGCATTTATCATATTTCTCATGTAATGTTCTACTGAAAATCCTCCTTATTTGCACAGAAGAATTCATCTCCATCCCTACAAGTGTGTGTGTGTGTGTGTGTGTGTGTGTGTGAAAGAAAGAGAGAGAGAGAGAGGCTCTGCCTTTCTCCCAGCAGGGGACCCAACACAGTTCACATAAGCAGTGGTGCACCTAGGCTCAGCAGTGCCTGGGGCAAGTGCGGAAGTTGCGCTCCTTGGCACTGCCCCCCAAACAGGCCAGGAAGGATAGGGGTGGCGGTGAGCAGGTGTGGAAGGGCAGGGGGTGCCAAGTGGGCGTGGAAGGGCATGGGGAGGGGGCAGGCAGGTGCAGGGAGCAGCCAGTGGGCGTGAGGAGATGGCAGCTTTTGCCCCCCCAGGAATGGCACCCAGGGCACACATCCCTGTTGCCCCACCCTAGATCCATCTCTGCACATGAGTCAACATAGGCCATTTCTGTATTATTCCACTTTCAACATCCTATAGAATCCTGGGGTTTGCAGTTTATGGAGGGGCATTTAGAATTCTCAGCCAGAAAGCTCTTTGGTCTCAGTAAACTACCAATCCCAGAATTCCACAGGATGTTGAATAATAGCACTATAACAATGGAATGTGGAAATGGCCATAGGTGCAAAACTCAAACATTTAAATAAACTATTAGATTAACACTACACTGAGTTTTTAAAAATTAAAGCATTTAAACAAAGTGTATAACCCCTCTATGTAAAAGATTCCATTTAACCACTTAATAGCCAAAAATAAAAGGTTTTTGCTTGCTGGTGGAAAGAGAACAAAGCCAGAACCAATCTAGCCTCCTGCAGGTGAGAATTCCATTACCTGGGAGCAAGAAGGACTTCTCTTGTTTCCACTCAAATATGCATATGATGGTGGTGCCACTAAGAGAAAACCTTTTCCAAAAGATTTCAAAACTCAGGCAGCCTTATACAGACAGA
The DNA here is from genome assembly GCA_948474755.1 of Ctenosaura bakeri. Taxonomy (NCBI): domain Eukaryota; kingdom Metazoa; phylum Chordata; class Lepidosauria; order Squamata; family Iguanidae; genus Ctenosaura; species Ctenosaura bakeri. The sequence goes on from CAOLHI010000151.1 coordinate 206,033, forward strand.
TAACAGCCCTTCAGATCTGCAATCTGTACGTCAGTCTATAGCCAGGCATTCATCCTCCGCACAACTTGGTAAGAGTGTGTGTGTGTGTGTCATTTCCCTAATGGAAATGTGGAGCACATCAGTAGACTTAGGGGCCAGTTTTCTTTGCCAGGACACTCTCTAGCTGGGGATGTAGAACAAAACATCCATTTTTTTTAGGTACACACACAGAAGTTGAAGTCCATTTTGGTCTGAAACAGTGCAGGGGATCTCTGACTTGTTTAAAAGGTGAATTACAGTTCCTCATGAAATGTGATTTCCCCTCACCCTCCATTTTTTCCTGAGAAAATGTATTCTGTGGAAGTTGGGGAAAAGTCAGGGACTTCACGTTACCTACCCCTGCTCTAAAGTTTTCCAAGATCAGTCTTACATTATACAGCATGAACAAACTTGACCAGGAAACAAACCTGACCAGGAAATTCAGGCAAGAGGTTGCCCAGAGGGGTCTGTTGCATGGTTGCTGTGGGCAACAATAATCACATTGGGGGCTAAAACAGTTATACGATCAATGTAACTATATTACTCATAATACCCGCAGCCATAAAAATTGATATAATTACAGCATGGTGAGTAAAGTTTAACTTTACATACTGTTTTTCATACTTTAAATACTGGGGGTCCTTAGGTAGAGGGTTGGCTATTTTTGTATTTTTAGTTGTTTTTTTAAGTAACTTGTTGCTAAGGTACAAGTAACAACTAATATTAACAGGCAACTTTTGCGTAAAGAACAATAAGGAAAAGAATTATGAGAAAAAAATTATAATGCATTTTGGTAGTGAATTACACTGTTTTATTTTTAAGTGTTCCAAGTACTGGCCTAAAGATAACAGAGGCAAGAACTGTCAGCCATAGCACATAAACCACCCAACCTCACAATATCAGAGAAATTGTCCTCCTGGAAGCCTTTAAGAGTGATTCACATCCAAAGCCACCAAATTGCCCACCAAAAGTCTGAGTTGAAAGATTTTTGTATAGCTTTAGCCTGAACCCACATAGCAAATAAAGCCAAGTGGAGGTTTTCCATAGCTGTGCAATCTGTACCTCCTTGCTCCATAAAAGAAGAGTGAGCAAGGTGTGTTGAGATGACAGATATATCTAGAATATGGATGGGGAAAATATGCCCTTTGGACCAGATGTGCCCCCCTTGAGCATTTTCGGGGTCTAGAGGAACCCTCTCATTTTTTAAGAATTGTTTGGGATTTTCTTAAAACTAAAAATGCTTCCTACATCCCTAGGGTCATATCTAGGTGTTAATTATTGAAATGCCTCTCCTGAGTTTAGCAAACAGAGGGTGTGAGAATGTGATGAGGTCTTTTAGTTAAACATCCCCACTATAATAATATTTTAAAACATTTTAAAATTGAGAGTGTGGCCAAGAGATGAATACAGCCCTCTGACATCCTGCAGAAGGCCATTGTGGCCCTTTTCAGACCAGTGACTTGCTCAAATCTAGTCTGTTCTACAACATTTATAATGAATTTATGTAGAAGCAGTAGGTTCTGCTCCAGACCCATAGCTGACACAATCGTTGGATCTTTGTAGCACGCTTCCACAGGTACAGCTGCATGTATAATGATTTCCTATAGAAGTCTGATAAAACATGCAGAGGTTGGGGTGGATTCTGCCATTGCACTATAGTTCTCCCAAGAGTATGACTATTTTTATATTTTATTACACCCTGCCTTTCCCCAAAAACTGGGGCTCAGAGTGGCTTACCATTTAAAGCAAGCAGAATATAGTTAAAACATACATTAAAAAAGGATTAAACTAATCACAACACTAAAACAATTTGAAGCCTGCTGCTAAAATGATTAAAAAGCAATTTAAACAGTTCAATAAACATGACACAGCACCCTCACAAGCCCTCTTAAAAAAAAAAAACTTTAAGTTTCCAAAGAATAAAAGAGCCTTTACTTGTTGATAGAGACATAACAAGGAGAGGGTCTTTTGGGTCTTCCTGATAAGGGAGTTCCAGAACCTAGGTGCAGTGGCCAAGAATAGATGCCTCAGGGCTAAAACAGGGGAGGAAAAAGTACAGCCTGCAGGTCATATGTTTCATCAGGGTGACCACCAAGGTCCCTTAGTTTCTGTCTGATCTACTCTCTCACCCAATTTTTGGTAAGTCCCTTAAAAAGTAAATCAGCTCATCAGAAGTCTCTGCTAGGAACAATCTGCCATGTAAGTACATTTGTTTTCTCCAGGCGCTTTGGGGGTTCGGGGTCATCCAAAACGTACTTTGGAGAAACTGGAAATGACTAAAATTACATGTAGAGAGGAAATTATGCTTCCTCCTAGTTTCTGGGGTACAATGTGCCTTCATTACTTTTGAGGCTAGGCTGGTTTGGCCTAGGAGAACCAGGGAAGACAAAAAGACCACATAGACATTGAGAAGTTGCCCACACTTCAGCTAAAGTATGAGAGAATAGAACCAGCGAAGCTTTGAGAAAGCCCCAAAATAGAAGAACTGTATATTGATGGGAAAATCCTGAAACATTCTGAGCTGAAATCTCTTCAGCAGATTAATTTCCATCACCAAGAGAAGTTAGATAATGAGATTTTTCAGCAGTGTATACTGTTTAGGGTTTTCCCAGTTTCCTGTTTTTTTAAGAAGAACTTAAAAGATTAGGAAGTTATTTCTTTATCACATTCATTAGTCACCTTCCTCTAGGAGTTCATGGTATCATTAACATTACAATTAGGCTGCTATCTAATACAAGGAGCCTGAAAGAGAGTGGTTGCAATAAATCATTCCCTATCAAAATGGAATCTTTGGGGAAAACCTAAGGTCTCTGGGGGGGGGACAGACAGTGGGAGGAACTATCAAGAGTTCATAGACTATCTCATGTTCTGATATGTCTAAAGTATGCTACTAGTAAAATGCTATATGCCACATCTGCCCACGAAGACCATCCGGAGTCACTGGAACAATTGCTCTTCATTTACTAACTGGGTCTGGCCATCAGATCAAGAAACTTCAATTGTAATAATATAATATATGTGACAGACAGGATCTCTAGCAAGATGAAACTAATCACATAGATTGTTGCTGGGAGGCATCTCAGTGGGAGTCAGCAGGAAAACACCTTACCATTTTAAAAATAACATTAGGTGTTAGTCCAACTCAAAGTGCTGGTGTTCCTTGTCTATAAAGCACTATACCATCTAGAACATATGTATTTCAAATTGCTCTTTCCTCCATACGAATGGATCAATGTGCTAAGAGGCTCTTCTCGGTGACTTCTCCAAGATGAGAGGCTTTGAAAATTCCAGGTCTCAGAAGTGAGGTGGATTAGGTCTGAGCAAAGGGCTGATATTTTCAATAATCTGGAGAATAAGTATAAACATTCCTGAGCAAACAAACAGGTTGTTGTATGCTGGCAGCCTGACAAGGTTACCAGCTCTTCCAATGGAGTTGAAGCAGCAGCCATGGGCAAAGTTTGTTACAGCTCGTCAGTCAGTTATCATTTCTTGTTTCTGCAATCCATGTAATAAAGTCTGGGCGACAGTCCAAAGGGAATCCCCAGCCTCAAATTCAGCATACGAGGCAAGGGTCAAGGTTTCCAGGAACACAAGTCAAACAGCTGAGAATCAGAGAACTTTCTTCTACCAGTGAAAGCAGTTGTCTCCAACAGATTTATCCCCACATTATCCCTTGTATCTCTCAGTCAGCAGCCTCCTCCAGCTGTTTGCTTAATTAATATGTCTGCTCTGAGTCTCATGGGCTCTCCCTTTTCCATTTATGCTGGAAGTATTGTCCTGTTCATGTCCCTATGTTTTGACTGGTGGGGAGGGTCCTGTCTGTGTTTTCACCTGAGTCCTGGGACTCGGACATGACACAGTTCTTTAATTGATGGTGGAAACATCCCAAAGTGGGAGCATCAGTGGAGACATCATTCTACATGGCAGATGCCACAACAAAGAAGTCCCTCCTTTGGACCACCAGAAAAGCCTCACTAGATATGGTGAGCAGAATCTCCTCCACCCCTGGAACACAAGGACGGTGTGGTTTACATTGGAGAAGGTGTATCTCACATTCAGGAATGAGGTGTCACTCTCAAGCCATTTACATGTTTTGCCTGCTTTAAGGCTAGTATGGAGTAGGCAGGCTGACATAACTCCATGCTACATATTAACAAAGCACAGTACCTAGTTGGTTGCAATGGCACAACATACCTAGCGTCAAAATACACATGGCTTTAATTATATTGTAGTCAAAATATATGAACTCTTTTCTTTCTTTTTAAACTGCAGCTCTGGACTCGTAGAGGTAGGGACCAATTTTGCTGGCCTCCATGGACCAGAGGCCTGCAGCAATTGCACCACGCACAAAAAGCCATGATGCCATGTTTTGGGTGTCGGGGGAGACCAGAGAGCTTTTAAATCCTGTCCATCTCCTCCACATTCTTTTCAGATTACATTTTTGACCCACTTTCCTGCTTCCAGTGCAGTGTGAGCCCAGTTGGTCCCTTTCGAGCCAGATTTCCCCTTTTTTACCTGTTGTTTTCTTTCCTAACCTACACTGTATTTGGAGCACTTTGTCAATTGGCTTTAGGTGGTGTCTTTAAGTTAGGTGGTCACTTGACAGGTGGTGGGATAAGAAGAAGCAAAAGATAAAGTGGACACCTTGATGCCCACTTGGTGAAGGGGAGGCCTCTGAAACTTCCTCTTTAGGTCCTGGGACCAAAGCAGAGTGGAAGGAAACTACCTTGGGGCTTTGCCTTCACTTTAAGTCCTGTAACTTTTTTGGGGGGGGGAAGTGTCCTTGGGTCTACCTTCCAGCAGATGGCCAAATGGGGAGGAACCCAGTTATTGGTTTGCGCTTGCAGTTTTTCAGGTAGTTTGCCCAGGAGAGGAAGTCGAGAGTGACACCTTCCTCAGCTGATCCCTCCTCTGAGACCTGGGATTTCTGAAGTCTTCTCAGAGAAGTGACAGAGAAGAGTCTCTTAGCAACCCTAGACACTCACTCTTTTGCCACAGTGACAGGGCATGGGTCAAGCCATTGTATGGTATGGATTTGGCTGAGGTTGTGCCCTAGTTCTGTTCTTTACGACTGTGTTAGAATTTTGAGTTTTCAAAAATGGAAAGGACCTATAACTAGAAAAGGCAATGAAGATGTTAGTGAAAGATTTGAAAGGATTTACAAATGATGCTTTGCCTTCCTAGGTGTTATCTTCTTCATGAGACACTGCGTCATTAACTTGCACCCGAAAGAAAGCTAGGTTTCAAAGACAAAACAAACATTCCATCTTTTCCTAAGGAAAAAGCAATATATTCTGGCTTTATTTTATTTTAGTTTTTACCAATAGGGCTTATGAAACAAAGAAAGTCTTTTTAAGAAGGTGACACTGTGCACTGTATTATGTGGATTATATTCTCAATTCTATTTTTAAAAACCACTTCTTCACTATGAAATATCTTACAATGATGAGTTCTTATTTACTAACAGGGTTTGGTGAATTAAACCTTGAAAAGCTACTTTGTGGGGAGACGGCTTGTTGACACTATGGTTTGCTTGGGTCACAGATGGGCCAAAGTAGATGACATAGTTATTCCTGTTAGGATCTTCTTTCTTTCTTTCTTTTTCTTTTTTTTTTTTTTTGCGCAGGAGGGGAAAATGTGCAATGATGAACAAGGGAAGGGAAAGGAGTGTATCTTCCTACTTGTTTCCCATCCTGTTTTGTTGATTAAAATCATGCCTTATAAACGTACTTAATTAATAATAGCAGTGAGTAGAACAGAGAACAAAGAACAGATTCTTGGAAGCAGGAGATTTTCATTGGGAAAATGATGCAAGAGGAAAGAGATGAACTGCTCTGTCACAGTGCAGTGATTCCAATTCAATCGGTACCCCAACAGTTGTGTGTGCATGTGTGTGTGTAAAGGTAAAGAAACAAATGATTTAAGAATCTTCATAATTTCACCTGGTTTGACCCCCACTGTCTCACTGATGCAAGGTGCAATGCATCCATATTCTATAGATCCCCTCATGGGTAATACATTTTATTTATTTTTTTTAATTTTTTTTATTTATTATTTATTTGTATCCTGCCTCTCCATATGGATCGAGGTGGCGAACAACTTACAAATAGCATGTATTTCGATACATTCCTCAAGAAGAAGGGGGAGAGACCCTATAGGTTGGAAAGGTGGGAAGAGTGGGAAAATAAACATTTTTCCTGAAATTGTTTTGCACACTTTTGCTTGTGCATGAAGAATGGTTTGCACATCACTTTTCTCCTATCCAAGTATGCATGATCATGTGATGGCCACATCAGGTGATGACAGCACGCTAGGTAAACAGAAAATGACTTTGAGTCAGACTACTTTTCTCTCTCACTCAGAATTGCTTGCTTCCAGACCATGGTAAATTTCATTTCCTAGACTACAATACTCCAAAAAAGGAATTTTTCCAAACTCTGGTCTACTCCTGGAATGGCCAACTAGCTCCAGCTACACATGGGTAAGCATATATTCCCCAAGTCAATGCAAAAATAGTTGGATGAGTTTAATCCTTGTGAGACAAGTTAATTATGACTGTCCCATGCCACTCACTTCATTGCAGCTCAAGCATGACTAACTTTCTCTGACTCATGTAGGAATTAGTCTTACTGTGCCCAACTGAGAGCAAAATAAGATTTAAAAGTGGATCTCCTTTAGTAAGTAAGAATTTGCAAATTGCTCAAGGAGGTATTCACATTTTTTTTAACTGTCCTCTTCAGGCCTCTTAAATAATTGTCTAGTGAAGGGAAAGAGCCATGTCTACTTGTTTATCCCTTCCCATTGTATCCCTGTTATCTAGTCCTGCTGCATTCTAGGCCTTTGGGGGGAAGTATGAAAGTGGAGAATCTTCTCAATGCATGTAGACACCCCACAAAATTCTAAATGGGAAGAAAGGAGGTACCATGAAAACAGCAGGCTCCTTGTGTCAACCTTTTCAGCTCCAATATGTCAAAGTCAGTATGATCACATGGGTCATAACAGAGGAGTCAGGACCAGTAAACACAACCCTTTTCTTCCCTTCAGGCAAACGCATGAACTAAAAATGCCAAAATGGCTATTAGTAATATAATCAATCAATCGCTTCATTTGTACCCCACCTTTTTCCCAAGATTGGGACCTAAGATGGCTTACAGTTAAAAGGAAATACAAGTGAAACCACATTTAGCTAAAAATACTTCAAACAATCAAGACTAAAATAGTATTAAACATTCTGTAGCATTAAAACTATTTAAAATATCAAGAACATAGAATAAAAGTAATACAGGATGCTACAGCAGAAAGCTCTTTAAATCCAAAACAGTCTTCAAACACCTGCAGGAATACAAACGCCTTCACCTGCAAGTGAAAAGATAGTAAGGATGAAGCCAACCTAGCCTCCCTTGGAAGGAAGCTCCAAAGTCTGGGAGTAGGTCCCCTTCCACATTCTGTCCAAATCTGCTTGTGAAAGTGAAAGGATAAAGATTTCCTCCCTCAGAGATCTTAGAACTCAGGCAGACTCATATAGAAAGACAATCTTGTTATGAACATAATTTCATCTGACTTCTTGTACCTCCAGTTTATTCACGATGTGGTAATATTGTTCTTGTACTATTACACTTCAGATTGTGATGTAACATCATGTTTTTGGAAACCATCCCCACCCCTTCCCACACACTCAGGGTGGGGGAAGCTAGCTGATCAAAGAGATGGTTAGAGTAACATATTTCTCCCTGATATCTGTCTATATATCTGTAAGAAACTATCTGGGACATTCAGAAGAACAATCAACAGCATGTAGTGTGAAGTAGTACAATCCAAGAACAGCTGCATGTTGTGATGACCTGTCCATCTAAACTCTGGTTCCCAATCTTGAAGTAATTGGACTATATCTCCCAGAATCCCTGACAGTGGGCCTGGGGCTACTCAAAATCAAACATCTGGGGACCCAAATTGGGAAACCACTGATCTAAGACACCATTCACACTCACTGCTATTGTCCTGGGAAGTGTGTCCCTAGAGATCAGCAAGACCCTATGCACAGTCCCTTCCCAGCCAGTTTCTACTGATTAGTGTTTAACTAGGAGAGATTCTAGGTGACACTGAACATGTGGCTCTGCTGCTGGAAGATCTACTACAGCAGCATAGGATCTTGCTGTCAGAAAATGTTTCTACAAATACAAATGATGAGTCTTCAAGAGCATCACTTTTCTGTATGAAAGTTAATGGAATGGCCAGCCTTTTTTCTTCACTGCATATACAGCAATTTGTAAATGTGGACAGTAAAAAAAATGTCATGAGTTTATCTTTCACATCATGACATGTAACATCACAGGTATGGCTGTTAAAACAAAAACAACACCTTAAAATATAGCAGAATGCAATAAAATGGTATATAACAACCAAACATGATAATGCATAACCCATGGGAAAATATTTTGTCATTGTTGAAAGAGTACCCCTGGCTGCAAAATTGCTTTGCAGGCCAAGTGAAGGACTTTGTGTTCACCACTAAAGCCTTATATGCTGGCACTCATATACTTGTATACAAGCAACACAGAAACTTGACTGTGTACTATGTTGTTACTGTCTTAATTTGTATTCCACTCTTTGCCAATAAAACTGGACAAAGATGGCTTACAAATTAAACAAATTACAAAATAAAACATACAAAAGGTTAAATGATTGATAAAAAATAAAAACAACTTGTATCATACTATTAAATAATAGTAAAAAAAAATTTTTTTTTTTTGAAATAGTAGAATTCCAAACAATGCAGCATTTTGTTTCAAAATCTGACAAAATACAAAAGGCTTTTGTCTGTCTATGGAATGACAGCAAGTCTCCCAAGGAAGGAATTCCAGAACCTGGGAGTAGCTACCAAGAAAACCTTTTCTTGTATCACTGCCAGATGTGCCTAAGAAGGATGATGAAATTGAAACTAGAGTCTCTTCTGACAATATGAAGGTCTGAAGAGATCCATATGGAATGATACAGTCTGCTCAATAGCTTGAGTCTAAGCCATTCCTAAGTTTATCTGCTGATCAGTTCCTTTAGATGCCCCTGCTACCAGATAGCATCCTGTTTGTGGAAGGTCATCTACTGTTTACCTTGCTATCTTGTCAGGATTAGAGTGTATTTACCCTTTTAAAAAGTTTAGAAAGTTCAGGAGAGTGCACTAGAGATACCTAGCAGAGAATTCTAAGTATCTAAAAAACTATAAATGTTACCATGCCATACACCCCTCTGTGATATGGCTTAATTGGCAAAAAATATATTTAATTGGCATGAAATATAAATTATATCCTGCTGTGATTGGGAGCTTGTTGTCAAAGAGGAATTGGCTGCATGTGTGCATTGCAAAACCAGGTCAGAATGAGACCTCAGGGCATGGCAAGGTCATAGTCAGGGAAACCCCAGGCAATGGATTTGCAGATGTCCCTCAAAAACCCAACCTTTCGAAACAGCACCCAATAGTGCTTCCACAGAATGACTGATTGTCTTTGACCTTCTCCCTTCATACATTGAAACTCTCTCCTTTGTTCCCTCACTTGTCCCACCATTAAGAAGCTATCATGATTCCCATCAGTTCCTTTGTCACCTGATGCTAAGGCCACTAGCTCATTCTGGACCCCGTTGTCTACCCTGCCAGAGAGTCATTAACACCTTACCCTTAGGCTAGAAAAAGAGTATTTAAACCCTGGCTCTGAGCCAGATAGCTCATAGTACTTTGGCATAATGACCATCACTGCCACTCTGATTCCCCATTTGTACTACCCTTGGACTCTTAGTCTAAGCCACATCGCCTCATCTCTTTTCTCTCACTATCCAGCTTTTCTTCCTTTTCTTTCAGTTAGCCTTTTGTGATTATGAGACTGCTTGGATTATGTGTGTGTGAGTGTTAATTCCTCCAATAAAACAAACAAACTTACTTTTGGATCTCTGTCTGGTTGTTTCCCTGCACTAGTACTGGTATACACAGGTGTAAAAGATCTTGTAAGATTATCTCCCTCTTGCAGGTCTCCCCTTTGAGCTAATATTCCCTCCATTTCACTGAGGCACCGGCATCGTGGGTGGATCCCTAGGTCACCTATGTTTTGATGTAACATAAATTCCAGGGTTCCATAGGATGGAGTTATAACAGATAAAGTGGTATCAAACTAGAATAAATGTATAGTGTAAATGCAGTCATTAACAATCTGACATATATATCCATTGAAGTAAGTGCCACTCAATTCAGCAAATGAATCTCAAGCATACTATAGGGTAGGCAAGGTGTGGCCCATAGCCAGCATGTGCTCCTCAGGGGCCCCATTTGTGCTCCCTGAAGCCCCCAAAAGGCTCTGGACCCCCTAAAAAATTATTTTTTCAGATGATGGGTCAAACCTGCTGCAAAACACAGTGATTTTACTCCCAATCTCTTATATGGATATCGCAAAACCTTTGTTAAAAAAAACCAGATTGGCCAAAACTCAAGTGAAAATATATCTGAAAATGATATAATGTCATTTCTGATCATTCTGAGTATGCTGGTGCAGCCCTCTGGGGAGAGAAAATAGTCCTCAACCTGTCCACTGTTGCCTATCCTTGGCAATCTATGTATGAATGCCTTTAAAATATTTTGAGTACTTGGCTTTCTGCAGTTGTTACTGTGTTATGCTATCTGAATGTTGCTGTTGTTATCTTTCTGTTGTGTGTAACCCTGGAATCAATGATGAAAGGCAGAATAAAAACACTGTATTAAATGAAGGTGAGCAGAAGGGTCAACAGAATAAAAGACAGCAAGCAGAGAGAGATCCTCTCAAGCTGCGGAGAAAAAACAGAAAGTTCAACAGACATGTGAGGTACATATGTGGGAATAGCTCGTAAACACGTCTTTTAAGGAGCTGCTCTCACTCCTGATCCATGTGATAATTATCCTTGCAATCTCTAAAGACCTCAGATTACGTATTTAAATCTTCAGCACAGGCCTTGTTCTAGTTCAGCTGCTGACTCAGGCCTGTCTGTGATAGAGTTTCTATTTACAGAGAAAATACAAAGTTGGAGGGGCAAAGCAAAGACATCTGAGTTTGTCTCTGATGTGGAGGGCATCCATATACAATGCTTTTTAAAGTGTCTTAGAGCAGGCCTTGAATTAGAAGTGCTCTGTGGCTGCTTTAGCCAGTCTATTTTAGCATCCTTTTTCAATTGGTAAAACTGTCCAACTGCCTATGGCTATGACACTCAGCTGACACCCTGGGATATGGAAAAGATAGATATGCCTGGGGTATGTTAAGTGAACTTGTGGTATATCATGGCAACAAATAATTTAAAATGGCAAGACACTTCTGTGAAGCTCCAGAAAACAGAACTACATATTAAGACCAAAGTTAAGATGGCTCTTAGAAATCTTTTGAATTTGTTCACTGTTCTGACCTTAGTTTTAGATGTCTTGAGGAAAATGGGTTTTCTAAGTTCTGCCTAGTAATTAAACATGGCAGGATAAATTTCAGAAGTAAGCATAGATGTCTATTCGATGTACACATTCTGCAGGGCACTTGGAGAAGTGACTCAGTGGTACCTACGCTTCAGTGAGTTGCATTGTTTAGATGTTTCAGTGTGGCTACCTAGCACTTGCGATATTTAAAAGCTTATGACTGAGAAATCCTTTTTCATATGTGTGTACATGGATTGTTTTTTCAGCTGTGGAGATTATCAAGCTTTGAATCCAGTGTAAAGGTTCAAAACAGCTTCCATCAGGGAGGAAGATAAGCAGAAATAGCCAGGGAAATTTTGATGCCGGAGGGCACAGCAAATGGTACTGGCCTTCAACTGTATCAAGGTGCATAATACGCTATGCTAGCCAAGTCATTTCAGTATGGGAAGAAAAAAATCAAAAATACCCCAAGGACCTCTCCCAGTGTACAGCATGAACAGTTTAATAACTCCATAACTAATAATTGCCATGACACTACCAAAATTGCCACCTGCACTCTATCTCAATGGCAGAGTCATCACTGAAGAACAGAAATGAACTTTTGCAGCCTTGAGTGAATATAAAATATCAAGCCATCCTTGGTGTGAGCTCCTTCATGATTTATTCAATCCCACTCATAGCAGGACATTAATAGAGCCTACATCCACTTTCTGAAATGTATTATTGTTTGTTTATCATTCATTTTGAATTATTTGATAGCACAGCATTATGTACAAATGTTTTATACATCATTAGCATTTGCTATTTCATAGTATTTTTCAGTGTCTCTACAATTCAACTTAAAGTGTGTGTCACTTTCTTATGAATTGGTCCCACAGAGCAGTTCATAGGCCCACATGAGCACATATACTCAAACACAATCATCTTCAGAATCTGTGAAGTGTTCCTTTTGCTAGGGCTGTGTATATGAAGGTACCCACACTAATTCCTTTGATAACATTGATCAAAGTGCTGAATCTGTACCATCCATTAAGAATCAGTGGTTCACACAATGACGTTTTCACATTAGTTAGGCCCCGCTGTAATCCCAGTGGTGTTTTTTGCACATTTCTGAGCCAAACACATAGGAATTACTACTATGTGGGATCTCTGATGAACTAGATCCTTGAAAAAATATTATTCCCATCACAACCTCTTTCTTTGGATCTTGTTGGTGTTTATCTCTCTTGTTATTGTCATAATAAACAATGCATTGCTGGAAATTATAATTATTAAGCCATATTTACATGTGCAGGATATAAGACTGCTTTGGGGTTTTTTTGGGGGAGGGGGTACACATTCAACATTAATCATGTTATGTTCATATAAACCAAGTTCCATAACTTCTGCTATACTCACTTGCTAACAATATGAGTCAAGTTGACTAAGTGATGTAAAAATATCTCATGTTGTTGCCAGTTGCTGTATGAGTGATTAACAGGTTTTTGCTCACCCAACAGCACTCACAGGTGTGAGCAGTGCCTTCTGGGAAAGCAGTGACCTCATACTCTATTTAGAGGGGATTCAGCCTCTGTGGCTGAAATTGAATCCTTCACCTGTTAGGTCCAGAATAGACACATTCACCAGCACAAGGAAGGCATCTTAAATACTTTCTGGCTAAGAAGCTTATGGCTAGATCTACTATGCAGTTGGACTGATGCAGCCCCTTTAAAAGATTTACAGGTCGTCTTATCCGAAGTTTTGGTTACATGGTATTTCTTCAGAGAGTGACTGAAGACAAAACTTAAGTCACATGGTCATCCGACTCCTGTCTTATTGACATAACATGAAAGTGTTGTCCATTGAGATTACTGTACTGTCTAAACATGAACTTGTTTATTGTACTTAGAGAAATAGCCACGAGGAGCTGCATTTCCCCAGTCACAAGTCCAGTTCTGTTTGTTTGCAAGCAAAAGGGCTGTTCGCTAAGGAAATAAAAGGGGCAATATAAAATGTTAGTAAGACAATATGAGATATCTCACTAAAAAGCTTTGCACTAGAAAAACAATATTTCCTCTGCCTGATCTACATATTATGCAAGGAAGTTTCTGGCAAACTACACATAACTTCCTTTACAAGCCACTGAAGCTCATTAACTCTCTTTGCACACACTTGCCATCTGGCTGCACTTGTGAGATGATGTTGCCAATGTACCTCATAGTCTATGACAGTCCTCACTCTGTAGATGAAAACTATCTAGATGAAAACTATCTAAGACCTTATGCCATTTAATTTCTTCCTAACAAGTTGGAATCTACAGTTCCTTTTCCAAATACAGGGATCTGAGTAAAAAGCTAACATTTGCCAGTTGGAACATCAGGCACATTTGACTATCTTCTTTATTTTCCTAAATCAAAAGGACAGGCAACAAAAGGACATTTAATGGAAGAACACCAGTCTGAGGTTTCCCTTTATGCATTTGAACTGGTGGCTGCTATGTGGATTCCAAAGCACCAGCTAATGAGAACTGTAAGCATTTGATGAGCTACTGCAGACTTGAGCACCCAGATCTCAGAGGCCTCTTTATGCAGAAAGCAATACAGTATATGGACCTTAAAGACAGAGAGAGAAAGAGCTTGGAAGAGTGTTCTTTGGAGGGAAGAGCAAAGAACTACAGCTCTTAGCATCTCTCAGCAAGCATGGCTCCTGACCCCTTGGCCATCCACCAAGCTGGATGGAAGATTCTGGGAGTTTTATGCCCTCAGAAGTAACATTTGCAAGCTCTCTTTTTAAAATAAACGCAGTCAGTAAGTGATGGTAGCGAGGATGGGACTGCTGTAGAAGGCCCTGCATCCAAGTTCCATATGTTGATTTGACATGGCACACAATGCCAGTATAAATATAGTCCATATAAGGCAGAACCCATCTTTATTTGTTATTATGATTATGATGCACTTATTTGTTTGTTGAATATCCCACATTTCTCACAGTGTGGGATCAAAAGCAGCTTGTAATACTGTTTACAACAGATTATAACTAGAACAATTCCCAATAATATGATAAATAAATAATTATCCAATTAAATGAGATCTGAATTTAAAAAAAAACAGTGTGAAAGCATTTAATTAAAAGCGTGTCACTGAATGTACCAAGTGCATGAACCTCACAAGCTTCCATGAAGAGAGGGGAGGAAAAAAATTATGTATGAGATACTGAGAAATGGAACAAAAGGAATGACAAGAGTTTCACACTCATAATCTGGGTGATCACAGCCTAGTTTTCATATCTTCTTTATATTCTGGCCAGTATCTTGTTAGTAACTCAAGCTTAAGTTGGGTTATGCATGTGAAGTGCTTTTTTTTGGGGGGGAGCTAATGAGCAATGGCTGTATCCAGCTGACAGTGGTATAAGAAGTTCATGTAGGCCTGTTCCTCCTGCAGTAGCATATGAAAGTGCACAAAACAGCATGTGAATGCATATTGCCTCTCTGCATTGCCATTGCACATTGCATAAACATAATGGATTGTCAGCCATGAGCACTGAACATTGATCTGCATACCTTGTGCTGCTTTGGTACTTAGTACAGGGGTTGAATAAGCAACTCTCCCAGTGGATATTTATTCTGTGTTGAAGCCATAGTTTTATGAATTTGAAAGCTTTTTTAAAAAATAGTGGGGGTGAGGATGAGCCAAAAAAATTAATTTGTTTACTTCTCTCTAGAACAAATTCTTGCCCTATGGCATGCATTCTGATGGCAATCTGTCCTGCAGCATGTGCAGTGTTCATTTTTACCCATTTTCTCTACAGCTATGAACCAGGTTATCATTCCAGTTTTAGCAATCAAATTAGACCCATTAAGAGCCTACAATGAATGCTATTCCTGGTAACACTGGCTACATATGACAAGCTGAACTGGAACTGTCAGAGAGGCCGACCATGTGACATAACTTAGAGTACTGCCACCTGCAAGCAAAGCAGTCCATCAATAGCACTCACCATGTAGTCTTATGGTTGTTAATGTGTACACCCAGAACAGGAGCCCCTAAAATAAGAGCCTGAAGACAAGTTATCGTTAGTCACTCACACCCACTTAATGTTCTTGGGCTGTCACAGATTCAACCATGCAGTCACACGTACCAGACTGTGGAAAGAATGTTCAGTGCTTGGGATAGGGAAAAGGTCACTGTGAACAGTGTGCTTACACAGGGTGCTTAAACACTGGCTGAAAGACAACATCTCCCCAGTTGACCTTTCAGGCACATATTCTGAAGAGGATATGGTTATTCACTATTTCACTGGATCAGGCCTGCTGCATTTCAATAAGGTCCAGCCTCAGAACTGCTGTTCTAAGGACTGAAGCCAGAGCGAATGAGAAAAGAAAAAAACCATCCTTGCCCATAAGAAGACCTTGCCAAAATAGAAGAGCTGCTATGGTGGGAGTTGATTCCACCAGACCTTTGGAAATTGATGGCTTTATTGGATCTATTTGTAACTTTTTCTAGACACAGTCCTCTCTTTCACTCTTGCAACTGCACTATAAGTCCTTCCCTACTTTGCATTACATTTAATCATGCAGTTAAAAGAAACATAGTTATCTCTAATAAGTTGATTTGGGGATAGCAAAGAAGGAATGAAATTACATTTCCAAACTAGCTTGAAAAGAAGTAAATTGTTGTGGGGATATAACAAAAATAATTTCAAGTTAGTTTTGGAACTTAATTTTATTCATATTCATAATACTTTAGTGCATTTTTAGAGGTGCTTAGGTGCTTTTTTTCCACATTCTATGCCACTCTAGCAATCCTAAATCCTCCCCTCAAAGCTAATATATGTGTATGTGTATGTATCTTTGTCTTAATGTTCAACTACAAGTCTGCCTTTGCAGTTTCTTCCTTGACCTTCTTCAGTAATTGTTTCGAGTCTTTGCTGTTTTCTGCTAGTAGTATAGTATCATCTTTATCTCTTAAATTGTGGGTATTTCTTCCTCCACTTTTTACGCATCCTTCCACCAAGTTTAATTCTGCTTTACTAATGATAAAATGCAGCCTTGCCTGACTCCCTTGCCAATTGGAAACCTTTCAGTTTCTCCATATTTTGTCTTGACAGTAGCCTCATGTCTGAGGAGAGGTTGCATATCAAGACCTTTGAATGTTGTGCCACACCCATTTCTTTAAAAGCGATCCATAGTTTTTCATGATCTGTACAATCAGAGGCTTTGCTATCATCTATAAAGTACAGGCTGACTTCCTTCTGAAATTCTTTGGTACACTCTGTTATCCAACATATGTTTCCAATATGATCCATAGTGCTTCTTCCTTTTCTGAATCCAGCTTGGATGTCTGGCATTTCTCACTTCATATATAATCTTTGGCCATTTCCACACAGGGCAAGGGAATCGCCCCATGACGCTACTCACCGGACTTTTGGGCTCCCTGGTCTGGTCCACGCTTCTCCGGAGCAGTCCGTGGTCGCTGCTCCACACAGCTCGGGGGACTAAAATGGCAGCTTCTGGTTGGTCGAGGGTCTCGACCAGCTGCTGAAGCTCACCAGCCTAAAGCCTGCCCCTGACAGATCACAGGCTTGCACCAATGCGAGCCTGCGAATCTGCATATGGGAGCAGGTTTGCAATGGCATGCTCTGTGCTTTTGAAAGACCTGTTTTTAACAGTCTTTCAAAAGCATGCTGGACGACTACTTGGGGTCATTCGGGAGTGGGCTGGACTGTGGATCTACGTTCAGTAGGTCTGATTCGGTCCAGTCCCAGGTGCAGACGTCCTCCCTGGAGGACGCTCTGTCCTGTTTAAAAAACCCTGTGTGGAAATGGCCATTGTTGCAAAATTTTGAGCATCATTTCATTTGCATGATAGATTAACACAATGGTCCTATGGTTACTAAAATCCCTGTTCTTGAGGGTAGAAATGTAGACACATATCGAGTGTTTCCAGTCTGTGGGCTATTGTGTTGTTTTCCATATTTCTTGACAGATTTTAATCAGAACTAGAATGCATTCTGTCTCTGTAGTGTGAAGCAGCTCTATTGGCATTCTGTCTATTCCTGATAATTTATTTCTCCTAAATGATCTAAGTGCAGCTTCCACTTCACTTTCTAAAATGGTAGGTTCATCTTCAGATGGTTCTTCCTTGATTCCATATCTCTTTGACATAGTTCTTCAATGTTTTGTTTCCATTGTCTTTTTATTTGTCCTTGGTCATGTAATACATTCCCCTTCTTTCATGTAGTATCTCCATTCTAGGTTTAAATTTCCATTTGATTTCTCAGATCTTATGGAAGAGGTCTCTTGTTCTTCCTTTTTGTTGTCATATTCTGTTTCTCTGCAATGATTTCTTACAATAGTTCTCTTTGTATCTACACACAGTTGCTTTCAGGGTTCTGACTCTATCTTTGCACCTCTTACTTTTGCTTGTCTTCTATGCTTAATTGCTTGAAAATTTTCATCATTCACTGAGACTTCTCTTTCTTTTTGTTTGCAGATAGTGTCTTCTTCCATTCCTCCCTAACAACATCCCTACCCCCAGTCAAGAGTTCTTTTTGCTCCTAGTCAATGCTTAATAATGCAATATTATTCTTTCACATTATCTTTAAATTCATTGGGGGTGTCCTTCAGGTTGTATTTGGGCACAATGATTGATTTATTGCTCTTTGGCTTTACTCTGATTTTTGATATTAGCAGTTCATGGTCTGTGCCACAATCCAATCCTGATCTTGTTTTTGCAGAGTGAATGGAATTTCTCCCTCCTTTGCTTCCAGTGTAGTCTAGTTTCTTTCTATATTGGTCCTTAGTTAATGTACACATATACAGTCACCTTTTGGGTTGCTTGAAGAATGTGTTTGCTGTGAACAAACTGTTGGCCTCACAAAATTCAATCAGTTGCCCTCCTGTTTCATTTCTTGATCCTAGGTAGAATTTTCCTACCTTCATTGGGCCTTTCCACACAACATTTTTATAGTGCTATTATTCTACTTCCAACATCCTGTGGAATTCTGGGATTTGTTGTTTATTGAGGCCAGAGAGCTCTCTGGCTGAGAATTCTAAATGCCCCTCCATAAACTACAAAACCCAGGATTCCACAGGATGTTGAAAGTGGAATAACAGCACTATAAAAGTATAGTGAGGAAATGGTCTTTGATTTTGCTCTGTTTCCTACGTTTGTATTCCAATTGCCTATGATTAAAAAGAAGTCCTGGTTTGCTGTGTGATCAATTTCTTCCTGGACTCAAGGAAAAATCATTAAATTTCTTCTGTTGCTGTAGTTGGAGCACAGACTTGGATTATGGTTATATTGATAGATTTTCCATGAAGTATTATTGATATCATTCAGTCAGATGTTGTGTTATATCAGCAGTTCCCAGACTCTAGTTCTCCAGGTGTTTTGGACTTCAACTCCCAAAAGTTCCAGCTGCCTTGGCCAATGATTAGTGATTCTGGGAGATGAAGTCCAAAACACCTGGAGGACCAGAGAGTGGAAATACTATGGCCCTTTCCGTACCTTACCTTCTTCCGGTGCTGGGGTGCGGGGATCACGCAAGCAGCCTCTGGCAAGAGGCTCTTGTGTCTGGAGTCCTTCGGCTCCGCATGAGCTGCCTGCTTGCATGAGAGTCCTGCCTCTTCCTTCTGTAGTGCAGCCTGGGACCTTCTTAGCCTGCATTGGAGCAGGAAGCACGACTGGTGCAGCTCCGGAGGCTCTGCATGCCAAGTAAATGCCCGCGGGGCCTGGGAGCAATGTGTGATTGCGTATCATTTTCGTCTTCAAGCCGAAAATGAATAGGTGCATGATTGATGCCTACCGGCCCCTGGAGCATTGGACAATTGTGAGTGCGTCGTGCAGATTGCTCCTCACAATAGCACGATGCTCCTGGCGCCCTTTCGCATGGCAAATGCTGTGCCGAAAGGGCCTATGTTGACTGCTTTTGCTACATCTCTCCTCACTATGAATGCCACACCATTTCTTCTTTGGTTTTCACCTCCTGAGTAAAACACTGTTTAATTATTGGACTCAAAATGTCCTATTCCTGTCTGCTTTAGCTCACTCACCTCAAGTATTGCAAGGTTTATACATTATGGCCCTTTCTGCAGCCTACTGTTACTCCACTGGAAAAACCCTAGTCCGGGGTCTACAATTTGATATTAAAAATGATTCTGTGTTCCAGAGAGGTCACCCGGATGAGCTTGTAGGCAGGCACGGTCAAATGACCGAAAACCAGGTCAGGCCACTAAAATCCCCAGTCACGTAGCTCCAGGAGACCTCAAGATATGTAAACCCACAATAAACAAAGGATCCTCAGCCCCGAGATGCCGACTTGAGGGGATTAGTGTGTGTACCTCAAGTTGAGCAAATATCCTATAAAGCGAGGACTATTTACATGAAGTCACACCACAAACAAACAGAGGTGAAGATCCTGAGACTTTGGCAACCTCTTGCAATCCCATCACGCAAAGGAAATTACCATGGTGGAGCTTCGTTATCACTCCAACACCCATTGTTCTCCCTGGGAAAGGATTAGTCCTCCAGGTACTTTTTCCCCTACAAATAGTCTTGGTTTTTTAGTGTTTCTTTGGATCGCTCCCGGTCTTCCCAGCAGACCATTGCTCCATCCATTGAGTAATCCCCTCAGCCCTCCTCGTGCTGAGTCTTATCTCTCCGCTGTCTTCCCAGACCACAGACTTCAGGACAAGGTGCAGTATTGCCTCCAGCTACACCCCTTCAATACTTCCCTGTCCAATTGTCTCTGTTTTGCTTCTTAATAGATCTTGAGTGAGTGAGTGTGTTGGTGCGTAAGGCTTATATCCAATAAAATCATTTATTGGACATCTTTGTTTGGTTTTGGTTTGGCCTGACCCCATAAAAACTGGGTAAAAGACCCTGCTAGGTTACCCTGCATCTTGCATTGCTATAGCTGGCTAGTTTCCATTCCCCATCACATGGAGCACATTGACGTGTCCCCCAAGGGACCCCAGAAATCAAGGTAACACTACCTTCTCCTGTCATGCTCCTCTCTGCACTGGCTGGTTCAATGTACATGCTTCTTCCACAGTGCAGTGTAGCTGGGCACTTTCCCAGGCTGTGCTGGGGCAGGAAGCACCTCCATCATGCTTTCAGGGCTTCCACAGATCAGGTACGTGTGGGAGGGTGGCACAATTGCAGGTCATTGATGGGGAAAATCTGTCAATGTTTTAATTTGTAATTCTGCTGCCTGGCAACAGGAGAAGGACGGGACCATGATGATGCAGAAGTGTTGTTGTAGTCCCACTCCTCTTCCATCCTCATGCCAGGACAGCAGTGTCCTGCAGAAAGGGGCCCAGATTTCTTGTTTTACTATGTCTAGTTTCCATTGATTCATGCTTCTCATATTCCATGTGTTGTGAAGCTTCAGACTTTCTTTTCATGGGATACTACTTCCTAAATTATATTTTTTGGTCATACTTGTTCTACCAATAGGATCAGACTCAAAAGCAAATTAGGATTGTGTTTATTCCCATCCACCCTTTCAAACAGTAGTATTTCCTCTAGGTGAAACTTTAGCATTGAAATAGTTTGCTCTTCCAGCCGTACTGCCAACACATTAATAACTCACTTCTGTTCACGTGGATATATCACACCTGCTGAGATAACAAGGGGAACCAAGACCTTTTGCTGCCTTGGAATGAGCAGCATTGTATACACTATTCCCTATACAGAAGATATCAGGATATGCAGTACAACTTTCTTTTGGCATTAGCAAGAGTGTAAAGGCTCTGCTATGCCTCAGGTCAGTCTAGTAGCTTAGGGAGATTGCAGAGTCAGCCACTGGGCACACACAACCCTCTCCTCCAGTCCTTTGTCATTGCTTCCTAGCCACCAGCAGATGCTGCCAGACTAAATTGCTTTACTCAGTCTAATGACAGGACCAACTCTACAGGAAGCACCTTACAATTGGATTAAGCAACTGTTATTTGTGTTATCCCAAAAGGTGGGTGTCTCAGAGATCCACCCACAATGCCAATGCCTCCATGGAATGGTGGAGAATTATTAGCTCAAAGGGAGACCCGTGAGAGGGGGTAACCTTACAGGATCTTTTACACCTATGCATACTGGTACTAATACAGACACACCAGTTGGAGATTAAAAGTATGCTTCGTTGGGAATTTCATGATCACATTCAAGATCCAGGCAGTCTCACAACCCCATAAGGCACATACGGGAGTGTGACAGAAGCACTCCCCTCCCAGGAGAGGCTTTCAATGGATCTCCATGCAATGGATCCCCATGCAATGGCCCAAGTGATGAGGAGTTTAAAGCAGTCCTTTTAGGACTGGATTTCCTAGAAAGCATAATAGCCTACGACCACTAGGACCCTTTGGCAGTGCTGAGGCATTAGCTTTCCACAACCAGCTAGAGAAAAAATTGAGATGGTGGCTTCACATGGCATTTAATAGAGTAATAGTTTACTTAGCCATTTTCTCTCACTTGCCAAGATTTTTCTGTAAAGTCCCACTCAGCAAAGATCCCTTGCAACTGTAGTTAGATGCTTCCTCCATGTGATTTCTACCTCTCGTACAAATGTGGGCAAATGTAGTGAGTCTGGAAGTTAATTTTCTTTCCTCTGAGAGTTTCTGGGAGCAGTGGGAACTGTCAAAAATGCCAATAGCAAAACAAAACAAAACTAGACTGGAAGCCCACTTCTAGTTTTGAAAAACTGATAGCTTGGAGTGGTCAAGGTGCAACTTAGTAAAAGGTTAAATTCTTGCTTGTAGAGACTTCCACGGGTGGCAAGTCACATTTTGTTACACAGAAAAAAACAACAGTCCAGAAAGCTTAAAGAGGCACAAAAACAGCCTTTGGGACCACATGCAGCCCCAGAGCAACACCTGCTCTAATAATAGTTTCATCATCAGCACTATTACTATTCACTGAAACCTCTTCTAGGGGGAGGGATATTTTCTGGACTACAACTCAAAGAGAGGTCTGTGAGATGGGGATAACCTTACATGATCTTCCATTTATGTATGCCAGTACTAATGCCGGAACATCAACTGGAGATGTTTTATTTGGGGAATATCACAATCACACACAAGATTCAAGCAGTCTCACAACCACACAAGGCTAACTCAAGGAAAGGAGGAAAAATGAGATAGTGAGAAGTTAGGGCGAAGTGGGTGATATTTACCTATCTTGCACAGAAATGACGACGCAATGCGGCTCAGATGAAGGGTCTGAGGGTAATACCAGTACAGGAATCTGAGCAGCAGAATGATGGTGTATATCCTGAGTACTATGGCACTACAAATTGTCTGGCTTGTAGCCAGGGTTTAAATATCCTTTTTCTACCCTAAAGGAAAGGTGTTAATAGCAGGGCAAACAAGGGGGTTTGGCAGGGCAAACAAGGGTTCTGGCAGGGCAAACAAGGGTTCTGGCATGGCAAACAAGGGGGTTTGGAATGGGCTACTGACTTTATTATTAGGTGACAAAACATTGATGGGAATCAAAGTACCTCCTTAATGGCTGGGCAAATGAGGCAACAAAGGAGAATTTCAATGGAAAGAGGAAATGAGTTGATGTCAATTATTTGTTCTGTTGAGGCAGTTTTGGGTGCTATTGCTTTTGAAAGTTGAATCATTAAGGGGATTATCGCAATCTCATTAACACCAGAGCTTCCTGACTGATCCCTTGAGGATGACCTGGCCATGCCCTGAGGTCCCATCTGACCTACTTTTGCATCTGTTCAGACAGTCCTCTTTGCCAATATGGCTTTTTAGCCATATTGGCATAAAATTTATATTTTATACTGATTAAAAAATATTTATTGCCAATCATATTATGGAGTGGAGGAATATGGCATGGTATCATTTGAGAGAGAAGAGGTAGACACACCACATGTTTCAGTTAGATGTATATAGTAGAAATAATGCAATAGAATCAGTTACAAGAGCTAAGAGAAATACAAATTGTTTGAAATCAACTGGAATGATTTACATGAGGGTATAAGTATTATTTACTTAACAAGAACTAACCCTGAAGGTGTTTTTTTTTAAACAATGTTGTTTCAGTCTTGTAGAGTCTGTCCTTAGACAGAATTTTTCCAATTCCTCCTTTATCTCTCTTTATCTATCGTCTGTAACAGGCTTATCAAGACACTCTGTGGAAAAGAGCTACTGATAGTATGTCTACCCGCCTCTTAATACTTTCTCAAAATGAATGTGTCGGTACAGCACAGAATGTGCCCAAATAATTGTCTTCAAAATGTGTTTCCTCTCGTACATTTCTCCATGACCATATAAATGTTCACAATTGAACCTTCTCATGGCCATGCTTTTTTATCTGTACTTTTACTGCAACGTAAGTCATTGTTCCCTTTAAAGTACTTTGATGTTCATTAGAGACTATCACTTGCATCATTATGTATCTATTATGTTCAGAATAGGGTTAAAATTGCAGAGGCGTCTGTGCCCAGTTTAAAGATTGCTGTGTTCCAATATAAATCTTTACAATCCCCCCTTTCATTTTCTTGACTTTCATTTAGAGTAGTCTGAAACTTCCATTTGCCATCATTAGAACACAATTACAATTACAATATTCAGCTGCTGTTAACATGTTGGAGGGTGGGAGGGTTGGAATTTGAGTTGATGAAAATACAACAAAGGCAGTGGAGAGAAGAATAATCATACTAAGATATAATATTCTCTGACGGAATTGTGCCGTTACAGTGGAAAATACCTGTTGATGTGGTATAGTAAGAGTGAACCACAAGGAAGCAGATTTGCAGTGAAAATCATAAACCAAATCCAGTTTTAGTTCTACATGATGTTAACCTACTGAAATGAATGGGACTTAATTTTCCTCTGGGTAAGGCAAAGATTGGATTTAGCCCCACATTGTAAGAAGCCTAGGAAGCAGAATCGGGAAAGACATTTGTTTGAGAACTGGGGTCAGGGATGGCTTTGGAACCATTGAGGAATGGGGCAAGACTGTCAATTCAGTTCCTTTTTGTTACCAGAATTAACAAATTTCTTCCTAGTTGGAATGGAAAAAAACTTGAGGTTTAAAAAAAATGTAAACACAGGAAAGTGTGAAACTGAGAGATTTTCCATTCTCCATTGAGAAGCATCATGTGAAGTATCTCCATTTCTTCAGTTTTTGAACACGTTCTTTTACTGCATTTACACTCATTCACTTCACAGCTTTAATGCTTGCTAATCTCATAGTATTTGAATGTTCTGAAGTATCAAAGGTACAACAATTGTTCATATGCACTTACAATTCAAAACAATTACTCATGTGCATACCATTTATTGAATGAGTACTGATGTACATTTCCCAACATGTTTTTTTTAAATAAGGACATTAATGTAGTTTCATTTTGATGTAACTATAAATTATAATTTATTATTACAGGATTGAGTCTCAGGCTTCCACCCAACCTGTTTTCCTTTGATGTGGTCAGGAGCAGTGATGTATTTAAGTATTATACTCCAAGTTTCAAGTCAAGTCTCAAATCTCTACCTTCAAGTCGAGTCTCAAGTCCATGCAAGATACTTTCAAGTCAAGTCTAGAATCAAGTCTCAAATCTGGGAGTCAACTTTATACTCCAACAGAGTCAAATAAAGTCAGTTTTAACAATTTAAGTAGAATCGGTCCCCCACTTTTGTGATTTTCCATCTGCAGCTTCAGAAGTGGGGAATAGGATCCTTCTTACTTCCCATTTGCAAAGCTTGCCTTCTGCTCTTAGGAAAAGTTTAAGGAAGCTCCTCCTATATGAAGCAGGAACAAGCTGCTGAGCAGACCTCAACCTCACCTCAAGCCCATTTGCTGTGGCCTCTGAGGAATGTTTCCACACTTTGGGCTTGAGACAGATTGTCATGTGACCAATAAATTGTAAGGTTTCTGGAGGAACATGTTACGTTACTGAACCAACAGCAGCAAGTCAGTCACTAAAAAGATGCAAGTTTCAAGTTGAGTTGAAGTAGTGTGCAATTTTTTACCAAGTCAAGTCTGAGTTAAGTCATTGAAGTGACGTAAGTCTAACTTGAATCCAAGTCAATTGACTCGAGTTTATATCATTGGTCATGAAGAGGTCAGAATTGTTTCACTTCTGTTTTCAGTTAACCCTCTTTGGAGAATGTGCCTAACAATTGAGCTATAGCAGTTTAGAACCATTTTACCTGTCACAGCTTTATCCAAAAGAATCCTGGATTTGTATTTTGTGAGGCAGTTACAATTCTTTGCTAGAACAAGAGTACGCTCCCTGAATTGCAGCCCTAGACCTAAAACACTTTCAGCTTAAGCACTAGCAGAGAATTGCTAACTCAACCCTGAATTTTGTGATTATTCATAACTATAATTCATCAAAAGAAGCTCACTCACAAGCCAAGACTTGAAGCTGGTTTGTTTCAGTAAACAAGAGTTCTGCATCTTTATTGTTTCCTATTTTATCATTTGTTGTCACATTCAAGTAGAACTAATCATGGACATGTAAATCAATATCACCAGCTTTCAGTTGTATTATTTATCTCAGCATTGAGTAGGACAATTGAGTAGGCAACCTGGAACAACCCACATATCCACCTCAAGCATGCCAGGTGGTCCCTTGCATGCTTTGTCCCTAAATCCAGTCATATGCTAGAGAGTCACTGCCCTAAAGATAATTGCTTTGAACATTTAATAGTTAGCCTTCCTGAGAGTCCTGCAGCATACTAGGTTATGCTTGCTATTAATTTTCCTACATTATCTGCTTCTTCTGCCTGTTTGCTCTCTGTCAACCTTAGGGCCTTCCCACACTACACTTTCAACATCCTTTGAAATCCCGGGGTTTTCGGTTTAGGGAGGAGCATTTAGAATTCCCAGCCAGAGAGCTCTTTTGTAAACTACAAATCCCAGAATTCCACAGGATGTTGAAAGTGTAATAAAAGCACCATAACAGTATGGTGTGGAAAGGCCCTCAGTCTTGAAGAATGAACTAATATTAGACATACATACATACATGCATACATTAGTAACTGCACACAAAGCCCTTTCTTTTCCCTCAGCCTCTTTTCAGTTTCTTCAATCTTTATTCTCCATCATTTTAACAGTTTGATATTTTATGTTTAAAAAGGTTTAAGCAGAAATTCATCACACCTTACATACCTGCACCAAGGAGGAAGGTTAAAAAAAAAGGTTAAAATGTCAGTGGCTCCAATTTAGAGTTTTTAAAACAAACTAACAAACAAAAATACAAAGTTAAAACAGGTTCTAAAATAGTTGGGAGAGGGTTTAAATCTCACATAATGTTGAATGGTTAACCTAGTCTGGACCAGGCCCCTGTGCACTAACCTACAAGTAAAGAAGATCATGCAATAGTGTAGTTATGGGGAAGGGCAAAATTCTCCCCAAATGAGAATTCTCCCCTCTCATGAAATGTTCCTCCAGTCTTCAAATTTCTAGGATTTCAGAAACAAGATACTGAAAATTGTTCATGCCAAGAACTATTATATTTGCTGTGTATCCTGTTCCTTTTATAATCTTGTTTGCCTCTTTTCTTCAGATATCTAAACTCTATTTCTAAATGTTCAACTGGAGTTTTAAGTTAATGCTATGTTAAAAAGTTGAGGATTGAAGAACTATTTCATTTGGGGACAGAAATCTTATTTGGGAGGTGTACTCTCCTCATTTTGCACCCCCTCATAACTACACTCCAGAGATAATGTTAAGCTTCATGCTATCACACCTAAACTATGTGGCTATTATTCTGTTGGTAACATATAGAGGAGTAAGTGCCATTGAGCAAATACATGAGGTCTCCCATATCCATGCCAGGCCTTTCCACACTACGTTATTATAGTGCTATTATTCCACTTTCAACATCCTATGGAATCCTGGGGTTTGCAGTTTAGGGAGGGGCATTTAGAATTCTCAGCCAAAGAGCTCCTTGGCCCCCATAATTCCACAGGATGTTGAAAGTGGAATAATAGTGTAGGGCAGAAAGGCCTATAGTTGGTACTCATAGTTTCACCTATCCATGCTGAAATGCATTCTGAAAACATTTTGTTTCCATCTCTTTTTGGGCTATATGTTGTTGCTGATTTTTATGTTTTTATCAGTTGGGCACTGGCTTTGGACTACATACAATAGCTTATAAAGCCTTCTTTCTCTTAGATTCCAAAGTTGTGTGAAGTATAAGGGCCTCCTCTTCAAGCCGCATACTCACCTCAATACCTATGACATTGATATCATTGAAAACAATGGTGTTCCATTATCTACGTTTTTCATTATCCACAACAAGTCCATGAATGTATCCCCTTTAGAGATCAGTACCTACTGCAGTTTCACTTTCGGGGGTGTGTGGAAAAGATGGTATCCTATTCTGGATTGTGCAAACAATCTTATATCAATGTAACCATGTTGCAAGTAGTCACACTTTCTAGGAGGTTGCCAGCCTCTTCCATTTCATTTAGTGGTGAGGGAATAACTACCTGTTCCTTAACAGGTAAGTGTGAGGCACTGCAAAATCCCTTGCACAAATGTGCAGTACACTGTCTTTCCACGCCAGGATAGATGTCTACTACGCACCTGCTGAACTGGATCTTGCCCTGGGTGAGTGTGTTTTTTTATGTTAAGACCACAAGTAGAAATTAATTTTTACCTGCAAGCAAAAAAGGATCAAGTTAGAATTCCAAAAATGTAGAAAAGCTCCTTTATAAACAAAACACCTCCAGCTGAAGATTTGTCACTTAAGTATACCCTCCAGCCAATGATTTTCTTTTTCCTCAAAGTAACTGCACTTAAAACTCCACCCTGTAATTTCAGTACTGAGGGCAGGAAAGCAAGACAATGGGAAGTCCCTTTCTCATGTGTGACTGCAGTGTAGTAATAGCCAAGCTTTAATGCAGAAGAACCGCTTTGAATCATGCTTTAATATGGGAACAGTGAGACTGCACACAAAGGTCTTAGTGCAGAGACAGGATGTTCTTGCTTCTTTGCTATTATAAGGCAAAATCACATGCACTTGCGAAAGTTAATACTTAATTTGTGTAGACACCTACTGACAGATTGTTTTCATTTTCCTTCTCACACTTCAACATGGTGAACTGTGGGAATTTGTTTGCTTATTTATCGAAACCAAGATCCCTGCTGAATGCATTGTTATTGTGCAGCTACTTTGGCACAATGGAATCCCACATAGCAGCTGATGATGATCTAAATGTACAAGGCAGCACACTATTTATTACGCAGAGACCAAAAGGCACTTATGCCTCTGCCTTCAGGATTATAAGTCTGTCAATGTAAGAAGACTGAATTATTGTTGTATTATTAAAAGCAGATGAGTCTGTTAATAATGCAGACAACCCACATATCTGACTCAAATCCACTGACAAGAACAAAAATCTTTAGCTGCCTGGAAAAATGTTTTCTGTCATCTTTTGCCCACAAAAGTCCTCACAGGTAATAAAGCAAATATCCATGACTGGATCTCAAAGCCATAGCCAAGTCTAGACAGTTTGAATCTTCAGTGTCCATCACTGGAGAGCAGCCAGTGCTAAAAAGGATTGTCCACTCTAATTTATACAGTCCAGGGCTGTGCCTAACGCTAGGGCTGTCCCTAATACTAGGCACAGTGAGGAATGGCTACCTATAAGTAGCAGATTTGGGATGTCATAAAATGGCAGCACTTTGCTGGCTATTCATTTTCTATTGATATATATCTACTGCCAGGAAAGTAAAGAGACATTTGTGGGAGTCTCTACCTCACATGTCAGAATAACTTGTCTTGATTTGGATATTATGTACCTTGACTTGTAGAGTCAAGATTCAGGAACCATAAATTAGCAATCATTGTAAAAATAAAAAATCAAGCATGAAAAAAGTTAAAACAACTGATGCAGAACATTTTAGTCCTGAGGAACACAGCCTTTCCAACATGTAGAGAGGAAAAATGTCCATGTATAGGGGAAAATATGATCTCAGCATCCTTCTGGATTTGCCATATAGCCTTAACGTAGACAGTATCCGCTACCGTCCTCTGAATTCCATATCAAGACAGTGGAAAATCTATACCAGCACTGATTCTGTATGTGCGTCTTCAAGTTGCCTATGGATTTATAGCAAGCCCATGAATTTTTCATTTGGTTTTCTTAGGTAAGGAATATTCAGAGATGGTTTCGTCAGTTCCTTCACTGACACTGGATGGTGCTTATTTCCACTGTAGTGGACTTCACTGAACAAGATGAAATGTCTGGTACTTTTTATAAGTACCTTTTCCCAACTGTTTTATTAAATTTGTTGTGTATCTTCAAATAATTTCCAACTTATGGTGACATTAAGGCAAACCTATCATGAGGCTTTCTGGGACTGAGAGTGTGTGACGTGCCCAAGGTCACCCAATGGGTTTCCATGGCTGAGTGAAGAACTGAACTCTGGTCTCCAGGGTCATAGCTCAATGCTCAAACAACTACACCATGCTGGCTTTATGAAATCTACCTCAGCTTTACAGTACCTGTCTTGTACTCCAGTTCTTCCTGAAAACAGTGCTGTTCAGCTGCTATTTTTTCTATTATTTATGTATTTTTAAGTACTTTTGTAAGGATAGATAAACAGATGGATGGACAGGTAGGTAGGTAAACAGGTAGACAGACAGACAGAAGGATAGACGGAAGAATAGATAGACATACCAGCATGGAATCAGGGCATACTGGCTGAGGGATTCTGGGAGTTGTGTCTCAAAAAATACCTTTTCCAAGATAATATGACCTTCCTGTTAGCTTCCAGAAAAGTGTTCCTTGCTAGACTATTGCACAAAGGAACAACCTTGTAACATCTTAAAGACTACTAATTTTATATTAACTTTCATTTTTGTTGCCTACATTCCAAATCTTCATTTGTTCATATCTATTCCTATTTTTATTTCTTAGCTGTGGGGGCTTTTTTTTCCTTGTAGCAATAAAATGTTGTACATGTAGTAGACCACTGACAAAACAGTTTGGGATGCTGTATAATAATCATAAGGTTCTGGTTTGTTGTTGTTGCATAACTTAAAGTTGTTTCTGATTTATGGTTACCCGAAGCCAAACCTATCACAGGGTTTTCTTGGTGAGATTTGTTCGGAGGAGGAAGGATTTACCTTTGCCTTCCTCTGAGGATGAGAGAGTTTGACTTGCCTAAGGTCACTCAGTGGATTTCCATGGCTGAGCTGTGATTCCAACCCTGTCTCCAGAGGCATAGTCCAATGCTCAAACCACTACACCATGCTCCCCTCTAAAGCTGTGGCATTTTGTCTCTATTTCCAAATTATTCAATCCACTGTGAAGCTTTCAATAAACAGCTTGTCTCACTAATCACTCCAAATTAGCTTGGTAAAATAGAAATGTGAGTGTTCCACCACAGACTGAGTTGCTAAGTTGAGTGTGTAGTCACTGAATTTATTTTCCGAAGATCTGTTGGTTTTGCTTTGTTGGTTTTTGTGACAACAGAAAAGTAACACTGTCTCAGAGCTTGTAGAAGTTACTTTTTGGCACACATAACTGCAATCTGGTTTCAGCACCTTATATGGATACTGTTGTTGTTGGTTGTGTGCCTTCAAGTTCTTTCCAACCTATGGTGACCATAAGCCAAAACTATCACAGCATTTTCTTGGCAATATTTGTTCAGAGGAGGTTTGCCTTTATCTTCCTCTGAGGCTGAGAGTGTGTGACTTGTCCAAGGTCACTAGTGGGTTTCCATGACTGAGTGAAGATTTGAACCTTTGTCTCCAGAGTTATAGTCTAATGCTCAAACCATTATACAATCCTGGCTCTTACCTGGGTACTGTACTGTGGGCAAAACATCAACTACATAGGAAAAACAGGCACTTTCTACTAGCAGCTGCATACTTTCCTAGAACATTAGGTACAAAAGCTGAATTTTTGAGTCATAAAGTAAGTTTATTTCCTACTTTGAGTATTTATCTGTGTTAAAGAAAATGGAAAATAATAAGGCTTGGAAAAGTTACTTTTTTCTACAGTACCCAGATTTCCATAGCCACATGTTGCCTGAGGGATTCTGGAAGCTGTCGTCCTCAAAAGTAACTTTCCCAGGCTCTGGGTATGTCCAAAATGCTATGACTGCTGGACCGTTAATGAGAATCTTTCTCAGAAAAATGCCTCATATTACAAAATACTCAGCCTTCCATGCAGTGGTTAGAACACTTTATCCTACTGCTTATATTGGCCAATGTGACACTGGTTGAAATGTGACTGTTTTTACTGCCTATCTAGGCAACTGAACAAATTACAATGAAGCCTTACATGAAATGGGGTTTTCTGATATGCACTCTACCTCATGTTTGGATGATCAATTTATGTGGCACATCTTAGCATATTTCCCATCAAGTGATAAAAATCCTAAAAATCTGTTATCACGGTTATGGAAACTGGACAGAAAAAATAAATGTGTTGTATAGTTGCTAAAGACGGAACTGCAATTTCATTGGCTAACAGTTCAGTTCTTGGTGAAGTAACACACTTAGTAGATAGCCAGTAGAAAGTTTTGTTTTTTCCCTATGTTCAGAGCTTTTAAACCTTTTTAAATTCACACATGACTTCACATGCCAAATATCAAGACATATGTGAATTTGAGTAAATTCTTCAAAAATGCTGGGAAATTACATTATCAGCTCTCTGAACTGACCAAATTCAGTAGGTACAGTTATTCCTAACATGCAATGGAACATGTACCTTCTGGTACATTTACAGAGGAGGATGCTCTCAGTAGAAAAAAGAGGTGATGCTAGTTCAGCACCAAAAAACATAGTTGAACATGACCCAGATTTTTAAAGGGAAAACAAAAAATTTTCTACCCCCATTCAAATTGTTAAAATCTCAAGTTCTTTCTGTCCTGAGTATGAAGAAATTTCCTAAATTTTTATAAATTTTAGTAGACATTACTAAATTTTTAGTAGTATCTACTAAAATGAACAGGTTGCTTACCTGTAACTGTAGTTCTTCGAGTGGTCATCTGTGCCCTCACACATTAGGAGCTTTCGCGCCTGCGCAGTAGCGTTCGGAAGATTCTAGAGCGTAGTAGCTTTGCGGGAACCCCTACCACATGCCGGTACTGCTCATGCTCCTCCCGCCGAGCTACAGTCACTCCTCAGTTCTGTGGTCCACCGTAGAAACCTTGGGACCTGAAAAAGAGGGGATGGAAGGGCAGGTATGTGTGAGGGCACAGATGACCACTCGAAGAACTACAGTTACAGGTAAGCAACCTGTTCTTCTTCTTTGTGGTCTCTGTGCCTCACACATTAGGAGACTGTGTAGCTTACCGGTTGGATGGCGGGTCAGGTCCTAAAGAACGGAAGCCAACACCTCACGTCCAAACCGAGCATCTCTGCGAGACCGGCAGTCGAGCCTGTAGTAGCGTATGAAGGTCGATGGTTGAGACCAGGTCGCCACATGGCAGAGTTCATGCAAGTCAACTCCTCTCAGGAGGGCAGCAGATGTCGCCACAGCTCTTGTAGAGTGGGCCCAAAGAAAAGCTGGCAGAGGCTTCCTAGCGAGCTCGTACGCCAGCTGTATAGTCTGTACCACCCACTTGGAGAAGCGCTGGGTGGACACCTTGTGGCCCTTTCGACGTCTTCCATAGCACACAAAAAGGTGCGGGGTCTGTCAGAAGGGAACAGTCCTGTCCTTGTAAAAGGCAAGACCCCGACGAACATCCAAGGAGTGCAGGGACCGCTCCAACGGTGTCGTCGGGTCTGGGAAGAAAGTCGGCAGGATGATGTCCTGGCTGAGATGGAAACTGGACACCACCTTTGGTAAGAAAGAAATGTCCGGCCGGAGAACCACCTTGTCTCTGTGATAGATGAGGTAGGGCTCATCTATCCGCAAAGCTGCCAGCTCCCCTGCTCACCTGGCTGAGGTGACAGCAACCAGGAAGGCGGTTTGCATAGTAAGCAGCCTGTCGTCAGCAGACACCATGGGCTCGAAGGGCAATCTCGTCAGCTGCGATAGCACCAAGGATAACAACCATGGCGGTAGCGGTGGCGATACCGGCGGGTACAGGTGCTGCAGGCCCTTCAGCAGTCTTAATGGTATCGTTCCTGAAGAGGGATGTTGACGGGGACCGTGGCGGCTGGTATGCCACAATCTCGGCGAGATACACCTTTAGCGACGGGAAGGCCAAGCCCTGCTGTCAAAGGTGCAGCAGAAAGTGGAGGATGGTAGGCAAGGCTGCAGGTGATGCCGTGTCCCTTCTCTCTTCAGCAAAGGCCATGAAGTGCCGCCACTTATAGTGGTAGTTGTGGCATGTCGACTCCTTTCTGGCCGCTGTCAAGACATTGCCGATGATGGGGTTGGCTATGGCGATATCCTGCAGGCATGGAGGGCCAAGAGAGGCAGGTCTGGGTGGAGTACGAGGCCGTCTGAGTGGGACAGCAGGTCTGGCATCAATGGGAGCCTGAGAAGTCGGTCACGTGCGGCCTGGAGCAGGGGAGCGAACCAGTGCTGCCTCGGCCAGTACAGGGCCACGAGGACGATGTCTGTTCGGTTGGTGAGGATCTTGGATATCACTCAGCCAAGGAGGGGAAATGGAGGGAACGTGTAGAGGAGCCTCTCACTCCACTGGAACTGGAAGGCATCACCCATGGACCCTCGATCGTGACTGGCCCTTGAGCAGAACCGGCGACACTTTGCGTTCTCGCTGGTTGCGAAGAGGTCGATCGTCGGCTCACCCCAGCGGTCTCGGATAATCTTGAATGCCCTGTCAGAGAGGGACCACTCATGGTGGGAAGAAGTGTCCCTGCTGAGGGTGTCCGCCATGGTGTTCTCCTACCCAGTCAGGTGAACAGTCACTGGATGGATCCGTAATGGAATGCACCAGTCCCAAAGGTTGAGGGCGATGTTGAGGAGGGTGGTCAAATGAGTCCCTCCTTGCCTGTTGACGTAGCAGACCACCGTCGTATTGTCCATCAGGATCAGCACTGTCCGGCCCATCACGAGGTGGCGAAAAGCCCTCAGAGCCTTCCAAATGGTGAGGAGTTCTAGGACGTTGATGTGGAGGACGGTCTCGTCGTCGTTCCACCGGTCCTGGACTCTGAGTTCGTTGCAGTGCGCTCCCCAACCATAGAGGGACGCGTCCATCATCACCGTGGCCTGTGGTGCAGCTTCCTGAAAAGGCATCCCTGTGAGGAGGTGGTCGTAAGACTGCCACCATAGCAGGGACGGGCGGACCTGTGGCGGAAGTTGCAGTCGCAGCCTCTGGTCGTCCCTCCGTGGATTGAAGGCCCGGACAAACCAGTGCTGGAGAGGTCTCGCACGCAGCCTGGATAGGTAGGTCACGGTGGTGGTGGAGGCCATGTAGCCGAGGAGCTGCTGGATTCTCCTGGCTGACATCATCGGAGCATTGTAAGCTGCCAACGTGGCTCAACGTAGCGTTCACGCCCTGTCCATCGGTAAATAGGCCCTGGCCGATACCGAGTCCAGTGTGGTCCTGATGAAGTCGAGCACCCTTGCCGGCTTGAGGTGGAACTTCTTCGGGTTGACCTGGAGGCCCAAGCGGGTCAAGAGAGTCAAAGTTCAATGGATGTCGTCGTATAGTTTCTGCTTGCAGGACGCCACCAACAGCCAATCGTCCAGGTAGGGATAGATGGAAACGGCCTTCATCCGTAGGTACAATACCACCGGGGCCATGCATTTGTTGAAGACTCTGGGCACGGTGGATAGGCCGAACGGTAACACCTTGTACTGGTAGCAGGTGCCGTCGACCGCGAACCGGAGGTTCGCCTGTGCTGCGGGCGAATGGCGATGTGGAAGTAAGCATCCTGGAGATCGATGGAGGTGAACCAGTCCCCTCGACGAAAAGGCAGGATTGAGGTTAGCATGACCATCTTGAACCTTTTGGGGCGGATGTATTTGTTCACCCCTCTGAGGTCCAGGATGGGCCGTAGAGTTCCGTCGGTCTTCGGTACCATGAAGTTCCGGGAGAAGAAGCCGGTGTTGTTGGCTGAAGATGGAAGCCTCTCGATCGCTCCTTTCTGAAGCAAGGACTGGATCTCTTCCAGCAAGACTGAGCTTGCCGGGGTGGAATAGTAGACGCCTCGCGGTGGAATATCTTGAAATTCTATGGCGTAGCCAAGACGGATGATGGAAAGCACCCAAGAGTCCGTGGTGACGTGATGCCACTCCGCGAGGTGTCTTGCCAGGCTCGGTTGATCTCTGAGGGCCGGTGGGAGGCTGAAGGTCGGGTGCAGCGGTGGCCCGCATGGGTGATCAAAACCTGGACTTAGTGTCAGATGAAGACTTCTTAGACGACGTCAGCGGTCGTCACCTGAAAGGTCTTTGTGCTGATGACGTTGACGATGGCCGGGACTGTCCAGATTGTGCAGACCTCTGCTGGAAAGAGGAGGCTGAGGACCTGCACCAGGCCTGGTGTGAGCTGGAGGACCAATGGACTTGGGACTGTTGGTGGATCCCCATTTTCTTGGCCATTAGTCAGGCCTTGACAATGGAGTCCACAGTCTCATCTGTGGTGGAGTTGAACAACCCCTGACCATCAAAGGGGAGGTCCTCAATCCACTTCCGGCTGTCCTCATGTAGCCCGGACGATTGCAGCCAGGCGTGTTGACAGAGCGCAACCGAACCTACCATCACCCTCGAAGCGTCCTCCACAGCGTGCTTCGAGGAGATTATTTGTTGGTTAGCTATCTATATCGCCTCGTTGTACAGTTGGCTTGCGGTCAAGCGGTTCTCCTCCTCCAGGATCGCTGCCAAGAGAGGGGCGAACCGGTCAAGGATGTTCCGCAGGTATGCCGCAATGCAAGCCTGCGTGTTCGACACCCTGATGCTCAGGGAGCAGGCGGAGTAGAACCTCCTTCCAAAAGCGTCCACCTTGCAACCTTCGCAATCCGGCGGAGTCGTATGCACCCTGTTGCCTTCCTGGGCCGACTCAACAACGATCGAGTTCGGTACTGGATGGCTGAAGAGGAAGTCCAACTTCTCTTTCTGCGTCCGGTACAAGTGCTCCAGTCTCTGAGGTATGGGCTGAGCCATCGCCGGTTTAGCCCAAGGCTGTTTCACGGCCTTGAGGAGCTTCGGCAAAATCGGCAGTGGAGCGGTGGCCTGCTGTTTAGTCTCCACATAAGAGAAGATGGGATCGTCGTCCTCCAGCTCTGGCTCAGTCACCTTGAGGCCCAAGGTCGCTGCCATACAGAGCAAGATGGCCGAGAACTGCTGGACGTCCTCTGGCGCCGACTCCGGTATAGGGTCCCCGAAGCCCAGCTGTGGTGACTCATGAGAGGCTGGAGTAGAGTCCGAAGACTCTTTGCCAGATTCGTAGTACTCAGAGGATGAAGTCTGAGATCTCTCGGTCACTCACTCCTGAGATGGGTCCTTGGATGCCCTTCGAGGGAGCTGATGTGCCGCCTCAGCTAGAGTAGCTGCTGTCGTTGCCACTGCCATCGTAGTTGTTTTTGCCACGGTGGTAGTCCTCAATGTAGCTGAGGATTTCACCGGGAAGACCGCCGACCTCACCATTTTAGTCGCTACGGTCACGGTCGTGGCCTGGTGGGCTGGTCGCGTCGAGGCCGTTTCCACCTGTTACCCTGAAAACTGGGGGTCCCACGAGGGGCACCCGACTTTGCCAATTAAAAAGATCAAGATGGGGAAATTAGAACTCAGAGCACTGGCTTGACATGCGAGAGGCAGGATAACTTAGCGAGACCTTGTAACCCAACGTCTACAGCTTCCGGGCAATGAGCAGGCCAGGTTACAATGATAACAACTTTATTAAACAAAAGCAAGGTAAATCAAACACACGCACGCTAACTAACTAAAGGAATGAGGAAGAGAGACTTGGGGGAACAGCGGGTGATACGACACCTGATTGCGATGTCCTGCAGAATCTGGAGCGATGAATGATGGGGCTCAGTGGTGGGTGCTAAGAGGAACTCTTGAATCAATCAGCAGAGAGTCGGGATGGCAGTTCAAGGGGAACCATTGAGGTCCCAAAATGGGGACTTTTTATAGGGTGAAACATGCCTGGCGGCTATGGCAAATCAAGTAGGGAACAAAAGAGTTTTGGCGCTAGACAAAAAGATCTGGTGAGGTCACTGTTAGCAGGATCGGATTAACATTGAAAGACAAAAGAGTGGCCGGTGAGCTGATGGCCTTCTCCAAAGGGGTGGTTTGGTGGGAAACCGCGCCTCTATTGTGGAGTAGGGGTATGGGTGTCCCCTGAAGCTACGTGAGGCTTGGGAAATGTTGGCTTGAGTGAGGAATGGAATTTGAACAATTAGTCAGCTGCAGCCAGTACGTGCTTGTTTCAGAAACCAACCCAAACACATGCAGCGGGGCCGCCGAGCGTGGTCTAGCCAGGGCCAAATTAAATGATATCAAAGCAATATCAGGGAGTCCCTTCCTGGGTCCCATAGCCGTCATAACACATTGGCCGGGTCGCAGTGGAGATAACCCTTGGTGGAGGCGACACAGCTCAGTAATGCGGTGAAGGCTCTTTCGATCTCCGATAACGGGGCGATGGGGAGCGACTGTAGGAGCACTTATACCGGCGATGCTCCCTTGGTGAATGACTACCCGGAGTGGCAGTACCTATGAGCCTCTCAAGTCAGTGAACGAGATCGACAGGCTTCTCTTGCTGGCGATCGAGAATGCCTGTGAGGCACCCAACGCCTGGAGTCGGAATGGTACCGATCCCGGTACGATGGAGAGTGGGAACGGTAAGGCGCTGGCCGCTCTCTCCATTCAGACTCATGGACGCACCTGGCGATATGAGAGGCTAAGGTGTAGTGTGAGTCGGAGGAACGGGGGTGCGGATCGTCATGCACCTCCCAGTTCCGGGGAGATGGCAGCCTAACTACCCGCTCCAGGGAGCGGGATACACTTCTGCCTGAGGCCGAGCACTGCCTGGGTGAGGCCGGATGGTACTCCATCTCCTGCTCTCGTCAGTTTGCCGATGTACAGTGACTCGATGTGTGCTCAACCGCCGTTAACACAGGCGGGTCCTCCAAATGTGAGGTGGGCTGGTCCTCTTGGGGCAAGTACTCCACGAACTGCTTCTCATCGGACAGCTCAACGACCTTGCCGTGGTCCGACGGCTGCTCCTGTTCTTCCACGATCTGAGTCAGGGGCGGAGT
Source organism: Ctenosaura bakeri (assembly GCA_948474755.1). NCBI lineage: Eukaryota > Metazoa > Chordata > Lepidosauria > Squamata > Iguanidae > Ctenosaura > Ctenosaura bakeri. Next base: position 244,535 of record CAOLHI010000151.1, read on the forward strand.
CGGAGGACGGGCCTCCTGAGGTGGGGAGCGACATTTCTCCTTCCTCTTTTTCTTCTTCTCCTTCTCCTTCTCCTTTGCTCCTTCTGAAGCAGGACACTTCTTTTGCGCCGCAGTCAGCGGCTTAAAAGACACAGAGGTCTTCTCGGTTGCAGGAGTCCCCTTCGATGTCTTGGCCACCGCCAACAACTTGGGGATCCTTGGGAGACCTGAGATGGGCATCCTCGATGTCGATACCGAGCCCAATACCGGCGGAGTGGACAGCAGGGCAGCCGCCGCTGTCATAGATGGTACGGTCGGTCTCGGTGCCTCCAACATCGTCACACGTGGAGTCACTTCCCTCGCCCTCAGCGACTGTTCCCAGCAATAGGACTTAAGTCGCAACGATTGATTACGGAGGGTTTGGGAAGTAAACTCATGACAAATGGGGCAAGACCTGGTGTTATGGGTCTCGCCCAAACAAAAGAGGCACTCCGAATGTTTGTCGGAGAGAGCGACCTTCCGCCCACACGACAAGCACTTTTTGAAATGTGCAGACATAGAATGGAGAAGTTTAGAGTTCAAGAAAAAGACGAAAACGACGAAGAAAAAAGGGAGAAGAAAATCCAAATACCAAATCCGAAGTCCGAAACCCGTAAGAGAAGCCAAAAACCGATCCAAAGTCTGAACAAACGCCAAGCCAAAGACAACCACAAGGAAGAAGCCAAGAACCTTCCGTTGGCAACGGCGGACGAAAAAGAACTGAGGAGTAACCGTTGCTTGGCGGGAGGAGCATGCGCAATACTGGCATGGGGGAGGGGTTCCCGCCAAGCTACTAAGCTCTAGAATCTTCTGAACGCTACTGCGCAGGCGCGAAAGCTTCTAATGTGTGAGGCACAGAGACCACGAAGAAGAACCCAGCTTCTACACAACCATTAAAGGGTCAGATCCCTGTCCCTTATTTCACATGGCATTATAAAAATTATTGTGATAACACATGTGAAGCTCTTTGAACACAGAAATGCTTTATTGTTATTATGAGAAGTAAAGAGTGTTTTCACATTCCTATTAAGCACCTATAAAAAGCTCTGCCCGGGATCCATTTTAGCATTTTTTCATTAAACACCATATAAGATACTTCTATACTTTCAGTATTCAGCTTTTTCGACAAGTATATTGTTCATTATTTACCTGTTTTGGGCCTAAGAAAGAAGGTATGTATAATTTTTTTTAAAAAAATGGAATTAAGAAGAGCCTTAGATGCAAATTTATACTAAAAACACTGGCTGCCCTTGGGAAACTGCTCTGATTCAAATATGCCTTTAAATATTGTAGCTTTTCAAGATTGCTGTTTTTGATGAAGTATTGTAATTAGGAGCACATTTCTAAATTTCTGCTTATCACAGTACATTTGTTTCTATAATTGTGATACAATGGGAAATTCAGTGCTCAATTGCCCCTGAAACTCATTCTCTTCTCCCTTGGCAGTAGCCAAGTAATTCCTGGCCTTTTCTAGTGACATATAACATTTTAAACCTACATTTCCATATTAACCTTGTAATGCTTTTATACTTTTTCAGAAGGAAGAGCTGCATGGCATGCAAGGTTAATGAAGGAAGACAGGAATACCCTATATGTCGAAGAGGGAGCTCAGAAGTGAAGGTGAAGTGGAAGTAAACTCTCAGATCTCCATCTCTTGCTCTTTTGGCCTATGAAACATTAGAACCTATAGGTCATGTACTTGCCAAAACTAATTACAGGGTAAAAGTGGCTAGATTATATTGTATGGCCTTGACCCTGGAACAAGGTAATTTACAAATTCAGCCTCAATTAATATTTTTATGAATTGCTAAGGAATTGGCAAAACCACTTCTGAGTATTCCTTACTAAAGAAAGCCCTATGGAATTCATGGGGTAACCAAAAGTAGACAGGCAACTTGAAGGCACGTAGACATACACAGAGTCCAAATACAATCAACTCTCCACATTCGCTAGGGTTAGAGACACAGGACCCCCACAAAAATGGAAAATTCATAAATATTCAAATCTGTGTGTATCTGTGGGAGTGGGGGAAAGGCATGGTGGAGAGAATGGGCAGCCAGGGTCCAAACCAGGTCAGGGAAATTAGAGGGAAAGGGGGTGGGCCAGCATGTTGCTACCAAAATGTGGGTGACTCATTGGTCCACTCATGATGCCAGTACCTCCATTAAAAGTGGGGAACTATCAGCTCAAATTAGGAGGCCTGTGAGAGGGAGGTAACTTAACGTGATCTTTGGCAATAATGTTTACAGGGTCTTCTGCAGGGAAGAATCAGCCAGAGATTCAAAAGTAAACTAAAATGTGTTTTATTGAGAGAAATTCAGTCACACACACACATAAGATCAAAACAGTCATGTCCTCACACAAGGCTAACTGAAGGAAAAAGGAGGAAAGTTTAAGATAGTGAGATTTTAGGGTAAAATGGGCAATTATTAGCAATCCAGACGAGTTGTGATGAAGCAGTGATATGGCTTAGACTTACATCTAATGGCAGTACACAACTGGTAATCAAAGTGAAGAGTGATGTTCAGCAACTGGTGAACTGCGAAGTTAATTAGTCAAAATGGAAGGTTTTTATACTCCATTTCCCTCCCTGAAGAGGTATGAGTTAATTGTTTTCTGGCAGGGGAAACAAGAGAGTTCTGGAATGGACTGATTATCTCAGTGTCTTGGTTGGGTAATGTGACTGGGGAAGGTTTTGGTAGAAAATGCACACAGCAGGCATGCTTGCCTGCTTCTCCTGGACAGCTTCTTTGACTATTGTTTTCTGAGTTGGGCAGTTGATAGGATGAGCTTAAAGTCATTAAGTCAGGCTTTCCCAGCTAATCCACAAACTTCTGATCTGACCAAGCTGAAGTCAACTCTGACCTACTTTTGCACATCTTCTCAGCCAGCATCCCTTCTCCACATGACCTTTCAGCCATAAGTGTATATAAATTAATTTCATGCCAATTAATATTTGCCAATTAGACCATATCAAATGTGGAGGTATACAACTGCTAACAGGCATGATGGCCCTATACTTTCTCACACACACCCATCTCCTTCATCAAAAGAGGTTTTGAGAAATCACGCTGTGTTCTATCATTAGCTGTCCTGGCAGGTGCTGGTGACAGTGGTGGAATAGGTGGAAGACCAAAGGTGCGTTTTTAAAGGGTTGTGTAGCTTGATTGGAGCTGCCAAGAAGGATGATTCTTCCAGAAGAGAAGCACCTGGGGGCACAGGGGTTGGAGAAACCCACAAATAATCAAATCCGTGAAAGTCAAATCTGCAAATGCGGAGGGCTGACTGTATTCTGCTCCTGGAATGACATGAATAATAATCAATACTGGAAAAAAAAAAACCTCAACTCATATTTACTATTTCACCCCAAGAAATAAATAATATCAAAAAGTATTATGCTTCCATTGAAATCCTTTTTGGTTTCAGTGAAGAGCCTTGTATCCTACAGCTGCCATTTTCAATCAGATGTAGTTTCAAAAAAATACCATCAACATTAGTGAAACATTGACTTAAATGAAGTCATAATAGAACTTTGTTTACCATACCCTCTGACATTTCATAAATAAAAACTGAGACACATGTGGCCAAGCAACACTGCAGTGTGGCCAAGATAGCAAATGTTATTAATGAGAAAGAACACAAAATCTAGAAGAGGCCTCAGCAGTTTGCTTTTGCCTGAGCCTACAAAGAAGGACAAGATTCCACCCCCTTCTCCTCTGCTGAGTTCAGTGCAACCTACTATTGCATTTGAACTCAGTTTTACCAGCTGAAGTAAGATGAGGATAAAGGGTGAAAGTGGGAGGAGAAGAGAGAAGCTGGGACACTGTAAAAGCAGCTAAAAAAGTGGAACAGAAGACTAATCAGGATTGTCCCTGCTGAATCATGACAGGATGGACTCAGCTAGAATCGATTTTTTGTGCTACATAAGTTTCACAGAGGGTTGCCTGATATATATATATATATTTTTTTTGGAAAAGATTCATGTGCCTGTGTTACATACAACAGCTACAGGCTTCTCCTGCTCATCTGACAGATTAGGCACCAGAGTACTATCAGAAAACAGAAATAACTGAAAAGCGGAACCCATCTACTTCAGGGATAATGAAGGACTTACAGAGGCTCACTTGGGACTGGCTGTGCACTGTTTGTAAAGTCTCTCAGGTGGCTTGGTGCCTTTTCACCTCCTCTGAGCTCACTTTGCAAGCAGTGCATGCACAGTCCCAAGCAAGTCTCCATAAGCAAGAAGAGATGAAAGAGTGAACCCTACATTGAATTAATGGAACTTGTCCTTAATTTGGAGGTTTTAAAAGGGTGAGTCGTCAGATAACAGGGTGTCAAAAGGTGGAGGTTAACTGTAACTGAAGCTTTTCCTAATAGGGATAAATTGTTGGTAGAAGCAAAATAAAGTTCCCATACATATTCAGTAGTTTTGCAGGCATGAGGGTTTCTTCATGCAGGATCAAAATCTGGCAACCATATATTGAATGTATGTCCCACCGTTAGCCAGAAAGAGAGATCGCACCAAATGGAAGAGTGCCTTTATTTCATTGCTGGATGGCAAGACCCTACCTCAGTGGCAGGGGTTCACCCAGAAATTGGTGAGGAGGGGACCTCCTTGCTCTGTCTGTGAGCTCTCCATGGTATGTGCTCACTTTGTATTAGGGCAAGGGGTGAGCAACTGATGCAGGTCTGGGGCACACCTCTATGCCTTGGGACTCTCCAAGTGTTGCATGAGCTACTGAAAAATAAAACAACCTCCTCATAAGAGTGGTCAGAAATTCATTTCAGGTTCTGAAAAATTGGCATTTTTAAAAAATATTAGTGCAGAGAGGCCCTGAGATCTATTTAAAAAGGTAAATTGTTGTGCCCGGAGGCTTCCAGGAGCAGCATATCACTCTCTGTTTTGGCCATTGAAAAAGTTTAAGGATTCTCTAGGTGTCACAGGCAACAAAAACACCCTTGAGGGAAGACATGCAGAGCTAGGATCACAAGTTGCTCACCCACCAGATTATGTCTATGAAAGCCTCTTGTAATGAAGGAAGATAAACTCTGGAATTTATTGGCTGGACTATATCGTTCCAGATTTCAGACAAAGGATTTCATTTTGGGATGCTCTCCTACAGTGGAAGGCAATTAGGAAAGGGGGAAAAAAAGATCACATCACAAATGGATTGACTAAATCAAAGAAGTCATGGTACTGAGCTTGCAAGACCTAACCAGGGTAGCTGATAACTGGGTTTTTCAGAGAAATCTCATTCATAGGGTCATCATAAGTCTAAATTGACTTCATTGGCAAATAACAACTCTCCCTCATACACACACACATATACATACACACAGAGAGACATACACAAATACATACAGAGAGCGTGAGAGAGAGTAAGCTGCTATTAGCCATCCACTACATTGTTTATTTATCAAGAAATTTATTTACCAATAAACTCCCATGCAGGGGGATTTATTAATAAATTTTCTGCTCATGAACAACATCTGATGGCACAAAGGTTTCTTAAATAGGGGGCTATGTTGTCGACAACATATAAAATTCCTTAATCAATATTCTCCCTTTGCCACTGCTCACAGTCAAATGCTGCTGCTTCTTCTGGAGAGAATGTTTAAAATAAACATAGGAAAAATCCCTGTCTCCTCTCAACAACAAAATCCTCAAACACATCTGGAACTAAAACCTAAAATGTCATTTTCAAAGGGCTAGTATTGGGGAGAATAGAGTTAGGACAATATAAGGGATTCAAAATAAGGGAATCAAGGTGGGAAAACATTGCTTATAAATACTGTGAAATGTGGCTTTTAAGAAAAATCAATATTTTTTATATAAAATATTTACCGATCTTGGATTAGAAACCCATGTGGCCCAGTTACAAAGGTAAATTATCTTTTCAACAAGGAACAGTATTTTCCCACAACCTTTGTAAGGTACCAGTATATAGCTATGCCATCTTTATGTTGTTCATGGTTTTCTAGTTCCCATAAGTGTGGTGTGTAATTTAAACCTACATGTGACTGACTGACTTAATTCTCTCTCTGTGCTACTTGTGCATTACTAGGAGCAAGGGGCTGTGCTGACTGACTAGAAATGCATATGCTTCTTCACATAAATCACTTCTGTCTGTGACAGTGTACTTTCAGTTCAGATTTGCTATGCACTTGAGCATAATCATGCCTGGAACAGGCCTTAGGCTTAAATGAACAAGGGTGCCAAGGCTTCCCCTTTCTTCAAAGAACTAAAGAAATTTGGGGCATGCCTACCAAATATGCTCAGTGGTGCATATTTCTATGCAAAGGTAGTTTCTCCTTTCCCCCTAATAATGGATAGCTTCTGCCTTTCCTAGCTGTATGTACTTGCATTTTCCAAAAAGGAAGAATCTAGGACCATTCACATTGTTCTCTGGAGAAGGAACAACACACCATTGTAAGTTTCTCCTGTGTTAGTAATGCCACTACTAGATTTCTTCTATGCAATCACATCAAGCCTATGTATATCTGTGACCATACCAAAGAAACACTTCAACTAGAGTAGAACTGTTATTGATTTACCATTCAGCAATTGATTCAGTGGATTTATTCTAGTTGGGGCCACCTTTTGAATTTAAGCTGGGTTGTTAATTGTACAGCCCTCCAGATATTGCTGAACTGTAACTTCCAGCAGTCGCAGCCAGCATAGCCACAGGTGATGAATGCTGAGTGTAGAAGTTCAACAACACTGAAGGACTATACAATTCCCACCCCAACCTAAATCCAACAGGTAGTCCCAACTGGAGTAGACCCAATGAATCAATTGTTGAATGATACATCAATTGCACAATTCTCATCCTGCTTTAGGCCTTTATGTGATCTGGGCATATTCACATATGGTGCACACAACCCCACCAATTCTTGTGACTGTGTCATTGCTTTTTGAAGATGCCATGATTAGTGGAGTCACTGCAGCCACATGAATAAGGGCAAGCATGTGCTTTTAGATCATGCTGTTCAGACTACACTTCTTTTCAGTGTCAGCTCAAAATCAGCAGTGGAAAAGAATGTGTTGGATTCATCTGTCGATGACAGTGGTCTTTTCATACCCTCCCACAAGAAGAAACTCACCTCACCTTGAGAATTCATGCTTGCAAGTCTAACAGCATGGGTGGCCAACTATGGCAGAGTAGGGAGCTGGATTAGCACCTTACAAGAACTTGAAGGACCCACACGTACACTGGACCCCCACTGCAAAAAAAAAATATTGTTTTGCCCCAAATGTCCTCAATGCAGCATGGGGGCATTTTTGCCATGTTTTTGTTGCAAGCAAAGAGGAATCAACACTTGTATAGAAATGATTAATGAGAGGGAATTCTTGAGAATATGGCTGCCTTTTGTTTCACCTCTCTCGTTCAAGACTTGTTGCTGCCTGCCTGCCTGGAAAAGTCACTTCCCCCTTCATCTCAGGATGTCTTACGTCCGTTCAGGAGAGCCAGCTTTTAGGAATTTTAGGCAATCTTCTTTTGTCTCCTTTCCTATTCCAAGATGGATTTCCTGAAATAATAAATATTACATCCCCCCCCTTTTTTTTTAACCTTCGCACTGCACTTTGTTTGAAACAGATGCCAAATAATCCTACACTTCTTAGGCCCCCAAGCCATTTTTGGCCCAGGAAAAGACTTTTCAGAAGTCACTTCTGGCTTATTTCCTATTTTGTTTTTTGTTTTTTTTAAAAAATGACTGTCCTTTGTTATGATAAAAATATGGTGAAAATTTCACCTCTATAAAAAAAAATGCTAGGCCTCAAAGACCTAGGCCCTTTTCGCATGGCATTTGCCATGCGAAAGGACACCTAGAGCGTCGCGCAATTATGAGCAGCGATCTGCACGAAGCACTCACAATTGCGCAATGCTCCAGGGGCTGGCAGGCGCCGATCGCACACTTTTTCATTTCTGGCTGAAAGTCGAAAATAGTGTGCGATCGCACATTGCTCCTGGGCCCGTCGTGCACTTACCTGGCATGCAGAACCTCAGGAGCCGTGCCAGTCACGCTTCCTGCCCCAGCGCAGCCTGGGAAACTCCCAGGCTGCACTGTGGAAGGAAGAGGTGGGGCTCTCACCTGAGCAGGCAGCTTGTGCGGAGCTGAAGCAGCAGGGACATGAGAGCTTTTTGCTGGAGGCTGCTCGCGCAATCCCCACACCCCAGCACCAGAAAAAGGTAAGGTATGGAAAGGGCCATAGATTCAGAGCAGGCTCAGTGTGAATTAGACACATCCTGAGGAGAATGGCTTGGATCCAATGAAATGTATTCCTTAGCACTATTATAGGGGACAAAACCAAGCCTGATTATATACCTTGTATCTCCTTCAACACTTTATTGTCCTGTTTACCTTCATAATGGGAAAGGAACGTGTGACCTTAAAAAGGCTTCAAGATGCTTTAAAAACTCCCTTTCTGAAACAGGAGGGGAAAAACCCTCTTCTTGCAGTAGGCCTGAAAAGTGTGTCAGTGTGATGTCACTTCCAGTTACCAAAAATGTTAGCTGTGCCAGTGACCTGCAGTCCTTTAGAGGATCCCCAAATTGGGGGGTACAGATCACTGGTATGTGTGTTTGTGGTAGCTCCATTTGATATGGGGCTCTCCAAACTATTTCTAAAGCTGTTTTGAAAGACTCTGTGAGAATATACAAATGTATGCAATCATTCTTTTCATGCAACCCCTCCCCCATATTAGGTAAGTTTAAGAAAACAAGCAGCCTATATATTGTCTCATAAAAAGCCTCAAACATTACTACAAGTCCTGAATGTAGCTTGTTCAGTTTCTCCTTTCTTGTTTCCTATATTCAATCATTACTTTTTTATCAAGATATAAACCACTCCTCCCTTCTTGCTGTGTTAATTCAGCATTGCCCATGACACTGTCTTCCACAGAGAGTCTGGATGCACTGTGTGTGCCATTTAAAGCTTAGCAACATTAGATTATTCTTCTACAGAAACCATGATAATATTAATCTTTTCCTCAAGTTGTTCTCCAAGACAATGCAATACTCTTTCCATAAAGTGCACAAAATGTTCTTATCAAACATTTCATTAGCCAGATGCTTTACTCCTTTGAAAACTCTATTTACTAAGTTCTCCATGTACCTATAAAATAGGTATAGACACAGCTTCCAATTATGTGTATGCCTGACTTGCATTATATACATACTAGCTTCCTCAGTACTGTGAAGTTCTGAATACTGCCGAATTTCTCTTTCAGGTTTGGGACTACATAAAGTTGGCAAGGTTCATAACAGTATTAATTGTCACAGTCAGCATTTTCTGGATTTAACTGGCCTCACTGCTGCCTAGCAGTTCACTTACAGTTTTGCATACTGAAGTGGCTATGTATCTGAAATTCTGTACAGCAATTTGTGCATCTGTGTTCCAGACCATCGGCCCACATACCTCAAGTAGGCCTTCCACCTTCAAGTGAAGTTGTGGATGCTGTTCCATCTCCAGTGTTGAAGCCTGATTGAAATGGTTGAAATGGCCAGTGTGCTGTAGTGGTTTGAGTGCTGGACTACAACTCTGAAAGACCAAGGTTCAGATTGCAGCTCATCTATGGAAACCCACAGGGTGGCTTTGGGCAAGTCACATTCTCTCAGCCTCAGAGGAAGGCAGGATGGCAGTGAACAGGAAATAGGCAGCTTCAACGTCCTTTACAAATTGGAAAACCAAGATAGCAGAGTAGTGCCTTGAAGTGGGGTGGGAATAATGGAGCCATCCAGATGTTGATGGACTGGAAGCCCCAGCAATCCTAACCAGTAAAACCTATAGTGGAAATGGTAACCTAACAATATTTAGTGTATCATCTGAACCCCACATTGCAGTTAATCTTAACTATGGAGAGTGCAAGCAAGTTTTATAAACTGTGGTTTGAAATTAGCTTATTTTCACTGTCTCTAATTAAGATTAGCCAAATTTGTATGATACAGCATGCTGCGGTTAATGAAATACGTTAGTGAAAGCTTTCAACCCCTTCACATGACTGGGGGAAAAGGGGGGAAGTGAGCCTGAAGTGAGCCTGAAGTGAAGCTGGACTCATCCTCATACCATGAAACTATAATTTGGTGTTACTGTGTATTCAAACCACCAACTATCTCAAAAGAATATTTGGATAACCCTCCCAGTCTCAACAGCATGGAAAAATTAAACTGGTGATATTCCAGAGATCTCCTCTTTTTGTGACTATTACTTCAGCATGCTAGTTTAATTTCTGTCTTCACTAAAATATGTGAGCCTGAGTAGAGAAAGACAAAGATGGCCAAGTGTTTATTCACCGTACAATGGTAATTGATGGCTCTTCTGAATTTCTCCTTATCTATTATGGATAAGCAAGCAGATCTTCATAGAACATCCCCAGTCACAAGAATCTTCTTGGTTCACATCAGTTTGTAAAAACATCATCTAGTACTATTATTATGCATATCACTGCTGTGAATCTACTGGATTTTAATGTCTTAGGAAAAAATTCTGCTCCAGAGCTATTCAAGATGCTGAACTTACTTGGGGGATAGGGTTGTTCAGCCTGTATGGCTCTTTTACACTTTGAACTAGCCTTAGTTGTTTCCAGGGGTAGTCCTAGCATTAGGCAGACAGAAGCAGTCACCTCAAATGGCAGGTGCTGGGTGGTGTGAATGGGGTAGCAGTGGTAACCCACTAACTGTTCTGCTTGGTAGGATGACAGAGCTCTGTGTTCCAGACAACCTATCCACACACTCTCAAGTAGGCCTTCTGCCCTCAAGTCAAGCTGAGGATGCTGTCCCATCTCTAGTGCTGAAGCCAGATTGAAATGGTTGACCAGCAGACTTCTATATTTAGAATGGTAGAGAGGGGGAAGTAAAGTTTCTTAGGCTGGTCTGGCCATATCCAATGGAACTATCATGTCACTTCTTCTATAATTCAGTGGGAGTGATGCAGCTATTATGATATTGAGTGGGATATAAATAAATAAATAAATATTAAGAGGTTGTGTTTTTTTTTTACAGAAAAAATCGCCTTCAAACTCATAGGAAATGTCAGATATGAAATGTAGTATATCTTTGAAAAGTGCACAAAAACTTTTCCTACTTTACTCAGCAGGGAGAAACATTTGAAATGGCATCTTCTTGCATATGAGAAAGAATAAACAAAAATTTACAGCCCAGCTTAGGCCCTTTTTGCATGCTAGTCATGTTGCAAAATGGCCTTGGGAGCATCACGTGATTGTGAGGACCTTTTCACATGATGTCTTCACAATCGTGCAACACTTCCAAGGCCAGTAGGCAGCGATCATGCATTATATCATTTTCGGCTTGTTGCTGAAAATGATGCACAATTGTGCATCCCTCCTGAGCCTCACATGCACTTACCTTGTTTGCGGAGGCTCTGGAGGCATGGCCATCGCGCTTTCTCCCCCAGCACAGTCTGGGAAAGTACCCGGCTGCGCTGCGGAAGGAAGAGGCAGAGCACTCACGCTTCCTTCTGGCCAGCACAGAGCTGGTGCAGAGGAGAAACAGAAGGGATGCAAGTGCCTCTTGCAAGAGGCTTCTCGCATGATCCCCTTGCACCGATGCTGGAAAAAGGTGAGGTGCAAAAAGGGCCTTAGAAAATGGCAAAAAAGAGAAGAGAAGATTCTGAAAAGTGTTTTGAGAAGAGTTAATAGAGGACTGAGTAAAGGACTGGGGAGACCTATTGAGAGAGAGAAGAAAGGAAACCCCTCTGGAACAGCATGTTTCTGATAGGATGGGTGTTAGTCTCACAATAGTTTGGAAGTCTGGCTGTGACAGGGTCTGAATCTACAGCTGTGTGTTACCCAAAGACTGCATGACTAGAGATAAACCTGAAAGATTCTGATATCTCTCACCTATGGGCAAGTATCTATGGACTCCATGAGCTTTGCCTTGAACCAGGAAGGAAGGAAGGACACATGCAGTTTACTAGCCATTAACTGTTTATCTACGGTAAGAGCCAAAATAAGAGCCCTTAGTGCATTCATTGGTGGGATCACACATAGTACATGCCTGGAAATGTTGTTTTAGCTGAATGCATTTCTTCTTTACATGAACACAATCCAGAAATGTGGGGCAAGTGTGACTCACTTTACAACATCAGTGCAACATTGTTGGCTTATCTGATGTAGTGAAAAACATGTGGGCAGAAGTCCACATGTTGATCAGGTGTCAGATCTTTTTTTGAACATCTGAAGAATCAGCAAAAAGGCAAACAGCACACTGCCCAGTTGATAAGTATCATAGTAACAACAGAAGTTAACGGTTAACTTGAAGAGAAGGGGGAGGTCATAGCAAATCATTAAAACCTCTTCTCTCACTCTTTTTTAAGCAAAACACTTGACAATTTCTCAGTGGCTGACAACAGCAAGTCCACAGCTCACAGGTTGTGCAGACCTTTTCCTGGATTGCACAAACATATATCTAAGTTTTTGTTCTATGTCTCTAGCAGGTTTGCTAATGCTAGTAAAATATATTGAATCCTTGTATTTTAAATCTAATTCAACAACTGGAGTCAGGGCAGGTTCATCACTTTTCTGTTTCCATTTTTAGCTAGCATACTGAAGTTCCTATATGACAGACCCCTTCACTCCCTCAAAATAGAATAAAACATTATAGTTACATGTTCCTTCACCCTAAATTAGGCAGTCTGGTAAAATGACACACAGTAAGAGATTTACAGGTTACAATCCTTGAATAAGGAAATTACAAAGGAAGGGTAGAAAGAAAAACTACTCACTATAATGTATTGGCATTATATTCACAAATTCATAAGCAGAAGTGTGAACAAAGATACTAGCTTCATTGTGCACTACATATATTGATATAAGAGCCCTCTCTATTGTACATATAACAAAAGGAATCTTTGCAGAGAGAGTTTTGAAGGCTACCATCTCCTTCAAAAGATGAGGAATTATAGCTCAAGGAGGTCTGCAAGAGGGGGGTAACCATGGAACGTTTTCACCTGTGCATACCACTACTAACTGTAGGACACTAGTTGAGAGTCAAAAAGAATGTTTTTATTGGCGTAATTCACACACACACACGCAAGCAATCAAACAGTCTCATGAACCACACAAGGCTAGTGAAAGTAAAGGAGAGAAAGGCTGGATAGTGAAACTTTTCAGGTGAAGTGGGTGATAATTACTGTTCCAGAAGAAGGAAATTGAAGTGAGATGGCTCAAACATGAGATTTAAGGGTAGCTCAGGGCATGAGTATTGGGAAGCAAATGGACAGAGTGACATGCCTATGTGTGATCAAGGTGCTAAAAATTGTAGGGTTTGGAGTCAAGGTTTAAATACGCTTTTTCTGTCCTGAAGGGAATTGTTTTCTGACAGAGCAGACAAAAGGAGTCTGGAAAGTTCTGGTTGTCTTTGTAGTATAATTGTGCAGCATGAAAGGGACCAAAGAGAAGGGAAAGCAACAACAAGCAAAGTGAAATGTCATCATTTTCTCAGTAACAACAACCATTTTTTAATTACTTACCCACCTCTCTCCATGGCTCAAGGTGGGCTACATCATAATTTAAAATACAGCTAAAAACACATTAAACCATTTAAAATACATTAAAAATATTAATTTAAAATTAATAGTTAAAAATTGACCGGGTAGGCCTGCTGGAAAAGATAGGTCTGTAGTACTTTTTATATTCAGGCAGCATGTTTTGCTGTCAAATCTCTTTGGGCAGGCCATTCCACAGTCTAGTGACCATTGCCAGTCTAGCCCTGGCTGGTTTAAATAAATGGCCCCCAGAAGACCTGAGTGTACAGGCAGGTTGTGTGGAAGGAGGTGAACTTGGACTCAAACCATGTACGGCTTTAAAGGTAATAACCAATACTTTGCACTTTGCCCAGAAAGTAATTGGCAGCCACTGGCGTGATTTCGATATCGATGTGATATGCTCATTCCTTGATGTACCTGTAACTGATCTGGCTGCCACAATTTGGAGCAGTTTGAATTGCTGAACAAAGGTAGCCCAATGTACAATGCATTCCAGGCATCCAACCTTGAGGTTACCAGCATGTGCACTACATTTTTCTATTCTAGGAATAGCCAGGGCTAGACTGGCAATGGTCACTAAACTGTGGAATGGCCTGCCCAAAGATGTGCCATAATTTCAATGGAATTGACCTAACTCTAATCACCATCCATGTCCCAGCAGTCATTTGGAAGTCAATTCTTTCATTGGTACTTTTGCTTAGGTGATTTTAGACAGAGTTGCTGTTCCCTTTATGGATTACAACAAAGTGAATCCACTTCTCTTACACATATAAGTCAAGAAACAGACAATGCAACTCCAGACACCTAGATATTATTCAAATATCTAATTCAAATGCATCTGTTTTACTCTGCACTGGCAATTAGGATCTCATTGTTTTCACTGAATATCATGAACAATGCCACTTCTTACAAAAGCAAAAATGGACATAGATATAAAATATCATTGGCAGATATGAGGATAGGTTGGTGTAGGATAACAAAAATTGGTTATAGATTATTATTTTTTTATTGTTAGTGTGTGATTTCACCAGAGTTCCGGGGGGGGGCGAGGAAATCCAGTCTGTCCCATTGTGCTTCTGTAATCACTTTTGACGTGCATATTTTATTCAGGATGCTACCAGCATTTCACATGGGAACGAGGTAATGTAATACAGGAAAGAATCAAGTTCAACCATTTGTCTTTGCTGGCATGTTTTGCTATTCTAGACAATCTGGCATTTATATTTAACACCAAAATTATCTGAGAGCTATTCATGTGGTATTTGCTACTTTAATAAACAACAAACACATTTGTGTTTCTTCCATTTCTTTTCAATAGACCGCATTGTCCCACATTATGTTACAGCTGATACTGAGTATAACCCCACTGAACAAAATAATTTGAGGTTATGTGACACTTCTTCTGTATGTTAAAATGAAAAAGGAGAATGAGAAGAATACATGTTCAGCACCTATTAATAATTGCTAAACAACACCTTCCTTACTTGATACTAACATGCATAGATTAGCTTTAAACACGCAAGTCCCCTGGAGGATAACTAATGTAAATCTTTCAGTTAGCTTCTGTTAAAACTGTTCTCTTCCTCAAACAGACAGAAAGGTTATCCAAAGGGCAACCTTCGAAAGTGGCATTCTGTCACCTCAGCTACAATGTGCAGCTAAAATCTGAGGAAATGTGTGCAACTCAGCAATCACTCAGAGTGCACGTCTACTGAAGCTTTGCCGTAAAATGGCCACCCAGTACTAAAGTTCTTGCATGTATATTCACATTTGGAAAATAGGTGAAAGATTCACCAGAACAATCCTTCAGGGCTCTAGATGGTAAAACCACCAGGACAGTGAGTGTATAAAGCAACTGTTTCCTTATGAGTTTTTTAAGGGAAAAAAAATGGAGAAAAGACATATCTTTCAAGTGTCATAATCTCTACAGAAGGGCATTCATTCAAAGGAGCTTCCCATAATTACATTCCACTCTACTTAATACACAGTAAATATATATATCATGTGTCTAATGGAAGGCTTAGTAGCAAGAGAGAGACTGGTTAGTTTTACTTGCGGAGGGTTTCAACCATGCAATTTTTATTATGAGTTTAATTATCTTGGAAGCATACCCACATTTAATTTATAACCAGTTCCAATAGTCCTTTATTAAAGGGACTTCAAATAACTCTTAATTGCCAAGGTCAAAAACAAAGAGTCTGTCTGCATGGTTTGTCTAGACATAGGAATGATTTACACAAAGTCTTTTGGTTTTAATCCATACAGATACACAGTTGTGTCAAAAATAGATGTGATTAAGAATAGACCCAGACATGTCAGCCAATGTATATTTCACAATTCCTTTTTCCAGAAATAGTGATAAAGGAGTCTTTTTTTAAAAAAAAAAAGTCTAGATGTGGGTGAATGTGTGTGTAATATCATTGCAGTGGACTCTGATACTGCCAATAATATGTTTGCTTTTCTGATCCCCAATCTGAAGATACAGTAAGACTACAAGACAATTGATATGATATGTTGGCTGTCATGGAATGGATATGAGGACTGCATTAAACCATATTTGAGCCAGTTGTAACCACTGAAGTCTCAGAAAGGTACATTTCAGGCTTCTTTCTTTATCACAAATTTTGCTAAGGCCAGCATAAGTGCAAAGGAGGCTGAAAGTTAAGTATTCTCAAGCAGTCAGGGTGGGATTCAGCTCAGCAATGGCAGGGTGACCCAAGCACATGAGGCAAGCAGCAAATATAACAGCTCTTTCAAAATAGTTGGCACTCTGGCTCATGTAATTTCCCTTTCATAAGCAGCAAGACAGCTGCACTTTGCACTACAACAAGCCAGTTCTGGCCAGTTGCCAGTACAGTTTTGCAAGTTTCTACTGTAAGCGTCAAAGCAAGTCTTCCCTTGTAAAAATAGCTTTTCCCTTCTTTAGAAAATGAACTTTGCAAAGGGAATGTGAGAGATAAAGGCAAAAGGGTACATTCTAATGACTGCAATCTGTTTTGTGGGCTTGACAAACTGGTGATCAGTCACCAGTGGGATAGTAAGTCTGGAGACTCACAATTTGTGTTACAGACTGGAAACTGAGGTTTAAATTTAACTGCTTGTCCCAAGTACAGTACATGTATTAAAGGAAAGAAAACATGGTAAATCATCACTTAACATACATTGCACTGATTCTATGGGTCTACTATAGAATGTGTGATGTGATGGTTTGAGCAATGGACTATGACTCTGGACACTAGGGTTTGAATCCCTGCCCAGCTATGGAAGCCAACTGGGTGATCATGAGCAAGTCACACTCTTCCAGCCTTAGAGGAAGGGAAGGGCAACCCCCCTTCCCGAACAAATCTTGCCAAGAAAACCTCATGATAGGTTGCCATTAGTCAGAAATGACCTGAAGGTACATAACAACTACTCTAGTTGGGACTACTTGTTGGATTTAGGCTAAAATATTCAATATAAAATGAGATGCTCTCTCTAAAAGCCCTCTTGTCCTTCTCACACAGAAAAGAGCGGTCGTGAACAAGACAGCCTGTGGAAAGAAAAGAGCATCATGAACAGTCACACCAAATGTACCCAGGAATATGAACATGTGATCTTAATTTGGTGGTAATCACAAATTCACCAGACATGAATCATGAGGCTATTTGTGATCTCCTGTGTCTATTCTCCTCATTTTTCCTGAGTATTTTATGGATTTCCATCTTTCCACCATTCTATAAGCTAAACCTTTAAAGTAAGCTAAGTAGATATATTATTTATCAAATACATCTGAAGAAGCTATGAAGACAGACATGTAGAGTAGATGTGCAGATAACATATGAAGTGATGAGAGAGAGAGAGAAATTAAAAATTACAAGAAGCATGCATGAAACTGTAACGGCCTAATCTGGAAGATCTGCTATGATTTAATGATATATAAATGAACCTCAGATTCCCAAAGTCCTTCATTCTTCCTTTTATAATCTAATATATAATCCCCACTTTCAGACTTTGTATCCTTGGGTAAAACTAGCTGTTGTTAGTTTAAAACCAAAGACAGCTGCTTTCAAGTTGTCCTTGGGTACTCAACAATAGCTTCCCCTTCCCTAAGCTGGGATTTAACATTAGGCAGAGTAAAGCAGCTACCTCAAGCAGCAAATGCTAAGGGGCAGAGAATGCTTGCAAGATGATGGAGGTTTTAGCTGTGCGTGTCATGCAGCTCTCCCTTTGAGCCTGCCAGCTGTGGTACAGGACATTGTTCCATGGCCTGCGTTGAACTGCCAGTTGCAGCAAGCAAAATCTTGTGTTTTGCCTTGGGCAACAAACTATCTTTAGCTGGCCCTGCCCTTCTCCTTCCTTTTCCCCGCATACTACTAACATGAAAAGAAGGAAACTCATATATGACGGTCACATAATAACCACACAGTTCTCTCTGAAGATTTCTTCATGGCAAGCAACAAGGAAAAATTCCTACCCATCTAATCATAATAATTCCTGGAAAGAGCCATAACTGAAGGAGAAATACACCAGGAAGAGAGAAACAGTGGGTGTTGGAGCGATGTGGTTAGAAAGCTATGGTAGTGAACAGTGGACAGGTTAGGCATTATAAGCATGCCAGAAATGGCCTACAAGGAAACATCTTCCCAAAATATCTTATATATAAAAGTCAAAGTTTATCTGTGTCAAGTGAAGACTTCATATGCTTGGCTGCCTAAGAAGATTCTATGGACTCCTGGGTTTTGCAGTTTAGGGAGGGGCCTTTAGAATTCTCAGCCAGAATGCTCTTGGGCCTCAGTCAAATGTGCCTGCCTTGAATAGGCTGATTGCTATGGAGACGAGGCCTAGCAATGAGGAGGACACTATACTCCCTCAGGAACCCAACCTCTGTATGTTAATAACTCTGAATACAGATTGGATTGGGGAACATGGGGAAAAGTTACAGGCACTGGACAAGACAGTTTGGGGAATTAGAGACACAGGATCTCAAATCTTTCTAACAAGTATTACTGATGAGAAAATAAAATCCTAGGCAATACCAGGTATATATGCTAGTGTGTTTATAAATGTGAATATAGATATGAAATAATTGGGGCTTAAAGTGTAAGCCTTTTTTAGGATAAAAACTTAAATCCAACAATGTCACTGAGAAATAAATAAATAACCAACCATAGTGGGATTCATACTCATAAGACACTGGATGACATTGTATGTTGCCTATAGAGCACACAAAATCCAGGCCACAGGTGAGTGAAATAAACAATGGCCCTTTCTGTACCAGGCAACTAGAACGGGGCAGTGCACTCTCACAGGGAGGTCGTCTGCATCTTGGAGTGGACTAGGAGCGGACTACTTACCAGAGATCCGCACTTCAGTCCGCTCCAAGACGACCCTAGGTGGTCCTCCAGTGTGTTTTTGAAAGACCAGAAAAAACAGGTCTTTATTTTCCTGGAAAGCGCCATTGTGTTCCTGCTCCCTTTTGCAGATTCACAGGCTCACACCAATGCGAGCCTGCGATCTGTGGAGGGCGGGCTTTAGGTGTGGCGAGCGTCAGCGGTTGGTTGGGACCCACAACCAACCGGAAGCCACCATTTTGGAAGTTGGAGCAGTGCGAATCTACAGACCTTGCACTGCTCCAATTCACCCTGGACCAAGAAGGAGCCCTGCGGAAGGGCTTCAGGGACAGTCCGCATTGCTTCAGACCTCAGAAGGAGCGGTAGGTAACAGCACGGAGCAATTCCCTCGCCTCGTGCAGAAAGGGCCAATGACATGAATGAATGAGGGAACGTATCATTACAAAAACTCCAAAGAGCATTCAGTCCTATAATCTACACTGACACCAGACTGAACTTCTCATATTGCTAGTCATTCTTGAGACAGAAACAGCAAGTGGGCCATAATAGCCCTCTTTAAGCAAATCAATATACAACAATATGCATATTAATTTTGTATTGCCAATATCATCTGATTATTATTTTTTTTGTATTGTTGAAAGAATGGTCAGAATGTGTTCAGATTATGTTTTCATTTTTGACTTGGCATTCTAGAAATCCAAATACAACTCTTCACACATGGCCCAAACCAGTTTCAAAAGATACTTTTGAAATACATCTCTTTTAAAGCTATTGTGGTATAGTTTCCAGATTATTTGTCTAGGACATCCAACTTCTAGTCCTCACTGAATCATGAAACTCACCGGCTGACCTTGGTATCTCTCTGCCTGACTTGACAGTGTTGTTGTGAGTATTCAGTGGGGAGGAGGAAAGCCATATATGCTACCTTGGACTCAGACATTTTATGCCAAATGCAGAAGGCATACTTTATTTTTGTTTTATTTTAAATGTATATATTTTATTAAAAGTTATTTTGCTTTGATGCTTTTAAGTCTCCATATAAACATGGCTTGGAAAACTAATAAAACACAGTTAAAGTCACATTAATTGCTTAATAACAAATAAAAAAACAATAAGTAACCAACCAAACAAATTGTTGTTCTTGCTACTGCTGCTGATGTTGTAGTGGTAGTAGTTGTTGTGCCTTAAAGTCATTTCTGACTTATGGAAACCATAAGGTGAAACTGTCATGGGGTTTTCTAGGGGCTGAGAGTGTGTGATGTTCCCAAAGCCACCCAGTGGGCTTCCATGGCCAAGTCGGGGATTGAAGCCTGGTCTTCAAGTCCCATGCTCAAAAAGGCCTCAAACCACGGGGGGGGGGATGTCTAGGACTGCCAAGATGAGCACCTGGCAAAAGCCAGGTAACCTGGTTCTAATCATCCAAGGCTTTCACCAAGGGATGAGGATAAGTATAGCCCCCAGACTTTTTTGGTAGTTTCCAAGTAACCTCCCAAATACACTCACATAGCCCAAGAAGTTTCCACACCCTCTGGGTTTTGATAACCTCCCTCGCTCCATAACTAAGACCACCACAAAACTATCAGAGATGGATTTTCAGAAGTGGTACAGATCACTGGAGGTGGAAAGTAGACAGGGATGAAGTTTGGCTTATAGACCCCCGCAATTGGCCATCCCTGCTTTAATGATTCAAACTAGTATTTAATATTGGGCATAGAAACATCCTTAGGTTTCTTTAGGAATGATTTAAGCCCTTTTGTTCTATAACACAGAACTGTGCTCAAGGTTTTTAAAAGTATGTGTGGGGAGTAAGAGAGGTGGGGAGGGAGAAAGAGAACGAAGTGCATGCCAATTCCAATTTCCTCTCAGTTTTTAAAAGAGAGAATATATTTGCATAAGTACACCAAGATGCTGTTTCCTCCACTCTTGGCTCTTAATTGTAGAAAAGGTCAACCTGTTCCTAAGTATTTCTCATCTAACACATCAAGTGATATTCCCCTGATCATAAGATTAAAACCAAGTCACAGGATGTGTGCCCTCAGGATGTTTCTTAAACTATTCTAGTGCTGAGCGGATTAGACTGGCACCCTTAGAGAGTACAAAGCCCAAGAGGTCAACAATGTTTCGGGGAAGTTAATTGAAATCAACCAAATGAGACAACTCAGTTCCTGAAGAATGATTCCAGCACTAGTTTCTTCCAGATTGTGCAAAGACACAGGAAAAGTGACACTCAGGCCTCATGTATGCAAGCATTTTTAACTATAATTAATTCCTGATGGAATTGTTTGTATGACTTATCAATTCAATAGGCATTAATAGCAATTAGGAAAATGGTGGTAAATAGCAGAATGTACCATGTATAAATAAGTGGCTGCCACTGGAGTTATAGAATTATTTTTGGAATTATCAACTACAGTAAAGAGTGTGTTCAAAATGAGTATCTCTAACTGTCCCAGGTAACTGTACTGCTGTATATCAAGAGAATATACTCCTATGGAGATAAATGCAATGGCCAAGTTACTTAGGCCCTTTACGCATGGCATTTTCCATGTGAAAGAGGGCCTGGAGCATCACGTGATGCAAGGAGTGATCTGCACGACACACTCACAATTGTGCTGCGCTCCAGGGGCCGATCATGCAGCTTTTCATTTTTGTATTGAAGCCAAAAATGTTGTGTGATCGTGCATTGCTCCCGGGCCCCACGCACACTTACCTGGCATGCAGAGCCTCTGGCACTGGACCAGTCGCGCTTCCTGCCCCAGTGCAGCCTGAGAAGGTCCCAGGCTGCACTGCAGAAGGAAGAGGCGGGGCTCTTGTGCAAGCAGGCGCTCATGCAAAGCTGAAGCAGCAGGGAAGGGAGAGCCTTTTGTCAGAGGCTGCTCACGCAATCCCCACCCCCCAGATCCGGAACAAGGTAAGGTACAGAAAGGGCCTCAGTTATATAACTACGTTTGTTGCATAGCTAAGCAGTGTCTTCTGGCCCAAGCTCCTTCATAACCCTGACTTACTGGCCAGAAACCACTGCAAGCAATTTTGTCAATTGATACACAGCAGACTGACGTTTCCACTCTGTAAGTGATCTCTTGTGTGACCGCAATTCCTCCTCACACCAAGGTTGCTTGTGCAGGGGTGGTGGTGGAAACAACAGTCTGCTGTGTCCCAGTCAACAGGAAAACAGACCCCATCACTTGCAGCAGCTGCTGCCTACTAAGTCCAGATTGAGTGACTTTTACAATTCCTACCTATTCCCTATACTATTGAATATGTGGGTGCATAACTCTAAATTATGCTTTTGTAACTGTGATAGTGAATTCTAGCCAGCCTATATATTTTGGCATCTGCAGTCAAAGGCACACATGTAGGAGGGCTAGACAAAAGTTTGGGGAACATAATAGACAATTGCTAAATGGACCATTGATTTCATGGTATAAGATAATTCCAGGTTGAATATATTAGCATCTCTGGTCAAATTAGTGCACTAATTGCACCCATTCCTGGAGAAGTCAGATCTGGCCACAGTGGTACATGGTTTGGTTACTTCCCATTTGGATTATTGTAATGTGCTTAGAAACTACAGTTGGCCCAAGCGGTATTCGGGTTGTTAAGTGGACCTGGCTACAGACAGCACTCAACTCCCTTGTTGTAAGAGTTCTATTGGCTGCCAGTTCATTTCTAAGCACAATTTGAAGTGCTGGTTTTGACCTATAAAGCTCTATTTGACATGGGTCCAGCTTATATGAAGGACCATATCTCCCCTTATGAGCCCATTAGAACTCTAAAGTTATCTGAGTGGCCATTCTCTCAGTCTCACCAGTTTCTCAAGCTTCTTTGATGGGAACAAGGGAGAGGGCCTTCTCAGTGGTTGCTCCCAGACTTTGGAACTCTCTCCCTTGAGAAGCCAGGATAGTCCTGTACTTACTCACCTTCTGTCAGCAGGTCGAAATATTTCTGTGCCATCAGGCTTCCAGAAATTGACTAGTATTGGGCTTTTAATGCAGTGTAGTGCTGTTTTCAAGGTTTGTGTATAGTCATTTTATGAATTTTAATATTTTTAATATTTAATGTTTTAACTTTATATTTTCATTAATGCTGTTACATAGTTTTTATTTGTATTGTTTTAAACATGTTGTTAGCTGCCTTAAGTCCCATTATTGGGGGAAAGGTGGGTGATGATGATGATGATTCTGTTCTATTTGTACAAAAAAAATGGAGAAATATTTTAATATTTAGGAAAAAATAAATTCAGGCTTTAAATAGGTAAAATCACCTTTCTTTAAATATATATTTATATATGTTACTCTGGATGGAATAGAAGCTTTTCTGAGCTAGAGACAAGAGTTGAAACAGCATGTTTTCCAAAACAATATATCAACGAGCAGTTTTCCAATAGGTGTAGAATAGCAGGACTGAATCTTTTTGATTAGTCCTAACTAGAGTAGATCCATTAAATTATTTATTGACGATTAAGTCGTCAGGTAGGCCAATTGTGTTGATTCAATGGGTACAATCTACTTGAGACTAACAAAAGGATCCAGGCTGCTATGTCCCAGGGAAATTGTCATTAGCATTATAATTACTTTCATTTATAGCATCATCAGTATGCCTGGTATTTCACATAGCAACATATAACCTAAAATATAACTTGCTGCAACAAGAAACTTATAGTCTGAATTAACTTCTGTAGTTTGATCAGAATTTACTTTGGCCTGCTACAGTTTGATTTACAACTGAGGCCATACTATTTTCTCAACTCATAAAGAGGTCATGTAGTGCGTACTCAGATCACCTCTGCTTGATATTGGGTATCTATGGCAAGCAATTTAAGCACATCATGTGGTTAAGGCAGCGATGTTGAATGTACTTGAACTTTGGGATCAGTAAGGGTCAAACCATGCCTTTCCTTTTGTAACTTTCCCCTCATAATATAGAGGGGATAAAGAGAATGTTTTCAATTACAACAAGAACACTGGGAATCTAAACATGGGACCTAGCTTTTTCAGTGGGACAGACGCTACAGAGTAACATGCAAGAGTTCAAGTAGTTCACAAGGGGATCTTTATCAGACAAGAATGTATAATAGCTGACTTATGTTGACTATTTTTTTAAATAATACTTGTGAGTGGTAGGTTTTATTATATCTCCAGAAACACAATGTACCTAACAACTTCAAACAAGGATAACATTTGCAGTGTTTAAAAAAGTGTTATTCCAGTGCCCTTGATTCTCTATAAAATAATATTTGCATATAGACAAACAGCCACTACTGTTTTGTAACATGGCTTCACATTTCTATCAAACTAGAATCTTGCATCCAATGTTTTGGCTGGTTCATACCAAGACATCTAGTTAACCAAGCAGTGGACCACAGAATACTATTTTCTTTCTATCTCTTGTCCATTTCTTTTTTCATATTGCTCTCCTCTGACTCTTTCTTTTCTACCTTCTCTGTCTTTGACAATTTTCACTCTACACTGTTACAGTGGTATTATTTCACTTTCAACATCCAGTGAAATTCTAGGGTTTGTCATTTAGTGAGGCCAAAGAGCTCTTTGGCTGAGAATTCTAAATGCCTCTCACTAAACTGCAAACCTCAGGAATTCCATAGGATGTTGAAAGTGGAATAGAAGTGTTGAAATGGCCTTTCTTGCCACATTGTCATCTGTTTCTTTCTCTTTCTACCTTTAAGATCACTTTTTCATTTCTTGCTTAACTGTGTTTTTCTTTCCTTATCTTCATTTCCTTGTCACTTTTTCAACATATAAACAAGTTATGATGTGATTCAGCCTTCTGTCTTTCCTCTCAACTCTCCTCATTTTCTACATGCCAAAGAAGGGAGCCTGGAATAATCTACTTATAGTTTTAAACTAACCACAGTTTTGTGTGATATCTAAATGTGGGAAACATGGTTTGCTTGAAATCTAGTTCAGGAACAATCCAGGATCTGAACCCTCTGTTACATCTTTCTTTGTTCCCACTAGATTCTCCTCCTTCTTTTCTGCCATGTACTTCCAATATCCGGCAATGAAGATCAAAGCCAAGGCACAAGCAAATGTCAAAGAATAACCAGGGATGTGGGAACACAAAAGAGCACAAAGCTCAACTGCTGCTGAAAGCCCTTCATGTTAAATTGGAGTGGGAATTTATTCTACTTCTTGCCAAGAAGTTCTAGTGGCCATCTTGGTTGGGTAGAACTCATCCAAGGCCTGAAGTTATTTGATTGTCAAGGCTGCTAACTTAGTGGCTCATCACACAGAGCTACTGTGCTCAGATCCAGTAAATGCTACAAGTGAAATATTTCTAATACACAAGTCCTATTCAGGAAACTACAGTGCATACAATGAATATGTGGTATGGGCAACAAGCCTTTTGTGCCTGTTGTGTCACTGCCTCAAGACCACGTGGGATTCATATATGTATAACCTCCTGATTTGGGAAGAACAGTCTCAGTTAATTTTGTTTTCTTTCATTTTTTTTTACCTATTTTTAAAATGTCTAAGTTCCTCTCTCCTCTTCTTATTTTTCCCTTCATCCTCAGCTTACTTTAGTTGTTGCAAACTGAGTTAAAGGTGCAAAGGTAGTTTGCATTCAAGTAACTCAGCAATGAGGGGAGGAAAGAAAACAACAGAATTTTGACCTTCCCAGTAGGCTCAGATGAAAGCAAACTGCTTCAGACTCTTCTAGCATTAGAAGCTCAAGACTTTCTTGATGCCAGTAGTATGATTGGCTGCTTGCCTTTATCGTAACTAAAGTTAATTGGTCTGTGTATCCTTGTAGATACATATAAATGCTATCCTATCACCAGGTCAGCATGTTATTCAGGCAAACCATGAAGTCATCTTTCAACTAGCCAGTCTATAATCTTGTAGAGAGAGATAGTCCAATCTTGAGATGTCCTGAACAAGGGGGATCAACAACATAAATGAATAGTTTGAGACTCTTCATGATACCTTTTGCTCTAGGAACCACCACCTAATTATATCTCAGCGGCATGACCCAATTTGCCTTAATAAACTGAGTAAGCCAGAAGCTCAAAGTAAGATTTCATTGAAAGAATAAAATGAAGAGTAATTGACTTGATCCATGAGATCTCTCCCATTTTGACTCCACTTCTTGGTGCTTCCAACCCAAAGTCTATGGCTAGAATCCTGGCAGTGACATATACAAGCTTTACATGTGCATATGCCCTATTTTGAACAGGATTCAAGAAGCTACTCTCCAGCTTCTTAAGGAGGAGGAAGGAAGGGGAAGTTTCAAGGTCAGAGACCTGGGTGGTGAACCAGCCTGGAGAAGAGTGGGAGAACCAACAAAGTCCAGTTGGGAGGAGACAAGCAAGCACTTACTCAAGGAAGTTCATTTACCAGAGCACCAAGTGAAGCCATAGTCAGAATTCCAAAGCCAAGGGCCAAGAATCCAGAGATCAATTATAAAGGTATCAGGAACCGGGTGCTGGGAGCAAGGTACAGGCAAGAGGAGGGCTTGTAAGAAGTTTACCACAAGCAAAGGGAAGCTTCCAGGCAGGCAGTTATATAGCCCCAGGCACAGGTGGGTCCAGTCACCACTTCTTAAACTTAGCCAAGGAAGCCTCCCTTTGCACAACCCTCTTGAGTCTCCGCCTTGATTGGGGGCTTATTGAACCAGGCTCCAGAGCCTCTTCAGAATCGGATCCCTGTTGCTCCAAAGGAGCAGGCACAGAATCAGATCCCTGTTGCTCTAAAGGAGCAGGCAGAGGGACGTCCGCACCTGCTTGGTCCCTGGCAGCAGGGGGAGCTGCAGGACTCATCTCCAGCCAGAGCCACAGGGACCAACAGCTGCTGCTTGTCATCAGCAGCTCTGACAGGGGCTTCAGTTATCACAGGAAGGGTGTGACAAACCCTAGAGGGGGCTTTGCCAGCAGAGCTGCCCTAGCAACTGAGGGGATTTAATTTGATTGGTTCTCTGACAAAAGAATCCAGGCTAGCCAGAGGGAGGGGCTAGGTGGGTGAGTTAGCAGAACACAGAAATGACAGAAACAGGGTCCAGAGAAGGAAAGTTCCTTCAGTGAGAGAGAGAGAGAGAGTGGGAGAAAAGCTAAAGGCTTCTTAACATAGGAAAGTGTTTGCCTGTGAATGTTTGGACATTCTTTTCTGTTTTAACATATTGAGTTACCCAATACTTTTTCCTTGTTAGTTCTTTTAATAAAGATTTTATTCTAATTTTTTTAAAAGAGCAGCCTCAATAGTGTTTCTTCAATTTTAGCTCATTTACACAAGTTGCTGCAAGTGACACATTCATTTGAGATAACATGAAAATACTTTGCCCTATATCCACAAGGGTGTGGGATTAGGGAAAGCAGAAGTGTGATTAAGTGTGGAGAGGGAGCCAGGGGATGGTAATCACAGAAAAGGGTGCTGCTTCTCCAAGGAGGAAGAATGCAAGAAGACCTGGTTAGTCTCAGCCCTGGCTGGCCCAGATCTCCACACAACAAAGGGAAAAGGGGGAAAAAAGAGGAATATAGCAGCACTTTTAAGATGATGACTAATTATTATTATTATTATTATTATTATTATTATTATTGTTGTTGTTGTTGTTGTTGTTGTTGTTGTTGTTGCTACTACTACTACTACATGAGCTTCCTGGAGATAAACCAACTTCTTCAGTGGCAGTATAGAGTGGTAATAAATGCACAGATGTAAAGCATATTCACACCACCAGAAAGATGCAAATCATAACCCTTGCCCTAAATTTTCAAAAGGCTGCCATCTTGTATCCCAGTCACAACCAATATGTTAACCACCTGATAAGCCCTGTTGGGGCACTGCTATGGGAGAAGGAAAGAAGGGTTGTTGTCCTGCAATTCACAAAATAGAGAGGCAAAAGAATTGCAATAATGCTGTCCTTCTGTCTCTTATCAAGCAGAGATCTCACTATTTCCAAGTTCCACATGTGTCCATGTGGATATTGGTAGGCCCACGTCAATGAGGGCATTTAGGAATTGCCTGGAATGATGGCATTGATGACAAGCACATTTCTTCCCCTCCACGTAGTTGGTGAACCTATGATAATGGTCTCCTGACATTCCCATCAAAGTCAGTGTAAACACGATGTAAATACAGGTTGTTGTCTTGACTTATGTAAAACAAAATCCAAAATTAAAGGTCAAGCTGCCACTTGGAACAATCGAAAGAGTGCTGAAATTTCAGCAATACTCTAATTTCCTTTCTTTTCTTTTGTTCCCACCACCCCTAACCCTGCCAGTTCCATCTTAAATCACTTGTTGCCAAATGCGAGTAGAATGCTAGCATGCTGGCTATTCCATTGGAAATAATACTTCTCTTCATGTCCTCTAAGTATTATTTAGGCTTCCTGAGTTTCAAGTCATTTGCGTCCTTACAGCAGTTAAGAACTCAATAAGGCACTTTTATTGTAAGCCAGCACGAGACTACTCCCTCCCAGGCTGGTGGTCTTTCCAAAGTTTGTGTGCATCTTCCTGTGACATTCACTGAATGGCTACACACTTCAGCATTCCTGCTCTAAAAAATGACTTCCAGCTGCCACTGCTTTCTGGGAAGACTTTTATTTTGTATCACACGATCGTTTAGGTAATACCTTCTCTTCCGCCTTCCCTCCTCTGTCAGCACAGGAGCTGGAAGGAAGGCAGGTCTCATGTGACTCTGTCCTAGCCACTCTATGCTCCATTTACTTTAGCACAAACATACTGTACTTGCTGAAAATATTTTGTAAATACCACCAGTAACATCACTGAGAAAGGGTGAAATGGTGGCTGAAGAATTTTTATATGTTGATGTTACTCTTTAATTGCTTTGGCTTAACTGAGTACAAGATTTCACTATCTAATTTCTCAGGAACACAATAATCCTCTCAGGGGAAAAGGGGAAGAAGAGGACAAGGGAGGAAGGAACAAAGGCAAAATACAGAGGGTGGATGCGTGGTGTTAAGAAATTGGAATGTTGTATTTCACTTTGTGTTAAGCAGCACTTGAACACCTGTAATTAACTGCAAATCACTAGGTAGAAGTCAATCCTCCCACTTTATTAAACTAAGCATGTTTTATATTAATAGTGGGGAGTATATTACTAGGCCTAGTAATAGGCTCATTAACAAAATCAGTGAGATTTCCCTGCAAGCACTATGAGCCTTCACCTCCTACACATCAAAACAAAGAATGTTTCTCAAGTTTCAGCCAAAAAAAAAAAAAATGTTGTTGCTGAAGTGTAGAAGGCCACATACTTACAAATGACCCCATGCTGAAAATGTTGTACGTTAGAATGTGTTGCTCTGTCTCCAAGGCCCTTTTCGCACACCACCCCCAACCCGCAATGGCCATGGGATATTGACAATGGTTCTGCATGCTGTTGTGATCCTGTGGCCACCCTTTTGCAATCGTGAATTAAATCTTTGACAGGTTTCTCCTGTCAATGACATGCGATAGCGTACCCCTCCCGCCTTCCTCCCGCACTTACCTGTCGTGCAGAATGGCAGGAAGTGTGATGGCTGTGTTACCTCCCCCAGTGCAGCCTGGAAAATTGCTGTGCTGTGCTATGGAAGGGAGAGACAGAACCATTGTGTTTCCTCCCATCCAGTAGGCAGCCAGTGCGGAGCGGAGCGTGAAAGAAGTGCTCCCATCCCAGGAGAGCCTTTCAATGGACCTCCACACAATGGAATCCCCATGCAGTGGCTCAAGTGATGAGGAGTTTAAAGCAGTCTTTTTAGGGCTGGATTTCCTAGAAAGCATAATAGCCTATGACCACTAGGACCCTTTGGCAGTGCTGAGGCATTAGCTTTCCACAACCAGCTAGGGAAGAAATTGAGATGGTGGCTTCACATGACATTTAATAAAGTAATAGTTTATTTGGCCATTTTCTCTCACTTGCCAAGATTTTTCTGTAATGTCCCACTCAGCAAAGATCCCTTGCAACTGTAATTAGATGCTTCCTCCATGTGATTTCTACCTCTCATACAGGTGTGGGCAACTGCAGTGAGTCTGGAACTTAATTTTCTTTCCTCTGAGAGTTTCTGGGAGCAGTGGGAACTGTCAAAAATGCCAATAACAAAACAAAACAAAACTAGACTGGAAGCCCACTTCTAGTTTTGAAAAACTGGTAGCTTGGAGTGGTCATGGTGCAACTTAGTAAAAGGTTAAATTCTTGCTTGTAGAGGCTTCCAGGGGAGGCAAGTCACATTTTGTTACACAGAAAAAAAAACAATAGTCCAGAAGGTGTAAAGAAACACAAAAACAGCCTTTGGGACCACATGCAGCCCCAGAACAACACTGCTCTAATAGTTTTGTCATCAGCACTATTACTATTCTTTGAAACCTTTTCTAGGGGGAGGGATCTTTTCTGGACTACAACTCAAAGAGACGCCTGTGAGATGGGGATAACCTTACATGATCTTCCATCTATGTATACCAGTACTAATGCAGAAATGCCAACTGGAAATGTTTTATTTGGGGAATATCACAATCACACACAAGATTCAAGCAGTCTCACAACCACACAAGGCTAACTGAAGGAAAGGAGGAAAAATGAGATAGTGAGAAGTTAGGGAGAAGTGGGTGATATTTACCTATCTTGCACAGAAGTGATGAAGCAAAAAGGCTCAGATGAAGGGTCTGAGGGTAATACCAGTACAGGAATCTGAGCAGCAGAATTATGACCTATGTCCAGAGTACTATGGTACTACAAATTGTCTGGCTCAGAGCCAGGGTTTAAATACCCTTTTTCAGCCCTTAGTGGGAACCTGTGAATATCTTTCTGGCAGGGCAAACAACAGGATCTGGAATGGGCTACTGGCTTTAGTGTTAGGTGACAAAGCACTGATGGGAATCATGATAACTCCTTAATGTCTGGTCAGGAGAAGAAACAAAGAATTTCAGCAGGAAGAGGGAATGGTTTGATGACAATCAGTTGTTTTGTTGAGGCAATTTTGGTTGCTATTGTTTTTGAAGGTTGAGTCATTGAGGGAATTATCACAATCTCATTAACACTGGAGCTTCCCGACTGATCCCTTGACTATGACCTGGCCATGCCCTGAGGTCCCATATAACCTACTTTTGCCCATGGTCAGCCAGTCCTCTTTGCCACCATGGCTTTTAAGCCATAATTTATATTATATAATAATTAAATAATGTCTATTGCCCATCATATGTTGGAGTGGGGTGTGTGGCATGATAACAGCATAGCCATATCTATGCTGGCTAGGGAATATTTTGGGAGCTGTGTTCCAATAAAATGAATTTTCCAAGTTTGGGTATTAATGGATAATATCAGTGATTTATTATACCTCACTTAGCCTCTATTCATTATGCAAGGAGTCCTTCAGGTGCTGGTATTAGGGAGAAACTGGTTACTGGTTTCCTATTATTGTATTTTTTAAAAAATTTAGAAGTAATGCTACCTAACAGTATTGTCTGTACTCATGTTGCATAACTTCTTGCAAGTTCTGTGTGTCAGCATGAGGGAGCTCCTTTTATCACAAATCTGAGTTGCCAGAATCTTGTGCGCTGTGAATTATGGCTCTGACAAATGTAAAGAGAGAAGAATAATTCCAAAGAGAACACAAGGTCTTGCTTTGGGCTGGAAAATCTGCTTTGGCAAAAATGAAAGGAAAATAGAAAATTTTCAGGCTTCCTCTAAATGTCTTGAAATAGCTCTTCATAGTTGTTGCATTTCTTATTCACGTGCACAGAAGCAAGGGTTGCCAAATCTATGGGCAAGAGAGAATTTGGTCCCATTAATCTGTTGGCATCCTCCTCAGCATTTTCTTTGCCTTCCTTGGACACACTGAGTCTATGATCATCTGTTTGGATAAAATGGGCATGTGCTATGTGATCCACATCTTGTGACTGCAGAGCAGAGTCAGCATTTGGCTTTAAACATTGCTGCTGTTTCTATGTCCATTTTCACACTACACTGTTATAGTGCTATTGTTGCACTTGCAACATCCTATGGAATCCTGGGGTTTGAAGTTTAGGGAGGGGCTTTTAGTATTCTCAGCCAGACAGCTCTTTGACCTCAGCAAATTACAAACCCCAGAATTCCACAGGATGTTCAAAGTGGAATAATACCACTATAACAGTGTAGTTTGGAAATGCCCTATATTTCTTATATTTGTAAATGCACACACAAGCAGAAAGAGTGATCTGAACATGAAACACTGAGAGGGCTAACTCTTTTACAATGAACTCTACTGCTTTCCTGCAGTAAAAAGTGAGAAGTATTTTTTTAAAAATCCCATTTTTCATATGTTAACTTAAAGTACCCTCCTGCCAGTTTT
Organism: Ctenosaura bakeri; assembly: GCA_948474755.1. Lineage (NCBI taxonomy): Eukaryota > Metazoa > Chordata > Lepidosauria > Squamata > Iguanidae > Ctenosaura > Ctenosaura bakeri. Next base: position 276,661 of record CAOLHI010000151.1, read on the forward strand.
ATAGAGTAACTGAAGATGATCAGGGTGTCAGCAAAATCAACAAACATTCTGTATCCAGGTTTGTATTTTTATAATATCTCTATGTATGGCTGCCCTTGAAGATGACTCAGAAGCTACAGCTATTCCAAAAGTAACATCAAGATAGTTGACCAGAGTTTCATACAGAAAACTCATAATGCTCATCTAAAAGCTGCTACACCAGCTAATAATTCACTTCTAGTCTGAATTCAAGGTGCTGGTGATAGCATTCCAAGTCCTAAATGGCTTAGGAACTCAGTACTTGAAGTAGCACCTCTCCCAATATATACTTGTATGAGAACTGCTGAGAGGGAGCACTGTTCCATGTTCATGAAGAGGGCTTTCTTTGCTGTAGCATCCTTTTGATGGAATGTCCTCTCTTCTCCTCAGACATCCAGATAGCACCAATATTGGTGCCAAACTTTTTTAAAATGGAATTTTTTTATTAAGGCTTTTGAAACCTAATCTTATTACTGCTTAGTGTACATGTACAATGGCTTCAACTGTTTAGCCTTTTCTGGTGTTTTAACCAGGTGATTTATTTAATATGTTTCATCCTATCATATTATTATGTTATTTTTATCTGATCTTTTTGAACTGGTAATATATTTTATTTGTCAGGGTAGAATACAATTAAAACAATTAAAGCAATATTGTTTTAATGGCATGTCACCCCAGGATGTCACAATAAATGATGGGACAGAAATATACTTACTGATCATTATAATGACAGGGATCTTGCATTTGGAGACAAGGCTACATTGCTCTCCCATGTAGATGCCTGCCGCAGCATATCCAAGTACAGGAAGAGCTATATGCATCCCACTCATCTCCCCATTCTCCAGTAACAGAAATGGCAACCTTGAACGGGGGAACTGCACTGCTTAAAAGACAGATTTTACAGGAACCTTCAGTTGTTGTTTGATTGGAAGACACTCCCAACCTGTGCAACAACCATAAAGTGAATTGCGATGGTATGAGTCAGACTTAAGCCATTGAAACTTGAGAAAAGGATGTCAGCCAATAATTTTAAAAGGTACTTTATTGTTGCTTTCTTTTTAGCATGCTGCTCCTACCTTGGTTTCCCTCAGTTCTGCTCACAGGTGCACCAGCGGCAGGAACCTATGATGTTTCACTGTTTTAAATGCTCTTGAAGGTTTGTATTATGGAGTGATTATGGTATGGTGCATTATAAATTTGCATTTCAGGGTAAATAAGGTAAGCCATGAAAGCAGGGAGGGTGGGAAAATGGTGGCACGTGCTACATGCTGATGAGCTTGAGAAGGAGAATGTGATGGTTGAAAAGGGAGACTTAAAATATAGTTGAGGTAAGAGTTTGGATCTGAAGGTAGCTCAGAAATGTAAGGTAGAGTAAGCAAGAATTTAGACTGGGAGTACATTTGAGGTATTGAAACAAGGCATAATAAATAAGAAATTGTAACCAAAAGCTCATATGAACATGATATTAGTCAACTTATTTTGCATCTGGCATTGGGAGACACATGTATATCTTGCTGCTACATCTCTGAAGCTACATCTTCTGCTGCTATCCCTCCCCAAAACCCATCTTGTAAGCAGTCTGCAGAGCCCCAGCACAACAATTTCCATGTTGTTGGAGAGCTGAGGATAGATGAGGATGTGTCCAGCTATTTTCTTTTTGCTGGACATACTGTGACTGTGACTGACATCAGTAGAGACCTCTGGAGGTCCTTGGGAGATCTCTGCAAATGACATTCCTTGCAGTGTGTCTGCATACAGGAAAATAACTGAACATGTATCCACTCTTCCCCCTGCTTTTCAACTGTATAGTGGTGGCAGTGTTAGCATGCTGCTTATAAGGTGAGTTTTGGAAGAATTTGTGTCACTGCAGAATTGAAGCAGAATTTTGGCCTCCACAATGATAAAAAATGTGAGCTACAATGGATTTAAGTCTGACTTACGCCAATGAAAGTCACTAACAAGATGCCAGTCATCATTTAATGACATTTGCTTGTTCAACCATATCTCTTTAGTAGGTTATCAGTGGGTTGTTTTTTTTTAATGCAGCAAAGGGAAAAACACTTTAGGGTATAGTGACAGCAGATTATCTGTAAGTGATGGGAAAATAAACTGGCTTATTTTTAAAAAGAATCTTCCTGAGCTTGAAGAGAAGGTTTGACAGGGTATATCTGAGTCCAGGTGTTACTATCCTCTTGAAAGATTCCCTGCAGCCTCCAACAGCCTCTCTTTGCTGACCCAACCCTACCATTAGGCAAAGTGCAGTGACTGCTTTTAATGGCAGACACTAGGATGTCACTAAAAAGGGAGGGTTACGCCAAATTTTCATGGGGCCAGTTTTCCAAATCATCGTCATCACAACAACAAGTTGCAATTTACAGAAAGATTTAACTGAGTGGATCAGTTAAGCATATTAACAACAGTGTGCTTATGATGACAAGATGTGGAATATATAGCATAGAGCACCATGCATTCTCTTCCTCAAAATACTTGCAACAACCATTTAAAAGAGGCAACCTGCAAGCACCAGGCACCACCGTCCCTCCCATTAAGCCAAAGCTACTTTAAAGTAGAATCATAGAATCTTAGCATCATAGAGTTAGAAGAGACCACAGGGCCATCAAATCCAACCCCCTGCTATGCAGAAATAGCCACCAAAGCATTTCCAACAGATGGCCATCCAGCCTCTGCTTAAAAACCTCCAAAGAAGGAGATTCCACCACACTCATATTCCACTACTGGACAGCTCTGACCGTCAAGAAGTTCTTCCTGAGGTTCAGTTGGAATCTCCTTTCCTGCAGCTTGAATCCATTGCTCCTTGTCCCAGGCCATTTCCGCACAAGACTGTTATAGTGCTATGATTCCACTTTCAACATCCTATGGAATCCTGGGGTTTGCAGTTTCGGGAGGGGCCAGCCTCTGCAGCAGTGGAAAACAAGCCTGCTCCCTCCTCGACATGAATCCCTTCAAATATTTAAACATGGCTATCATGTCCCCTCTGAACCTTCTCTTCTGCAGACTAAACATACCCAGCTCCCTAAGTTGTTCCTCATAGGGCATGGCTTCAAGACCCTTGGCCATTTTGGTCACCGTCCTCTGGACACACTCCAGCTTGTTGATATCCTTCTTGAATTGAGGTGCACATCTATGGTCAGGTATCTTCCCAAATCTTGGTTAACTTCACAGTTATCATTTTTAAATGGTGAATGTTTTTGCCTATGTTTGTGTCCCTTCTGAAAGAATGCCAAATTTGTGTGTGTGTAAGATATTTCATGAAAAGATCCCCCATTCTGGTTAAGCCTGACTAAATAAGCAAAGCTGGCCTACCACCTGGCAGATTCACATGACTATCTTAGGCAACAGATGCTGGGATGCCATGATCACAGCTCCCTGACTGTTCTTCCTGAAACCCCAGCCACACTTGCTCTTGGAGAACAGAGCTATGCATGCCACATAGCTTATCCAAGGGCCTATAGTTTAGCTTCCTACCACAAGAGCCATAGAGTGCAGCTGTCAGCATTGAAAAAACATCCAGCAGCCAGACTACTTGATTTCTGTAAATGGAATGGGGATAGCATACCATCTTGGCCTTCATTTTAGACAGTAAAACACCTTGACCCAGCCTGGCAAACAAGCAGCACCAGAAAACTCTATGTTGGGAAAGTATTTTCATCATTCAGGTGTAACACAAAATCTCCAGGGATTTAATGCAGGAGTGCAATTTGAGAGTCTGCAAAGGACATTGTTCTTGCAACAAGATGACCTACAGAACTTGAAACTACAACTCCTACAATGCACCAGCTGGCATAGTCACTGGCCATGCTGTCTGGGGGATTCTGGGAGCTCTAGTAAACAAAAATAAAACCAGAATCCTGTTGGGGCATTGCATCTTCATAAGCAGACTTATGCGTGCAGGAATTAGATTTTTGCTGTTGCACTACTACATAGCAGAGCTGGCAAAATGCCCAGTGTGCATTGGTGCCCAGTGTGCTTTGATGCCCAATGCATAACAGGACAAACACACCACGGGACTGAGGTGCATTGGTCCTAAAGTGCATCGCATCCATCCTGATGGACATTTACATTACTCATTGTGCATCAGGCACTTTGCTGGTTTCCCATTACACATCTTCACAATTCAGTAACTGGGTTTCTTAGACCTCTGTTAGTTAGTTAAGTATATCCAAAGCTACCTTACATAAAAGGATATGGGATTCCAGAAAATGTTTCCAAGCTCAGGTGACCAAGCATGCAACAATGTGACAAGAATGATTAAAAAGATACCAGGAATGTTAAGGAGAAAGCTACAGTGAGAAAACAGTTGAGATATTTCTTTATACTCATGCAAGCCTTTCATCTCCATAAGAACATGATAGTCAGTGTCAATGTTTATAATAGTAATATTTTTTAAAACCCTCTACATTTTCAGTTTGTAATATTGATTACAGCTACATATTTGAATTACACTTCTTTTTTTCAGGGACACACTATTTATTGGAAAGAAATGAAAATAAATACCATAAATTTTTTAAAAGGATGGCTAATTTTGTCTACCTGCAGTTACTGTGACACTTGTTGCAGATTGTGATAAAATAGTGTTGAACTCTCCAATAGAAATATGAAGTATTCTGAATACCCAAATTTATTGCTGTTCCTTAATTAAAAAACTATGAGTCTCTCTCTCTGTATGATAATGCTGAGGTCTACATATGTACCATTTCAAAACATAGATAAAAAAAAGTAAACATGGAGATATTTTCTTTGGGATAAGTTTATGAATAAATGAAAATAGATTAGAGAAAAGCCCTATTCAGGTGTTCTCTAAGCTGATAAAATAAATGCATGAAGATGGGAATACATTAGCTTTGCTCACCTCTGTCAGCCCTTCTGTCCTTATCTGGAATAATGTAAGATCTGAACAGAGGCAGACAGAACCCTGCCCTTATTTCTGTCATTACTAAGACAACATTGGAGAAGTCTCTGGCAAACACCTGACAAAAGGAAAGGAAAGGAGCCAATGGATGTTACAGCAGATATCAGCAAAAATTCCAAGAACTGGTGAACAATGGAGTTTAAGGATTATCAGTCGTGTTGTACAAAAAGTAACTTTTCCAAGATCTGGAGATGACTTTCCATAACATTTCACTGAAATAATCCATGAAATGTAGCTTTTATCCATTTTGGCCCCTAATTCTATCAAATACACAGTTTGTTCATTCAGTCAGTAATTCAGATAAATTTTTTGTTTCCTTTCTACATTCCACTCCCAAAAGGTAAAACAACTACAAAATTCTGGGAAAATGTACAAAATAAGGAGCACCAATCAATCCCGTCCTGGGAGAAATGTGAGACATTAAATGAATAAATTAATTAATTAATGTTAGGAAAATTAAACAGTCAGACCTTCCAGTTGTGCTCTTACTTATGCATTCAGAACAAAATATCATAGATGTGATCATATACAAACATGATAATCATTTAAGGCATTTGGGTGAATAGTGACTCACACAGACTGGATGCATACCCCAAACCCTATTTTGTGACCCCTAAAGGCCCCTTGTAGTCACCTGAAGCTTTGAAAACTGCTCAATGCAACTCAGTTTGGAGACAATTTTCTGCAAATTGCCCCAAACCACACACAAATCTGCTAGTTTTCCTTTCCCCACCCCTCTGAACCCCCAGTCTCATTTTTGGCAATAATTCAGCCCAAATGATGATTGTCAGTAATGCGACATCACTTCCAGTGCACTTGAATATACTAGTCCAGCTATCAGGGGAGTTGTGGGGGTTAAAATTGCCCCTCAACGCACAGTGGCCCATCCATGCTTCAAGGGCAAAAATTCATAAAGTTCTAAGTTCAAATTCAGTCACTCAATATAGCACTGCCCTATCACCCTTTCAGCAGCTTCATTTTTCTGCCTTAGTCATGAGTCTGTAAATGATTTTAATTTAATACACCTTTGAACCTTAAAGAGATGCCAAGTTTTTTTTTATGTATCACATGATACCTCTCTAAACAATGCTATAAATCTAAAGCAATTACTGATCTTTCAAGATTTCACTCACATGAGCACAAGTGTAATTTTCTGGAGAGAAAGGGTTATCAAGGAAAAAACCCTCACATATTTAAAAGAATGTGCATGAGAGTTGTGGATACAGTGGCTAGCTCTTCCTCTGGTGCACATACTGAAAAGGTTGGCTGGCATTCTGTATTGCAGTTATGGATTCGTAACTTAGAATTTCTGATACATAACTGCTGTATATTCAATAAACAATGTAAATGGCTCTCCCCTCATTTACTTTAACAGCTAGCAACTCCATCAGGCAAAGGTCTGTTCAGCTGCCAATCAGGGTGTAAGGAGTATCACACCTCCAGCCCCTCCCACCAGCAAGCAAGACCGCAACAATCAGAACCAGAATTCCTTTCAAATCCCTTGTCACAGCCTCACTTGCTACTGGGAAGGGGCTGGAAACATCATCCTCCTCATACCCAGCTTGGCAGTGACTCTTTTGCCTTTTCCGCATTTTATTTTTGAAATGGGGTAGCGCGTCAAGGACGTTCACATTTGGGGGCGAACTGGGTTCACAGCAAGGACGTTCACATTTGGGGGCGAACTGGGTTTGGACTACTTACTATTTGTCCGGACTTCAGCCCGCTCCGGAACGCCCAGAACTACTGGTTGCCCGTGCTATTGAAAGACTGATTAAAAGAGGACTTTCAATAGCACGGTGCGCCTCAGTCCGTTGCTCTGTGAAGTATAGATCTACAGGCTCGCACCAGTGCGAGTCTGCAGATCTTCCGAGGGCGGGCTTCTGGCTGGTGAGCTTCTCCGGTTGGTGGAGAGCCTCCGCCAACCAGAAGCCTCCATTTTCATCGTCGGAGAGTGTGTAGCGCAGGCACACACTGCTCCGGACCGTCGTGGATCTTTGGGAGGGAGCATGCCAGTCAGGTGAGTAACGGACTGCCCTATTTCCCCTCCAAAGTGCAGAAAAGCCCTTTGTCTAATATGGCTACTGGCAGTAAAGATGGGCTTGGGGGGATAGGGCCAGGGGACATTACTCAGTTTTGCATACATAACACAGCTAAATGTAGAGTATTGGCAATGTTCTCAGCCAGCCATAGTTTTGGAGACTTTGTGAAGTTCACCTACTGGTTCATGGATGCACACATGTACAGCTCCTCTATGTGGGAGAAGAAAATTGGACCAGGATTGGGCTAAAATTCCCTCTTACATGGAGGAGTTGTGTGTTTGCATATTGCAGAGCTTGGAAGTGTTACTTTTGGGAATTGCAACTCCCAGAATGCTGGGAGTTATGATCCAGAAAACCTACCATTTTCAAGTTCTGGGAGGCTTTCTCATGCGTATTTTCATGTTTCACCTGAAAATCTCTATTAGCACCTCCATAACCAGCAGTTTGCTTCTTCACAGGAGTTGTTTCCTACCCTGATGTCATGTCTTTGAAAAATCTTCAAAAGCATGACATTCAAATCCCTTTGTTTGTAGGCTGAGCACTGAATCACAGTGGATGATTTATTTGCAAGCAATAACAGGCCATGGGAAGGGGGGAGTCATAGATGGGGTGGGGATGCACATTCACAGGCTCTTGTTTTTGTAGTCTCCCATGATGCTCCAGTCAGCTGTTTCTAGGCAATAGGGCTTCTGTGAACAAACAGTGTTATTAGAGTTCATTAAGCAGCTTTTATATCAATTCCTTGTGTTGTTTCCAGGACATGATGTAGCTGCTGCAGCAAAAGGACATGGAGGGAGGCAACAGGTCAAAGTTCTGAAAGAGGAGAAAGGTAGATTTACTCACTGAAAACCAGGAATGAATCATTCCAGTGATTATTTTTTTAAAAAGTGACACATCACAGCCATCTTATTGCTTTTGAAATACACTCTTTTGATTTGGACACACTTCATGAAAAGTTCCAATTTTACTAAGGAAAATCCCCTAACTACTATTTTTTTCTAGGTGAATATCCAAAATATTTTTGATTTGGAAACCTGGCAAGAAATCAGTATTTAAAAGTAGATATACAAAAGAGAGCTTGGCATTCCGTATCGCGTTCTGTCTTCATCACACAGGCTATCTTTCAGGGCACTCCAATTAATTTATCCATATTTAAAGTGGACAGTCACTTCAACTGATCAATGGCAAACCAATCCCATTACTAACTGACTGTAACTAAATAACAGCGAGTTAACTGCATCACTGGGCTGCTACCCATTTCATGAAAACAGATAGAGTCTGTGGCTTGCATTTTTAAAAAGAGTGTAGGGAAGAAAGTATGGAAACAATCCCCAAACATGTGGCTTTGTAATGTTGGAAAGGTCCGATCTGTCAAGAACAAGCCATGCACTCTAGTGGTAGACTCAGTTAACAGAGTCAGATACCCTAATTCTTATGATGTTGCAAATATTTCTGTCTGTTCTTCTACGTGTGTTTTTAACATTATCCTGTTATCTGCCACCAAGCTGATTTTGACTTATGGTGACCCTATAAATGCGAGAGACCACAGCAGCCTTGGTCATCAACTGCCCTGATGAGGTCTTGTAAACTCAGGACTATGGCTTCTTTTATCAAGTCGATAGTCTACACCTCTACAGTAGTCTTCCACTTTTCCTACTGCCTTCCACTTTACCGAGCATTAGCGCCTGGCATCCTGTTGAGCAGTTACGAATGTGTAAGCTAGAACTTGTGCATTCATAACTGTTCAGTATCCATGTTATAACTACTGTTTACAAATGCCCCTCCAACCTACTTTAACAGCCAACAGTTGCACCAAGCAATGAAGATCAGTTCTGCTGGCAATAGGGGTGTATTGAAATATTTCCTGCTCCCTCCCAGCAGCAAGCTGCAGTACAATGACCAGAGGCAGGAAGTTTTGAATATCCCTTTTGACTCTGAAGAGAAATGTCTCTTCATTGCTGGTCTTCCATCCTCTCCATTGTTTGGCTTTCTTTTACCCCACTTTTCCATTGATAACTTTCCACTGATGCTTGGGTTTTTTTTCCCCCTCTGTTGCTGGGATTACCTTCTTCCTTTCTTTTTACTTCCTTGGACTTTCCTCCTTCCTTCTTCTATTGCTGGGTTTCTCTTTTCCCCTCTCCTTTTCTTTTCTTTTTTTTCTTTCTGAGACTTCCTTTTTCCCCCACTGTCTCTTTCTTTGTGTTCATGTACATGCGTATGCATTCTTCTTACTTTTTAAAAAAATATTTAATATTCAGTGTATTCCTTCGTACATTTTGAACCTCATTGTGAATCTCATGGTATCTGCCTCCTATGTATGTTTTTTCTCTCTCTTCACTAAAACAGCACCTCTGTAATAACCTACCGTTCTTTATGATTCTCCTTGCAGCTTGCACATTGGAAATGTACACTTGAATTACCTTCTGAATTACCTCTTTAAGTTCACCCTTTTGGATCCGTTCCTGTGTAGTCCTTAGATTGCTCTAGAAGTGGGGGACATACAGAGCTGACCCTAACATTAGACAGGTCAGGCAGGTTCCTCAGGTGTCAGGTTCTCAGAGGTGACAACATTTTGGAATAGATTTCTGACTGCTGTTAAATCTTCTCTGACCCCCAAACTAGCCTGGTACATTCAGGTGAAATAGAAGATACTGTTGTTGTTGACAATGTTGAAGAAAATTCAACTGTCAGTCTAGACAGTTGCACATAGAATGTAAAGGGGTGCCATCTTGTTCTTCATCTCAGAATCCAAAAATGGCTTGGACCGGCCAAAGGGAATATGAACTCTTGTCCTTCTCAATAAGTGTGGGAACTCTGTGGCACTCCAGACGTTCTTGCACAATGAGACCTGGCATTCTTCACCCTTGGTTATGCTTGCTGGGGCTGCAGAGAGTTGCAGTTCAACAATCCCCCACCCTTGTAAAAGAAGTCTTAACACAGTCTTGATGAGAAAGAACACTTATCTCTCCCATCTGAGATGTCAAGGTAAACCTAATGCCTCCTCCTTATTAGTTGCAGTGTACAATCACTTACAAGAAGATTCATGTCAGCTCCAATAGTAAGTCCAATTAAAGCAGCCTGCACTACCTTGTTATCTACATCCAAACATTGTTAGCGAACATGTGCCATGCCAATTAAAAGCACAGCAGTAGGAGAACCAAGGGCAAACACCAAAATCCAACAAGAATCTCCTGAATATCACTCACATACAATGTAACTTTTTTGTTTTGTTATGTGCCTTGAAGTCATTTCTGACTTATGACAACCCTAAAGTGAACCTATCATAGGATTCTTTTGGCATAATTTGTTCACAGGGGATTTACCCTTGACTTCTTCTGAGGCTGAGAGAGTTTGACTTGCCCAAGATCACCCTGTAGGTTGTAATGGTTGAACAGGGATTTGAACCCAGGCCTCCCAGTGTTGTAATCCAGCACTCAAACCACTACACTATGCTGGGTCTCGATGTTATGTGCTATGTTTTTTGTATCTCATTAGTCATTTTCTTAATCACAAATTGTCATGGCATTTCTTTTTATTTATTTATTTAAAGAGACATTGGGAATGCCACTTCTGTTGCAGCAGTTTTATCTCAGATGTCTGTTTAGTTAGAGGGTACCCAAGAGAACACTTTTCCCACTACCACCCTCTTAGGAGGGTAATTATACCAACACTCATGATGAAAACAAGCATATGAATCCTCCAATGACAGGGACACCCACAAAGCGAGCTCTCTGCATGTGACTAGTAGAATTTTCTCCACAAATGTAGAGTAGAATGCAGCCACATGAGATATGTCCCCCAGTTTATGAGCTTTCCAGCACTTGTAAAGAATAGTTTCTTGAACTATAACTCCCAGAATGTTCACCCATCCAGCATGGCTAGTGGCTCAGGGAATCTTGGAGATGTAGCAAATAAATAAATAAAATAAATAAATAAATATCACATTCTCAAGTTCTGGAGTTGTTGCATTCAAGCAGTGTCCACTCTACATCCTTCAACATGCAGGATTCTTCCATGTGAGCATTGCATATATACACCTCCTTCACCTGTCACTGAAGGAACCATGTGAAGTGACTGGTAGGGTGGGAAAAGTATAAATAGGAGGCAAGGCAATGCAGCATGGTGCTGTGAATGCTCTTTACATGTTAACTTAGGAAAGCTCAAATGCATTCATATTACCATATTCAGCGCCAGCTATCACAGAGACAGCTGCCATATATTGCTACAATTTCATATACACCAAGAGTGGAGCTCTGAAGTGTGTTTTTCCCAGAGAACTGAGAACAAGGGAGAGGGGGAAAGGACTATCCTAGAATATAACTCTGTTTGGTCAGGAGGTTAGCAAGTCAACAAGATATTAGGAAGGAAAGAATGACCTTTAGCTTTTTAGAACAAAGTTATAAATCAACTAATCAGAGAATGCTGGAAATTAATCTTAGGAATGCCATGCAGAGGATGACACATGGAACAGCATATAAGAGGAAATATTGTACATACTGTGAAAATGGCCTAAATACCTTAAAGGAACCAGATCCTGTCTGGTTTTGGAAGCTAAGCAAGGTCAGCCTTAGTTAGTACTTGGATGGGAGACCACCAATGAATATCAGGTGCTGTAGGTTAGATTTCAGAAGAAGACAATGCAAAACACTTCTGAGGATTCTTTTCCTAAGAAAGTGCCACGAAATTCATGGGGTTGTCATAAGTCATCAGACAACTAGAAGGCATATATATACACAGATAATACCCTGAAAAGGAACATGTTTCTTGACTGGAAGTTCACTGAACTATGTCCTGCACAATTGACATTTTAGCCCGTTGGTGCAATCAAACAGAATCAAACAGAGAAGCTTCTCAGAGTCACTACCAATGCAAGCCACAGGACAGAAATTGACTTCTGGCTGATGTGTGCATGTTTCTCTTTCAGTACACAAAAGAGAGAGAGAATTCAGTCCATAGAGACTGGATGTTGTAGGAGATGAAACCAGCAGGTCACAAACCAAAATCTAAAGACAACTTTTCTCAGTGGTGAATCCAGCTATCTCCACAAAATATATTCTTTGCTACCTCGTCACAGTCTGGAGGTACCCCTGAGCTCTTGGAGGCTATTCCAGCAGAGCACAAGCTCAGTCAGGTTTAACCAAGCTGGTTAGGTTTTGAGCATAGGCCCTTTGGCAAATTACAAGTCTTCCATTTGGTGAATACCCCAGCTAAATATGGAAAGTCTTTTCTCCAGAAGATTGGTAATGACTTGGTGACATTATGATGGTCTCCAATAGTTCTAATCTGCACTGATGGACGGACTACACATCCCAATGAAGTCACAGATTTCAAACTTATTCAGGGAAGGAATCCAGATAAGATTATGCAGCCACTTTCGGCATGAGCTCTTCTAGGGTGGAAGCCTTTATAATTTACAGTGGTCTCTCCACTTTCATGAGGATTTGGGGCACAGAACCCTTACAACAGTGGAAAAAACAGGAATAATTCCACCATGAACCCCCTCCCATTCCCTTCCAGGGCTCCCCCTCTACGCATTCCCTTGCCTACTGCCTCAGCACAGGTTCTCAGTGTCATGACCAGAAGCAAGGGAATGGGAAGAGGAGCTCCAGAAGGAAGGCTCACACAAACCTTTCCACCACCTTCCCTTGCCTTTTGCCTTAGCGCAAGTTCTCAGCATTGGGGCCAGACACAAGGGAATAGGAGAGGGAGCTCCAAAGGGGATGAGGAAGGCTTGTACAAACCTTCTTCCCATTCCTTTGCCTTTTGTCCAGGTGTTTGCTTTCCTTCTCTACACCCAGCAAAACACCAGGGAATGGGAGGAGGGGAATGGTGGGGGGAAGCATGCATGCACCTCACAAATAATCAAATTTGTGAAGATCAAACCTGCAAATGTGGAAGGAGGAATGGAATCCAGATACACACTGATCTGAAATGAAACACTACATGGAGGTATCATTTCTCCCCATGGCATTGGAAGCATTGTTGTGATATAGGATATAAACAAATCATTGCGCCCACATCCTTGTGCGGTACTACTTTATAAATGTTACCAGACCACTGGGTGCATTACATTAAGCCATAAAATTTGTGGGAAGCAAAACTGCAGGCAAAACATCGTGTGACATAGGGGATAGTGGAGGTGGCTTCCCCTCTTTGCTTCACATGCTGTCTCTTAAGCCTGAAAGATGGAATCTGTCAGAGACCCCTGGGTGTTGCAAAGGAGACAACTGCTGATGCTGCTCAAATGGAGGAGGCAAGAGGAGGGAGACCTGTAATGGGTACTAAGGGCTACATCACAAGTGGCAACAGACGGGCCAAGAGCACACGGATAGAGAGTGCTGGCAGAGCATGGCTGGACGTAGGGCAGCTGGTACTTGGGAATGATACCTCCATTGGCTCACAACTCAAGGGTACTTCTCTGGCGAGTTCAGCACAGCTTTGCTCCTGATGTGACCAGAAAATCCAAGAATATTAGTATTGTACAGACTGATATCAACAGGGCATGAGCCAAAAATTTACTGTGGGAAAAAATTTGTTTCATATATACTTCATTAAATTCACATACCACAACAGTGTATGAGAAATCATAGTTTTAAGATGACTGTACTAAAGTAGTCTTACCAAGGAGACATAGCTGTGTAGGCAGAATAGTTACTCATCCTTTTATAGATCAAGATGTTTCAAGTTTTGAGGGACTAAAAATGCAGCAAAACTGTCTTCTGTCCTTCTGGGTTGTCCAGATGACTGCTAAAAATGTGTGCAAAAAAATAACAACTATCCCCTCCCCGCCCTTTCAGAATAGTTTCAGCTTGGTTTTTGCAGTATACACACGTTGTCATGTTTAGCTACAGCTGATGATTTAATATCAATATGGCTAAAGAATCATCCTTTTAGCTTGACTGAGCTGTTTCAACAGTCATTACAAGGCTGTTACTCTTTGTGTCAGTTCCCAGAAATGTGAAACTCCTCCAGTCAGTCAAAATGTAAGACTACCCGTTGACAATGTGCAACAAATAAAGGCTAATGTGTCGTATGGTAATTCAGTGTTCTGCTGAATCTCTTTCCTTCAGCTTCTGCAAATGAATCATCCTTATTCTGTTATCTTAAAAAAATAAGCTCGGAGCAGGATCTTGCTTTCCTTGATCTCTTAAGCAGCAATAATTCTGATTGTTTCAAGAATGGGAGCAAGAATCTTAGCAATATGGGGTAGCATTTCAGATTTTGAAGAGGACATGGCAGAAAAAAAAAATCTCAGGGAGGTGTAGCACTCCCAGAATCTCCTAACCAACATGGCCACTGCTGTAGGTTTCTGAGAGCTGCAGTCAAAAATTTAACATTTCCTAGCTCTTGAAGGGTTGTGCTCCCCCACCCCGTTTCCTCACTTTTCTTGGTCACTTTGCCTCAGTTTTTTCCAAAGATTGCCACACTAGCATATGCAGACAATTTCTAGAAATCTGTTAGGGACATATCTGTTAGGGACAATTGAGTAAGTGCTGCTTACGCACAAGGACATCCTTTCTCGGGCATTGCAGGGATTGGTATTACCTTTTTCCTTTCTGTAATGCCCAAAGTGACCCCCTGAATTACTATAAAGCCCCTGAAGCTGCCCCAATAGACATTCTGTGCTTTGCAGTGAGCAGACAGGTTCACAAAAGCGGCTCACAAAATCCTTATAGCCAGACACAAAATGATGACATAAACACTGAGATCCACCAGAGTCCTCAAGGCATCTCAACACTGCTGTAAACATTGTGCATCTCTGATCCTGCCTACTTGCCACAAAACACAGAATGGCTGTATGGGATGACTTCAGGGGCTTTACACTAAGTTGGAGGGGCACATGGCTCAGCACAGGATAATGACACATGTTTCTCCTATGCTGGGGGTATGTTGAACTGAGGCCACACACATGTGTGAAGAAACAGAAGTGACTATTTGGCAACTATCTGTAATGTACAATTGCTGATATACAAGTGGATAAAGAAATACAATCACACTTGAAGACAAGGTGCAGTCTCCCACCCCCAGATCTGCAGTCTTCCAAGCCACTTGAAAGATACACAAAAGCCCCTGAACCTTTTGGCCCCTGGGGTTGGTTCCAGGTGATTTTGAGATCCCAAATCACTCCAAGTACATGGTAACCACCTCCAAATGCAGCATTCCATCTTTCTTCCTCTCCCACAGCTTTCTCCTTCCCTAAAATGTCCCCCAAGTCCATCCTAAGAGGGGAAACAAAAGTGACATTATTTCTGGTTCCTCAACAATATACTGGTCCAACCCACCAGAGGTACAAAGTGACAAATATGAGGACCTGATCCTGAAAATTTGCTAACCTCTGTGTTATAACAATCGGATAAGCTGTTCACTGAGTACTACGCATTCCAAATTCTGTTGTTACTCTTGATTAGAATAGACTAATTAAACCATAGGATTTAACATTGTGTGGAACCACCATTCAACAATTGATTCAATTGGTCTGCTGTAGCTGGGACTCGCTAACAAGATTCCAGTCAATATGTAAGGAGAACCTTCTTTGTTGTGGCACCATGGTTGCAGATGACTTTCTTCATGGGGTACATCTGGCAGCAGCATTATATTATTTTTTGTAACAATTCAAAAATCTCTTTGTTTGCCTGGTATTTTAAATTAGTTGATTAAATTGGTTGATATCAATTATATTGTGATATCAGACGTCATTTTAAGGGTTTTTAAAAAATATTTACCATGTTTGGATTTTCTAAAAACTATTTTTGTAAGAGTGGGTTGAAAATATTTAAATAAGTGAAAAAATCAAATTTATAATTTAGTTATAAAAGTGAGAAAAAAAGAAAGGAAGCTTTTCCTCGTTCCCATGAAGTGTTATTTCAATGAGGAAGGGGGAAAAGGCATGTAGCAACACAAGAAGATCATTAAACACATAAAGAAACTCAGTGCTTTCAGTGCTTATATATCATAGATATGCTTGTGCATATCTTAGATACGCTCTACATATTTGGAGTAAAATAGCCTCAGGAAAGTTTCTGTGGTAGTCAGTGCGTGTTTTACTAAGTTTTTATTTTGGCAGCTGACCCATCTTTACTTAATTATTGGTTTTCTGCTATGAGTTAGCTTAGGTATTTTGTGTGAAGCAATCTTGTCCTTAATAATTATTAAATAGCAGCCATTGCTCTGACAATGGCCCCACACATTGACATGAGAGTCAACTCCCCATGGTGCAATCCCATGACACTCAGGACCATGTATGAATATTTTATTTCAGCCACATTCATAGTGATGATTACAGTAACCATCCAGTTGGTGACCATCTCACTAGAAAGCTCCTAGATCCTTAAATGTTAACATTAATTTTGATGTAATCTTTTTTCTTGTTGCAATATTATGTACAAACATGGTAAACATATGTACGTTTGAAACAAACTGAAATTTGTTGTTGTTGTATTGTTTTTGTTTTTAAGGCAGAAAGACAAACAGGGAGATAAGAAATACCCAATGATTAGCCTCACCCACACAGTTGAAATATTCACAAATAATTCTTATTGGTGTGACAGTCTGACCTCTTATTTATTGGCTAAACTACTGTAATGTATTATATATGGAGCTGCTATTGAATACTATTTGTAAACTATGGGCATTATAATCACGTGTCTGTGCTATGCCAACAGCACTGTCTGGCAGTCCATTTCTGGGCCTAATCCAAATTTCTAAACCAAGACCATAAAAAGATAGGGGAAGAGAAAAACAGAATCCAGGAGCACATTTAAGACTGATTTATATTTTATTGTGAATTGTCATGGATATCAATCCACTTCCTCAGATACAATGATAGAGTGATATTAAATCCTCAGCTATTAAGCAGATTTATACAATTGTGGGAAGTGAGATAGAATGTAATAGGATCCAGAAGGATGGAAATCACGACCCTTGCCCTAAATATTTAAAGGGCTATGTGAGGGGATATAGGTCTTCCAGATCTTTACAGAAGTCAGTTAATATTGACGTGTTAAAGCAAAAAATTCACTTTAAAGTCAGTTGCCTTGGGTCAAAACCTTCTCTGTAGAGATTCATTTTGTATGCAGTTCTGAGAACACATGTATTAATATATGTAGTGTGCCATGGAACCATTATCTTTTGGAAAACTGGAGATTAAAATGGCTGAAGAGAATTATATTCACAAATTCCATTCCATTAGCAAAGGTATAAACAAACAGACATGCTGCAATAGACTAACATAGTTCTTTTTTTGAAAATTAACGTGGGATTAGGATCTGTAACAGTTCAAACTGGGTAGAAAAATTAGGGACAGAAAGAAGATTAGAAAATGCTGAAATATGGTAAAAAAAATTGTCTCTTGACTGTCAGGAAACCTCAGGGAAAACAGCTCTGGGCTGGCAAGAATCTTCAAGGTTTGAGATTTATTAAGTGCAAAATTTGCATGTGGTTTTGTTTTTGTACAGAAAACAGTATTTTCCTAACCAGCCATGGAACAATGAGAGCAGACAAAGATAATTGGGTTGAAGAAGGGTCACTTTATTTAACCTAGAATCTATTTAATTGCATTGAACCTGGAAAGAAGCAAGAAGGGAGAGCACCCTAGTGCAGAGTCAGCTGAGGCCAGGTGTCACTCCATGACTTCCTTCTCAGCCTTTTCTAGGTGAACCATCTGAGCTCCAAGGGCAATCCAGTTGGGTTTCTCCCCATCAGGCCATCTGCCGGAAGGCAGACCCAAGGAACCCCACCTGCATGTCACAGGACTTAAATAAGAGCAAAGCACTTCCCCTCCCAGGCCAGTCCCAAGGGTAGTCTTCCTCACGATTCATGCCCAGATCTCAGGACCTAAAGAATCAGTTCCAGAGCCCTCTTCTTCACCAAAGGGGTCCTAAGGTGTTCACTGTAACTCTTATTTCAAGTGCAAAGTATTTCCTTACCCCTTGCCTCCACCAGGCTGACCAAAAATGCCTTCACCCCTTGTGCAAGTCCCTCAGGAAAAATCTATCACCTCTGCATTTCAGGACACTGAAATACTATATGGGGGCATGGGAAGAAGTAGCCCATCTGCATGTTTAGGGCATTATGGATTACCTTCTTTATCATCCTGTGGGCTATATAAATACATCAAGGATCACTCTTACCACACTAGACTTGGTAAGGCAAATGGCTAATCACATCAATATTATTCCCAACCTTCTATGACTGGGAATAGAAGGCTGGAAATATTATTCCCAGACATCGATGACTCTGCATGACCCAAAGTCATGCAAAGTCTGAAGGATCACAGCCTTGCCCTTCAACAGACCCAGGTCATTCCCTCCTAGGTGAATGACCAAAATGAGAGAAGACCCCTTGCACAAACCATGCCACTGAAATCCTCTTTTCCTGACCCACTTCTCTGTGGCCTGATCACTCAGCCCAAACTGAAGAATAAAATAGCCATTTTGGCGAGTCACCAATTGAACCATACGATGGCTACAGATCAATACCTGCTGCTTCTCCAGACAAAATGTAGAACTTGTAAAATACAACAACTTTAAAAACCAGAACCATATAATTTATGAATTGAGTGGTTGGCCATTCTTCTTGTACACATGGGATTTCCAGTGCCCAATATGCTCCCACACCCAAACCCATGGTAAAAGCCATGGAAGCAGCTCAAATCTAAAATGAATGGTTCCAAATGTAACTCCCTGATGGCCCACCCAATGTAGAGCCTTGGAAGTAACAGTCCAAAACTGGTATTTAGTAGGAGATGACAAAATAAATGACACAGCTTAAGTCTTTTAATCTGAATATAAAATTGATGATCATTAACAGGCACAAGGCCTGATTGTGAGAAACACCCAACATCACATTTGCTCCTATACACATTTGATCAGTCTTACAAGTATGAATTGTTAACACAGGCAGCTGCCCAGAAAGATTAATATCCTTCAAGTCCAATGCTCTATCTAATGTACCCCCTTTAGACAACATGCCCTGCTCACTAACAGGCAAGCCACCAAAAAAAGGGTAGACAAAGATGCTCTGTGGAACAAATCGCCTCATAATGTGAGGTGTACATGGCTGGCCAAGTATTCCTCAACCTTGAGAATATCAGGGAATAATAATTGCCACCTATCTACTTAGCTCTGCTCCCAAGTCCAGCCCTCTTATGCTTTGCAAATTTGCCTATGTTGTCTGGGTATTCCTGGGCCCTAAAAGCAAAGGCCAATGTTCAGAAACTAGACCATCTTATTGAGTAATGAGGTAAGGAAATCCTTTACGAGTTTCAATCACCTGTTGATATTTAAATCACTATAGAGGACTTGAATATAATCTGGCTCACAGCCTAGAGATTCTGTTAGAACCCATGTGGCTTTAGAATTGGCTAACCTGAGCAAAATGCACTCTCTATGATAGATTTTACAGTCAATTAAAGGCCCTTTCCACACACGGGCAGAGAAACGGGGTAAGTCACGCTAAAATGGAGCTTACCTCAGTCCGTCGCCACATGGAGCAGCACGTTTTGCTGCTCCACACTCATCGTTGTCCCACGGCGTTCGGCAGCACCCAAAATGGTGGCTGATGACTGCCGGAGGCTCTTCACCAACCGGAGAACCTCACCAGCCAGAAATCCCGCCCCCGGCAGATCTGCAGGCATGCCCTTGCGCGCTCCTGCAAATCCACATCAGGCGCTGCAATGCGGCTGCACGGGGCTGCATTCCCCGTGCCTTTTAAAAACCACATAAAAAGTGCTTTTTAAAAAGTACGCAGTGCCGTCACTTCCGGGCACCCTAGAGTGGATTGGGGTGTGGAATTACTCTAAAGTAATCCACCCCAATCCACTTTACCATGTAGATGACCTCCCACGGAGGTCGCGCTACCACGTGTTATTTCCCTGTGTGGAAAGGACCAAAATGAAACATGGTCCCAAAAAACAGGAGATTGTCTTAATTTGTTGTTTTAAAAATAAATTAAACAGTATTAAAATTAGTGTGGAACCAACTACCTTTTTTATTTATATGCAGAATCCAACAAATATTTCAAGAAGAATAGTTAATTATTACTTCATAAGGTTATCTGAATATGCCTGTAGAAACTAAGATCAATGAAATGGTTAGGTTAACAGGACTGTCTTATAGATACTGGTGACACAATAGGGGAAAGATAGAAACACTCTGCACTAATGAAAATAAATAGAAAATAAAATCTTAGATAAAATATAGAATTTCCAGCAGACACCAGTAAGTCAATAACAGGATGTAGGGAAACACACCATGCTAGCAACCTACAGAAAATAAGGTAAATCCAACGGTTTGCTAAAATAGAGGTTAATAAGAATTCTCTGAAGCAACCAGTGAGTCAACAGTAAGGTATGTAAAAACTTTGCCTTAATAGCAGCTACCAGTGGACCTTCTGATAAAAGGAAAAGATTACAAATTCTTACAAAATCTGCAGCAAACTAGAGAGTTTCCATGGGTGAGAATGCCAACAGTTTCCTCTTCCCACAGTGAGTCTGGAACTCATGAAGAGGAAAAGTTATAGTGATTCCTCACTACAAATCTCCTACCAAGAGAGCTATAAAGGTGCTGTTCTACATAAAGAAATTATGTGATAATTTATCTTGGGGAGATGTTTTATCTATAATTTGAATATCAGGACGAATACATATCTAACCCCCAGTAATTTTCCACAATATATTGAGCACCTTAGAAACAACTGTCTAAGAAGAAAATTATGTCAGACAACTGAAAATATCTGACCCCATATCAAACTGACAGGATACTGTCATCCTACAGAAAAATGAGGAGTTTCTACTGTCACTTCATTCAAATTGTTCCATAAGCATCATAAGGAACTAAGCAGGGTCTTGAAGTTACCTTCTCCTCATATTTAGAGAATAGAGAATGAATGACTAGAGAATGAACCATTGAGCCTGATATCTACAAAGAATGAGGAGAAACAACTACAGCATCCTAGATACAATGTAAAATTAGACAGAATCTCAGTTAACATGTACAAGTGCTGGAAAATTGCTAAGGTGAAAGTTTCTGACTTTTGCTAGGTCAAAGACCTAAAAACTCTGGTATCAAGTAGAAGGACCAATAGCATCTCAGTGATTAAAGTTTCATTCACAGCTCTGAAACTACAATGCTAGGAACCACTCATCCACAAGGATGTTCAGAGTCATTAGGCAAATCTTATTTGGTTACAATTGACCCTTCACATTTGCTAGGCTTAGGGGCACAGGATCCCTGCAAAAATGGGAAAACGAAAATATGTGTGTGTATCTGTGGGAAGAAGGCTGAGACGTGGTGGGGAGAGCAGGCATCCAGAGTCCAAATAAGGGAAGGAGAGGGAAACAGAGTGTGTGTCAGGATGGTGGCCCTATACTTCTGCTCTCACATCCATTTCCTTCGTTGAGTGTATGGGGGACATCAAGGGAGGGATTTTGGTGCTAAGAAATCAGGCTGTGATCTGTTCTTTTCTGGCCAGACAGCAGCTAGTCGAGGAGGAGGAAGAGGAGGAAGAGGAACAAAGCCTGGTTTTTAAAAGGTTGCATGACCTGACCAGAACCATTGAGAGGGAAGTTTCCCCCAGAAAAGAAGTACCCAAGATGTGGGAGCAGGAGAAACTCACAAATAAATCAGTGAAAGTGAAACCTGAAAATGTGGAAGGCCAACTGTATTTATTTCAGAATTGCAGCTGTCTAGAGGAGCTGACAGGAACTTTTTCTAATGCCCTTGAAAATACTTGTTCTCTCCACAGGCTTACAGACAGAGCAGCAGCTCCCTAAACAAAACAAACTGGCCCTCCTGTTATAAATCTGATATTTACTGAAATTTCTTGTAGGATATAATCCTATAACCTATTATTATAAAACAAATATGTTAAAATTGACATGAGATGCTGTTTCAGCACTACCTATGAGTCAAGTCTTCCTGTTCTTGTAACTTCAGAGGAACACACACACATGGAAGGAATGTCCTCAAATTGATGTAAACAACCTCTGCCTCTTCATTTCTGAGAGACTGACTTAATAAAATTCTATGGCATCCGCAGTGGGGTCAGGGAGGGAAGAGGCCATAAATTTCCACTTTCTTTACCAGGCAGTTTGACATCCACATACTCACCATGCAGAACCTTGTCCCTGGTGGATTGAAGAACACGATCAGATATCTCCATAACCACCACTATTAGGAGTCTGCACATTTCCCCAGTCCTCACCCCGCCAATATAGAGCCCCCATTGCCTGGGTGTAACCATGTCAAAGGACCAACTGAGTTTGTCCTCCTGTAATGGGACACTTTATAAGAAGTATACCTCCTGTACCCTCATCCTCACTGGAAGTTGCCTAACACCATGATTTGCTCCAGACCCATCAAGGCCACACATAACTTTCCCCTAGGACAGTGTCTGTGTCTTGATGCTCGCCTGCCAAAGGATTGCCAACCAAAGAATCACAAGGTCCACCCTTGACACCACCCAATGATGTCAAAAGAATCTCCTGCCCATCAACCATTGCAGCTCCACCGTCTTCTGCCTAACTCTTTCTTTCCAAGACATCTAAACAAGCCAAAATTTGGTCAGTAAACTTAGCCCTGGCCAAGCCTCTGGCAACCTTCTTAGGTGTTAAGGAAGAATGCTTAAGAGTATCTTGAGCCTTTTCCAACACCTCTGGTCTGGACAAAATTAGAGTGAGTATACCTCCCTCTCCATGTTCCTCTGAATAGGATAATTCAAGATGTAGGTGCTTGGTTGGTTTCATCTTAATGGGACTGTAGGGCCCTCACTGCCCTTCTTAGGGATCATATCTAAAGATTCATTCAGGAGTCCTAGTCTAACTATCAGTCCACCAGACAGGCCCAGAAACTCCAGTCCTGGAACCTTTCAGAGCCAGTCAGAAGCCTCTCAGGACCTGCACAGCCTCACTGGGGCTTATCAGGGTCCGCAAGGCTCAAGCAGGGCCTATACAGCCTCATTGAGGTCTATCAAGATCAGAGACTACACAGTCTAGTTGGGGCCTACTAGCTAAATCAAGAGCCTATGAAGGCCTGCCCATCAAAATCAAGGCCTATCAAGGCCACCAAGGGACTACAAGAGTCTGTGCAACTGAGCTGGGGCTTATCAGGGCCTATGGGGTTCAGACAGAGCTTGGCCAGCCTAATTGGAGCCTAACAGTGCCTAATCAGCCTGACCAGACCACCCAGGTGCAATTGAGGCCTACTTGAAAACCCGGGGGGGGTGTTGCTATAAAACCCAGGGCCTTTCTGCACTGCACTGTTTATAGTGTTATTATTCCACTTTCAACATCCTATAAAACCTTGGGGTTTTCAGTTTTTGGCCTCAGGAAACTACAAACTTCAGAATCCCACAGGATGTTGAAAGGGGAATATAACCGTGTAGGGTGGAAAGGCCCCCAGTCAGGCCCCAGAGGCCTAACCAAACTGCCAGAGTGATTGTGGCCTAACTGTTCCCTAAATGCCTCTAGAGATTGCTCCCCACTCCCTGAGTCCCCATTCAACCAGACTAGAATACAACCATATTAAAACTGAATTGATATACCACCAGCTTAAATAAAACTGACATAAAATAAACTGATTGAAAATAAAGCTGTGTTACCCTGATTTCTGGGGTCCCTTGGGGGATACCTCACTGTGCTCCATGTGATGGGGAATGGAAACTAGCTAGAGCACCAGCAATAGCAATGCGAGAGGCAGGGTAACCTAATGGTGTCTTTTTACCCAGTGTTTACGGGGTCAGGCCAAGCTAAGAACCAAACAAGAATGTCCAATGAATGATTTTATTGAATTCAAGTCTCACGCACCAACGCAATCATGCACATACACACCCAAGAGCTATTAAGAAACAAAAGAGAGGAAATTGGATAGGGGAGTATTGAAGTGGTACAGCTGGGGTAATACTACACCTTTTCCTGAAGTCCTGGGTCTAAGAAGGCAGTGGAGAAATGGGGCTCAGCACGGAGAGGGCTGAGGGGATCACTCAACAGATGGACCAATGGTCTGCTGGGGTGACCAGGAGTGATCCAAAGAACCGCTCAAAAACTGAGACTATTTGTAGGAGAAAAATACCTGGAAGGCTAATCCTTTCCCAAGGAGAACAATAATGAAGCTCCACCATGGTAATTTCCTTTGTGTGATGGGATTGCAGGGTGTTGCCAAAGTCTCGGGATCTTTGGCTGTGTTAGTTTGTGGTGTGACTTCATGTAAATGGTCCTCGCCTGATGGAATATTTGCTCAACTTGGGGCAGACATGCTAATCCCCTCAAGTCGGCATCTCGGGGCTGAGGACCCTTTGTCTACTGTGGGTTTGCACAGCTTGAGGTCTCCTGGGACTATGTGATGGGGGATTTTACTGGCCTGACGTGGTGTTCAGTCATTTGACCATTGCTGCCTAGGTGCCCATCCGGGTGACCTCTTAGGCACATTGAATCATATTTTAATATCAAAGTTGTAGACCTCGGAATAGGGTTTCTCCAGTGGGGTAACAGCTGAATTAAAATAAAACTAAATTAAAATGAAATAGAATTAAAATACAATCTGTTTAAAATACAACTGAATTGAAAGAAAATGGACTTAAATACAACCAAATTAAAACTAAATGACTTAAATACAACTGAATTAAAAGCAATTTAAAATATACCAACTTAAAATACAACTGAATTAGAATAAAACTGAATTGAAACAAAGCACAATGGACTAAATCACATGGTAGATGAGCAAAAAAGCACTCTGCTACCACTTGTTCAAATCCATGGCTCTTTCCACAACTCACCTTTTTGTGGAACTGGTGTGCGGGGATCGTGCAAGGGCATGTGGGGCCCCGGAGCGATGCGCGATTGCGCACCATTTTCAGCTTGCAGCTGAAAATGAAATAGTGTGTGATCAGCGCCTGCCAGCCCCTGGAGCGTCGCACGATTGAGAGTGCGTCATGTGAACTGCTCCTCGCAGTTGCACGATGCTCCAGGGGCCCTTTGGCATGGCAAATGCCATGCAAAAAGGGCCCATGTCTCCAAACACAGCAAAGCATACAATTTGAGTTTAGCCACCAAAAGAAGATGCAAAGGGGTCAGGAGAACCCTAACTATCTTCCAGCTGCGCCTCCCAAACTCACCATCCGGGAACAATTTGCACCTAATGTAAAAACACTTGGCCTTTTTCCATTAGAGGCCAGCCAAGGTGGTCCCTCCCCTGCAGTGCCTTGCAACATGCAAATCTGGACCTTAATTCTATGAAGAAAATAGGATTTTTGTGCAGAATATTTTTACACAGAAAGTGCTGTCTGGAATTCATGATCACAGTTATGAATGCATAACCCAGAGTAACACATTCTTAACTGATTTGTATTCACGTTCCCTACATATTCACAACTGTGGCAATAGTGTAGGGAATACATCAGGATCATGAAAGTTCCCCAATGCCGCCTTAGAAGGCTTCTGCCACTGCAAGTGATGGAGGTCTGTTCTCCTGTCAATCAAGGCACAGTAGATTGACATTTCCAGCCCCTTCCCACCCTCCTGATCTCAGTATGACAAGGAGGAATTATGTCAGGAATCCTGCTTCTAATACCTGAGATCACTGGCAGGAAGGCTGGAAGCATCAGTCTGCTGTGTCCTCACCAATAAAAGAGTAGATCTCCATTGGTCACAGTGGCTGTTGACCAGTAAGGCACACCCTGGCACAGTACAGGCCAGGAGACACTACTCAATTAAGTATACTTAACAAAGATTGAGAATCTTGGTCGCTGTTTCCTTCACTGAAAAAAAGGCACAAATTTTGTATACAACAGCAAATAGCTTTCCAAAAACAGTGAAGTTTGTGAAGACTTTCTCACAGCAGGAAGTAAATTGCTAAAATTACTCATTGCTTCCTTCAAGAATGAAATTAATGGAGAATATGATCCCTACTGCAAATTCAACTGCCATTGGCCTATTCCAAGTAAACTGCTAATTCAGTGAGTAGTAAGAACACAGTCATTGTTGAAGTAGGATTCAGTAAACCTCACAGCAAACTCACAACTTGTCCTTCCACTCAAATGGCTTATTGCCTTTTATGCACATACATCATGAGCTAGCCACAACTCCCAAACGTATTTCTTTCACCCCTAGCCTTGGCTTTTCTGTCTCTTTAGGGACTAAACCTTATGGGTAGAACGAGTGTCACCTTTATGTTCTGCACATCCTGAATATAGTTGGCACTAAATTAATGTTAATATAATAAGGGAAGCATCTCTGCAGGACGTTATAGGTATTTTAGGGTGCATCAGTGCCATCTAGTGGAACACATCATTATTTCTTCATATGGTGCCAAAATAAATAATTTTCAATCTGTTTGACAAAATGAAAAACAGGATTGTGACAATTATGCAGAACAGCTAATTCAGCAATAGATTTATGAAACTGAGTTGTATTGTAAGATCACTTTGACTTTTCAGTTGCTTTGCCAAATAGGGGCACATAAAAGTTTTCTAGAAGGGGTCTGAAACTATTTACTGCAGTATGAAGCTATTTTGATCAACTTGTTTCATCTTCCCTGAAATCTTATGTGATATGTTGATATGGAGAATCTTAACACCTAAGACTCATTCAAAAAAAAATTAAAAAGTGAAGGATGTCTTCACTTATTAACTCTTTGGAAATATACTGTGAAGTTGGTGAGTATAGATAGCAAATACTTTCCTGAAAAACACTGATCATATAGGTACTTTTGCCAGTTGCACCTTCCTGTAAAGCACCTTATTCAGTGACAAAACCAATCAGGCCTACTAAATGAATGAAATTATAAACATTTTTGAGCTAGATATGAAGCCTTAATCAGAAAGCACAACTGCCCAGGGACAAAGATATCTCAGGGAAAGGAAATGCATGGCCTTTCAAGTGTAGCTGGACTGCAATCTCTCACAATTGCTTATCCTGGATAGGACATATGCCAGTTAAATAACTGGACAGTTACACATTCCCCACCCCTACTATAGAGGGTCATGATAAAGAAACAGATGTTTTATATCGCCTGTAACTTTGTTGAGTTAGAGATAAATTAATGCTACTAAGGATTTATCAATTCATTTCAAGGAGAAGTGTCTGGGTCAAAGAATAACTTTATAAAGTATATTGGGCATCAACTACAGATGGCCTTCTGTTTTCTTTGTTATGCTCATCCTACCACCCAGGGCACACCTGATTTTGTCTAATTTTGAAAGCTAGGCAGATTTGGGGCTTGTTGATATTTAGATGGTAGATCAGGAGGAAATACCAGAAATACTACAGAAAGGCCAAGGAAATCCAACAGAAATTCTGGACAGACATTATTGTCATTCAGAGTTGACAATATTGGGCTGTATGGTCCAATGGTCCACAGAGTTATAAAAGAGATTCCTATGCTTGTTTTTTGTTTTTGTTTTTGTGGGGGTTTTTTTGTTTCTGTTTTTTTGACAGTGGAATAATGTGTAAAGCATAGAACGTACAACATGTAAGTCCAGTCTATTTATCTATTTTTAAATAAGTATTAGACAGTAGGGATGGAAGTCTTAATCAATTTCATTCAAGAACAAAGAATGTAACCATTTTTCATCCAAGGAGAAAGTCCCTGATAAATGCGCAGTTCAGCATTTACGGTATTCTGCACAGAAAAGAGTGTTCTCTGTACAGAAATGTTTTCTGAAGATGAAATTATGTTATCTACACAAAAACTTGCTTTCTGCACAATTCTGCCACTCCCTATGTAGAAATGTTCCTTTCTACACAGGGAATTGTGTTTCCTGCACCATTGCATGCAGAAAATTCCATTTTCTGTGCAATAAATCTTGCATAGATTTTTTTCACAGAGTAAGTCCCCAGATGCAAAGATGCTTGTCCTTTCAGAATTCTCTTTTGTCGGGGGTTTTCAAAAATCACCCCCCCCTTTTTTTTTCATCTAAGATTCAAATATTTGCAAATCTTCTTTCTATCCTACCAGACAGCCCAACAGCAGCCCAAATGGCTGAGCAGGAACATCTGGGCTTATTTTAAATACCAATCAGAGACCCAACCCAAGGAGGGGAAAAAACTACAATTAAAGACTAGCAACTGTACTGCTGCAGGTGTGGGTTAGGAGTCCTGCTATAAATCTCTATATAATCTTGCAAATACATCACTTATGTCACCAACATTTACATGGACCACAATTTCCCCATGAGTACTTAAGTATTTAACAAGCGTTTGTGCATATACAGTGCTATCCCTGAGAGTTTAAGATATAGTTTAAGATGTGGTATAACAACTAAGCGATGGTGGTTAAAATAATGCAACTTTTCCCCACTGTTTAATCAGGGAAAATCATAGCTCAGTAATAAAGCGCACATTCTGCATGCAGAAGGAGTCTGGATCAATCTCAATTAAAAGTATTAGGCAGGAGGTGATAGGCAAAGTCTTTTACCCAAGGTCCTGTAGACTAACTAACTGAAAGCCAAAGCAGACAGTGTAGAAGTAGAAGCACTGACTAGTCCAACTTTGTGGAGGACAACCACCCTGTTTCTCTTTTTACAAGACAAATGAAAAATTAAAGTATAATTCTTAAGCGCTCGGTTTTAAATTTAATTTTTTTTTTCCTCATGTACAAAAGATCTAGGGTCTTCAGATTTTATGGCTTGGAAACTTTTATCAGGCCCTCAGAGCAAGGTTAGGATGAGATCAGTGTAAGAACATTGCTTTGAAAATTATATATATTTATGTGTCTTTGGTCCCTTGTTGCTGCAGATTTCTTTGGAACCACTACTGTACACTGCTGTTCAGAGCAGAACTAGAGACCTTTCTTTGGTTAAAGTACAATTCCTTGCTTTTCTTGGAAACAGTGCTCACAAAAGTGTTAAAAACAGAGCCAAGAAAGAGCCAAGAAAGAGTCTGTTCAATGCAGACCTTGGGAAACTTACTTTGCAACCAGATAATTTTTTCTCATTTGCTAAATCTGGTGTTTATTATTTGAATTATATGCACTGTGCAATTGAAGTTGATGCTTAATCTCAGGACTTAGGGTGCTCCTGACCTGGCAAATCTAGTGATACATCATGTGGATATGTATTTGATTCAATTTCCTGGAACACCTGCACATTTGAATTCCTACCCTTCTTATATACTATGCTACAGTTGTTTTCTCTAATGCACTGAGGAGCATTATGCTAAGACAAACAAACAAAAAATCCTAGTGGTTCATGCCCAAAAACTCTTGTTAATTTCAATTAGAGTTGACTCATCAAATCAAACTGAAATTTACCTACATGTTGACTTACAATTCAACAATTGATTGAATGGATCTGCTCTAGTTGAGACTAACTCATCATACTAAGGAACATATATTGAAGCAGGGGGGAAAAGAAGCTGAGGCTGTGACATTTTTCCCCCAAAGAAAAGAGACATTGCATCAAATATTATGCAAGTTAACACCACAGATGCTCGGCCCAACTGTACCATGATTAGCACTGTAGCTCAAGAGCTAAGATTTGAGTCTGTTGTGCTAGACACTTGGCTTATTGTCAAATTGCTGTAATTATACAATTTTAATTTTTTTTTAAAAAAAGTAATTAGATTAATTGGATAGTATTGGTTTAGCATAAGCTGGTTATATATGAAATAGATAAGGTACCATGTTTCATTGCATTAAAGAAAGTAAATCAAATATGGGCATAATCCATTTTAAGTGCCAGAGGTGCCACTCAAATCAGTTGGATCTTGACATTTTCAGGGATCATACTCACACTCTATTTCTACAAACCAAAGTGAGTAAGAATGTGTTCTTAAAGTCTTGGCAGGGAAAGTGGAAATCTGTACCAAAAAAAGAAGGAAACAGGAGTGCTGTGTCTTTGTCTATGGTTCACCAATTTTTGTTTCTGATCTGATGGCAAAGTGGATACACTGTGCTTGTCAGTTATCAAGCTGTTTTGATGCCACAATATATCAGTGAGACCTCACTTTGTGCATCTAATATTTTGGGGAGAGCACTTCCAAAGTAGCAGTGTTTTTTCTGTACGATGTCACAAAGAAAGGGCTAAATTTTTAAAAGTTTTCAGGCTCCAATTCCCTGTTAGTCTTGGTAAATTCCCTCAGATGATGCTTTTAAAAAATCTGCCAGATAATCTTTCTATCAAATTTATGAAGAAATTTGCAAAATTTGGGAAGTTATTACCCAAGGGGGGAAAAGGCAAATTAAACAAAATCCTAGACCATTCCTAGCAGTCTCTTCCCTTCTCCCCTGCCCCTGCAGTGTAAGTCTCTCTTTTTTTGAATCTGCTGTTCAAAGGGGCATGGTCTGACACACAATACCTCCAACTGGAAGGATTTGAAGTATCTGACAGTGCTAAATTGCCAGTCTTTGAGCCCTTCCATCTCCCACCAGCCCATTTTTCACAAAGTTCATTCCTACCACATCCTTTAGACCAGTGCTACTCTAAGTGATGGTCCCTGGACTGTTGCTGGTCCCTAAGATATAGGGCTTCCAATCCCGACAGAGCTTCCGAGAGAGGGAGGGGAGGGGAGGGGAGGGGAGGGGAGGGAGGGAGGGAGGGAGGGCGGAAGGAAGGAAGGAAGGAAGGAAGGAAGGAAGGAAGGAAGGAAGGAAGGAAGGAAGGAAGGAAGGAAGGAAGGGTTATTGCCAGTGTGCACAACTATGACGCTGGTACCTAGCACATTTGGAAAATATTCCTGCTGCTTTTCCACACCAGACAGCTTACAAAGCACTGCAGTAGAGCAACATTTGGAAGCAACACTTTTTGGACTTCAAGTCCCAAGTCAGCATGGCCATGGAATTCTAGGAGCTGAAGCCCAAAAAAGTAACTTTTCCAAGTTCAGCTTTCAGCCAAGCTGGAAAATGACCTTGCTTGTGGCCCTTGCCATGCTGCCAGCAACCTCCCTTCTTCCTGGATATCTAGCAATGGCAGAGAAATCTTCTCCCCAACATTCCCAGCAATCAGTCCAGTATTTGTGGGCTGCAATGGAATGGGCAAAGAAGAGAGTGATAACTAAGCCAATATGGAAGTAATGATAATAAGGGAATCTGTGTTAGGTTGAGGGATCATTTGTAGGCTGGGAGGATAATTAGGTTCTCCAGTTCTCCAGCTTGATATCACTTTAACTGCCATGGCTCCATTCTATGTAATCCTAGTGTAACGAAGTTCTGGAGGGGGTTGACATGCGGGGAGCCAGTGCAGCCTGAACACAGGTAGCTAGACAACCAGAATAGCACCTCAGGAGAGAAACCCAGCTCAGTAGTGTGTGGGAGGGGTTTATGCTTGAGAGAAAAAAAATGTTTATAAAGTCAAGTACCTGTGGGTATTTTGATTCCTTCAGTGAGAGCCTAGCAAGTACCTGTGAAGTAGAGTCCCTTAGTCAGCCAGAAAGTGTGGCTGTTTTGAGAGGTTTATTTCTCAGTGGAAGCTTTGCGAGAGGCAGAAGAGTAATTGAATTCTAGTAGGATATGGTCAGAGGCTGTGGCCTAGTCTTCTTTGTAAACCATAGTCTTCTTTGTAAACCATATAAAAGTAGCTTTACTTAAATTTATTTGTCCATAATCAAATATGTGATTTAATGGACCATGGTCTAATGGATGGGGGATAGGAGAGAGAAAAAA
Organism: Ctenosaura bakeri; assembly: GCA_948474755.1. Taxonomy (NCBI): domain Eukaryota; kingdom Metazoa; phylum Chordata; class Lepidosauria; order Squamata; family Iguanidae; genus Ctenosaura; species Ctenosaura bakeri. The sequence goes on from CAOLHI010000151.1 coordinate 308,238, forward strand.
ACTGCTGCAGATTGGAATGATGCAGGAAGAGAAGGTGTGGAAAATCAAACAAACAAGAAGTTACCACAAATATGTGATGTGCCCAACTTCTCAATAGTCACAGGCAATCTAACAGTCAGTAAATACAGACACGCAGAGGTTGCTGCCTATAACAATTCACAGTGCAGTTGCTTTATTCCCAGCAGATCTTGCTACAGGACAACCATAAAAATGAAGACGCAGAATCTCTTATTGGCATGCCAAGTCCTATACACAAAGAAAGGTATCAAGATTCAGATTTCAAGTCATCTAAAACAGTTCTCTTTGTTCCTTTCAAAACATTTTTTTAATTCTTCAGTAAAAGATTAATGGAAAATTAAACAGAATGTATATAGAATTAGAGAGAACTAAGTGTGTGTGGCAAACATACTCTGGCATGCCCACCGGTAGTCTTGATTGAAGTAAGATCTAATAGTATTGTCTACTCAAACAGATTATGAGCAATATCAACACTAAAGTTCACAGCTGACCTGAGCTTAGTAACAGAATTTTAGCCACTTCCTGTTTTGAGCATCAGCTGTTAATTTTAACACTCTGCTCAGGATAATATTCTTCTAAATTCTCCAAAGCCTATAAATAAGGAAGGGAGATTAAAGGCTGATTTAATTAAGTTAAAAGCTTCATGAGATGCCAGCTTTCAAAACAAAACTGGAGAAAGGCTTCAAAATTTATCCTCAATTTCCAGACATGGCAAACTTTCAATGTCTGTACTGCAGAGCTGGGAAACCAACCAACCTGCCTGGCTGGGTCAGGAAAATGTACAACAAGATGAGGTCTGGCATGAAAGCAAAATATGTTTTACTACATTTTATAGAGGAAGAGGGAGAACTTAAAAGATGCTGTGACAGCCCTCTGCAGAGTGGCCTTTCTGTTAGGCAGAGATTATGTCTTTAGGAAGCAGATGCTGTGGGGAAATAGTGATGACCTCTTTAATTCCCCAGATGTTTGCTTATGACAGAGAACAGAGTTTTGTATACCACTTTGTCCTGCCCTCACCTTTCAGCTAGTATACTGTCAGAGGTGTAGTGGAAGACATTTTTCCAATGAAAGTTTCAACCATCAGTTCAGGCTTCTTCTGCATCAGGTTGGGGAAGAGGGTTCCATCTTGTCCTTCACCTCAGCAACAAACTATCTTTGGCCAACTCTGGCTATATTTCAATCACAGTATGAAATTTGACACCACAATGCTCTATGTGAACTTACTGTGATAGGAGCGACCTATATGAGCTTATTGAGAAGCAAGTCCCCATAAATATAGTGCAACTCATTTCTGAATAATTGCATACAGGGCACAGCTAGCAGGATAAATGCATGGACAGCATCCTCTTAGTGCTAGACTTCATGTCATCAGTAGCACAAGGCTACCAAAGTATTTTCACATCCAGATCTCTGTTCCTTTGTTTTATGTGTAGTTTTCAGTGCAACATAGTCCCAGCATTAACTCATAAGCCAATGAAAACTCCATTTTTCCAGTGTGTTATAAATCTTATTATAAATAGCTTTACATCTAAGTGTTCTGTTTTGAAAGATATGGCTTTAGCACCAATGGGACAAGCCAATTGTTTATATCAAGAATAGCTTTTAAAATTGGGTTTTCAGGACAACCCTAAGCATAATTCTAAGAAATAAGTCACTTGGGTTGAATAAAGCTTATCCTGACAGATGTGTTTGAGACTGCAAGTCAGAGATGGTCCAAGACTACCCTGTACATTTTTATAAAATACATGGAGATCTTTTGATATAGGTTGGGGCATAAATATTTTAATAAATAAAGACTGAGTAAATAAGATATTTCACTGCCTGAGGCAGAGCAGAAAATAGTGTCTTGATCCCTCAGCCAAGCTGAATCATACCCAAGTCCAGCCAAGCTAGTTTAGTAGAATATCCCAGGAGTACCTCTCCCCTCCCATCATGGCAATATCTTCCCAAAATGGTGGGACTGAATGCTCCTGTGAGGCAAGAGGCTATGCTGATGTACTGCAAGTAGGATCTCCCCTGTCAGACAAGCTTTTGCTGAGGAGCCAGCTATATTTGCCAAATAGCTACTGGGCGGCAACAGTAGTGAGGGACTGACACTGATCTCTCAGAGACAACAGCAGTGGCACACTAGCTAACACTTGTTAGCACTGAGCAGAAGGAGGAACAACAAACCCCTTTTGAATTTATTTTATCATGAAAACCTTATGATGAGACAATCCAAAATGAAACAAGAGATAGTGTCAGAGGATGAGGTTCCCAGGTCAGAAGGCACTCAATGAGCCACTGAGGCTGAGCAAAGGACAACCATGAGTAGCTGTGGCTTAATGACACAACTGGACACAATGACACAGCAGGACTCAAACTGAAAGGGTATACAGCTGTTGACATGCTCAGAGGTGAAAAGAAAGTCCAAAGCTGCAAAGCATGCATCAGAAGAAGCTAAATGTAGTAAAACAAGAAATAGAACATATAAACATTTTAATACTTGGGCTAAGTGACTTAAAGTGGACAGGAATGGGACATTTTCAGTCAGATAATTACACTAACTTACTCAAGAAATGAAAATCTAATAAGAAATGTGGTGGTATTAATAGTGAGGAGAGAGAGGTAGCAAGAGCAGCCAAAGGATATAATGCAAAGTCTGACAGAATAATATCAATAAAACTTCAGGGAAAACACATCGATATAATCATAATCCAAGTTTATGCTCCAGCTAAAGAGCCAGAAGAGGAAGAAATTGAGAGATTCTTTGGTGGAGTACAGAAAGAAATAGATCACACAGTAAACCAAGTCTTCTTTTTCATCATAGGTAACTGGAATGCAGAAGTACGAAATAAAGCAGAAGTCTGTAGGAAAATTAGGTGCAGGATCAAGAAATCAAGCTGGAGAGCAATTATTTGACTTTTGAGAAGCCAACAGTTTTTTTTATCATAAACATATTCTTCAAGCAACCAAAGAGGTGACGATATACAGCAACATCACCTGATAACCAATATAGAAATCAACTAGACCAGTAGTTTTTGACTTTTTCTTTACTGGGGACACCCTGTAAATATAATAGGTTGCCAGGGCCCCCAAGACTTAACTCAAGATTTAAATATTTAAATATATATTTAAATATTCAAATATTTTTTATTTATTAAAGGCTTCTGGAGACTAGGATTCAAATCCCTGCTCAGACACTGGGTGACCTTGGGTAAGTTATATTATCTCAGTCTCAGAGGAAGGCAAAGGCAAACTCCCTCTACATAAATCTTGCAAAAAACAAAAACCTTGCGATAAGTTCACATAAGTCAAAGGCACACAGCAACAACGTGCCACTGACAGAGGGAGGTTCTTTCTAGCCATCACGTCTCTCTCCTTTGAAAACTGATTTATGGCAACCCTAAGACAAACCTATAATAAGGCTGAGAGAATGTTACCTACCTGAGGTCACCCAGTGGATTTCCATGGCAAAGCAAGAATTCAAATCCTAATCTCCAGAACCATAGTTTGGACGTGCACAAGTGCCTGCTGTTGTGTCCCTTTTGTCAGTGAAGCAGCAGCAGGTGTGTGTGTGCGCGCGAGTGCCAAAACTGCTCCTTCTTTTGCAAATGATTTTGGGCATGTGCACACATCTACCACTGTGTCCCTTGGTGCCCACACCCCCTGCTGCAGGTCCTTGACAAAAGGGACACAGCAGAAGGTGTGTGCACATGCTCAAATTGTTCTCTTGTTTCAAATGAAGAACAGGGAACAGATATCATCATGGCCTGCTGATGAACATTTTTAAAGTAATGTAGCTATTGGAAGCAGTGTACTGTTTTACATGGACCTTTGGTTTCATCTAGGCAAGAGATAACAATGTTCTTGTTTCAATTTTTGAAAATGGTTAGAAACAGCCTTGTTCAGTCCATACATGGATAAGTCTGTGTCAGGGCTATACCTATTTGTCCCATTCTAGCTTCCATAAATCAGTCTGGATATTCTGCACAAAGTTTACTCACTTTGTACAACCTGTAGACATCTAGTCTCTTTCCACTTGATCAGAGACCGTTTCCTGATCATGTTGAACAGTCTTTGTGTGTACAATGCACATGGGCATAGTTCTGTGCAAAAACCAGTCAGATCAAGATGTAATGGTTGTGGGGTGGAGCACTGCATATGATTTGAATCCTCTCCTGATGTATAGACAAGGCCTAGTGTTAGTTATCTTAACAAGGGTACTATTTCTTATATGAGAAATAAACAAATAAGTTTGCTGAAGTAGTTATTAATAGATACCTGGGTAAACTCTGCTTGCATGATCTCCACTGAAATAATTTAATGTGGATAATTTGGAAACATGCCTTTTTCTACCTTATTTTGAAGACTGCCATCAAATGAATAAGCTTCAGACATTCTGTTAAGTGTGAAAGGTGTCATGTCATCTTGTTCTGGAGATTATCTGCATGAATCAGATGTCTGAAAGCATCTTCAGCATGCAAAATGAAGCGTTACTCATAACAGGAGACAATTTCTACAGACAAAGTACATTCAAATTAACCTCCCTCCTGCAATTGCCCATGAAAATAATGTGTTTTGAGACCCTGTGCCAGGTCTCCCAAGGAGAAGCGAATGACAAGAAGCCAGTTTTGCTACTGATTAGGAAATGGTACATCTTAATAGACCTTTATATATCTCCAGAAGAAAGATGGTGGGAGGAGAAATATATTTTATCCTATTTAAAATCAAAACCAGCTTGCTCAGATAACATACACTTTACATTGAGCAGGCCATGCGAACTGCATAAAGTGCTCCTCTAACACTGTGACCTATATAATCAGGATCAGTTCTGCAACAGCCATCTGCTTTGGAAAAATGTCTTTTCAAATTATTCCCATGGGATGTAAATATGAAGAAACAAGATACTGCAATATATCATCCATACCAGTATGTGTCTTGCTCCAAACTTGATCTCATGAGCATGATCTAAAAGTATCCAGGTTTCAGTTCTTCATACTGACCTCTGAACGTGATGCCAACCAAAGAAATATCTTCACATGTGTGTGTTTGCATGCATAGTCCCATTCAGGTTATTTCTTAGCTTTACGACATCTTGTTAGAATAGGTGAATCAGAGGTTTACAGCTTCATAGAAACAAATCAGTTCTAATAGTTGTCATCTCCACTGGAAGTTATTGTTGTGTGCCATCAAGTTGTTTCTGACTTATGGTGACCTTAAGAATAGCCTTTCACATGGTTTTCTTGGCAATATTTGTTCAAAGAGCCTTTGCCTGCCTCTGAGGCTGAGAGAGCGAGTTTCCATGGCTGGGCAAAGATTAGAACCCTGGTCTCCAAAGTCCTACTCCAATGCTCAAACCATCAAACAATGCTAGATCTTTCACTTGGAATGGCCTGTTGTAAACGTAATGCACTTTCATTGTTCATTCAAGGCCATACTACTTCCAAATACTTTTAACAATAGGAAGAGCTAATAACCATTTATTGTAGATGGGAAAATAATTTTCAACCCACATAGCTGTAGCTGCTGTTTCAACTGCAGCTAAGCTCAGAGCAAGACTGCAAAGGGAGAAGTTAATCATTTCGGTTAATCAGAAAGAACTGGGGCTTTGACACTATGACCCTGGGTCCATAATACCCCTGAATCTAATCCATGCCAGCCATGCTGAATGCAGAATTCTGGGAGTTGTAGTCCAAATGATTAATTCTTCTAGCCCCTGGTCTTATCCCACTCTTGACTTATTCAATGAAAATGTGATAGGCAAGTAAGTCACCTCTGACTTTTACTGCCTTGGGGATATGATTCTGTATTTGGCAAATGTCTCTTCTAGGATTAAGTCCTCCATTCTAGCAAAGAACAATAAGGCAAAGCTGACGCTATAGACTATGTCATCAATCTTATTTATGTTTCTCAAGCTATGCAGTGAAGAAGATGCAAAATTACCATCCCACATTCTCTTTTTTGCCCTCTCCACAGATTCAGACCAGTTTTTTGAGAGATTCCATCTACAACAGCCTAACCTTGAAAAAAACAGATACATAGGAGTAACTTCTCAAAAAAAAAAATTGTTCCAATGAACTCCATGTATATTGTATTACTCTTCCTATATCAGTATTTGTAGTACTTGAATTAAAAACAATAAAAATGCAAGGGACATAGACAGTGCTATTTATTAAAGGCTTTAATGGATCAGGAGAAGAACAGAAATACTACATGATTTCCATTTTGCTATGGCTACTGCACAGTGGTGCCATGTAGTTGTCACATCCAGACTGACCTAAAAGTCCCAAATTTTGTTTGTGTTCTTTCCAATTTTACACTGAGTTAACATAACACACCTGTAGAGCTGGTATGAAAAGTCTCTGATCATAACTGGGATTAAAATGGGAAAGAACATGAACAAATCTTGGACTTTCTGGTCTTTTTAATCAGTCTGACTGTGTCAGTAATGGTACCATAGCTGCCACTTATCCAGTTCGATGAACTCACAGCAGATAGCAAAACAGCCTCCTATTCTTTCCATTTTGTTCCTCCCTTACCACCCTGAACAGAGCCAGCTAAGCTGAGTAGGGCAAAGTTGGGCCTGGCTTGTACTTGAATGGACAAACCCTAGAGAATACCAGAAAACACCAGCAATGCCTAAGAAAAATCCTGCCTAAAACTAGTAGTGCCTGGTGGGTCCCATATGAATGGAGCAATGAATGCACTCCAGGTTTTGGTCTGAATATTAAAGGAACTATCTGAACCCTGTCTTTAGGACTTGACCATACAGCACATTGCTACTTTTTTTTTATTCAGCCATGCTTCAATAACCAGAAGCAGACATTTAAAGGTAGCTATTGTATCATCTTTCACCCTTCTCTTTTCTACACTAAACATATCTAGCTCCTTCAACCGTTCCTCATAGGTATTGTTTCCAAACCTGTTAACACATTGGTTGTCCTCTTTTGAAGGTTTTTTTTTTTAATGAAATCAGAGACTAAATACAAATAACTCTTTATGCAGCGGAAAGTTATCTCTGTGGCTGGATAAACCATGTTTGTATGCCTTTCCTAGTATCCACCACTTGTTAAAAAGAGATCTTACCACATCCAGATTCTGCACCTTATCAGAAATCCAGAGAACCAGGGAAGGATGGATATTTCAGATAGGCATTCCAGTTGTGCACTCTGCTATTGTGAGGCATCTGTGGTAAGATACCACTTGAATGATTCACCCTTTTCATCCACAGTATGTACAAGCAAACAAAACATGCAAGGATGTGCTAAAAGTTTACTCCAAAACTTTTGCTCACCATTTATAAATGCCTGTAGCCTAGCTATTTATGTAGTATACTCATTTCTAGTAAACACAGAATTAACATTCCTTCAATTACTTATCTGTATAATAAGACTTAACATTCTTTCCGGGATCTATAGTTCTTAAGGCATTTGATCTCAGCAGGTTTCTGTTGTAAACATGCTTTTTCTTGCTAGGGCAACACTAATTTCCAGAAGCCATCAAATCAAATTATGCCAAGATTGATAGTCCAGTCTGCCATGGAGATAGAGAATTAGACTATCTATCAACATCCCCCAAAACACAGGGTTATGTATGCATTTGCCAACTACATGGCAGATGGGTTCGTTTTCCTAAGCTATAGATACAATTTTCCATTATATACATACACCGTGTGACATCTAATTAAGGGATAAAAATTACTCCAGATCCTTAAAAGCACAAATCCAAGCAAGCAAGCCTGCATTAGGGAAAGAATGCAATGCTCTCTCAAAGGTTAATGTCATAATGAAAACGCAGTAGGAATCCAGTTGAGTGATTTCTACAGCTTTCAGAAATGGCTTAATGCAGCTTGGTTATTCTTTGCATATTTCAACCAGCCTTTCATACACACAATCAAGGTAGTTAAAAAGAGGTTGGTGCAGGGTGAAAACATGAAATGATGGCACATTTAAAAGTGGGGAAGGAGTGATGATTTTAATCTGTGTGAGAAAATAGTCTACATTAACTTTTCTGGAGCGTTTCCATATTACAACCAACATATGTGGGAACAGTAAGGATATGCATCTTTTCTTTCTATGCACTTTTTAATCACTTCATTTGTGTGGGCAAAATGGCTGAAAGTTTTGAAGAAAGTGTTTGTTTCAACTGCACATTTCTACCCATAATATTAATAGTACAAAAACACAGGTATACCTTAATTCATGAAGTAAAGGTACTCTTTGGCATTACTTCTTTAACAAAAAATTTGGTACCAGAAGCAAAACGATGACTTCTTTTCTTTTACCAGCCTCCCTTGTTGCAGCCATGCACACCTCCCAAGATTGATACAATTTAATTGACAATATTATTTAATTGGTTCTACATTAATTGGCACTGATATAAAATGAAACCTGAGGTGGCTGCAAGGTCAAGCTGGGGAGAGGAAAATGACTGACTGTAAACATTAGATGGCAAGGCAGGTCAGCCACACACCCTCATGGGTGAAAGTTAAGTCATTGTCAGGAAGATTGGAAGGCAGCTCTAGAGACAATAGGCTTATGCTAAAAGATGGACATCTTGGAGCAGAAAGGGGAAGTTCTCACCAAACTATGATTGTTCTAACGTTGATCCCTCACACCTGGATGCTTCCCTGCTTTGTCTTCCCAATGTCTCCACAATACAGAGCTATTACAATAGTCATTACCCCTTTGTCATCTAAAGACTAAGACCATTAACTCTGTCTGGTCCTCATTGTTAGTGCTGCAACTCCCATTGTCCTCTTGGCTAGGAGGGCAATTCACATCCATACCCCTAAGGTAGATTTTGGGTATAAAAACCCATGATTTCAAACAGTTCTCACAGTCTCTCAACTTACTGAACACACGTTGTCCATTTGATTCCCAAATGAGAATTGTCCTTTAGTACCTACCTAAGCCACATCGCCACTTTTCTTTGCTTCTCTCCGGACCAGTAATTATCACCCAAACCCTAAAATGTCTCAGTCCACAACTTTCCTCCCTTTACCTTCAGTTAATCCTTGTGTGAATGCATGAGTGTTTGGATCTTTTGTGTGTGTGTGTGTGTGAATCTTTCAATAAAGCATAATTTAGCTTATTTTGGAATCTCTGAGTGGTTCTTTCCTCCACGGCCCCATAAACAGTGGTGGAAAGATCTTGTTAAATTAACCCCCTTTTGCAGACCTCCTAATTTTGAGATAATTAATTCCTCATTGTCATGTGAAGGTACTGGCATCACAGGTGGACCCCTAAGTCACTCATGTTTTAGGATAACACCCCTTTTCTTATGATTACCATTTTGGTGGCCAAACTTCTAGAGTTATGCTTTTCCAACATGCTTGTGGTAGCTAGAGAGGCAGGAGCATCTGCTTTCCTCTTTTGACTCTATTTGCTATTCACATATGCTTAGTACAGGATTTTGGAGGCAGTTGCTCTTTACCTTTCCTGCTCTAAGTTACAGAAGGGTCAGCCAGAGTAGAACTCCATTCTTTTCCAGCTCAAGCTTTATCCATTGCATTGTTTACTGCAGACACACCGCAACCTGACACAGAAAGTCTGTGTTTCCCCAGCTCCCCTTTGCTATCTTCCCAGTGCTAATGCTACTAAAAACCTCCCAGCTAGACAGAGGATGAGGAGGATAAGCAGGGCTGGAGGCATAAAAAGCCTTTGCAAAAAGAGACTTCACCATAAGAGGTTTTGTTAATAGAGATACACCTGTAATCAAAAACTGGATTTATTCTAAAACAATATCAATCTGTTGTTAACTATGTAGTACAGGTACACTTTAGCATTCATTACTGACATGGATGTGACGTGCAGAGCTTGCACATACAAATTACTTATAATTAATTCAATAATGAAGATTAAATCATATTTACTTACTAGAGCATGGTTTTCTTTCTTTGCAGTGTAGATGTATTTTTTTTAATTACAGTAGACCCTCCACATTTGCAAGGCTGGTAGTTCGTAATATATTGCAAGGACACCAAATGTCTTTCTTGCATTCTTCTGTTGTATGCATATATCACATTTTCCCTAAACTGCAACTACAGTGGTATGTTAATGGAGAGAATGCCAAGTTACAACATAGCAGAAGTGTAGCTATGGAGGGAGGGGGGCAAATTCTGCTTTCCTAATGAAATGTTCCTTCAGTTCTCAAACTTCTAGTATTGCAATGACTTAAAACTTCAATTGAACATCTAGAAATATAGTTTAGCCATCCAAAGAAAATGGGCAGACTAACTTAAAACGAGCAGACTTAACACTGTGCATTTATCACATATAAGAAGGAATTGCTTTCTGTTCATAACTTGCTGTTATCACCATTGCCAACAAGGAGAATTGGACTTTTTTGGTGATTTTTAAACATTATCAAACAGAAACCAACTGCAGAATGAAAGACAGACAGCTGGTATCTTTTCAAAATGTAGTCCTCAGCAAAATCTTGGAGCCTCTTAAGGCTTCTTTGGTGCAGCAATAAAGGAAGTGATACAACAGAGAGCTACGGTAAAACAAAGTTGCCATCAATTATTCATATCATAAAATCTAATTGTATATAGAAGATGGGGGTATTGAAAGACAATGAGGAGAAGAGAGACGTGAGATAAATCGAGAACAGCAATCCATCTGGGCCTCAGAAGGGCTTTAGGATGGACTGTGTGGTGCATTTTCTGCCTACTTTCTCTTCTCACAGTTTCTAGTGAAATCTATAATGTAGTAAAATAGCAAGAGGATTTACCTATTTACAATTGTAATCAGTCCCAAGACCAAAACAATACAGTGACAGCAGTGCTCAGGCAATTTTCTTCAAAAATGACTGCCTTCTATCAGCAGAATTCTGTTATAAGAGAATAGTCACCCCAAATTAGGCTGAGAACACTTCTTGCAATTATCTAAGATGGAAAGTGGTTAGGGGGTACATAAGGTCTCCGATAAAATATAGCATCAAAAGTAAGAATAAGCCAGTCAGAATGACTCTCCATGCTTGGACTAGCTCTGGAACTACAGGTGTGCCATAAAGGCTGCTTCACAGGTGGAACATGGGACAGGGCTCTTGTATCTTTAATTGTTAACAAATCCTGGGTGAGGAAGATATAGATGGAACTTTGCTAGTTTACCCTCAGCCCACCTTTTAGAGGCTGCACTCCCCTCCATTTATTGGCCAGTGAAAAGCGGGGACACAGTGGAGAAGTGTTGATTATATTCCTATAGAAGGAGGCAGAACACTGACATCATCCTTCAGTGTTATGTGTCCAGCTGTAGGATTAAGTTTGGGAATAGTTTTTTTTTTAACTGCATCTTTCTGGAAGCTACCTTGGGTCCCACTCTGGGAGAAAGGGGCATAAAAATGAAATAAAGTAAAATTACATAACATAAAATAGCTAGATGCTTCCTGCCCTCACAAATTGGGTTCTGAGGGACTAGCAACTTGTTACTGTATTATCTCCTTGATATAAGCAAAGTTGCCCAGACATTGCATCTCTATGCTGGAGAGAGCTGTTCCTGTTGAATTTCCTCCTTCTGTGCAGCTGGAGGGGAGAGATGCAACATGTAAAAAGTGGGTTTAGGAGAAGACATTGCATAGTTTCCGCCAATGGAACTTTACACTACATCTCCCTGCTCCAGGATCTGTTAACTATTAAAGGTACAGGAGTCTATTAAATATACTATTTGGAGGCTGTAAAGATACAGATCCAGCCTGGCAAGCAAGGTGCAAACCAGATGTAAGAAACCTTTGGCTCTCCAAAACATCATGGCTAACGGTCAGAGATTGGGTGGGAAACTGTAATCCAAAACATCAAGAGCAAGAAGGAAGTTCCCCATTCCCAATGTAAAGCAAGTGTATTAGAAAACAGGAATGCCATGCAAGTTGCTAGCCAACGGTATAACAAGCTGGAAACCTCTGTAGCATTTAAAGCTATACAAGATGCTGTAATAGTTAATTTATTCCATGAGATATACTAAAACGAGAATATAGACTTGCTTCAAATGACAGATCTACACATTTCCCCTGAAGAAAAAAAAGTATTTATGTTCAAAATGCTTTGGATTATTTAAAAACTTGTTGTCAATAAAGCCTGTTTTCATGTTTGTTTGTTTGTTTGTTTCTTTCTTTCTTTCTTTCTTTCTTTCTTTCTTTTTTTTTTTAAGATCTGGCACTATGGCTGCTCACTACTGGTGCCCTATTATCACCACAACTGAACATGTGCACGCACACACATATTATTATCTCTGCCTTTACCATGGAAAAGCACTGCCTGTGCTGAAATTTCCTTCTTCCAGTTTCTTGGCTCCAACAAGCATTCAAGACCTTAGCCAGGATTCTCATTATCCCATGTCTCCTTTACTCAATGCAGCTTATAAAAGCTGCTACCAATGCTGTGTATTTTATTGGTCATTTCTGTGCTACACCGTTATAGTGCTATTATTCTACTTTCAACCTCCTGTGGAATTCTGGGGTTTGTAGTTTACTGAGGCCAAAGAGCTCTCTGGCTGAGAATTCTAAATGCCCCTCCCAAAACTGCAAACCCCAGGATTCCACAGGATGTTGAAAGTGGAATAATAGCACTAGGGCCATTTCTGCACTACGCTGTTATAGTGCTATTATTACATTCCTCTAGATCAATCTGAGTCACTCTGAGCTGTGCATTCCATTCCAGAACCAAATTTGACCAATCTGATTAGATCCAGAACTGCTACAAATTGGCCCAAATTGGCCCCATCTTCTTCATTATTCAGGACTCAGATGAAGCAGTTGCACATTCCTACTTAAAGTGATTTTCAAACTGCAATGTGAATAGTTGAAACACAGTGAATAAAACCCAGGCAGTGCTGAACATTAGTGGCTATGATGATCGTAGCATAATCCAACACCATTTCCTAAGAGGAAAATAAATGGCTGCATTATAGTATTGCTATCTCTGAAGTTTCGAACAACACAGCAGTTGCTGTACAAGCCTTTCAAGGAAGGTTTATGAGCAATACAAAATGGATTTGTGTGTGTGTTTGTGTTGTCTTTGTGGAAATTGTAGACTAGGGAAGCATTTTTCTAACCTTTAACTTAAACCCTTAAAGATGGGAAGGTACAGCCTACAAACTAGATGTGGCCTCAGAGGCTATTTTGAGGACTCCAGGGTGTCCCAACACTATCCCCCCTTTTCCCTCCTGAACCAGGGGCTATGGGGCATTTTTGCTACATCTTTTTGCCCTCCTGGGTTATTTTAAAATCAGGAGAAGCTTTGACTTCCGTTTTACTTCCCGCTTAGAAAAAGGGTTCTCCTAGGCCTAAAATAGATCAGGGAGACCTGAAATCATGGTGAATTAGCCCTATGACTCCTGGATGTTCAGTCAAATGTTTTTAGTAAAAAGAAATTTTAAAAGAACAAAATACAGGCATAGTTTGATGTGTGTGTAGCTTTTTGAGTTTCCATGGAAGGCCAATGCATTGCCCAACCCTCAGAAGTTGCCTTGCTCTGTAAATCATAACCTTATGAAGCACTTTATAAATGAAGGCCAAGTAAAAGAGGAAGGTGTCATCCCACCACAAGAAGAATTACAATTCTGGAAGGTGGAGTAAGTTGAGACATAATTGACTCTGGTGGGTGGGTTTACTTTTAGGATTAGTTTGATATGTTTAGTAATAAGATCATATTTAGTAATAGTAATAGATTAAATGTAATGGAAAAGTATAGAGTTAAGAATGAAATTATAATAATAATAATGAGTATAATAAGAATGAGATCTAGGTATAGATAACAAAAGTATATAAGCAGTATGATATAGAATATGTTGAATAAGTATATGTAATGGAATTGGAAATAACAATATAAACTTGTTTTTGTTGAAATTTCCTTTTTCCACTGTTATGTGTATCACATGGTGTTTCTCTTTTTTTATTGTTTTTTTTCTTTATAATCAATAAAAAAAATAAAAAATAAATAAATGAAGGCCAAGATCCTACATTGCTAACTTAGTTATGAATGTGTAGCTAAATATCTATCATCTTCTGACCCAACTTCCCAAACCTACCTTAATATTCATTCATACCCAGTGGCAGAGCTCTGTTCTGCTGGCATAGCAATATTATGTTTCCAGGTCCTTCCTGCCAGCAATCCACAGCATCACAAGGAATTGCCACAGGGCTCCTGCTTCTGATTGTCACAGCTTCACTTGCTGGTGGGAGAGGGTTGGAAACATCCTGCTACACACTGATGGCTAGCAGAACAGACTTCCATTGCTTAGAGCAGCTTCCTTGAGTTTAAGGTGGGATTAGTGGGCATTTATGAATTGCACCATTATGAATACTGGGGCCCTTTCGGCAGCCTACCATTTTGCGAGGACGGCCGGTGGGGATCCCAGCAGTGGCTCTGCTGGGAGGGGAGCATGACAGGAGCAATCCCCTTTGCACGAGCTGGTTCCCTGGGGAAGAGAGCACAGTAGCCATGCCTCTTCCTTCCACAGCACAGCTGGGTTCCTTCCCAGACTGCGCTGAGGCAGGAAGCACAGCCATTACGCTTCCCAGGCTTCTGCAGGACAGGTTAGTCTGTGATGGTGGCATGATTGCAGGTCATTGACAGGGAAAACCCATCAATAATTTAATCTGTGATTGCACTGCCTGGGGACAGGAGAACGACGGGACCTCAATGACATCATGCAGAACTATCATCACAGTCCCGTCCTTCCATCCCCATGGCAGGTTGGGAGTGTGCCATGGAAAGGGCCACAGTATTATAATGTACTACATGAATATGTAGTATAACTGAATATGGAGCATTAACGGATCCATAACTCTAGGTTATGAATCCATAACTGCAATACAGGATGTCAGCCAGTGTCCTTTACACACTTGTTTGTCCCTAATAAATTAAACATACAATAAAATAAATATAATTGGAACTCTGGCAGAAGTCCAGTAGATTGTGTCCCACCATAGCCTCTAAAGCTGAGAAGCACATGGTCAAAACAATTCAGGCTTGAGACCTGTGATTGTGAAAGCTTAATGAGTTTTAATCTACACTATGAGCTACACAAACGCAGTCTTCTTGTCTAGATTTGCTTACTTTTGTTTTCTTTTACTTTTTAAAATTTGAAATACCTTGATCAAAGAAATTCAGCATAGGAAAGTTCTTGTTCCCCAGAGATATGTGAAGGGGGTACTCTCCAAGCTCTCAAAGGAGAAACATTGTGTAAGGGTCAACAACTATCCAGCAGAGTATGCTGGATGTCTCAGTTCCAAGAATATACAATCATGGAGTTTTTGCTGGTTTTATTATTCATTCATTTACTTATTTCATAATCTGGCTATTTCTCGTTGGATGAGGTGCTGACAAATGTGCAGGATATGGAGTAAAATGTCTGCTATTCTATTTACTTGTTTTATAAGAAAATAATATGCTACTGCCTTTCAGTGCGTTTAGCCAATTATTGAAGTTTCATCCACCAAATAACATTTTGTATAGATATATAACTGTAGAGAACTGGGCCTTCACCCAATTCCCTGAGTAAATGGTGCAGTTTGGGAGAGGGCATTTGGCATTTGGGAGAAAGACTAGCTGACATCTGCTATGCTTGTTGTGCACTAAGCAGGAATTTCAACTCAAGAAATCAGCCACTGGGTTTCCATATAGGAATACAAAGGCTGAATCAGAAGCAAAGACAGAAAAAACTCAAAACCTTTTGCTGAAAGTAAATAAAATTGGAAGCAATCTAGCTTGAATAGAGAATTGCAATACAGCCTCACAATAAATAGACAGCAGCCCAGTCCAAAGGCTCATGGGATGCAAAGCTAAGACACTGCTGTTTGTTACAACCCCAGAAGGGATGGAGTTTCAGTACCTGAATGCAGTTGCAACGTCAATGATTAAAACAACTTGCATACAAAGGCGTATCTAGGCTGAGGCAACTGGAGCACGTGACCTGGGCACCAATACCAGGGGGTGCAAAAAAGCCAAAACCCCTCCACTCTCCCACCCGGGCTGGCCCACCGCACCTTTCCCACCCCCCAGCGCCCTTCCTGGCCCAGTGAGAAAGTGGAGGTGGCAGTAGGAGTCAGACCTGCTGCCCCCATACCCATCGTCAATCCCCCTCCACAGCCAGTGAGTAGAAAGAAGTTGGGTCCCATCTGGATGATGCCAACCTGCCAGTGGGAGGAAAGCAGTGTAGTCAACTCAGGTTGGTGGGTAAGGGAAGGGAATGACATACACTCTAATATTCCAGGAAGCTAAGTTGGGTGCAGAAGTGGCCGCAGGAGTGGGCGAGCATTGGTATACCATGTGACCTCACCTTTTTGGATTTTTTTTTTTTGATACTGGTGGCAGTCACTATATGGGCAAGGGTGCTCATGAACAGAAAGTATATATTTGGTACAACAACCAGGCAGTGGTTAAAGTTATCAATAAGCAATCTTCTCAATCAGATAGGGTTATGAATTTGGTGTGCCAATTTGTCTGGTCTGTCTTTCTCAGCCAGTTATATTCTAGACCTGGATAATGGAATTGCAGGTACTTTATTTCAATTTCAATGGGATAGGTTTTGTCCATCTACATCAGAAATGGAAGGACAGCCTACCCCCTTTCTGGAAGAACTATGGCTCCTTGGGAAACATGCATAAGGCAGAGATTACTTAATTTTGTGGTACCATCTACACTGTGGACATAGCAGAGGGCAATGACAAGTAGGGCTCACCTGTTGTTGCTGGGCTGCAGCTCCCATCAACCCTTGCCAGCATGGCTGACGGTAAGGAGCGATAGGAGTCTAGTGATATCTGGAGGGTTGCATGCTCCCCAACCCTCCTCTAGTTAATGATCCCCAAGGTTCTAGCAAAAATAGTGCATTAGATTCTGAAAACATGAAGTCTACATTCCTCTGGTTTACAGGTTTTAGATGTGATGAACAATCCTCACCACCACAACAAACCCTTTGCATTCATGTCACACATTCTACTATATATCTCAGGCTGGGATATTAAAAAAAAAAACCTTTACAAACATTGCTGCCAAAGTTTGGATCAGGAATACATACACTAGCAAGATAGATGTTTGGTTAGCATCTTGTCTGCCTGCACACAGGCCACAGTTTAATATGCTGCAGAAGCTATTACATGGATAATAGTGAATAATCAGAACGTTCTATAGTCTTGTTTGATTGACTACTATTAATTTCCTTTGTGAACGTGCTATTAAGGAAATGACTTCTTGAAAGACTGTGTGAAGGAAGGCAGAGCTTTTAATGGTGTTATTTATTTTCAGGACCTGAATTAATGACAGTGGAGTTCATCTCACGAGCACAAAAGGCTACTCCTGGGTGAGCTTTTGCTTTCTGCTTTGGCCCTGTTTTTTGAGCACTGTGCCAGTCATAGAAGAGATTAAACAAGGTGACAGCTTCAGCATTTAATCTGACTTCTCTGGATTCTCCAGCTTGGTTTTCCTGCAACATTATTGCTGTTTTGTGCCTTCAAGTCATTTCTGATTTACAGTGATCCCACAGTGAACCACCCTATCCTAGGGTTTTCTGGGGCTGAAAGTATGTGGCAAACCCCAGGTCACTCAGTGGGTTTCCATAGCTGAGCAGGGAATTGAGCCCTGGTCACCAGTATTCAAACCACTACACCATGCTGGCTCTCCAACATAGCACTGAAGTAATCAAGGTCAGGTGCTGGTCTTCAGATGGATCAACTGGGCACTCACACTGGGTACCAACTTGAAGAAGATGTTACCCTGATTTCTAGGGTCTACAATTTTGATATTAAAACATGACTCCATGTGCCTGAGAGGTCGCCTGGATGACCACGTAGCCAGCAACGGTTGAACAATCGAACACCAGGTCAGGCCAGTAAAATCCCCAGTCACATAGTCCCAGGAGACCTCGAGCTGTGCAAACCCATGGTAAACAAAGGATCCTCAGCCATTGAAAGCCGACTTAAGGGGATTAGCATGTTTATCCCAAGTTGAGCAAAATCCTATCAGGCAAGGACCATTTACAGAAAGTCACACCACAACCAATGCAACCGAAGATCCTGAGACTTTGGCAACACCTTGTAATCTCATCATGTGAAGGAAGTTATCATTGTGGAGCTTCTTTCTTGTTGCAACACCCATTGTTCTCCCCGGGAAAGGATTAACCTTCCAGGTACCTTTCCCCCCTACAAATAGTCACAGTTTTTGAGCAGTTCTTTGGATCACTCCTGGTCACCCCAGCAGACCGTTTCTCTGTCCGTTGAGTAATCCCCTCAGCCCTCTCCATGCTGAGCTCCACTTCTCCACTGTTTTTCCTGGACCAAGGACTTCAGGAAAAGATGCAGTATTACCCCAGCTACAACCCCTTCAATATTCCCCTATCCAGTTTCCTGTCTTTGCTTCTTAATCAGTCTTGTGTGAGTGTGTGAGTGGTTGCGTTGCTGCATGAAACTTTCATTCAATAAAATCATTGATTGGACATTTTTGTTTGGTTTTTGGCTTGGCCTGACCCTGTAAAAACTGGGTAAAAAGACCCCGCTAGGTTACTCTGCCTCTCGCATTGCTATTGCTGGTACTCTGGCTAGTTTCCATTCCCCATCATGTGGAGCACATTGAGGTGTCCCCAAAGGGACCCCAGAAATCAGGGTAACAAAGACATCAAGCTAAACTCAGTAGCTCATTTTTTCTTGAATGTACTCTCTGTGGTGATGAGCAAGGGCTTTTATTTCAAATAGTATCTTCATGTTTTTACCCCCCCCCTTAGCTTGATAGGTTGTTTGGGTACTCAATCTGTGTCAATGAACCATCACTAATTAACTGTAAAGTACACTTTTATTTTCCAGTTTGATGAAATTTTTTCTAGATTTTTTTTTAAAAAAACAGTTTTTACTATACTTTGTTCTCTTTACTTTGCTGGGTCCTGCACAAGTCATATATTTTGGCTGCATTGCAAAACTGGCTAGGACAGGACATTGAAAGCTGTCTTTCCGCTAAGGATTATTTATCCCAACTCTAGCTCCACAAGGGTACAGTGCTGTTTCAATTGTACCATTTCAAACTGGAAAGGGATTGTATTGTTTGAATGGATATTGACCACTTATAACAGTGATGTAAAGGTGGAGGGGCAAATGAGGACATTGCCCCCTGAATTATAATTCTGCCCCCTTTGATTAATGTGTCCTTCAGTTGAATCTCCTTTAGAGTAATAAATGACCCAATTCTTCTCACCACTGCCTGCCTATACCTCTTTTCTATATAATGACTAAAACACAGCCACACGTTCTAAATCAGGTCATTCACCCATTTCCGTATGCTGGATCATTTTTCAACCAAGGACTATAGTAGGTGTTATCTATTCCTGACAGAAGGAAATGAAGAAAAATCCCCTTCCAGTATTTTCTGGTTTTCCCAAGTCCAGCACAGTCATAAGTAATCCCTCTTCTCTTTTCTTCTGTCCTGCTTCAACATTGATTATGTATGTGTGTATGTACATCATCTCTGTTCCCATATTAGGCCATTTCAGCACTACACTGTTACAGTGCTATTATTTCACTTTCAACACCCTGTAGAATTCTGGGGTTTGTAGTTTATTGAGACCAAAGAGCAGTCTGGCTGTGATTTCTAAATGCCCCTCCCTAAACTGCAACTCCCAGGATTCTGTAGAATGTTGAAGGTGGAATAATAGCACTGTAACAGTGTGTAACACTGCAGTGTGGAAACAGATTTTGGCCCTTTCCACACCGGCCTATTAAAACAATGCAGAGCGACCTCCAACGGAGGTCTTCTGCACCGTGGAGTGGACTGGGGCAGACTACTTTTCGTAGTTCCACACCGTAGTCTGCTCCAGAGCGACTGGAACTGGCCGCGCAGCATGCTTTTTAAAAACCTCTTTTAAGAGGTTTTTAAAAAGCACAGAACATGCGACCCCATGTCGCTCCATTGCCGCACTCTGGTGCAGATTTGCAGGTGCGCACTAGTGCGTGCCTGCAGATCGGCCGGGGGCGGGCTTTAGGCTGGCGAGCTTCTCCAGTTGGTGGAGAGCCTCCACCAACTGGAAGCCGCCATTTTGGACGCTGGAGCAGTGCGGAGCGGCAAGCTCGCACTGCTCCTTGTCCTGACAGACTCACCTGGACACTGAAGAAGTCCAGTGAGTCCCGTTTTTGCGCGGTTCCTTTCCCATGTGCGGAAAGGACCTTAGATTTGCACCAGCTCCTGGAGACCTACATAGCTTGCCTTGAAACAAATGCTAAATCTTCTTGTGATGAAACAGTACCATTTGATGCCTTCCTGTCCATGGAATATGTCACTGCATTCAAAACTTAGTGTTTCCTGTGTTAAATGATTGCCTGTGATACATCTCTAAAGGATATCTGCATGAATATTTGGAGAACCACTGTTTAGACAGCCACAATCTGGGCAGACAGTTATAGCTAGACGGGCAAACAGTGTGAACTGGTAAACTAGTGGTCTGAAAACCACATGTCGGGAACAATACTGGTAGCACCAGAAAGTAACCCCATTCTGATAATTGCTTTGGCAGTATTTGAAAACAATATGTATTTTTATATATTTTTGTTTCTTGCTCTCTCTCTTTCAGTTGGCTCTGTTGGCCCTCAGTTACACTGCAATATAAATAAATCTGATTGAAATGAAGCATAACAGTCTCATCCTGTTTGGTACGTAATATCTGATTGACTCAGAGCTGCCCAGGTGACCCTCAATTAATTTCATTTGTCATCCAAGATGATGTCATTCTATAGGCAAATTGGATGGGCTGTTTAGTGTTTCAGCATTATCCTATTAACAACACAAAACCAACTGGGTAAGATGGAAGAAGAAGTTGGAGGAAATGACATATATGGGGATAAATGTGTATTTTCTGTGGGGGGAGGGGTGTTACATTTATAGCCTTTCTCTTCATGAGCTAAAGACATCATACATGGCTCTCCCATCCTCACTTATATTGACAACAACCTTGTGAGAAAAGATGGTCTTAGACAGAGTGACCGGTCAAAATAATTCCAGTTTCATAGCTAAGAGGGAACTAGAACCTAAAGCTTTCAGTCACCCACACCCGACCAACATTCTAACCACTGCACTCCATTGGATCTTTTTCTGGAAATGATTGAATATTCTCCCAATTAAAATAGCATTTTAAACTCTGCTGCAAAAGAATTATTAAAATGGGAAACTGTTTGTTATATTCCTACATATAACAGCTTCATTCTTTAAATGCTAGGATTTGGAGGAGATCAGCAATATATTCAAGAAATCCAGCGTGTGTATCTTGACATTCATTATCCTGACTCAGCAAAAAAAAAAAAAAAGCCTTACAGATAAGCCCTATAAAATTCAATTCCCAACAAACAATCATTTGCAAAATTGGAAGGGCAAAACAACCTTTACAAACCCTGCTTCTATGTAATTAGAAACAACTGCCAAATCAAGGCACAGTGATATTTTATTGATTAAATTCCTCAGCTAGTGTTTAGTTAGCTACCTGATGGTTCCAAGTCACACTGATTATTGTAAACTAACATAGTGCTTTGTCCATTCCATTCCTGGAAATGCCTTACTAATATGAAATCATGATCTCTAACAAAAGTTGAGCTTTTCCAAAATGCTGTTTTAGCTCTTTAGCTCCTTGGATGTTTTAGTTCAAAAACAGACATAATCTACCATGTATTGGCACATTATATTACTTAATAATAAATCAAAATCACTTTCCTCCAACCTTTCCCAACATTAATGTATGGTGACATGTTTTTGGCACTGACAAGCAGCTACTAAATGATAGCCTTATTTTTTTTTCTTAAAATATTCCTGTTAAGATTATTATTGTTAAGGGTAGACACTGTTTGAGTTTCAAGGAACCTGACAAAAAGAGATGCTAACATTTTGCGATGCACTGAGAATTTAGTTCTGTTCACTGATCTAACATGTTTAAATTTTGCCTAGATGATAAATTCCACTAGCTGCTGGTAGAAGCAGAGTTGAAGTACAAACCAGTTACTATGTGATGTAGTTATTAGGTCAGGAGTCAGAAAACTGTGGGCCCCCCAAGTGGATTTTCAGAACCATCAGCTCCCCTATTGCCCTCCCAAACCTCACGTGGGGCTCCCACACACACCCCTGTATTGGAAGAGGTAAAAATCACACTCAAATTCATTATGTCCCACCCTGGACCTCTATTGAAGCAGTGAAAACCCTTCCTTCCTTCCTTCCTTCCTTCCTTCCTTCCTTCCTTCCTTCCTTCCTTCCTTCCTTCCTTCCTTCCTTCCTTCCCACCCCTCAAACTCTGTTTCCATTAAAAAATTACTTCCCATTTTGTTACTGGTGACTTTCAGCCTCCATTTTTTCAGGGGGTGGGCTGCTGTTGGGGCAAAGAAATAAGAAAAATGCCCCTAGCACTTTCGTCAATTTCCCACTACGTGGTTAGATCGGGGATTAGGACATATGAGATTTGGTGAGTTTGGGCCAGTGCTGCTCTCTTCCAGCCTTATCTATCTCATAGGCTTGTTCTGGAGATGAAGTACAGCATATGCTACCTTTAGCCTCTTGGAAGAAAAGTGGGAAACAAATGTGACCAATAAATAAAATAAATTTCTAGTGGCTCTGATGTTCATGGTCAAAGCTCCATTCTAGATGGAGAGACCGTGGTGGATTTTTTGAGAGGGGAATTATTTTAACTGTCATGGCAACATTCCATGGAATCTTAGGATCTGCAATTTAGATTTCTTAGCCAGAGAGATCTAGTGCCTCAACAAAGTAGAGGCCCCAGGATTCCATAGGATGTTGCCATGGCAGTTCAAGTGGAATGTAGCACTCTATTTGTGTTAGTGTTAATGGGCTGGAGGATGGGCAACAACTTTGGAACTGAAAAAGTGATACTATTGGTAAAGTGAAATAAGGAGGAAGGCATCTTGCTCTGTCCTGAACCTGACTCCTATTTCTAGATCCCTTTTGTTAATGTTTTAAAACAGACGAAGAACATTTAGGAGGCCTGGCCAGTGGCTGAAAAAAAGTAGATAAAAATCAGGAAGAATGGGAACTTTTCAAAAGGCCTTCAAAGTTCAATACAGATTAAACAGAAAAAAAAGCAGCCAATGACAGAATGCTCTGGAAGAGACAGATCTCAATCAGGCATGGTTGGCATGGCTGATGCGTGTGATCTGGTGAATTTGCAATGCAGGCTGAGTCAATTTGAAGCCACGTATAGGCATCATTAAATAGACAAGGCTGGACAATTGCTTGAGCGTTTAATTCATTTTATCTCTTCCTGTGCAAATAGGGCTCAGGCAGAAGAACATGCAATAAACCGTGGTGTTTATCCTGGCCAGTGCTGCCATTTCTCAGCAAACAAGCAAGCTTGGTCTAATCGTCCAATGTTATGATGCTCTGGGAACTGTTTTTGGAAGGCACATGACAGAACGTTCTCTCCAAGTGACTAGAACTACTGGCTGTGGCATCCGTCCTCATTCAAGTGCCACCGGGAGATCAGTTTGCTTCCCAGAATCCTTGCCATTTCCCTCTTAGTAAATGGCCAAAATAAGCAAACACAAATGGAGGGAAATGTCAAGGTTAGGCAATCAACCACTTCATTATTTGCTCATTTGTCCTTCTCTCTGCAAAGAGTGGCCAAGCCAGTACAGCACAGGGGACTGCTAACATCTCCTTCCCTGTGCCGGCTTTATCAAGCACTCATTGATAGGCTTCATTCTGCCAACACTGAGGAGCCTTGCCAGCTGCTTGAACAAAACAGAAGGGGAGAGAAATAAAGTACACGGGGGCCATTTAATGCATCATTGCTGCTTTCACCTCAGGGGATGTCTCATGTCCACTTGGGACATTCCCATTCAGAAATTTGCCTCACTGCTGTATGTCAATCAGAGGTTTATTATCTGCACCACTCCAAAAAGGGTGACACAGAGAAAACCCTTGCTGATATCACAATGAGGATGGGAAAACCTGAAAGTTTTGCTTTCTCCCACATTGGATTGTTTGGCATTTTGGTACATTTTGATTGGGAATCATGCAGCTGTCCAAATGTTTTTGCCTTTCAGCTTCCAGCATTTTCCACCAATTGTGAGCTATTCAGATTTGCATTCTGACAACATCTGTAGTACAGCCTGATTCCCACCCCAGATTTAAAATTTGCCCAGTTTTGCTATCTCACCAAAGGAAGAAAATACAATGAGAAGATGATCAATATTAGATAGATTGATAGGTAGATAGATAGATAGATAGATAGATAGATAGATAGATAGATAGATAGACAGACAGACAGACCAACAGACATATAGAATACAGTGGCTTCATTTGTTGTTTGCTGGACTTTGGCCCAGCTGATGGATGAATCAGGTGACAAGTTGCACAATAAAATGTATATCAGGCTCATCATGTCTTACCAAGCTTTAGGAATTAAGCTTTCCAGCCTCTGTTTTGTCTGAACAGCAGCTTTTCACTGTTGCAGAAGCTTCAAAACAATGGTGACTGAAGCACTGTTAACGGGCCTGTTATTTGCATCTTACCTGGCTGTCAGTGCTGTGGATCTGTTTGCCAAAATATGTCTAAATCCCTAGGAAGTCTTTCAAATGACATCTTAGAGGAAAAGAAAGGAGAAAATTAATCAGTGCAATTATCAATCACTTTGGTAACCGTGTCCAAGCAGAAGGGAAGAGTCTGTCATATAGCTATGATGAGCTGCAGCATAATTTTCCACAGGTGTTTTCCACAAATGTAAACATAGCAGCTTTCCAAGCACAACTCAGTTCCTGCTGTATCTTCTTTGCAAATTCACAGTATTGTTAGAGGGAGGAATGGAGAATGAGTTCTTCTTTTCTTGGTCTATTGGGTAGTTCATTTTCTTCTCAAGTGTTTACCTCAACAGAAACTGAGGAGATGGAGCTGAGTTTCATTATCTCCTAACAGTGTTAATAGAAACAAAGCGTGGATTTATACTTTTTAT
This sequence comes from Ctenosaura bakeri, assembly GCA_948474755.1. Taxonomy (NCBI): domain Eukaryota; kingdom Metazoa; phylum Chordata; class Lepidosauria; order Squamata; family Iguanidae; genus Ctenosaura; species Ctenosaura bakeri. The sequence continues at coordinate 333,155 of CAOLHI010000151.1, forward strand.
TTCCCCAGGTATTTTTCAGTGCAGCTTGACTTTAGCCCTATTTAATGAGCAGAGGAAATGAGAGCAAAACTCACATTAACCTGTGGAACCTCAGTCCGTTTTCTTGAAAGTATAAAGAAGGGGGAGATTTATTTTATAAAGGTGTTGTGTCTTGGGAAGTCAGGTTGAGAATATATCCTGTCCCAGTAATCAGTGTTATACAGTTCGGTGGTTTCATTGCATGCATTTCATTGTATGCTGTCTATTGACCAGTATATTAAGAATATATTAAGTATGCTTACTATATTAAGCATATTAAGATAGCAAGTATTTAATATATTACTTAATAATATAATAAGTTTATAAGAAGAAGAAAACAGCAGAAGACAAGCAGTAATTTCATTATCATCCCAGTTTGTTTAATTCGAATCCCATCTTGGGAGAAAGGCAGGATATAACTTCAATAAATAAATAAATAAATACACTGCACATTTTTAAGGGCCCACTCACACCACACAATTATAGTACTGTTATTCCACTTTAGCTGCCAGGGTTCCATGGAATCCTGGGACTGGAAGTTTAGGGAGGGCCCTTAGGAATTCTCAGCCTGAGCACTCCAGTGTCTCATCAAACAAGTGCCAGAATTCCATAGGAGATAGCCATGGGAGTTAAAGTGGAATGATAGCACTATAACTGTGTAGTGTGAATGGGATCACCAGTCAACCTCTGCTCATAATTTTCATTTTAAGCTTCTCATTTGGGCATCAAGGTACCCTACACCCACATAAATAAATACTAAATCTGCATTGTATTGCTTAGTTGGATGATGCAGGCTGGGACACAGAGAATAGGTTCAGGTCCTGGGGAAAGAAAAAATTAGGGCCCTCTCAGCCTGGTTTTCCAAAGAACAATATGAGTGGACCCTTCTATCATCACAGCAAGTCAAGTCTGGCTGGTACTCATGAATCAGGCCTATAATTAAGTTCTTCTCAAGTCTTGCAAGAGAAGGACTTCTGGCAAAGATCTTGCAGAAGCCCAGTACTCTCCTTAGACCCCCACCTCCATTCTGTGTGGACTAAGTTTCTCCTAGAAGATATACCATCATGCATCAGTTGTGATGGTTTTTCAGGCATTTCTGACAATCTAATATAGCATATCCCCCCCCCAAAAGCAACAAACTCATCCATTTGTTGAATGAGAGTTGTACCCTATCATTTGATGTCAAGTCTTGAAAGCCAAGATAAAGTTTTGATGAGCTGCACAAATGGGAATTAGTGAAGTGACTCTGAGAAAGCAGAGGTTGTCATGAGGAACGAGAGTGATGGTAGCAGTGGCAGGTTCTTGGATGTTGCTGTGGCAGCTCATGAATTCAGAGAGGTTTTAGGATTCCAAGTTTAATCCATTTTCCTTGGCACTGTACATTTTTGTCTCGTTCTATGCTGGAGGATTTTTAAAATGAACAAAATGAGTTTTAAAACAACCCACTGGTTTCAAACTCTTTCTACCATCAAAGAACTGTGCCCACATCTATCAATGTAACTACTCTGCATTGCAGTACATTTTTGCAGGGTAGGTCCTATTTCTTTATGTTAAAGCTTTGTTGTACTCTGCTGTTTTTTCAAAAAAGAAATCTTTCCCCAAGGCAGCTTATGAAGATGTAAGAACAGTAACATAAATGAAGATAAAACAATACAATAAAAATAAAAACCACACAGCTAACAACTTTAATACAGGCCAGCAAAAACAGATTACAAATTAATTATTTTCCTAGAATTCTTTTTTCAGGAAAAAAACCTTTTCCATGGTGTGCTTAAAAGATAGAGACGACGTCCCAGCTTTGCCAGGGAGAAGCAATTCCACAATTACAGAGATACTTTTAAAGACACCTTGTCTCTACTACTCACCAAGACAGTGTGATTGTAAGGAAGACCAGACAGCAGAATCTAAAATGATTTTAAAACTAGGGGCAAGTTCATAAGAGTGAGGCAGCAATTAAGATCTCTGGATCCCTGACATATTTAAGGCAGAAATAGATATACTGTGGACCCCAGAGGGCCATATCACCCCTTTTTGGCCTCCTAAAGCATTCTGAAGGACCATAAGGTGGCATCATGGCCAACAGTCTGGGTGATAGGAAGTGATATTCCTTCACTCCTGGTTGCTTTTCAGGCCTTTCTTGGTGGGTATGGGATCAGTTTAAAATTAAACAAGATTTTAAAGTGTTTCTAGGCAGCAGGAAGTGTTTTTCAGTGGAAAAAATGGAAGCATTAGAGGCTTGGGTAATGGAAGACCAAAGGACTGTGTGGAACGCTCAAAATACAAATGCAGTCCACAGGTACCATTATTCCCTAGCTCTGATTTAGGGCATTTGAGGTTAAAAACTGTGAAATGAAAGCTGATTATAGGACTGCTCCACAACACATTCCACTGCAAAATGACTCTACATATCAGAGGTATTGGTGGGCAATAAACAAATCTTTGTTTGAGTATGTGTGGAAATTCTGTAAAAGAGGGCTAGTAGACTTCCAGGTGAGGTAGAATGGCATCACTGCACATCAAGCAAAGTCATAAGAGGACACTAGGAAAGTTTGATGACTTGCAAGAGGATCAGTCACAAGGGAGCAACTGAACATCAACTGTGACATCAGAATCCATCCAGGGAGGGAAAATAGCAAGTTGAAAAGATGAGGGAAAGGAAAGGAAAACTAATGGATAAAGAATCTAATGTAAATATTGCCTGACATCCTGTTAGTGGCACAGGCAGATGTAAGTCCACCTTACACCTCTCTCTCTCTCTCTCTCTCTTTCTCTCTCTCGTCACTATGAATATTGGTATTCTCTTACTCCCTCTGCAATAACGAAAGATCCCTGACCTACTGTTGAGTAACTGAAGCCCTCTACCCACAGCCATTCTGAGGCTGATGGAGAGTCAAGGGATCAGAGGAGTGTCTGGCTACATCCTCGTAGCCAGATACAGAATGGTTTTGTCATCAGTTGAGATCCACTGTGATCCTCCAGAGGTCTCAGTAGACAATGTACACATTCTGTGTCTGGTTACAGGGATACAGCCAGATGCTTCTTTAATCCACCCTTGCTCTCCATCAGGCACAGCTTTGTCAACCTTCTTGGACAGCATGGAGATGTTAAAGTCAAGAATTAGGAAACAAACTTAAAATACAGCAAGGCTGAGCCACTTGGGAACATAGTGGTAAACCTGTTGTTTCTAAAGGAGACTTCTATGTTACAAAATACACAGAAGATTTATCAGGCAAATTTGCAATCAAAAAGATATGGTAGAAAAGTAAAAAGGAGATGGGAGGAGAAGGAGATGGTGAATCAAACTTACACACTAGATTCTGGGTTGCAAAATTAACAAGTAGTCAGTTAAGCAAGTTATACAGCTAAATTTAAGCAAAATGTAAAGGCGGCAGTGGTGAGTGCTTCTGTCTTCTTCTTTTTTTAATTACTTAACAACACAGAGGGGAGCTGGATTACAACTCCCATTGACCTAACTCCCATGGCCATTGCTCAGGTATGATAGAAGTTGCAATCCAAAGCTCCTGCAGGGTTCTTTGTACAATTATTAAAAGATCCAACAGCCTTATCCTCCTTTGCGCCCAACCTTTCTGTCTCTACACAGTGATTCACTTGAACCAAAGCCCGCAGTATAACATCATGAAGTTCTATGTCTAATGGGTTCTTATTAGCCTAGTATCTCTTCCATGAATCCATGTTTTATTAAGCCAGTCAGCTATTAACTAGTCATGTGCTGTTTTAGTTATTATACTGCATGCCATTAAGTTGTCTGCTTAATTTACTTTTCTTTAGCTAACAAAAAAGCCATCCTTTTTTATCCATTTCCAGTCCTCCCCATTTCTTTCTCCCAGATGCTGTTCATTCTCATGAGCAGCATGAAACACGACAGAGTCAATCAGTGTGACAATAAACTCAGAGCCAGACAGGACATGCGAATCATCTGGGGTCTGCTCTGCAGATGTCACACTAACTTCTGCGAAAGCCTGCTGAAACCCAAGGGTACTTGGTGACCTGCACTAAGCAGTTTTGGCCAGTCAGTGCCTTTCCCTCCCCTATGTTTCCCCTCTTTTTGGCAGGTTCAGTGTGTGTGGGGGGTGGGGATTTCAGCACCAAGCTGTGACAGATTCTTTTGAACATCATTGCAATGGTTAGGTAGAAGAATGTAAGAGCAATGCTGACATCCTGTGGTTCACAGATAATTGGTTGCTCTTATTATTGCACTGCCTAAATGGGCTCTTCCAAATCAATCCAAAGAAATGTGAGTTCTCACAACATAGCTCCTTGGGTTTTTGCCAGGTTTTGCTTGCTATTTTCACTTCCATGTCCACTTGTTCCATTTTGGGGGGTACTGTTTGTAACAAATTCTTGGATCAGCAGTATGGCATGTCCTAAGTTTTTTAAAAACAAACAAACAGAGGAATGCTGTGCTGAGGTGGTCAAACAGTATGAAGTGCAAATGTTGTCATCTGTGTTTTTTGAAGTTTTTTAAGAACTACAGTATTATAGTGCAAAGGTGTCATTTCACTGATGAACTAATGCAATGATGATGATGATGATGATGATGATGATAATAATAGAGTGAAGCATACTTTTTGTTCCACTATGTCTCATAATTACAAAGAAAGACATTCAGGGAACAAAAGGTTGCAGGTGGAGGTGTGCATTGCCAGAAAATAAACTGGGACATCAGAAATGTTATTTAGATTTGAAAAACAAAAAAACAAAAAGCCTGGAGTAACCTACTCATTGTGATTAGCAGGAGAATGATTCAAGTTCAGATGAATCCTTAGATCAGGCCTTTCCAAATGGTGTGCTGTGACACATTAGTGTGTTGCCTAAAGTGTGTAGGTGTGTGGCCTACAATCTTAGAATTGCATGTTATTATTTATAAATCATATATTTTTAAAAATATATGAAAAATTTTCATGAGATATATTGTGTTCCCATTTTGTTATTACAATTTATGTATGTGTCTGTATCTCTCATAAGGGGTTACTAAGCCTTCTGGTTTACTAATAAAACTGAATTACTGTGTTGCAAAATGATGTGTCACCAACATGAAAAGTTTGGAAAGCTCTGCCTTAGATACGAAGCTGAATTAGACTGATTAGGACAGATTCTGGAAAACTGGTGTAGACTCTTCTGAAATCTACCCAGCCAAATCTAAATCTGAACACCCACAAAAAGCAGTCATGTGGGGATGTGGGGGCAGGGGAGCGATTTGCCCCCGGGGGCAATGTTTCTGGGGCATCCCAGTCCATAGCCATGCCCCTGCACACCGTGGCCACACCTCCATATATAGCGGCCACACCCCTCATGCTGTAGCCCCCCTCTCCCGCCCCCCTTCCCCACACTCCAAGCTCCACCACTGACAAAAAGTGGTTAACAACTTGTGTTGAGAGAGAAACAGAGACACAGAGTAGGACTTTTCAAAAACTGAGCCATTTATCCCCTAGGTTTTCATATAAGGAAAACACCAAGGGGAAAGGAAGAAAATAGGAAAGGAGAGTAAGAGGATATAATTTTATGACTGGCTGCTCTTTGCTTCTACTTACAGTGAATGGTTTTATTTCAATCCCAGTGCTTTGGCAGAAGCACAAATAATAATATTGTAGGAATAATCCAACATTCAGAGCTCTTTGCTACTTCTCTCTATAGAGGAGACTTACCACTTTCAGGGTTCAAGAAGGGAGGCATTAGTGAAATGAAGTTTCCCCTACGTCTCCCAAAAGTTGAAATGTTAAAAGTGTTTAGCTGGCTTCTAAGTGACCTGAAAGGGTGTAGCACTAAGTGCATGCTTGGAAAAATGTGGGAGGCTCAATTCCTTCTGTCTCTGCTCCATCTCCACCATCTACTGTTATTGTTGGCCCTTTTCCCACAGCATTCACTATGCGAAAGAGCCTCTGGAGTGTCACACAATTGCGAGGAGCAGTCCGCATGACGTCCTCGCAATTACATGATGCTGCCAGGGCTGGCAGGCACCGATCGCGCACTGTTTCATTTTCGGCTTGTAGCTGAAAATGGTGTGCAATCGCGCATCGCTCCAGGGCCCCACACACACTTACTGTTCATGCGGAGCCTCCGGAGCTGCAGTGCTCGTGCTTCCTGCCCCAGCACAGCCTGAGAAAATCCCAGGGTGTGCTGCGGAAGGAAGAGGAGGAGCCCTCATGCTGCCTGCTTGCCAGAATGCAGCGGCTGCGGAGGCGAAGCAGCGGGGATGCAAGAGCCTCTCGGAAGAGGCTAATTGCATGATTCCTGTGCCCCAGCACCGCAAAAAGGTAAGGTGCGGAAAGCGTTGTTCGGTGCCTTCAACTTGTTTCCAACTTAGGATGGCCCTAAGGCAACCTATTACCAAGTTTTCTGGGACTGAGAGAGTGTGAGGAGCCCAAGGTCACCCTGTGGGTTTCTATGCTGAGTAGGGAATCAAACCTAAGTCTCCAGGATGATATTTCAGCATTCAAACCACTATACCACTCTGGCTATCTACCGTTACTGTGTAATAAAATAGAAATAAACTGCAAATCCCAGGATTCCATAGAAGTGGAACCATATATTATATTTTGCTTTCCTTCCAATCTTTCACAGATGAAAACTGGGAAACATGCAGCCAAGCAAAGTCAGAGTGTGACTTTGAGGATAATGAGGATGTGTACATTCTACCATTTCACAGATGAAAACTAGGAGATAGTTCGATAAGTAATAAGACAGCAAAAGTTATTAGCAAGGAGGAACAGGCAAGCTAGAAGAAGCATTCATTCATTCAAATGGATGGATATCTGATAAATGTGCAACCATTCTATCTGAACTGGATATATTTAATGGCACTCATACAGTCTATTTCCACACCCAATAACCAATTCAGCATCTGCCTGGATTTGACAAAAAAGAAGAGACAGACCTGGATATACTCAGTCCATATCTCTAGATGACTTTTCCCAACAATCTCATGCATATGTTTAAATGGCACAGGAGATAACATACAGCCCTGCAAAATTCAATGTCACAACTGCCAAGAGGAGAATAGTAACTGTCTAGCACCCCTTATGGAAATGGCCATCCATGTAGTAGTGGAACCACTGCAAGGCAGCACCTGCATCTCACACAATATATACTTGCACTTGTACCTGCAGCCCAAACAATATTGGCAAAGCTACCATGGCTAATGTTATTGAAAACTGCTGAGAGGGCCAAGTAAACCAATATGACCACACCCACTTTGTTCGTCTTGGCAGGACTGTATACACAGTGTTCAGTTATAGCAGTTCCATGCAACACTGATAGGAGCTGGCCAGCAACTGCCAGCTCAGACACCTTACCCTTAAAAGGATGTGAGCTCCCAGACTTACAGTTCACATCTTCAGGGATCCAATTAAGTTCCTTCAGAGACAGTCTAATTAACATCTCTCTCTCTCTCTCTCTCTCTGTTTTTAAGAGCCTGTTATCATACAGTCCCTCAAGGAGAAATTTATAACCTCCTGGACCAGCTATTAAAGATAATAAGCAATGAAGGGCAAGGGTCAAGTATGGAGGTAGTGTTCCAGATCTGGATACATAATCAGGCAAGAAATTCATCCAACAGCTGAAATTCATTCAATAACACAGGACTAGATAGCTCTCTGAACATCCACATTACTCACCATTATAAAAAGTAAGTATTACAATGATGAATATCACTTGTTGATTAGATTTTTGGGGAAGGACAAGGAGAAAACTACGGGTAACACTTAACACAGAGATGCCACTAAAAGTGATATCCCTAAACTGAGTTGTCTTGTCACTTCCATAGCATGTAAGATGCACTGTCTTATACCATGATGTCACTGCATTATGTTTGTTCCAGCCTCTACTAAAACAGCCAAATTATACTGAACATGGTTGGGGTAATATGCAATGTGAGGACATCAAGAGTCCATTCTGTTTCCTAGGGCCATAATTCTCACTTCAAGCATTAATAGGCTTGGTTCAAGTCCTAGACAAACTTATGTAAGCTAGGAGAAGAGAAAGTTGCATCTTCAGAACAAAACCACAAAAGAAGATCACTCAGTAGTGAGATGAATGCATATTTTGCATGTAGAAGCCTCCAGGTTCCATCTTTGGCATTTCCAATTGAAGAGGATCACATAACACATGATGACAGAGACCTCGAAAGATGCAGCCAATCACAGTTGGCTATATGAGCAAATAACCTGAGCTTTATGGACAGATGTTCCTAAAGTGATATAGAGAAAGAGTTCTTCCACATTACACAGGAGAAAGGAAGAACCTGGCGTACTGAGATTTCCAATGACAGCCCTGTGTCATAAAAATTGGTTTCCTAGTTATGCCTGAGAGAGTCCAGGGCAGTTGTCTGCTGGGATGTTTCATGGCTGGGATTAGATTCAAGAAAACTTCCAAGTTTATAATTTTGTGACAGCATGACAAATTCTCTGTGTATGCATCTGTGTGCGTGTTATGTCAAGCTGACATTTTATATATTTATAGAGCACACACAAGTGTGCGCACACACAAATGTTTATTGCATTAGGTCATTCATATTGCACTGAAATTACCCCTCATCTGAATGTATTTAAAGCATAAAAGCAGATGGCAACATTCCAGAAACGACCACTAAGAAGCTAAGATGTGAAGAAGATCAACAGGAAACATTACATTGGCTCTTTAATCCAAACAGCTGACAAAGGCTTGTATAAAAGAAACAGTGAAGATGCCTTCCTGAGGTTAGTTAATGAGTTTTCCAAGTAAACCTCTAAGTTTCTTTATATCATGCTATCAGGTTTCTTTTATCTGAACCAGGCCTTTCCATTTACCATCCCATCAGTGGAAACTTAATCTTTTGAATGCTCCTCCCCCGCCAAAAAAAAGTCATGAAAATGAAATATATCTCAGATAAATGTAGGTTGAACAAAATATAAATAATTTAAAATTCTATACAGTCAAAATCCAGTGGCTCAATACACCACCATATGTTTTTCTGCCATAATTAATAAACTGACTGTTTTTCCATTTGTTTTCTGTAGCTCAAAATTTATCCCCTGACATTTATGACAGACCAAAGTGCATCACATTAATTTTCAAAGAGAATCCTTTAATGCATACCATAGACCCAAAAGCCAAGAGCAGTAGAATGGATGAAGAATTCAGCTTTAGAGAATGTTTAACAGAATCTTATACAGACACATAAAATTCATGGACCCTATTCAAATGTACAGGTTTAGAATTACTTTCTATATTCAAGCACAACATTTAAAATCCTGGATGCATTTCTGATATGAAATGTGATATTTAAACACCAAGCATTTGTTCAAATCGGAGGTTGAAATCATCTGGCTTTGCAGATGTTGTGGGACTACATTTCCTAGCAACCATAGCCAGCACAGCCAGGGGTAAGGAATGCTGGGTGTTGCAGTCCAATAATATCTGATCCTCAGTGTTGGCCTAAATCTAATTATTACTTCCAACTACAATTTACTCAAATGATAATTTGGTATGTCAAAATTTATGTAAGTTGCATTGATTCAGTGGGTTTACTTTAAGGCCCTTTCTGCAAGGACATGATGTCTTGGTATGGAGACATGAAAGGAGCAGGACTGCGATGATGCTTCCGCAAAGTGTCATTGCAGTCCTGTCCTTCTCACTTCACCAGCTGGCAAGATCACAGGGTAAATCTTTGACATATTTTCTCCATCAATGACCCCGCAATCGTGTGATGCTCCCACACTTAGCTGCCCTGTGGAAAGCCTGGAAGTGTGATGAAGGCACTTCCTGCCCCAGCACAGCATGGGAAAGAGCCCAGCTGCACTGTGGAAGGAAGAGACATGTCTCTTGCACTCTCTTCCACGGGGAGCTGCTTCAGTTCAGAGGAGAGTGTTCCCATCACACTCCCTTCCTGGCAAAGGCTCTGCCAGGATCACAACCACAGGATGATGCGATAAGGTGTGGAAAGGGCCTCAGCTGGGATTAACAATAGGCATTTCTGCATTGTGTCACTATCCCGCAACAGCAGCAGGTTGTTTCCTGTCCAGGAGCCCCACTACCACATAACGTTGGCGCTATCCAGCTGCTATCCTGTCCCCAAGCATTGCAAAATCACCTTATATCATTTCCAGGAAAAATCTTTTAAGAGCCTGCTTTAGTTCTTCAATCCCATCAGCTGGCTCAGTGTGGTACTATAATAGCACTTGATAGTGCTCCCTGTCCTCCTGGATCCAGGAGTCGGTGCAGTGTGGGTGTGCCCAGCTTGTGCCTCCCTCAGCTACTCATGGCATGATAACTTTGAAATCTATCACCCCTCCATGTTTATTGTAAATTTCTCCTTTGAGTTAAAACTTTATATATATTTTAATACATTTTTAAGCATTATACCACAAAAGTGAAATAGTGTACTGGTGTGTCATGCGGTTATAACATTGCGGCACTAGTACGGCTTCCAAAAAAACAAAAAACAAAACCCCAACCAATCAGGGGTGGTGGGGCAGGGTGACAGTAAAGGTGACCAAGGACGCTGTGGTGTAGAACGAACACCAGTGGCAATAACGCTACTCATCCGCTTAAGACAGAAGGGTATGGAAAAGAGTATTTCTAACCTGCTACCACCACGCAAATGGCAATGTTGGGATTGTAAAGTCCTAATGAGGTATGGTGTGGAAAGGGCCATTGATTGAGCAAGAGCTGGCCTGGAACATTTCCCTACCTGAGGCAAAGGACAAGATGGCACCTCTCTCCATTCCTTGTATGGAAGTTGCCTGTACTGGGAACTGATTTTCTTGTCAAAATTCATTCAGAGATCATTGACCTTCTAATTATAGCCTGTAACACTTGACATTCCCCAGCCATCTCCTTTTCTAATACTAACCCGGCCTGATCCTGCTAAGCTTCTGAGATTTGGCAGGATCTGGTACCTTTAGGGTATTCTCTCATTATTAGTGTCATTCTTTGCAATGTCCTCAGTAACAGCATACATAAATTTCAAATTTGACTTTGGGTTTCATTTGTCCAAAGACATGGTCATTTTCTTGTAGATACATATTTTTCATATTTTTCAAATGTATTTTATTTCTGATATTGTGCATATATATCTTCATATATAGATAAAATGGCCATGTGAATCTCCCCTAAGTGAGATCTCTAAACAAATGTTTTAACCCCTCCTTGGCATGTGTGAGTGCACACACACACATGAACACCAGATACAATTTTCTTTGCAGCTTTCACAGTGCAGATGCTCACAGTCTGTTGTGATTTTTGGCATGCATATCTTTCAGATGGCACGTTCATCTGCATTTCACACCCTTCTGGACAAAGTGACAGCTGGTTACAGACTTTTAAGTATCTGCCTTCCTTGTTTTAAATATCAGCCTCATATGTGCATCTGATTAATCGGACCAAAACAATTTTTAAGAGAAAAAAAATGCTCGTATAAATTCCAAGGGCATGGTTTGAAATAGCTTATTTCAATGCTGTAAAGAACATTTCAATTGCAAAATTTGGGACAGCATTGGAGTGTATGTCAAAGTTTTTGCTGGGAGTTTTTCTTCCCCTTCATGTATTTTCAAAGCAAGTGACATATCACTGACAATCAACAAGGCTAAGTTGAAGTGCTGCATCTATGATTTGTGTGTGTGTGTGTGTGTGTGTGTTTCAAGTCTATGGGAAGTGGTGTTGAATAGCTTCAGCTACTACCATTTCGATGGATTGCAACCCTGCAATCCTGAGCATGATTTGATATATTTATTTATATCCCACCATCAAAATGCATTGAATTGTGTTTTACAGAAAAGAAGAGGACATGTTCCCATCTCAAGGAGTTTACAATCTGAAATATGCCTCAGGGGAAACAACAGAAGATAAGAACGAAAGTGGAAGCTGAGTAAAGAGGGGAGAATATGGATCCAATACGGTTTCAGGTAATTTCTTATTTTGGGGATTTTCTTCCCACAACTCTGTAGCAATATGCTTTGATGCTCTCTCTGCTATTGAAATGGACACCTGTTAAAACAGTTCATTGGCCTTCGTCCAACCTGTTTCAGCAACAGAGGATGGGTAAGAGCATATTGCTGTAAATCTGTTTAGGGGGGAAAAAGCCCTCAAGAAGGGACTGTAACACACTTGGTGCAATAAATAACACAGACAACTATTTCTTTCTCAGTTTTTCTTTTGATTATCAAGTGCCTTCCCTTATTTCATGTCATTCTGATTTGTTTGGTGGTTATTTCATTCAGACCCAGAAAGTTCCCTTTATGGACCATATCGAGAATTCCCCAGCCAACATTACCATAGCTCTGCTGGCTGTGGCAGAGGTCTTGGAGTAGAAGTCCAGAAAGTGACTTTTCCATGGTCTGATTTCAGCCACATTTAGTAAGGATGAAATTCTATAGCACCCTGGCAATCTTGTTTCATTTCTCCCATTTCCAAGGCAAGAGAAAGAGAAAGGGTCTATCCAAACTATTGCCAAAAAAAGGAGAGATCTGTTGCAACTGAAACCTTCACTTAGGCCCTTTTCACATGGGATTAAAAAAACGGTGTAGATCGACCTCCACGGAGGTCGTCTACACCGTTACACGAATTGGGGTGGATTACTCTCGATTAAATCCACACGCCAATCCACGGTTGGGCGCCCGCAAGTGGCGGCACAGCATGCTTTTGAAAAACCACATTTTAAGGCACGGGGCGTCCAGCCCCGTCACAGCGCCCGTATGGACTTACGGACGCGTGAAAGGGTGTCCCTGCAGATCGGGCAGGGAGCGGGATTTCCGGCTGGCGAGTTTCTCTGGTCAAAATCCGCCATTTTGGGCGCTGCCGGGCACTGAGGATGCCGCGGGACGCTGCTGCGTGTAGAGCAGCGAAATGCGCTGCTCCGCATGGTGACGGAACAAGGTAAGCCCCGTTTTGGCATGGCTTGCCCCTTTCCACCGCCTGCATGTGAAAAGGGCCTTATTATGTGTTGGATTTTCTGGAAATGCATTTTCAATCCAGTAGAGAGGGGAGGGGATTAAAGAAGCTGGGTAGGCAATTTAGCCAATAAACATTCAGATTTCATAATACTGAATACAATTGGCCAATCATAGATCTCTTCTGTATCTTTGCTCATTATAGGCTCTGGAGGCGTGGAGGGGACTGCCTTCTTTTTTGAAGGTTCAGTAGTCCAAAACCTTACTGTTTCAGCATAGATTCTGTGCTCCTCTCCAAACCAGACAAGAGAAAAACAAATATGCTTTAACTGAAACTAGAAAGCCACACATCCCCCCAGAAAAGAGTGTCAGTGCTTGATGAGATATATCCTGGAATTAAAAAAAAATACAGCCACTAGGTATGGATTTAATTATTTTGTCTTGGGAATTGCTTCTGGAGTAGGAGCAATGTTATGTGGATATTTTTAAAAATGCAAGAACTTTAGCAACAGATCAACCATCAGGAAGATTTCCTCTGGATATTTGCCCCCAAAGAGAGATAATTCAGATCTCAAATTGAGACATCTGGTTTGAGACAAACAAAAGGAGGTATTCTATGGATATGCTGTATTGGGAAAGCTTTGAATCCACAGGACCCCAACCTTTCCAGTCCTTTCCACACTTGGAGTTGAGGGAGATGTACATCACATGCTGGAACTGCTATATGTTCCCACTCACTGCAATCAATCAAGTGTGAAACTGTATCATTAAATACCAAATTTGGAATCATCTGTGCCATAGCATTTCCAATTTCTATGTATGGTTGTGAAAGCTGGGTAGTGAAGAAAGCTGAGAGCTCATTTGAAAGCTCATTTGAAATGTGGTGCTGCTAGAGAGTTCTTAAGAAACCAGAGTTCTTCAGAAACCAGGGACCAACAGAAAGACAAATAAATTGGTCCTGGAGCAAATCAAGCCTGAACTTTCCCTGGAAGCCAAGATGACTAAACTAAGACTGTTATACTCACCATGAGATAACTTGTAGGAAAAGATGTAATGCTTGGAAAAGAAAAAGACAGTAGGAAAAAAGAAGACATCATAGCTGGATTGATTCAATAACAGAAGGCACAGAGCTTAGGTCATTTCTGCACTAGATTGTTATAGCGCTATTATTCCACTTTCAACATCCTATGGAATCCTCAAAGGCCCTTCCCTAAACTGCAAACCCTAGGATTCCATAGTATGTTGAAAGTGGAATAATAGCGCTATACCTGTCTAGTGCAGAACTGCCCTGAGTCTGCAAGACATAATTCTGATGACTGGTGCTCATGGAGGTCCCTCATTTAGGGTTACTATAAGCTGAAATCAGTTTGACAGCAAACAACAACAATGCCAAATTGCAACCAGTGGGAAGGAAGTTGTAAAAAGAAACAATCATCTTAATGTATTTGTGTGTGTATGCACATGCCTTCAAAGTGCCTACCAATTTATGGCCACTGCATGAATTTCATAGTGTTTTCTTAGGCAAGGAATAATCACAGGTTGTTTTGCAGTTCCATCCTCTGAGATATAGCCTTCAGCACTGGGCATTCAGTGGTGGTCTCCCTTCCAACTACTAAGTAGAGTTTACTTTGATAAGCTTCCAAGATTAGACACAATAAACTGCCTGCTGGGTATTTAGGCCCTGCCATCTAAACAAGGAAGGGAAAATACTGCTACTCCCTTCTTTCCACACTGCCAGTACAAGCCTAGCACACAGTGGTGTCTGAAAGCTTCCATGTCAATGAGGGCAATGGATCTTTGGATTTTAATCTGAATTTTAAGGAAATCCCTCAATAAAAATTTAGCACCTTTGAAGTCTGGACTAAAACTCAAGAGAGGATTCCACCACCCCACTGATGTGGGAGCCACAAGGAACCCCTGATCTTAAGCAACTCAGAACTGACAGCTTTTCCAAGTTGCTGAGCATCTCCCCGAAATTAGTTCAGTAGCTCGGACTTACCTTTAAAGTTCAGATTAAAACCCTGAGTAGATTCACCAGTATAGAAACCAAGAGCTGCTACAGCTAACAGGACTCAGAATGAAAGAATCTCTCTGGCTTCAAATCTCCCATTCATCTATTACTAGGACAGCCTTACAAAACACCTTTAGAATAGAAGGAAATAGTGAACCATTTTAAGCCGCAGGGCCATATTTCTTGTAAGCAAATACATTGGGCTGGCATGCCAGCTGTTGGTTGGGCCATTCCACTTCTGGCATCAGGCCTCCAACCTGACTGAGAGCCCCATCCATATGCATACTCTCCCTCACTCTCACACACCAACATCAACACTATAACCTCATATCTTCACAACACACTCTACTTTCTGACATTCTGGACTCGGTAACTTCTGGAAAGTTAAGGAAACTTTGTGTCTGGAATAATTCCCTGCTACTCTGCCCATTTTCACAAGTGGTGCAGGTAGCAACAAACCAAGGCCTGGGGGTGGACAGTGAGTCTAATTTGAATCTGGCATGCCAACAATACTGTATTATTTTAATGTTGGCTTTGTTTATTTTGGAATGCTGTTGATCAAGACTAATATTTACAATGCCAAGGGAAAAAGTGGATAGAATATGGAATCGTAAGTTTCTCTGAATCAGTGATGTGTGATTGCTACATCCAAGAACCCACTGCTACTACTATCACTCCATTCCTTAGTCCTGTTAGTGACTACCACTCTTTGCTATGTCATAGGTTGCATACCTGATCAGTGATTGCTGTTTAGGACTTAGGTCTTTATCACATGAGGCAGATAAATCACATTTACAGCAGAATAATAGCATCTTTGGCTGGGACTTATCACATGACATTGTTCCTGCCTGCATTCTCTAGTGCACGGTTGCTCTTTCTCCCCGCTCCCCCAGGAAACCCAGCAGTAGTGGTAGCCTGTTGCAGTCAGTAAGCAATGTAGCACAATCCACCTATTTTGGCCATAATACTCCCCACTGTGAGAATAATTGAGTGAAACACTTGCAAGTTTTTTCTACCAAACAGGAATACCAGCAATGGTGGGGAGTACCAGAAATAAAAGAGAAAGGACAAAGGAGCAGAAATTCAATGCCATTGTGGATGGGAAAGCAGAAAATGGGAAACTTGTGGTAAAGCAAAGGAGAAGAAACAACTCCAGAATGCAAACCTGCTTGGTGATGGAAGGATGGGTGAAAGGATGTTTATGAGGTGGCCAGTTCTGCC
This sequence comes from Ctenosaura bakeri, assembly GCA_948474755.1. Classification (NCBI taxonomy): domain Eukaryota; kingdom Metazoa; phylum Chordata; class Lepidosauria; order Squamata; family Iguanidae; genus Ctenosaura; species Ctenosaura bakeri. The sequence continues at coordinate 349,289 of CAOLHI010000151.1, forward strand.
TCAAGACCACTCCTCCACTTGCAAAAATTTGGTGGCAAAGTACAGTACCAAATTTCAATGACAACCCATGACAAACCCATTAAAGGATTTTCTGCTTATTTTATGACATTGAGCTATTTACTGCCTAGTTTCTGTGGGCTGAGGGGGAAGCTTGGGAGAAGTGAAAAAAATGGCCTTGGGGTGGTGGCATGCAGCTTGTGGGCTGCAGGTCTCCAACCTCTGTTCTATGAGGTATGGAGGCGGGAGAGAGAGACAGAGACAGAAGCCATTTCCACATGAAGATGCTGTCCCACAATGAGACTTATTGCTGCTGGTCTGTTAAGTCATGCTTTCACATGACGTTGCCATGGTCCTGCTGCCAACGCATCCCCACTCGTTACAATCGCAGGATAGTCCAGAAAAAAATACGTTAATGGTTCCCGATTGCATGACACTCCTGTCACTGGCAGCCATATGGAAAGAGAGGAAGTGCAGTCTAGGCCCTTTCTTCCCCAGTGTAGCATGGGAAGTGGCTGGCTGCATTGCAGAAGGAAGGGGTGTGTCATTCATGCTATCCTTCCACAGGCAGCAAGCTGGGTGCAGAGGGCAGTGTTCATATTGCACTGCTGGGATTGTGACGAGACAACAATGGAGACACATACACAGAGAGAGAACATATTATGGAGTGAAGGGAGATAAGAAAAGAGTTCAAATGGTTTAGAAAGAAGAAAGTGTGCAATGGAGTGCAGTGGAGTTCAAGACAGGGTGTATTACAGTGAAAAATACACAATTAATTCTGAGCAAATGCTCTCCTGAGATGCTTACAGCAGTGCAGCAGTCATGAATTAATACAAAGCTAGAAGTACCCCTCAGAGCAATTAAATTTGTACAGTCCTTCTTTGGATGTTCTTTATATGCCCTGGAAGCTGCAGATAGTTTGAGAAACCATACAACTTTAATTATTACCCACTAAAATTTAGGTTTCTATGGCAGAAGAGGGAGTGTTCACACCCTCTGCCTTCAAACTTAGTTGTTTAGATGCAGAGATGAATTAATAACCTGCATTAGCCTTGCTAGGTCTAGGGAATCTTTTTCAAAGTAAAAGTTTCATCTAGACTTCTCCCAGAACCTTTTGATACATCTAATGGCTCAACAACATATCCTTATACATATGACCAGTAAAAATGTTCAACTTAATTACATGGTAATAAATGTAGCCATTTGTTTACATGATGCTTATTTTTTCCAGAAGCTGTTGTATAATTAATGCTATGGTATTTGCTGGCCTTGTATTCCAACAATTTATATTAAACTAGCAAAAGTAGCTGCTTTTGCACGGATTAGAAAAACTCTTGTTCTGAAACAATGAAAGTCTTCAAACAAAATCACACATCTGTTAGGAGTTGGCCACATTGTGTCCATCCCATCTGAGCAAAATCACAGTTGCTGGAACCCATAGGCACACACAATACTATTGTACACCCTTACACTGTCCTGAAGTAGGAATCTTCTACGTGTCCTTGGGATGGGGGACTTTCCCACAGCAGGCAAGTGGAGGGAGCCCTAAATTCTGTTACTTGGACTACTGCCCCCATATTTAAACACATTGAATACAAAGCTATGTATTGGTTATGGAATTCTGCCTTCTAGTGAGAGATGTAGGTAGAACTGGTTTCATGCACAAAGACACATTTAAATCAAAATCCTTCAAAAAAAAATAAATAGCCCACATACATACCACTAAATGCATTCCAAGTTTCAGATGGCAAGATTTCAGAGTCCTGGCACTGTAGATGATTCATTGGCCCTTTGCTCAGGATGCTGTTGTCCCAGCATGGAGACGGGAGAGGAGCGGGACCATGACAACGTTTCCGCATGACATTGTCGCAGTCCCATCCTTCTCCCATCTCCAGGTGGTATGATTTCAGATTAAATCATTGACAGGTTTTCCCTGTCAATGAAACACAATCATGCCACCATCCCACACTTACCTGGCCTGCAGAAGCCCCAGAAGTGCAATGGCAGCATTTCCTGCTCCAGGGCAGTCTGGGAAATTGCCCAGCTGCACTGTGGAAGGAAGAGGTGGGGCCATCATTCAGCAGGGAGCCAGCCAGTGTGGAGGGGAGCACTCCCATCACTCTTCCTTATTACCACTGGAGGACGACGGGACAAGGTAATGTGTGGAAAGAGCCACTGCCTTTTATTATTGGAGATGTCCAAAGGACCTATAGAGCAACAACAAACAAACAAGTATATTCCATACATTTACTACAGTTGGCCCTCCACATTCACAGGTTTCATTTTCACAGATTTGATTATTTCTGAGTTTCTCCAGCCCCTGGCTCTCCAGTTCAAGTGTTTCTTTTCTGGAGGGAAATTTATCTCTTGGCAACTCTGATCAGGCTGTGTAGTCCTCTAAAAACCAACCTCTGGTCTACTTCCTGCTCCACCAGCTAAGAACTGTTCACAGCCCAATTTCTCAGCACCACAAATCCTTTTCTGACTCCCCACACACTCAAGTAAGGAGATGGGCAAGATAGAGGAAGTATAGGGTCACCATGCCAACTCACCCTCTTTCCCTCTCCTTTACTTGACCTTTTGGAACCATGGATGACTGCTTCCCCCACCACACCTTGACCCCATTCCCACCTGCACATGTATGTTTGGATATTTGTGGTTTTTCTACTTTTGCAGGATTCCTGTGCCTCTAACCCTTGTGAATGTGGAGGACTGTTACCCTGATCACTGGGGGTCCTGGGAGAGGTGCCCAAATAACCAAACAACAACAACAACTTTGGGGAAAATTAGCTGGAGCACTCACTAAAGCTAGCGAGAGGCAGGGTAACTTAGCAGGATCTTGCAACCCAGCGTCTACGGGGTCAGGTCAGTCAAGCAGCCAGACGGTTTAAAATAGCAAAAACGATGTTTTATTGGATTAAAGACAGCACAATCACACAGCTAACTGAAGAATCGGGAATGGGGATTTTAGAGGGAAGTGGGTGATACGACACCTGTCTTGTAATCCTGTAGTTTGAGAGTGACGTTGGGGTGCAGAGAAGAAGCTCAGCGTGGTTCGCTGAGGGGAGCTCACCGAACAAAGTGGCAGCAAGGCGGTCTGGAACTTGGAAGCGATCCGAGGAAGGTCTCGGAATCAGGGGTTTTTATAGGGTGAATTGTGACTGCAGGCCATGCCTTACTTGGTAAGAACAATGCGATTTAGGAGCGGGACAAAGCCTTGGAAAGGTCAGAGTTTAGCATGATTGGCTTAGAGCCAAATCAACAATAGTGTAGCCAGTATGCAAATGCGGAGTGCTTAGTGCAGCTTTGTGAGGCTACCTGCTCAGGGTGGGGAGCCTTTGTTAGTATCGCACATAAGCAATGAGGTGTTTGCCGGAGAAGTCCCTGAAGCGACAAACCGGCTCTGTCCGGCCTGCCTGGGTGGAGAATGGAATGTCCAGCAATTATCGGCCATGCCTGTTAACGTGCTTGTCCGGAGGCCTTGCAAACATGTGGAGTGGGGTGGCAGAGGAAAGCCAAATGGTTTGATATCAAAGAGATATCGAGTGCTATCTCCGGGTAGGCCTGGACTGCAGTAACAGGACCAAATGTATTATTCTCTGTTGGATTTCTATGCATGGTTGTGAAAGCTGGACAGTGAAGAAAACTGACCAGAAGGACATCAACTCCTTTGAAATGTGGCACTGGAGAAGAGTTTTATAGATACCATGGATAGCTAAAAGACAGGTGAATGGGTTGTAGATGAAACCAAGTCTGAGTTCTCCTGAGAAACCAAAATGATTAAACTGAGGCTGTCATAGGTTGGACATACCATGAAATGATGTGACTTATCACACACAAAGTAGGATGACTGCTTGCAGAACATCAAAAAAAGATTAAATGTGTCAGCTTCCTAAAAGAAAAGAAAAAAGAAAAGAGAGTACCAATCTGCATGAAAATCCTGTATATTAATGTAGTGTAATGTATATAAATAAACCGAGAATGAGATCCTACATTGGTGCTGTGTAGCATTAATCCTCACATGCAGAGCTGCACATTGATTGTACTATTAACCCTTGTGTTGAATAGCATGAACACTGTTGTGCCATCCAGTGCGCCAGCCATACATCCACATGTGTATCTGCATGTGGAATGGCAATACTTGAATAACTTCCCTTCTGCAAATGTGAACGGAGTAAGATGATTCTGGATTACATAAAAATATAGGGGAACTTGTGTATGCATGAGATAACAGCAAGATCTGACTTAGGAATAATTACAGTCATCCCTCCACATTTGCTAGGGTTAGGGGCACAGGATCCCTGTGAAAATGAAAAAAAAATGTGAATAACTCTAGCCCCCCCCCAAAACCATATTTAACACACAAAAAAGTATGATCACCATATTCAACCCACTATGAACTCTTTGGAGGCATCAGGGTTCCTTCACAAGGCAGAAGTGGGTGGCTGGTGGGGATTACTGCCAGCTCCACTGCTGCTCTACACCATTGTTAAGAGGAATTTAGAAGCCTCATTTGCAGTTTCTCAGTCTCACGAGGCTTGTAGTACTATTAAAAATGGCATAGGAAGGTAGCAGAGGTGACAGCAAACAATCCATGAATAATCAAATCTGCAAAAGTGAAACCCATAAATGTGGAGGGCTGACTGTATTACCATTTAAAATGCAATGGTAACTTGTGTGCTTGTTCAGCTGTCCTACTGCTGATTTTTGATCGTCAACATTAGGGAATTTCTTCTCCCTTTTTAGGGCTGGACACCTTTAAACCAGGTTTGGGTGGACAGCATTTTCATGAGAGGATGTCTTCCGACAGACAAGGAGTGCACAACCTTCACTTTGTAAGCTCTGCATTATGCCTTCTGAGGGACGCCTCAGTCCAGGCAGTGCTGTAACCTACCCCAAATTGATTTTACAGAGATCACTCATTTGAATTTGAAAACCACACTAGAGCAGGCAGAAACTCTAACTCTTATAAATGGTACTACTTCCACATGAGAGCTGCCCAGTTACTATCAGGCAGCTGTGTACTACTGTGGCATTTACTGGTGAGGTGTGTGTGCTAGCCTTTGCTATTAATAAGACTTCTACTAAACTGCCTGCTATTAATGAAAAACGCCAGCCAATTGCACAAGATAAGCACAGATGTTTAACTCTGGTTGAAGTGTTTTTACTTTCTTGTTTCAATTTATCCTTCTGCTGTGTCATCCTAATGTAACAGTTCTGTTGCTTCTTCTTGTGTTTTTTTAAAGTTTTATTTTCAAATATTTTACATACACTCTCTTATTTGAACTGAAAGATGGCTTGGGAACTCTTAGAACAAAAAGAGATTGAGAATTTGTTCTGTCATTAAAAAAAACAACCTGAATTTCATATGTCAAGTCAGGTTTACTATAATGTAGCAGCCCACAGTTACACACAAAAGTTTAACGTTACTAGAACATATGTGTACAGTGGTGTTGAGGAAGAAAATATCTTGATCTTCCTCTAGAAGAGTTTGGTAAAGCTATTTTTTAGGCAATAAATCCCAGAATTCCCCAGCCAGCATGCAGCTGCATGGTCCCTTTCACATTATGCAATTAGAATGCCATGATTCTGCTTTGCCATGGTACTATCATGTGGAATCCTCAGGTCTTCAGTTTAGAATTCTCAGTCAGAGAGATCAGGTGTCTCGTCAGACTACAAATCCCAGGATTCCATGGCAGGGAGCCTGGTCATTTAAAGTGGAATCATTGTACTATAACTGTGCAGAGTAAAAGGTCCCCAGGACTCATATGAGGAATGTGACCAATCTAAACATTATTTTTATTGTACCTGTGTGTGTGTGTAAGTCCTTTATCAAATCTAACTAGAGAAGGATACATATTCTTTGAACATCATGATAGCTTCATGAGATAAGATTTAGCATTTCTTGTAGTCAAAATTAAAATCATAGAATCATAGAGTTGGAAGAGACCACAAAGGCCATCCACTATTTTTACTATTAGGGGGAAAAAAAATTGAAAAAATTAAAGTAATATTTTTTTAAAAGCTCTAGTTTTTGCAGATGTGTTCCTTCTTTCCAAAATGATGACAGACTATGCCATATAATTAAGGAGAGGGCAAAATACTGTCCACAAACTGCATGTGGCCCCCAAAACAGCCCAAGGAAAGCTTCAAACTTAGCAAAATTGACCCCCCTCCATCCTAGGGTGTGGTTTTTTGTTTTTGTTTTTTAAGTTTTAAAGGGTTAAAAATTGGGCTGTGGTGCGGTTGGGAAGTATTGCTCTCCAAGATCAGGTGGCAGGGGGAGTACAGCTCTTCAACATTTTCCTACAACATTTTCCCAAGCCTGATAAACCTAGATAGATAATAGTTTCCTGCTACTCTTAGCCCACAGGTCATTCCCCAGTTAAAGACTAGAACAGCCATTGTGAAACTGCCATCCTTCCCAGAAGCCAAACCGCTCTAGTAGTGAGTTGCAGTAATGGTCTCCCTTCTGAGTTTATTTTAAGTAATCCTCTGAGAATGATGACAGAAGCATGCTATGAATAACTCCTCTCCTTGGAATTCTAAAGCTGCTTTGAACTTGTAGGAAACACTCAAAGAATGCAGAGAGAGAGAGACATTAACCAGGGGGCCAGGGTTAGCATAACAACATTCTACCCGTAAACAAGGCCTATTGAGAAAATGTCACAAACAGACATGGAGCACAGGGCAATTTTAATTGTTTACCTACTAAAAACTGCTTGTAATAGGGGCAAACACAAATCTTTTTTTATGAGTGTCTACCAGTTTTCAATTAAAAAAGGAAAGAAAGGGAAAGGGAAATCTAGGCACTTGTGCCATTTAACTGCTTAATATTTCATGTCAGGGAAGGGGAAATGTGTGGTCATCCCAAAGGTGTTGGATTGCAACTGCCATCATTCTCAACTAATGGCCAGGCAGGTTATAACTGATGGAAGCTGAAATCCAAAAACACACAGGTCCATAACCTCACACACATTCTATAGATACCACAAGTCAGTCTAGAATTCTTCCATGTTTCACACATGTAATCCTCAGTTGGCCTTAGACTGAGGAAGCTGTTCTTTATCAGATTAGAGTGGTTCTCAATCTGTGACCTTCCCGGTATTTGGAACTTCATCTCTCCAAATCCCTGACCATTGGGCTATAACGGGTAGGCTTTTGGGAAATGAAAACCAAATCTTCTGGACTTAAGGTTGAGAACCACTGCAACTGTTGCACTGTTTGTCTATGGACGATGTGGCTAAATACAGACTGGCAGCAGATTTCCGGGATTTCAGACAAAGGATGGGGACATCATCCGCCACTTGATCTGATCCTCTTCAGGCAGAGATGCAAAGGACTGAAGCTGGAAGCAGACCATAGCTCAGCCATAGAGATCCCATTCCATCTCTGGAAAAAGGGGAAATGTGGGACCTGAAACACAGTGTGGCCAGGAACGTCGCTAAATAGTGAGTTCCTAGTGGTTTGTGGTAGATCCTCCTTTGGTTTAGGATAGGGAGTGCTTTTGGCAAATCTGATGATCAAGCAAAATCCATTTGACTAAGGTAAATGACTCTTCTCAGCTGATGGGAAGGAGGATATATTTACTATAATGATTAAAAGGCAGCAGATAAAGGAAAGGTTGACGGTCCTGAAATACCCAGGAGATTATCAGAAATGTCAGGAGCTATAGGTGCAGGATGATGCCATTTTATCCATTCAAGCCTGAGTTGCCCATCTTGTAAGCGGCTGTGACACTCTATGATCAGGAGCTGAGAGGAAGAGAGGGCAAGAGAAGGTAAAGTATCCTCAAGCATACAATGATGTCACTGAGTACAATAAACATACTGTTACAGAATGAGTGCTTTCATTTCTGTAAAGAAAGGTGAGGGCAAGCGTGGTGCAGTGGTTTGAGTGTTGGATTATGACTCTGGAGACCAAAGTTTGGTTCCCTGCTTGGCCATGGAAACCCATTGGGTGATCTTGGGTGTGTTACATACTCTCAGCCCCAGAAACCCCCATGGTAGGTTTGCCTTAAGGTCAGCATATGTTGGAAACAACTTGAAGGCACACAATAACAAAGGAAGGTGAGTGCATAGTACCTCATCTGGAGGTAGTTTGATCACAATTAACATAAATTGATATTTGAGAGATGAAAATGTGTTCTGGGAATCTCCTCGAAGTGATTGCTTTCCTTTTCTTCATGGTAAGAAATTAAGAAGGACCCTTGAGGGACCAGCCAGAGCTTGGAAAAGTGATTCTTTTTCCAAAGACTGAAATTTCCAAAATCTTTCCTCAGTATTGTTACCCTAATTTCTGGGGGTCCCATGAGGGACACTTAAGTGCGCTCCAAATTACAAAGTTGGGAATTAGTCAAAAGAGCACCAGCTGGCAATACGAGAGGCAGGGCAACGGAGCGAGATCTTTTACCCAATGTCTACAGGGTCAGGCCGAGTCAAGGAGCAAACTGAAGTAAATAATAATTGTTGTTTTTATTAAAATACAGCCATACCAGTGTATGCAACACACTCACACAGAGAACTATAGAAATAAAAGGTTGGAGTGGGATAGAGGGATTTTTAGAGGAATTTTTTTGGTATGGGTAATACTACACCTGTCCTGAAGCCCGGGTAGTCAAAGTTGAAACAGAGGATTGAGAGCGGTGAAACTCAGCACAGGGGAGGGGGGCTGAGGGGAATGCTCAGCAAACAGAGTGACAGCAATTCGAGAGGAAAAATGTAAGCGAATCCCTGAACAGCTAAAAACATGGGGTTTTTATAGAAAAAATATACCTGGAGGGCTAGTTCTCTCCCGGGGAGAACAATAGCAAGGAGGGCTAGCTCAAAAGCCCTCAATGGCAAACATCACCGGCTGAATGTTCCTCAGTGTCATGTGAATGACTCTGCCCGAGTGAGACAAAGGCATAGGTAGAGTGGAAATTGCCTTCACTTGGCAGGCTGATTGTGATTCTACCGAGCTGCCATACCAGTACGAAGGGCCCTTTGTCTGTTTAATGGTCAGAATGTCTAGAGCGGTCCCTGGCTACATGACAGATTGAGTCAATGGCTTGACTGGAATTTTCCTAACTTCAGCCTTTCAGCCATTCCTGCCTACGTGCACTTACAGTGACCCTGTCAGACACATGGAATTATTTTTAATATTAGCCACATGGAGATATCAATTTGATGTGGTGAATTAATAAATTGTAAACCCTGGGAGAGAGCTATTGGCCATAGTAACAGTATCTTTCCAAGTTCTGGAATGGACTAAATGATCCATGTCTAAACCAGCATCCTATTCCTGCCCTGATTATGATACTGCCTTTGAATATGTAGGCTCCATTTAGGTATCATGGACTTAAGCTCTGTATTAACATATCTGATGCATTTTTAAAAGATATCTAACACAGTGGCCATGGCTATGACTTTCTAGCAGTGGGTCATACTAAATTAACTATACATTGTGTGAATAACTAGAAGTCAATTTTTATGAATGTTTCTTCCATGCTGTACCCCAAATACTAAATACTATTATTTAGTATTGCCGGAGTTTGCAAAGCTCCTTTCTGGGGCTACTATTGCCAGAATCCCTCTGTCAGCATCATTACAACCATTAGAATCCAACATCCAACAGGGCTCAGAGATTCTGGCAGTCACAAACTGAAAAAGGATGATGACAGCAATGAAGAGCTTTATTTATATCCAAGAAAGGAACTTTTCCAAACTATATTATGCACCCTTGCACCAGAATTTGATAAACCTCTGTTATATTTCCCTTTAGTTGTTCCATTTATGCTCCCTTTGTCACTGATAGAAATCGTTACAAAAGACCGCAAAGCTTTCAAGGCAGCCACACTCAGTCATGATCTTCAGCTCCTACACATGATGAGATCCCAATGCAATCCTTGGCATCCAATGCCAAAGAACACCCTTCCCCTGCACTCTCAAAAAATAAACAGAAGAGCAATTTTATTCTAAGTCCCAATGTGGTGTGGAATTGTGCATGAATGAGTCATTTTGCCAGATCAAAAGGTCTGGAAATAAGTCTTGTTTACCTGATATGTGTAGCTGGGGTCTAAGCTCAAAGTGCATTGATTACACTGAAGATCAAAGTGAGAACATCAAATACATCTGACCCTACTGTAATGCAGCCTGAAGTGCACTTGTAGGCTTGTTATGCTGTATTTCCATTTAATAACAAGTGGATTGGGTCACAACATCATAGACAAGGGCAAGATTACACATGGAATCTTTGCCCCATAATATTGCCTCCACCCATATAATTTACTTCATATGGTGAATCCTGCATACCTTTTTATAACCTGTTGCTATTGTTAGTTATATTTGAACCATAATATATTGGGGGAGGGAAGCAGCTGGTTTGAGAGCTGAACTATGACCCTGGAGACCAGAGTTCAATCCCCCACTCAGCCATGGAAACCTGCTGGGTAATCTTGGGTGCATCACACACACACACACACACAGAAAATTGCATGATTGGTTTGCTTTAGGGTTGCCACAAGTCAGAAACAACTTGAAGGTACACAACAACAACAAGGACGTGATTTGATCTTCCAAGAGGTAGAAGTGTTCACAGACTAAAAACAGGGAGGAAAATATGTTATTTATTCAAAGATTAAAGGGATTCCAGACTTGGTTAGCTTGATCAAATATCTTCATGCCTGAGGCCAAGCACAATACACTTCTGACTCTTAAGTCTCAGTAGTTTTTGGAAAAGCAAAAATAAACATGGCAGCCTTGCAACAGATTTTATTGGATTGTAACTCCCCTCGTTCTTAGCCAGTATAGCTGATGGTGAGGGATGATGAAGGTAAGGTATGATGTAAACCTTACGGTCCTTTTCTTTAGTATCCTTAATTAGCTTGGTACAAAAAGATTCATAGAATTCATACCATTGCATCTAAAAGTAAAAAGATCCAGTACCATTTCCTTTCTTCTTGAATGCAAAGAAAGGAAAACTTGGACTTTCCCAGTTTTTCATACTTACTGCTGACCCCTGCCATACTGGGCAGCCAAAGAGACTGATGGGAGATGTAGAACAAAACATTTCCAGGACCTAATTAATTAAATAATCATTTGCAAGTTACTGTTTATAGTTGCTTGTAGTTAATCCTCCACCCCACATTGAAAGCATAACTACATTGCATTGTGAGTATAAATGAGCAAGAAACAGCATCACATCTGTTTGCAGTGTATCAGTAGCTTTTAAGTTACTTTCATAGTTACTGGGATGAAAAAATCACACAATACAAGTGCTATCTTATGCTTTGCCTCATGCTATATTGTGGGTTTTGAAGCAATGAGGAGGTTGACAGGAGGGGAGTGTGTTTTGTATCAGAAGTTAGCAGCTCCTAACTTTCAGACTTTTCCAAGTAATTCAAAAGTAATTACTTTAGCTATTTTTGAAGAATAGGGAAACAGAGGCCATTTCTGCACTGGCTTAAATAAATGGTGCAGAGAATCCTCCAGAGAGGACGTCTGCACTTGGGAGTGGGCTGGGTCGAACCTACTTACTGTAGATCCACACCTCAGACCGCTCCCGAACGACCCGAAGTGGTCGTCCAGTGTGCCTTTGAAAGACCGCTCGAAAGAGGTCTTTCAAAAGCATGGAGCGCGCCACTCCGTTCCTGCGCTCTGGTGCAGATTTGCAGGCTTGCACCAGTGCGAGCCTGCAATCTGCCGGGGGCGGGCTTTAGGCTGGTGAGCTTCAGCAGTTGGTGGAGAGCCTCCACCAACCAGAAGCCACCATTTTCGTCCCCGGAGCAGTGTGGAGCGGCAGCCACACACTGCTCCGGGCCAGCCTGGACCCAAGCGTTGAGCCCAAAGGTCTGGTAAGTACTGGCACGGGGCGATTCCCTCACCCTGTGCGAAAATGGCCACAGTTGATTTATAAAATTATAGGCATGATGGCAAAAACCTAATTTTGCGTCCTGAAATGACTAATTAACCAATTCTTTTTAATCTTTAATTTCCTAAACTTTGATGGCAAGATTGGCTATGGTCAGTCATACAAATAGTTTTGTGATCAGCAGAAGGGGTATTCATTTGCATATAAAGCAGCCCTCCTGAGTTCTCATGATTTCTCCCTCCTGCTGTGGTCCTATGAAGCATTCTAGGGCCATTTCTGCACCAGAATGTTATAGCGCTATTATTCCACTTTCAACATCCTATGGAATCCTGGGATGTTTAAGCCCCTCTCTAAACTGCAAACTCCAGGATTCCATAGGATGTTGAAAGTGGAATAATAGCACTATAACAGTCTAGTGCAGAAATGGCATAAGAAGCACAATTTGACTCTCGCACATGTGAGAACAGCTACTGGCGGTACAGAAACTTCCCTAAGCCTCAAATCATGATCAGCATTCTACTCCATCTCTGTCACTTGCTCCAACACTATAAAATATGGCAACATGATAAGGAAGAGGAGTAAGTTAAAAGCCACAGTTAATAATTCAGAAGAATAAGGAGAGGATAAATTGTAAAGTTTGAAATGTACAATTTTGTTTGAGTTATTTATATATTATAATTTGGGAAACCTTAATGGGCAGTTTAGGAATTTGCCTCTCTCTTTCTCTTCCTGGCTGTTTCCACCCTACATGGTTATAATGCTATTATTCCACTTTCAACATCCTCTGGAATCCTGGGGTTTGCAGTTTAGGAAGGGGAAATTTAGAATTCTCAGCCAGATAGGTTTTGGGGCTTAGTAAATTACGAGCCCCAGAATTCTACAGGATGTTGAAAGTGGAATAATAGCACTATAACAGTGTTGTGCAGAAATGCCCCCCTCTCTCTGCGTCTTTGCTTTTGAAAGATTGTTGTCACAGTTAAAGTTACTGTAGTGGCAGCAGTAGATAGCCAGTGTGGTATAGTGATTTGAGAGTTGAACTCCAGGAGACCAGGGTTTCAATTCTGGCTCAGGCATTGAAACTAAGATCACACTTTCTTTCTCAGCCTGAAGAAATTTGGCCAGGAAAATCCCATGATAGGTTCACCTTAAAGTCACCATGAACCACAAGTTTCATACAGCTTGAAAGCACACAGCAAAGTGGTGGCAGATAACAGAAATAGACTCATTTTGCACAGAATCTCCTTCATTGGGTTTTGTTCAGAGACCCATTGCCGGGGCTAAAAGCGGGTGTCAAAATTGCCCAGCTTCTAATGGACCAATATAAGCATGGAGGTCTTTTAAAAAGAATAAAAGAAAAATCTAAGACAGCAATGGTGCTGAATTTTTTTTTTTTTTTTGGACTACAGTAATTATGGGTAAATCCAAAAACCCAGTGGCAATCAGAGTCACACAAAAGAATTCTCTTCCCCTCTTCTTCAGCTCTCTGGTTGTTGTTTGCCTTCCAATAATTTCTGACTTTTGGCAACTTTAAGGCAAATCTGTCATGGCGTTTTCTTGGCAAGAATTGTTCACAGGGGGGTTGCCTTTGCCTTCCTCTGGGGCTGAGAGCATGTAACTTACCCAAAGTCATTCAGTGGCTGAATGAGGATTTGAACTCTGGTCTCCAAAGTCCTTGCCCAACATACAAACCATTATACCATGCTGGCTCTGTCTTCAGCCCTCTGTGGTACCTGAAAAATTAGTTCTGGAGGCTTCCCAGATCGCCAGAGCCAGTTCTGGGGTACACTGAGGAGGGGAGCTGAATTGGGGAAGGAGATTTGCCCCTTCCTGTTCTATTGGACATCACCATTCTACTATTAGAAGACGACATTGGATGGTTTTCCCTTAGTGCTTATCTTAACATTTAACTCAGCTTGCCAATAATTTTGCCATTTGAGAAAGCGGCAGGGGGAAGGAAAGGAAATATTTGCTCTTCTCTTGCTGACAGAAACCGCAATGCAGATCTGTTTGAAAAATGTATGCTTATTCTTGCTCTTTTTGCATCCAGATCCATGTGTACTTTTCCCCCTTGGAGGGTGCATATTTCACAGTGGTGAACTTGATTCATATCATTGGGCATCCCTTCTGACAATGCTTTCTCCTTTTTTAACAAGGGAAGCTTGGTATGAGATTTAAACTGCTCAGACAGAAAGAACTTCTCACCTTACCCACTAAGGTCTATTAAAGAACCTCCCTCTATCTCCAGATAATAAACTAAAATTAAATGAAGTGTTCATTAAAATTAGAGCAAGTACATTTGGCATTTTATTACAGTGAAATTAGGGCTTCCTATGAGGGACAAAAGATTATGTTTGAACATCAATTAGTTTTAGAATTAGCATCACTCTGCTATAAATATTTTGTTTTGAGGTGAGTTCCTATAAAACCTGCCCTGCCAATTATTACAGGAGTTAATGAAATCTGATTTCATTCCAGTTTGTTAATGCTAAAGCATTTAAGACATATCACCCTGCAATATGTTACTGAAAGTAGTATTACTAGGAATTCTTTCCTCCTTAACATTTTTCCAACAGATTAGGCTCTTGTTTATAGCCAGCTGGTTTTAGAGACTTAACTGTGTAGCACAAGACTCACCTCTTTTAAGAATGCAACAAAACACCTGCAACTTTTTAAATACCTCTTACTTTAAAAAAAATGGAGAGAAGGCTTGTAAGTATAATAACTACCAAAGATATCTGTATACTTATATCAGATTCTTTTTGTTGACTTGCTTGCACACCCAAAATGCATTCCTGTGTCAACAAGGTAGTGAATGGCACTGTCCCCATCAAGTCAATGTGTACAGGATTCAAAGCCAATCATTCCTCATTCTGCCCAATCATAGGGCTGGCCCTGCTCAAGAAGATACAGACTGGCCTTTCTTGTCTGTGTGCTCTCCAGATATGCTGAGACGCAACTCCGATCAATGGCACAGCCATCGATCTTACTGGATGAGGATAAAGGGAGCTACAATCCATTTCTATAATAAACCAAAGTCTTCATCTGAAGGCTGGAGAAGGCTGTCATATATAAACTGGATACTTGATTCTGGAAAGATTCAGAGACGTGTATGAGAATTCATATTATCTACTTAATGTTATTGTTTTGTGTGGCAACACTGCTATTTACAACAGAGCAGACTGGGTAAAATGCTGGAAGAAAAAGAATAGGAAATGGACAGTTTCAGCCTCTTTCTCTTGAAAACACAGACACATATATGGTGAAACATCTCCATGACAGGCATTGTGACTTCTTGGATTTTCTTTAAGAGGTACAAGTATGAAGACTTTGGTTTATTATAGCAACACAGTACTATGACACCTTAAATGAAAACATCTTTTTATTCATAACTCACACTTCCTATCCACTAAATGAAGATAACATTTCAAGCCTACAAAAACATAGGCTACAATGAATGCTCTTTTAATTTACTAGGAAAGCCTGCTGTGTTTTTTTTCCTAAGTCACAATTTATTGTAAGGCAAGGATGGACAAGTTCCAGAGGGCCAGGTGTCAATTTTTAGCCTGAAGGATCCACTACAGGACACATCCATTCCTGCAACCAAACTGGGAGTTTCCGGGAGTCCATTTACAAATTTTATGGAGCTTCCTTGGGGATGGAATGTAGTGAATTTTAATGCAGAAATGGCCATTTTTGGCTGATTTCTTTTCCACAGCTATAGCAAGGAAAGCAAAAAGGAAGGAGAAATGGAGCATTACAAGCAAGGGAATACAGTACTAGAATGGAACTGAATAAAGCAATTTATCTCCCATCCTTCTACTAGTCACAGGTCAAACATACACTGGATAGTATTTTATTGCTAATTACAAAATATGCAAATAGCAGGGGTGTTGTTTTTTTTTTTTTAATGTTACCCTCAATCTATCAGCAGCAGAGCACTCATTTTGCTAACCATGAAAATAAGGAGAGACACAAGAGAGATGCATAAACTGATGCCTGTTATGGACAAAAGTAGACAGGGAGGTTTCTCTGTCTTTCATAATTCTAAGAACTCTGTGGGGTCATTCAGCTTGAATGGTGGAAGAGTCAGAACAGACAAAGAATTTGTGCAGAACAGTATGCTTCTTAATACCATTTTGCTTGGGAAAACTATCAGGGCGCATTGTCACATTCACATTCTGCTTGTAGGCTTCCCAAGAAGCACTTGGTGTAACCATTATAAAAGCAGAATGCATGGATAAAATGATATTTTATATCCTACAAGGCTCTCATGTTCCCAGGGTTCCCCACTGAGGAGTCTGAACTGTTACTACACAATTATATGAGGAAATTCAGTGCTCTTTTGAGATGTCTGTACTGACTGCAGAGCCTACCGGGAGTCTAGACGGTTTCTGATAAGCACCTAAACCAGCATCAATGGTCTGGAACAGCTCAGCTGATCTAAGGGTTAGAAAGATTGATGCCACTCTGAACATAACTGCATCTGATCTGTTTTCAGAATCTGGCTGGGTTTGTTCAGTATTTGGAAGCCACATAGGGAATCTAGTGATCTCCAAATGATGCTAGGAAAAAATCCTGCCTGATACTCTGGAGAGTCATTGTCAACCAAAACTAATAAACCTGTGTTGGATGGACCTATAGCATGACTCAATATAAGGTTGCCGCCTTTGTTCCTATATAGGAGGAAGCGGGTCTTTCAATCCAGCCCTATTTATGAATATGTGTTTGCCTTCAAGCCGCATGTTGACTTATGGTGACCCTATAAATTTCATAAGGTTTTCCCAGGCAAGGAATACTTAAGAGGTGGTTTTGCCCACTGCTACTTCTGAAATATAGCCCACAGCATCTGGTATTCATTGTTGCTGTGTGCCTTCAAATCTTTTCTGACTTACGGCAATCCTAAGGCAAAACTATTATGGGGTTTTCTGGGGCTGTGTGTGTGTGACTCACCCAAGATCACTCAGTGGGCTTCCAAGGCCAAGCAAGGAGTCAAATCCTGGTTTCTAGGTCATAGTCCAACACTCAGACCACTATACCATGCTGGTTGCTATGGTATTCATTAGTTGCCTAGATTTAACATTTTCTCATAGTAAGCTTGGGAGAAAATAAGCAAGAAGAAAAGAACAATATACAACCAGCCCGTTGTGATTGTTGAAAAGCAAGCCACTCATCCCATGAAACATGTGGTTTCTCTGGAGACAGGAACAGCTGTCATAAAAAGACCAAAGTCCCAGATGCATTCTTCTCAGTGACAGAGTTTAACTGCTTTTTAAATGTTGTAAATTAATATTTTCAGTGTAACTGTTCATTTTAAAGAGTTTTACGTTTGCAATGTGTGTTTGGTTTAACTGTATTATGCTTTAATTTATATTGTAAGCCACCTTGATTCCCATGATGAGAGAAAGGCAGCATATACAATAAAATAAGGGGACAGAAACAGGGAAAGTGAGCCAGCATGGTGCTGGACTACAACCCCGCTCAGCAATGGAAACCCACTGGGTGACCTTGGGCACATCACACACTCTTAGCCTCAGAAAACCCCATGATAGGTTTGCCTTAGTCACCATAAGTCAGAAACAACTTGAAGGCACACAACAATAAAACAAACAAACAAACATAACTGTTTAAGCACTAGTTAACAGCTTGTTTCAGGTTTACATATCCAGAAGAATTCTTAAAACTAGCTTATATATGCAAAATATTGTCTGAAATATGGGAAATCAAATAGTAGGTTTATGTGTAGGACTACACTGATAACTGATTTACATATAATATTGCTAAATCTCATCTTGTAATCTATTAAACCCTGATTAAAAGACAGGAAAATACAACAAACACATGCAATATTAACATTTAGTTATCATGGTAACATTTGCGAAAAGCAGCTCATTTTTACTGTAATAAAAACACTCTTAGGCCCAACAAACAAAGGGTACGCTCTTACAGATTGTCCCCTCAGTAATAAAAACCAATACCATTAGCTCCTTCTTGGTTGTGGTAGTAACAGCTTATATTGCCAGCTTTGCTTTTGTTATTCAGCTTTTTCTGAAGTTATGCTTTTAACAATTGAAGAATACCCTCTTGTGGCTGCAGGTGAAATTGCTTCTAGTGCTGCACTGCAGTCTGTTGAAAGGGAGGGTTACTTACCAATGTTTTTCCCATTTCTTAATAAAATCGGTATGCCAAGTAGGAACGTTAGTTACCTGCTGCTGCTGAAAATGTGCATGCATGCAAATGCCATGTGTCAAATCACTTATCAACTTTTGCCAGTGTGAATTTCTTACGATCTTCTTAGGCAAGGAAAACTCAGAAGTGGTTTTGCCAGGTTCTTTGTCTGAAATATAGCCTACCGCACCTTGTATTCATTGGTGGTCTACCATCCAAATACAAACCAGGGCTGACCCTGCTTAGTTTCTAAGTTCAGAAGAGATCTGGTGGCTTTATGATATTTAGGCCTTCACGGTAGAATTCACACACCAAGCAGTACTAACACTGTTTAAAGGAAAACCAGGAATAATTTCCTTTCACAAACTTTTCAATGACCAGTAGAATCTACTTAGCTGCATACTAAGGATGACAAAATCATTTTGTTAAATATAACAGTTTTGACAAAGGTATTCTTCTTGCCACTCCTGAGACTCACAAGAAAGTGAACCAGAATAAATGCACCTCGTTTTGAGAAGTCACACATTGGCAAGGGTTACATTTGCAAGGCTGCAGTGTGCTTTGGAGGCACGAACTGCACATTGAGCAATGGGCATGTTTTAAAATGAAATGGCTACAGTATTTGCAGCTAAAAAGGGTCACATAACACTATTTAGCAAATGCAGAAAATGCCTATATTATGCAAAAATAAATGCAGGCAGGTTAGGAAGAAATGCAGTGAAATAGAAACACCGGTTTTCCTATTTCCCCGTGTACCTTTTTGCAGTTGGACCTATTCAGTAAAATTCTATAGCTTGAACACACTCATACACTTTAACACACTCATTGTGGTTTCCACATTACACAGCTGGGCATACAAAATAAACTGTTCTGCATCCATATAGCATGTCTAACACTAACTTAATCCAAGACATTGTAACTTCAATGGACCAGCAACCAGCTAATAATTACTCTCACTTAGAAGGAAAACACTTTGCACTTTTCTCTTCCATCATGGAAACGACAGAGGATAAATTGAAACTGACATATAGTTGTGGAATTACATATATCCCATTTACAAGTTTTTTTCTTGCTAGAAAACAGGGTTGAGGGGTTCTACATGGTAGGGGGTTTGCATGATGTCCACCAGTTGGGGCAGGGGGAAAAGGGGTATGTTACTAAATCAGCATACAAATTACCTAAAACAAGGAGCTCTGAGAATGTGTACTATGGCATTCTAATGATATAGTATAGGAAAAATATGCTGAGTTGTTCCTTTTCAAACTCAGTATATAAATATTGTTATTTAATATTGTGAAAGTTATTTTTATCATGAAGAAAGAAGTCTTCCACTAGCAATCTGTCTTGATTTCTACTGCTTGTTTTAGGCTACAATTTCTTGAAGCATGTAAGTTTTGGATGGGTTAGTACGATTTTGGTTCAACTCTTTCACATTCCATCTATAAATAGATCTCCTTCAAGGAGCTGTAAGGATTTTATACAATAATTGATATAACATTTTCTCCTGACAATCGTGTTTTTCTGCTTCTGGTTCAGTAAGGTCTGTTCTTAAATATTCCTCACTAACTGCATATATAAGCACTGGACAAGAGACTAACTTCAAGAGGATTTTCATAGTTGGCATTTTGGTTATAGCATACTCAGACTCTGAGTCACTAAATATACTATCTTCTAAATATATGAAATTGTACCATGAGGGGGGCAAGACCTTCCAGCCTCCCTTGTGAAAGAAAAAGTTATGCTAATTTAATTTTTAAAGAGAATACTGTGATCTCATCAACTTTTTAGGAAAAAAATTATTTAGGAATTTTTTTTTAGGAAAAAATGTATTAGATATTATAGTAATAAAGTAAGGAACTGGCAGGAGGAGGTAAGAAAACGGAATGTTGGAAGTAAGTGGTGATTGGTGGAATGCCTGAGGGGCTCTGGGTAAGGCTGGTGAATGACAGTTGGTATAGTTAAGTGGAGTAATGATGTCTGTGAACGAGAAAGATTAAGGCTAAGAATCAGTCAGGTTTAGGAATCAATGAATGGTGTTTAAGAGTCAACTGGGAGAAGAGTGAGAGAGAGCGAAATATTTGCTTTAAATGTATTGATCTGTTTTGCTATGTTCAATTTCTGTTAATAAAGTATTGGTTTTGCATCATATGTTTTTGGCCTCTGGGAATGCTGGATCTATAAAGACTGGGCAGGCACAGTGTCTGTTGTGGCAGCAGAGAAAACAAAGAGCTGGTTTCCAGTGAGAATAGAAGTTGCTTAATGTCCTGCACAGGAACCTTGAGTGCATCTAGTAGGTCTCCAGAGCTGGTGGTCACACTGTGAACACAGGAGGTCTTTATACTGGTAGCAGAGATGGGAAAAAAGGAAAGTCCTCACTCTTGGTGGCAGCAGTGAGATTTATGGAAATTGTTACATTGGATGGCAAAAAGAGATTTAGGTGGAACCTTAACATCTGGTGAGAAGATGTTGGAATAACAGGCAGAAGTCTCAAACACAGGTGAAAGCTTCCAACTGCCATACCCATCAATTTCATTAAAGTCAGAAATCAACACAACACAACCAAAATACAAAGCAGCCAAAATAGATCTTTATTGAATGTCACACTTGACATTCAGTTTACACAAGTATTTTTCAACCACCCCCCACCCTTCCACAAAACCTTCCTTTAGCAGTATGGATTAAGAAAGGTTGTAGTCATAGAAAAAACATCCAAATCTAAGAATATCTGATCTGACAATTCATTTTTTTCCATTGTTCCACAAGGAATTATTAGCGCTAGACTGGACAATATGTAGTTCAGTTTAATCAAATGCACTGACAAGGTTTGTAATTCTTTCTCTCTCCAGTCACTTCTACTAGGACAGTTTAACAGCAGTATAAAAATTAGCAACTGTTTACATTTTTAAAAGAAATGCAGTTGTAAGGGCAATTCATCATTCGCTTCCAAACAGAACTGTACTGGCAACCTGCCCTTATTTAATACCATTATATATTATTTCAGGTAGTGGTTGTTGAGTCCAATAACTTAAGGGTTTGAGATCAGTCTCTCTTGTCTGGGAATGTAGATCATAAGTCCTCATGGGCATTAGGTGAAGAAACATTAGCTGGCATATCCTCTTCTGTCAAAAATAACAAATCTTAATTAGAATGTAACATTTACAGTTACCATTATTGATATTACCTGGAATCCAGAGAAGCACATGCTTGCACACAAAGGTTTTCAGGCATACATGGGGAGGTACAATGACCTACTCTCTGGGAAGGAGAACCAGAAAGTTTCTGTGTACATATAGTACATCATGCAGTGCTTGGATCCTGGCCATCTTGAAAAAAAGTACACAAATGTAATCATAACTACATTTTTATATATATATATAAAAAAAACCTACAGAAGAGCTTTCCTCAACTGGGTACTCCTGAATTAGACTACACATGGCTATGCTGTACGGAAATAATGGAAGCTGCAATGCAAGAAACCTGCATGGGCCATATTGGATAAAGCTGTCATACAACTTTTATCAAATATATGAACACCATGGATCTAGCCTTGCTGGAACACACACTGGGTTTGTAAATGAATTCCACATATTTGTTTTGGACTACAAAGAACAGCCATTAATACTTTTCAAATCAAATTTTTTCCAAGGTAAAAAGAAAATGAACAATGAAGTTAATTTTTAATTTACAACATTTGCACCCCATCCTTTCAAGGAGGTTTGAACAGGATGAATAACCTACTTGCTCTGAACACTGAACCTTTGTATGCATTGGTAATTACATATTAACACTAGATTTACCACATTCTTCTTCTACTCATCATTAAAAACGGCTACAAGAAAGGCTTACCAGATTTTCCAGCTGGAACACAGACACCATCATTGTCCTGAAAGCCCTCTGAGCAGGCACATTTGTAACTACCTGGTGTATTGATACAGTCTTGATTTTCTCCTATGCACACTTTTTCAGATAGTGTGCACTCATCCACATCTGCAAAAAAAGTTTAATCCTATGTAACCACAGTGAACGAAAACAGATTCCATTAATGCCTTCTAAACCAGGGCTTTCCAAATGGTGTGCTGTGACATTAGTGTGTTGCCTGAAGTGTGTAGGTGTGTCATCTACAATCTTGGAAATATATATTATTTGTAAATCACATAGTTTTAAAAATATGTGAAAGGTTTTCATGAGATATGCTGTGTCCCCATACATTACAATTTATGTATGTGTCTTTATTTCTTATAAGGGGTTAGTTTAACCTCCAGTTTACTAGTAAAACTGAATTACTGTGTTGCGAAATGATGCGTGCTAAAAAGTGTGTCACCAACATGAAAAGTCTGGAAAGGTCTGCTCTAAACTAAATGCTGAGATACTTTCGTGAAGGGACTGAGAATTAGTCTGTGGGGAAAAAAAGGAGGAGGGAAAAAAAGAGAAAAAAACACTAAGACACCACAAAAACATAATTATGACTTTATAAACGTAAATACGTAACCTGTGCATTTTTCATCCTTCATTTCATAACCTGGTGTGCAGGTTTTACATTTGCTGGGCCCTTCTCCTGTGCATCCCAAACAGCTTGGATCACATGCTGAAAAATGGAAAGGAAAGTCTATCATTCTCAAAACAGTAGAAGATATAAGATTGCTTAAATAAAATGCTGATACTCACAGATGCTTCTATGCAAATAAAGCTTGAGACAAAACACTAACAGATGCTAATAACAGCAGAGACGGTATTACAACAGGCATTGTTCCCTCACTCAGTGGTGGCCGGTGACCCACATGTCAATGGGTCATTAAGTCCATTCCACCTTTTAGTTCACAGATCAAAGGAATGATCAACAGTGCTGAACCCTAATCCTAAAATACATTCAACACTGTGGACAGCCCATTTAAAGCTATTCACTTCCCTGATATGAGAATAACCAGTCTCTACTTTTCATACCCAAATTTTTGCAGTTTAGTATTTTCAGGCCAGTATCCAATGGTGTCATTTTTCTTCTTTAAAAATGATATTTGCACTTCTGTACCTCTAGTTTTGGCCTCTGCGCAAGTTTATCCAGTGCAGTTTCCAGCCGCATACTGCTTGTGCAAATGGTTAAATGCATGGAGACCAAAAGAACAAATGCACTATTCATAGCCCAATTCGGAAAAATGAATCAAACTCTGTTATGCTGAATTGAGTCACTGATTTCAGTGATATTGCTAGTTAGCTAAATAACTAACACAGAGCCCCCTGGTAAATCAATAAGACAGCAGTAGAGAATCAGAAATTTAATACATTTAACTGTTTCCCTGTGAGGTCTCCCAATCCTCTGTTCTTACCCATTGCATTTATTTGGGTGCCCTTCTCTCACTATTCCTCACACATTGTTGGGAACCACTCCTATTCCCACTCTCCCTGTGAAGTCAATATTCACTACCTCTATCTCTCAGTCTTCACCAAGATAGCCTTGCCTTTTCTAACATCATCTCCATGTCTTACCCGCCAACAGAATTCTTTCTTTCTAGTTACATGTATCTCTTTGTTATATGCCACCTCTTACAATAAAGAGAATAGGAAAACAGTGATGTAGTGTGTATCTTTTATGTTATCTAATCACTTATCATATTAACCAGGAAGCCATTTTTAAAGCAAGTCAGCTCCCTTCACAAAGCAAATCTAACATTTGTTTTAGACAATGGAAAATTAAACATTCTTCCAAGTTAAGGTTAAATTACATATACATTGAAAAGAAACCTTTGCATGAGTATGAGCCATCTGTGTTTAAACAATATTGGTCGGTCTTGCATGGAGAGTCTTCTACTGCACATTCATCCACATCTGAAAAAGTGATTACAAAATTAAAAGTCAGTATTGCCATAGGAGCAGAATACTTCTCACAAAAAAAATCTGATAAAGAAGAGAACTAATCTCTCTTTCCCACTTCTGTCTCATACAATTTCTGGACCGTTCTCCAGTTTTGAAGAGCACAGGACAACGTTCATAATAAAGCACCTGAAAAATCCAGGTGTGCATGAAACCTGTTGGGTTCTCCACTGTAAGAATTTACTATTTGTATAATCCCAAAACAGACAATAAAACAGCACTTTTAGACACAGTGTTGTATCTTACTTGCTCCTTTTCTCCTGCTACATCGGTTCTATCACCAAACACACCTTTTTTTTGTCTTGCTTCTACACTTATTCCCTACTTTATCTCTGGTTTGGACAAATCATAGTTTGACAATACAGCCAAACTGGCTAACCATAATTTACTTTCATGGGTCTGAAATGGATTTCAGATGCCACTTTGGAAGCAACCCATGCTTTGCACAGACTAGAAGTAGGAGTGGAGCAATCAGAATGCATGAGAGGGGAAGGAGTCCAGTTTCTATACAATTAACATTACTTCCTCAAAACACGTATTTGAAAACAAGAGAAGAAAAATGACCATCACTCTTAGCATTTCCCCTTTGCTGTTGTCAGCAGCAAAGACAAACAGACAAAGCAGCTAGCTGTGAGCCCAGTGAGGAGACTCTGGCCCCTGGATTTCTCTCCTTATTTAAACCAGGTTTCAACAGCCTCTTGAAGAGAAGACAACTAGAATAGTATCACTAGCCAGGAACTGGGTATGTGTTTCGGTTTGTAAATGTTGATCCTGCCGTTGTGATAGATTACTGGTATCAATGAAGTCACTTACACTATTTAATTCCATTATAAACAGAAGATTTGTACATATTTACTTAACTGTTTGTTTTTATTTGAATTTACTAATATATTTATGGTTTCTTTCAACTATAATGCATTGTTTCTATAATTAAGGTTCAGTTGTGAGCCATTTTGAGCACAGCTCATTTTGGAAAAATGGCGTGTTATGGACCTTCATGGATAACTGAATGAAACCAAAATGTAAACCATGAGGTAGTCAAAGCAGCAGTAGTATCATCAGTTATCAAAGAACTGAGCTTACTGCTTTCAAAGGCATATTAAAATCCATTCAAGTTTTAGATTTGTAAACTGTACTTCATACATAATTTTGATTGAAGCACTGTTTTGCAACCTAGCCAGCAGTGTCTATCTACATAAATGCATTTGCAGACATATCCCAGTTAACAAAGCCACCAACAGTGAAGTTCCTTGTTCCAAATGCCTTCCACACCTGCCCAACCCCATCCTTTTCCTTCTTGCCCTCTGTCTAGCTGAAGTTTTTTTAGCAGCATTGGCACTGAGAGGATGGTCAAAGAGAGCTGGAGAAACACAGACTTTCAGTGTCAGGTTGCAGCAGCATTCCTGCAGTAAAGAAGAAAAGAAGCTTCAGTTGGGAAAGAGCAGGATTTTACTACAGCCAATCCTACTGAAGCTGTGGTTGTCTGGCTACAACAGGCAAGGTAAACAGCAGCTGCCTCCAAAATCCCTCACCAAGCATGTGTGTAAAGCAAAACAGAGTATAAAAGGAGAACAGACAAGCTTGCCTCATCAGCTAGCCTCAGCAGATTAAAAAAATAAAAATAAAGGTCTGCTCACCAAGATGGAAATCAAAAGAAAAGTGTAGGCTACTGAAAGAAAACTCCATTCCTGTTGCATTTTGGGGAGAAACTTCAAGTTGTCTCTGAAAGGTTCAAATGCTTTTCTTTACATATGAAGGTTTACCAGACCTAGTCGTTTCATTTTAGATGGGCATACTGATAACTCTGAAGAAAAAGTTTGCTGAAACACATTGAACTGAACTTCTTTTTTGTGGTACACAGACGTATCCCTGTTCTTTCCATGTCATTTCTCTCTCTGGTACCTAATTTTCTGCTAAAGAAGTAATGCTCAGGAAGCATATCTGCTTTGTTAACTGAGGTATTCCTGTATATGCATTTCAGATTGAAGCTTGAGAAATAATATGCAACGTAGGCGCAGTTGTCTGAGTGATGATCTAGGACCCTGGAGATGAGAGTTTAAATCCCCATACAGCCATGGAAATCCACGTATGGCTTCCTTCACAGTTCTGCTGTGTAGAGGTGGAAACTTGCAGGGCAGAGACACAGAAAGAGAAATAGAACCCATTACAATGTCTTGTATGGTTGAGTGCTCCTGTTCAGGATGCCAGCCACACTCTTTTGCATGATGTTCCATTTCATCACCACCCCAGTTTTCAGAGTTTCAGCATTTTACACCGAGTATGCACAGTCCTTGTTAGATTTGTTCAGTTCTCTTCCTCCTCAGGATTTTCCAAGCATGGTGTAGCGGTTTCAGAGACAGATTAGGACAGTGGGAGGCCAGCATTCGAACTGCCACTCAGCCATGGAAGCCCACTGGGCGACCTTGAGTAAATCATACTCTCTCAGAGTCACAGGAAGGCAAAGGGCAAGCCCCTTCTGAATAAATCTTGCCAGTCACAGCATTGCCACAGGGTTGCCATAAGTGCACCCGACAACAACGAAGGTATAGAATTAATGCACTATAGCCTTTTAAAGACTGATTTCCAAACTGAGCAGTTAGTGCTACCAGTTTTGTATCATGTGTTCTTACTTACCTACACAGGCTTCTTCATTTCTAACCCAACCTTCTTTACAATCTTTACAGTCTGCATTTGTTGCACCAGTGCATGTTTTACATGAATCATGGCAAGCTAGTAAGAGGAAGCAAAATCTGGTAAACATTTAAATACACAATGCTTTATAAGCTGTTTCCTAGTACAACAGAACATGTGGATTTCAACTCCTAACAGAAATATTCTTGTCCAAGTGTCAAACCAGTCCTGCAGCTCTGTTCAGAAATCAGAGAAAGTGTGGGGAAGAAAAAACAAAACAAAAAAACAAGACACTTTTCTATCCCAACCACTATAAGGACTCTTCTCTCTGTTGTGCTATATTCAGCTTGACTTCTGAAATGACAACACTTTATGACGACATATACTTTGTGTGTATGAAAGAGGAAGATTCTGGAGAAGGGGAAAAAGTATCCGCCTTTCTATCTTCCATACTCAAAACTTTCAGATACCATACATGGACAGCAAGATTGTGTTTTTTTTAGTATATAGTAAGAGCTTCAACCCCAATGAGTTGCCACATTTATGATGAAACCTTGAAAAAAACATTTCTCTTCCCTCTTAATTTTTTTTCATTCTTCCTCCTGCCCTACCAACTAATACCATTGCTAATTTGTGGCTCAATTGCCTGAAATATTCCATGACTCCAGAAGTTGCCCTGTTTTGTTTCGGCACCTACTGAGCCTCTTTGTTTCTCCAGGCTTCTTTTTTTTAAAACATCAAAAAAAAAATTCCCCCACTGAATTTGCTGAGATTTTTTTTTCTCAGTAGCATTTTTAATTTGCATTTTTTGACATACAAGTTTACTTGGTATTTTATTCTCTTCCTGAAAGCTTTTTGCTAAATTACACTCTCTAAAACAAACACATATCACAGCTGGCATATACTTGGTGAGCAACTGAGTGTTTCAATCTTTACTGTCAATCCATATTTAATACTGCACCTTGGGTTTCCTGCCTCGGTTTATAGCAAATAATGATTGATATATACAAAACCATAAGAAAAGCTGTTCCAGAATTATATTACAGCAAACATCCCCAATATGGCTGCTTTTCAAATCTACATCAACAATAGCAAGATTTAGTGTGCATTTCAGCTTAAAAAAAGATTTGCTTATTTTCACTTAGCTATGAGACCTGCATTTTAGAATTAGACAGGCTTTCAAAAAACTGAGTATTTCTGTTACATAACTAAAACAATCTTACTAAAAAAATAGGTAGTGCAAATAATTGTAGATCAAGGGCTTTGTTAAGTATGTGTATACAGTTGTATACTTTTCAATTAACATTTAAAATACATTGTGTTCTCCGCTTTCATGGGTTCAGTACTTGCAGATCTGATCTCATTATTCAAACGTTATTTTTATTTTATTTTTTTAAATCCTACTCTATTTGCTCTTGTCACGGAAAAAAATATGTTCTCTTTAGGAACCTGTAGGTCCTCCAGTGTGACTCTATGGCCTTTTCTGCACTGGGCTATTAAAACAGTGCAGAGCGACCTCCAACGGAGGTCTTTGCACCCTAGAATGGACTGGGGCGGACTACTTTTTGTAGTTCCAGACCTCAGTCCACTCCGGAGCGACTGGAACTGGTCGCGTGGCATTTTTTAAAAACCTCTTTTTAGAAGTTTTTAAAAAGCACGGACCACGCAACCCCATGCCGCTCCGTCGCCCGGCCCCGGAGCAGATTTGCAGGCACGTGCAAGTGTGTGCCTGCAGATCTGCCGGGGGCGGGCTTCTCTGATTGGTGGAGAGCCTCCACCAACCGGAAGCCGCCATTTGGGATGCCAGAGAACTGCGGAGCAGCGAACTCGCGCTGCTCCTCGTGGCGACGGACTGGAAAACAAAGCCGGCAAGCTCCATTTTTGGGCATTCCCCCCCCACATGCGGAAAGGGCCTATGTTCTACTTTTGCCGAAAGTGAACAGAGTTTCCTAAAGAGAACAAAAAAATTGTGGAAGTTAATGCTCAGGTGAAATCTGAATTATATTTGTTTGGACAAGATGATGACAAATTGGAGAAGTAGTATGGAAACATTCTACAATGTATGACCACTGCAGCAAGATTACTATATGTGCAGAAAAGCTAAAAATATAGAAATATCAATAACTGAGGACTGACTACTGAAATTGATGGATCTAGCCAAAATGGACAAATTAACAACACTCATTAAAGAAAAATCATTGGTGACTTTTTTGAAAGATTGGGAACCTTTAAATTGGCTTTTTTTTGGGGGGAAAAAAGAGAATAAAATGTTAACCGTAGCTTTTGATACTTCATATATTTGAGAAAAAATAAGCAACAAAAATATATGAACGGTATTTACAACTGGAGAAGTTATTTTATATAGTTTTATATAAACAGTTATCATTAGGAAAGTTGGAAATCAAATATAATTTTTCATTATTTTTTATTTTTCTTGTCTGTTCGTTACTATCTTCTTTCCTGCTTTCCTCTTTCTTGCTTTTCTCTATTTTTAGATTTTTTTTATTATATTGGAAGATATTTAATAAAACTATAAAAAGAAAAAGCATTCTCCACTCCCTTGGGTGAGATCTGGGTCCCCGGGTGGGGTGGGGGTCTCAGCTGTGAGACGGAGACAGAAACCCAGAGACCTCAATGCCTTTCTCAGCAGTACAGGAAAGTTCTTAGGTTGTGAAAGTGTCAGTTTGGAAAGGATGGGGATCCCTCCCCTTTCTCTTCTGAAGAACAGTCCCCAAAAGAATAATAGAGGAATGTATGCTATGAACCATGTTATCCACAGCAGAGATATGGCAAGTCTTTTTTGCACTTTTTGCAGACTGGGGCTGGCAGGCTTTATCAGAGGCCTAGGTCTTCCCTTCCAGTCCTGTTTGCCTCCTCTACCTCTTCCCGCTGGAGCCAAACTGCAGTGAGATCTGGCTCTCAGTGGGCCGTGCTGTACTGGGCTTGGGAAAGAGGAAGAGAAATGAAATGCTCACCCGTTCCCCCCCCAGTGGCGGTGTCCCATCTTGTGGATATAACATGGTCAATGCTGCAACAGCAACGGCCTCCTGAGCAATTATCACTCAGAGCCATGCCCGTAACTCTTGGGGTGGGTCATTCATGGTTATACTGGTGGGCCTTTAACTCACTCCTTCTCTGTTGGCCTCTGAATTGCTTACCTCCTCAGCTCTTGGGCCATTTTGCCTTTCTCCTGTCTATTGGAGAGACTGGCAGAAAGAACACCAAAACCAGAGAATGTTCCTTTCTTCTATACTGGGAAATGGGAAGGCAGTGACTTTCCCTTCCCAATGCAGCTTTCTGATGTACCTCAAAAACTGCTCAAGAGGACAGGAAAACCCTCCAGAGTATTTGGGCAGTTCTGAGGATGGAAAGTAAGCTTTTTGTGCTGGTATTTCAATGCTCATAGAGTTACAACATGTAACAGTTACTTATGGAAAGCACAGTATGTGAGACAGGTATGTGAGCCAGTAGGATATGTCTAACGGGAGCTTTTGATTTTTTTCCCTTTCAGTGACAGATGCCATTATTACAGCCCACTTCTAAAAATAAAAATTACAAAGCACTATGCTGCATCAGAAAATCATCTTTGAAAAATTTGATTCAGTCTGTCTTTGGATACCGGGAACTAACTGCTTAGACTGAGACCATTATCAAGACGCCTCAAGGATATAGTTATACCTGTACAAACAGCATGTGTATCATTTCTGTGAGAGTTGTAGTAGCCATCAGAGCAGTCCAAACAAAATTCTCCTTTGTATTCTTTTTTACAACTGCACGATCCATCACCGCCCCTTGTACCATCTCCATCACAACGCCCATTTCCATGGCAAGGTCTTTCAGATCCCCCACGACAAGCTTAAACAACAAAAGGCATGACTTTAACATAAAGCCAAAATAAAGCCAAAAGTACAACTTGGAAATAAAGTGTTCAAAGTAATGATGTTACTACTAATATCAGATAATGACATTATCACTTGCTGCTTCTAAAAAGATTTTGATGTAAACAAAGTTTATTCATTACTTCTACTCCTAAAGGGAATCATTATAGAGGATTTTGATCATTTCTGTACTGATCAAGTGTAGTGTTTAAAAAGTAGGAACTATTTCTAATAGTTATCTCTTCTCATTTAAAGCTACCTAAATCAGTCCAATATTCACTGTAAACCAGGGTTAGGGATTGTGTAGCCTTCCAGAGGATGCTAAACTGTAACTCCTGGCATTCCCCATCCTTGGCTAAGCTGCCTAGGAGTGATGGAAGCTGCAGTCAATAACATCTAGGGGGCTACATGATTCCGACCATTTCTGTAAATCATCTGGCTACCAACCCAACAAATCAATAACTCACTCCATCTGTTCTCTGTACACAATTTCTACATTTCTGAAATAGTTGTACTGTCAGTCTTCTTGGAGCCTGTGGCCGTCTTTCAAATCTTCCACCTACATCATTGCTACTAAGACTAAATACACACATAAACACACACTATTGTTTCGTTGAATGCTGGCCAATGACTACAACAATAATGCTGACTGATTGAATGTGTTAACTTTGCTTGAAAAATTCATTCGAGATAAGTAATTCAACTGTACACTGTATCAGCTTTCCTTTATACCCATCAAATCTCTAGACACAGAGATTCTATTTTTTTAAAGAAGAATTCAGCCTTCTTTCTATTTACATTGAATATATTCCAGTACTTCTTTAAAAAATATTGTTGAATTACCGATACAGTCTGGCCCATGTGTTCCAGCAGGACAGCAAACTTTAATGGTTTCTATACAAAGCCACTTAAATAAATCAGGGTACTTCTTCTTCCTGTAGAAAGAAAAACATTTCTTGAGCAAAACACAAGATTGCTGTATGTGAATTATTGTGTATATTAAGCACTATATTTTTGTCTGAAAAGAATAATCAAGCTTCTAGAGAATACTGATTCAAAAAGTCAATGAGAATTCTCTCGTTAAACTGCACAATAATGTTAAACAGCCTGTTGCTTTAGCCTACCAAGTTCCAACACTGGCTTATGAATTTTCTGTTATTCCTTCCTTTTTAATGCACTTCATCACAATATCCCTGGCCCACTGTTTGTAGTGGTGAAAGAAAGATCAGTGACTGGTATTAATGTAGAAGAATAACAGCATAATTGCATTGCTACTTTTTTTTAATATTTGGAAACAGTTACTCTTTAATGTATCAGCTGTGAAACAAGTTAGTTTGCTGAAATATCTTACCAAACTTTATTTTTATTGTGTAATACAAAAAGCAAGGTCCATCACAATCACTAAAGGTGCACTCCATGCAGCCAAGTTCTGCTGCACTGGCTTTATACACTCTCATACAGTTTTGTGCCACAGCAATAAGATCTGATTACTCAGCATGTGCAGATTTATCAAATTAGCACCTATAGATGTCCTTCTTTCCCCACTTCCATGCTTGTCTCAAGCCCATATTAATGGACTGTCATATCTTGAAATCTTTGTACACATTCCAATAAATACAGCATCCCAAGTTTTTAAAAAAGGATCTATTTTGACTGTAACATGTTAGACTACATCATATGCTTTACTGAATACTTCCTTTGATCAAAGATTTTTGGCTCCTGTCAGAATTTTGAAATATTAATCAGCCTGTAAACAACACAGAGTGCTTCTAAGTCCTGTACATCTGACGTATACTGAGTAAACATGATATATCAGATTCCAGTTAATTTGACACTGGGCAATGTTCCACTTTCAGTATTTTCAAGACATACACATATCAGAGGACAAACGAGAAAGGCTATGTTATTGTAATCTATGGTTGAAGAAGAGCTAAGAAGGACCTCAGCCTTTTTTCACAAGTATAGGTACACTCTGTTTCTGAAGCACCTCACAACTGGATAATCTGCTTGAGCATAGCACACTAAGTATTCCAACAGGTTCACCTATTTGCGGGAATGTGTGCAATTATTTCCTAGCTAACAGAAATGTAACCCAACAGAATAAAATAAGATGTTTAGAGTTAAACAGGAGGCTTAATATATTTACTCATTCATTTGGTAATGTTTCAAATTAATTACAGATTAATTAATAATTACTGTTACTGACACTATTATAAATTTTGTATTTTATTCCCATCCTGTGCAGACTACTGAATGAGGTCAAATATATGCCTCATTCTGCAAAAGGCTGTGCTAACAAACAAAAAGAGAGGATAACAGAAACCCAAACTATGAGTGCAAAGGCACCAACCAAGGCGGTCTGGAACTGGGAGCGATCCGAGGAAGGTCTCGGAATCAGGGGTTTTTATAGGGAGAAATGTAACTGCAGGCTATGCCATACTTGGAGAAAACAATGCGATTTAGGAGTGGGACAAAGCTTTGGAAAAGTCAGAATTTAGCATGATTGAGTTATGTCCAAATTGACAAAGAGGTAGACAGTATGCAAATGCTCAGTGCTTGGCAGGTGAGTATTCAGCTTGCCAGGGTGCCTGCTCAGGGTAGGGAGTCCTTTATAAACAGCGTGCATACATAATGAGGGTGTTTGCAGAGAGGTCTCCTAAATCGTTGATCTGGCTATTTCTGGCCTGCCTGGGTGGAGAATGGAATGTTCAGCAATTAGTGGCTGAGCCTAGTTCTGTGCTTGTCCGGAGGCCTCACAAACATGTGGAGAGGGGTGGTGGAAGAGAGCCAAATTATTGATATCAAAATGATATCTAGGGGTATCTCCAAGGAGGCCTAAACTACAGTAACAATGGATCACAAGGACTCTGTTCTGGTGGACTTCTTACACTAACTTCCATCAGTCTAGACTAGACAAGGTTTGGACATACTCTGTGTTTCATATCTACATGCTCTTGGGCCCAAATATTCCTAGACTCATTTGATGAATTACACACATTTCAAAGCACAAATCTGTTTTACTGAATGTTAGATGTGCAAGCAATACATATATTTTTAAAAAATTACACATTTTATTTTTTTAAAATTACACAAAAGAGAGCTAGAACTACTATCATTAGCATAGCTGTTTAAGATATTTCCTGATTAACTACTATGCATAACATCTTGGCAGTATCAAATAAGAGCATAAAAAGGTGCTACATATTGAATCAGACCAGACTAGTGCTGTGAACTCTAACCAGCAGCAATTTTTCAAAGTTTCAGATCGGATGCACTCTTCAATCTATGTGGCAAATCCTGGCATTCTTTTGAAGTCTCTCCTCCAAATACTCAGCAGGCCTGAAATCACATATGTAATTATCTTAAGTATAGCCAACCCCCTCATTATTTAGACCAAAACTATTTTGTGTTCACCTATCCCCTTCTGACCTATTATACTTTCAGGATAAATATAGAAAACTGCTTTGTTGCTTGACTTCCATGCATAATTACTCAGTATGAATGTGCCATAAAAACAACTGAGTAAGATACAAAAATGCAGGTATAATTTAAAATGGAAAGCTAATGTATCAGTGATACAGCTAAATGATTTTATGCATGAAAACCAATTTGACCTTCTGATCCTAGATGGAGTATAGCAGACATAGGATTCTCAAGCACAATTCCATTTTTCTTACACCTACAAGAACAAAGGATACCAAAAATGCTCAGACTAGTGGATCAACCTGATGTTACAAGTCATCTGCTTTATGTATTTGTCTTAACTAATTCCTCAGTCTACTGGCTAAGCAGAGGAATGTTAAAATTTGTTTCAATTTGCTGTATTTCTTTGAATCCCACCTGTAATTTCTTCCTGACCTTATTTCATATCTTGATTACAAGACTATTTTTCTCCAAAAAAAATCCATACATATTTTGGCTTGCACATTTTCTAATTCATGTATATTTCTTAATGCAAGCATTTTAGCAGGCGTATTTTCTCTTGGCCTACAATTCCATCTGAACAGTCCTGCGGATCATAAACTGGATAAATTCTTTTAAAAAACTGGTAAATTTGAAAGACTTTGGCATTTTTGCTTAAGAGATTGAGGCCTGCAGGTTCCTCACTGACTGCAATTTACACTCCTTCCCTGCTGCTAAAGTCACTGAATGCGTGCCACTACTTTTCTTCAGCTATCAGTAACACTGTAGTGATGGGGGGGGGGGGGGGCAAAAACATCAAGTAAAATCTATCCTTAATTTGCACAGATGGTTCTGAAAATGCCTTCTAAGGATATCAGCAATATAAAAACCAAACTAAACCAAACCAAACCAAACCAAACACAATACAAACCTCACTGCTACAATACATCTCGTCTATATTCCTCATACCTACTTAAATCTAGATCCACAATTAAAAACTGTTAAATCAGCAGTGCTTCACAAAGGTAATAATATGTACGGAAATGTTTACACACCACTTTTAACATTATTTTAAAGCACCTTTTAATGAAACTTGTACTCTGCCTTTACTTAAGACTCTTCATTTCATTACTGAAACAACCACAATAGACAGCATTACCTTATTTCTTGCTTACCATTTGAACCACCAGGTCTCTATATGCTCTTCATGTTCCTCTACCATGTTGTTGCATTCAAAATCACTACTGTCACACAGGTTCTCGATTATTTCTACAAGACGAATTTCACTACATTAAAAAAAAAATTAAAATAGTACCATATTATAGCTCAACAAAATAAACCAACTCTTCTTTACAAATAAAAAGAACACTATTATTATCAGCTGCTGCTATCACATAAGCTACAAACACAAATCCTGATTTTGATTGTTAAGCTACTGGCCACTCAAATATTTTGGAGTATAATTCCCATAATATCTTACTACTGGCCTGTCTTGCTGGAGCTTCTGGGAACTGAAGGCCCAAAAGTTTGCATGGTATTAATTTAAAGATAGATCTCTTATGTGCAGCAAAAACAGCCTTGCAGCACTCTGAAAATTCACGAGTTGCATCTGGCATATACTTTCATAGACGGCAACTCACTTTATCACATGTATGTTAAAGTGTGCTAGAGTTCATACAAGGTAACATGTGAGAGAGAGAGAGAGCAAGAGAGAGAGAGCAAGCAAGCAGCAGTTGGTGTAGCAGTTTGAACAATGGACTATGACTCTGGAGCCCAGGGCTCAAATCCCCACTCAGCCAAGAAAATTCTGTGATAGGGCTGCCTTAAGTTGGAAATGACCTCAAGGCACACAAGCACAACAACATATATGCTTTTAGGATGCCACAAATCTTTCTCAATCTGTTATTTTTACACAACAATGAATTAGCAACTTAGAAATAGTGAACTTGCTCAACCTTTCCAAGATTGCAAGTCTACACTGTATAGTCTAGGAATAGGTCTCACTGAATTTAGCAGGACTTAAAATGTGACTTCCACATGCATGAATGTGAGGTCATGCAAAGCATCAGTTCCCATTATAGTCAGTGGATGTGACAGGCATGTAGCTGTGTTGGCACACTGCATCCACTGATTACAATGGGACAGGGGTTCACATTTTTTATACAGGTTTTATATGGGTGCATTGCATTTTCTATTTCTGTATTCCTATTCCCAAATATATACATACTTGACTGACTGAGACCCTCAGAAGTAAACCAGCTTTATTTGTATTTTGTGATTAAGGTTAAGAGCAGCATAATGTTACAATGCAGGGTTAGGAAACCTTTGGTTCTCCAGTGTTCTGTTTTTCAATTCCCAGCCAGCATGGCCAAAGGATAAGGGATAGTACAAGTAGTCAGAAGTTCTCCATCCCCACTAAAAAGGTTCTTTGTTTTCCTGCATCCCTGTTTTCAAGTAACTGTGCAAAACTGTTTCCATTGAGAAACAGTCAGAGTTATGACAGCCTGCAGGAATTAACTGAGCTAAAATAAGTAGTTGAAAAGTGTGAAAGAAACTCAGCTCCAACATCACAGGACTGGAAAATTCTTCTGCCTTCTACATTCCCTCTTTCCTCATACTCTTCTTGAGCTAACCATGGTTTGCTGTGACAGCCAAATTAGGCAAAATATGATGAGCACTAATCAGGGTGCCTTCCTCAAGCCATGGGTTATAAATGCATAGTTTTTAAGTAGAGTATGGAGGCAACTTCTGGGGCACTAATCAGATCTTGCTGTATTCAAAGGATAGTTGGACGTGAAGAATGTGGTTGGGGGGTGGGAAGAGGATAATGTGAGCTGAAGAGCATAAACCCATGATTTTCAATCCCTGATCAAGAGCAGTCTTTTTGGACTATTTCTTTCTGGTGATAAAATGCATGAAACACTAGAATACCAAAGATATCAAAAGCAAGATTACAGGCTTTGGTTCATGTATTGCAAAATATAAAAGAAAACACAGCATCTATTATATGCAAATATAAGCATACTAACTCTGCTCTAAATTAAAAAGCTTTCTGCTTAATATATACACGGTTGTTCCATTTTAAATACATAATACAAAAAGGTAGACAAAAATACTACCTTGCTCGGGGAAAGAAGAGAAAAAATACTATACCTGGACTCGTACTTAGATAGTGTTTTTTCTTCCCAAGCTGTATTACCACCTCCAAAGTTCTTTTTTGCAGTATTTGTTAAACCCTGAAGAACAGAAGTTAGTGCTTCAAAAACTGTTTATCAGTATTTTACTGATGAAAAGCAGAACCGTTTTTACATGCATCAAAAATTATATCTATGTGCAAAAACTGTGACGCATTTTAAATTGCATTTTCTATTTTCCATGTTTTGCACATTTTACAGAAAATGTAAATCTAGAGACAGCAAATGACTACATTCCTATATTCCTACATTCCTATATTGTCTGCTCCGCCAAGCTCCACCACATCAGGAAATAGAGTCTGCAGTCTACATACAGAACAGAAATGAGTTTTTTTGCCACTGGAATAACAGTGATGCTTGTTAAGGGCTCAGAATACAATCTGGTACACGTCTGCTCAGAAAAAGGGGGGGGGGGAACGCACTTAATTCAATAGGATTTATTCTCGGGTAAGAATTTGTATCTTTTCCCAGCAGTTTTACTTCAGCTCGGGGAAATTAATGACAAATCTAACTGCCTTCTACTCTGTCAAAACTTTCTCTGTAACTGAAGTCTGAATTCAGGCAGCCTTTCATTTACAAGAGATCCAACTAACGGGGGGTGGCATCTGACATGTTCCTGAATAATTAACCCAGATTAAATCAATGAGTTATGTGTTTTCGAAAAATATGAGCCGTAATATTTCACTACCGACTATTAAACGTAGAAAATCTTCCAAAGGAATTTTTACATATATGCACAGATATATGTGTGCGTATGTATGTGCGTATAAATACACATATACACACACACGACTTCAAATTTCATTTCTGACAACTTTAAACACTTATAAATTAAAAACTGGAGCCCTGGTGGCGCAGTGGTTAAATGCCAGTACTGCAAGCCACAAGGTTGTGAGTTCGATCCTGCCCGGCTCCAAGGTTGACTCAGCCTTCCATCCTTTCGCAGGTCGGTAAAATGAGTACCCAGCTTGTTGGGGGCATGTATAGAAATACATGCTATTTGTAAGTTGTTCGCCGCCTCGATCCATATGGAGAGGCGGGATACAAATAAATAATAATAATAATAATAACAACAACAACAATAATAATAATAAAAACTAACAGAGTCCCCCCCGCAAAAAACCCACAAAACCAGAAATCTTATATTCCTAATAGCTTATTCATAAAACCATACCTCTCCGGATCTATTTAATCTAAGTAGCGGCTGTCTCACTTACCTGCTTACTATCTGCTACCAAAGCTGCACACCTGAGCTGCGGTCTGATTAAACACATCTCAACCAGGGGAGAGGCAGCAGGTTCAACCTTCCCCTGAACCAGGAGACCCGTTGGGCCACCTGGCCTACCTCAGGGGGTTGCTGTCAGCCCAAAGCTTGAAGGAGGGACACGGGAAGGGAGGGGGGCGTTACGGTTCCTGGGCTGCCGGCGTCGCTACGTGCCTGGAAGCCCACGCCGGCTTCTGGCGACCCCAGTTTTGAGGGGAGTCAAAAGGAGACGCGGGAGCCGCTTGCCCGGGCGGTCGCCGTGCACTCACCTTGCCGAAGCGCTCGGCGATTCCGCGACAGGTAGCGCAGGCCTGCCGGACCCGGTCCTCGGCGGCCAGCGCAGGGAGCGCGAACGGGGAGAGGAAAAGGACGAGGAGGGGCGCGAAGGCGGCGCTCCTCCACCCAGCACGGCGGGGCCCCGGGCCTGGCGCGAGTCCCATGGCTGGGCAGTCCGTGGCTGGCGTCCCCGCGGGCTCACTCGGCAACGGCGACCTCCCAGCCCGAGCCCGGCATGGTGTTACGGCGCAGCCACGAAGCTGACAGACCACCGGCTCCGCGCCGGGGCCATTCAGAATGCCTACTCGCGTCCTAGCCAATCAGGAGACACGGATAAGCACCTCTCGCGTCCGGGAGCTGGGACGTGGTCCAATCAGAGCTCGCCACGCTCCGAACCAATAGGAACCCTACGTATAGAGAAGGAGGGCGGGGGGAAATGAAACACCGGCGCCGGAGCCATAGATTTACAAAGCAGACGTGTTTCGGTGTGGAACTTCTTGGTTCGTTTCAAAAAGGGGAGGCGAAAAGGTGTAGGGGAGATAATCTTTAACTGAGGGGCTTTCCTAGTCGGAGGCACTGATGGAGTTTTTTTCCTCCGCGTGACCGATGCAGTAAAATCCACCGATGCGACATGATACAGAGATCCATAATCTTAGCACTACTGTGGCTTGGGGGGTGTCCGCACTGCACAATTATTGCGCTATAATTCCACTTTAGCAACCCTGGCTGCGATCTATGGGATCCTGGGGTTTGTAGTCTTGAGAGGAACTGGAGCTCTCCGGCTTGGAATGCTAAACATCCCTCCCTAAACTGCAAAATAGGTACTGGTACCACTCTACTACCAAACTGCAAATAGGTACTGGTACCACTCTACTCTGCTTTGGTTAGACCCCATCTTGAATACTGTGTCCAGTTCTGGGCACCCCAATTCAAGAAGGATATTGACAAGCTGGAGCAAGTCCAGAGGAGGGCGACCAAAATGGTGAGGGGCCTTGAAGCCATGCCCTATGAGGATAGACTTAGAGAGCTGGGTATGTTTAGTCTGCAGAAGAGGAGGTTAAGAGGGGACATGATAGCCATGTTTAAATATTTGAAGGGATGCCAGTAGAGGAAGGAGGGGACTTGTTTTCTGCTGCTCCAGAGACCAGGACAAGGAGCATGGATTCAAGCTGCAGGAAAGGAGATTCCACCTGAACCTCAGGAAGAACTTCCTGACAGTCAGGGCTGTCCGGCAGTGGAATATGCTGCCTCAATGGAGTGTGGTGGAGTCTCCTTCCTTGGAGGTTTTTAAGCAGAGGCTTGATGGCCATCTGTCGGGAGTGCTTTGAGGGTGTTCCTGCATGGCAGGGGGTTGGACTGGATGGCCTGTGTGGTCTCTTCCAACTCTGAATTTCTATGATTCTATCCCGTGGTTCCATAGAACAGAATGGCGGCAGTTCAGTGGAATCAAAGGCCTCTGCTGCACTACGCTGCTGCCGAGCTATTATTCCACTTCCAACGTCCTGTGGAATTCTGGGGTTTGTAGTTTCCTGAGGCCAAAGAGCTCCCTGGCTGAGAATTCTAAATGCCTCTCCCTAAACCGGATTCCTTACGGTGTTGATAGCGGAATAATAGCACTGTAACGATGAAATTGCCAGGCGTATGGACTGGGTGGTCATTAGGAGAACAGCTCTTGTCACATGCAAAAAAATTAAGATGAAACTGCAAACCCCAGGATTCCAGAGGAGGTTGAAAGTGGAATCGTCGCGCTATAACAGGCTAGTGCGGAAATGGCCAGGCTGTCCAGTTGCTATGACAAAGCTACACGTCCCGAATTACCTCCCGGGAAGCAAGTTTGTTTCCATGCCAGTTAAGAGTTTGAAAGAGACGGAACTTGTGCTTCTGGTGTCAGCAAGACTGGTATCTGGAGGCCCCGTCAAAGCTCGCTATTTTAATTACTCAGTTTATATCCTTCCCTTCACCCAGGACAGGACCAAGACGACTCACCTCGAATTAAAAACAAGGCACAGCCAAAACCCATTTGATAGAAAGGTGTTTTTTTTTAAAAAAAAATGAACAACTCTATTTAAAAAAAAAACTTCCATCACAACACTATAAAACATAGTAAAAAGATAAAGGCAGCATGCAAAGTATTGAAATATACTCTCTGCTCATTAAAAGAGGCGCCCTGGATTTGCCCACTGTTTTGTAAAGGGAGCTTCCGCCCGGAAAGGCCGCAAAAAGCTCATGAGGTAAAAAGAGCCCCTGAGGAACCGTCTGCCGAAGAGAAGGGGGAAGCGCGGTTGTTCTCGCGCAGGCGCGTTGTCCTCCCCAAAGCGAGGGGCGGGGCCTTTGGACGCTTTGCCCTTCTCCAAAATGGCCGCGTGCCTTCGGCTTCCCCTCTTCCGGACTACCGCGCCGTCCCCTGGTAAACTTGGCCTCGCCCCTTCTCTCTGGCACCGAGGCGCGTGTCACGTGTTCGAGGGGCTGCCCTGTCTGGCGGGGCCACGTGGGTGCTTTGCGGGTAAGTCCGGATTCATTGGGAGCGCGGGCGGGAAGTGACCGACTCGTTCCCAGGCGGGTTGGGGGGGGGACGTGTGTTGTTTTTCTCCGCCGTGGTCCTTCCATTTCACCCCAAAGGGAGGAGAAAGAGGACCCTAAACGGAAGAGTCGAATTAAAGGTGGACTGTCAGCTTCCCGGGAGGTGGGAAGGGGGGCGGGAGGTAATTCGGAACGTGAAGCGTTGTAATAGCAACTTGACAGTCTGGCCATTTCCGCACTAGTCTGTTATAGCGCGACGATTCCACTTTCAACCTCCTCTGGAATCCTGGGGTTTGCAGTTTCGGGAGGGGCCGGTCGGCCCCTCCCGAAACTGCAAACCCCAGGATTCCAGGGGAGGTTGAAAGTGGAATCGTCGCGCTATAACAGGCTAGTGCGGAAATGGCCAGTCTGTGAACTCAGATAAAATGCTACTGATTAATACTGACTAATATGATTTTAAAGGACCTACTGCTGCTTTTAATATGCTTTTGGGGAAGAAGGATCTGGTCAGGATAAGCTAACTGGTTAGTATCTAGTATCTTTTTGCAGCTGAAACACAACAAAGCGTCTTCCTTCATCCCAGTGTGGCCCTGTTAGCCTTAGGCAACAATTTTTTTAAAAAAAAATACTGTGCCGCTTGAAAATGTAACTCACCTTCAGGCGTAAGATTTTTTTCATCCTGTTGCCTCAGTTGGCAGATTATTACACAGATGTCTTCTGGGATTATGAGGGAATTGAATGGCAGAAGGAATCATCAGTGGCAATGACAGGTGTACCTCAGTTAAGCAGATGTGTTCCTAGACATTACTTTAACAGAAAATTTGGTATCAGATGCAGAAATGGAGAAGTAAGGAGGAAAGAAGAGGGATAGGTTCAAATACCATAATAAAAAAAGAACAATTCAACATGTTCCAGCAATCTTTTTATCAAAAAAGCCGACAGATACGCACACATGAAATGAAATAAGTGAGTCTGGTAAGCTGTGCGTAACTCGACAAAAACACTGAACCTTCCAAGGATCACCTAAAAGCTTCCAAAATGCATCCAGGGATGTTTTTTTTCTTCTCTTCCTTTCTTTCATCAGCCTTTACTTTTCTTATGATTTGTGTTGTGGTGGCCACCTCGAAAAAAAACAACATGCCAGGGCTAGCTAGGAAGGCAATTTTATTTGCTTTTTCCTTTTTTCTGTTTCGCTGCCCATGCATGCTTAGTAAAAAATTCTCAGGGCAGCTGCTATTTACTTTGCCTGTGGTAGGCAAAGAACCCATGTCTACAGAAGAATTGCTAAATTAGAATTACATTTCCTCCTGGCTCAAGTTTTATTGCATTGTTTATTGTAAACTTGCTGTTCAAATGATTCTATGATTCTATGAAAAGATTCTGTTTCTCTAGTCCTTCTTCTCCATTCTCTGAATGCTAATACTGTTTAAAAATTCTAGCTGTTCAGAGGACAAGAAGGAAAAGGGAACAGGGCTAAGTAGACATACAAAGACTTTGTAAAAATTAGGTTCTTTGTCAGAGGTTTTGTTAAATGAAGTATGGCTGTATCATATAAAAGAGTAGTTGTGGGTAATGGAGACATCATGGCATACATGAGCTGAGTATTTCATGCTGGAAAAAGTTGCCCCTGTGTAAGTCTCAGGAACTAAAATGGAACTCCATGAATGTTCACCTTGATTGTGTTGAAATCTAAGGCTTGTGGTACCTTAAAAGCAAAACATATTTTTATGGAATAAACTTTTGTAGACTGTAGTCCATTTCATGAAGTGCATGAATTGTTATCCTCACAGATGAGTGCATGTGCAGAGTGTTACAATATCATGCATCTATGTATGTACGCATTCCAAGATGAAATGCAGAAAACATATTGATTTCAATCATAATATTACTAGCAGTTCATTTGTACATTATCATCTTTCACAATAGTTTTATTGTATTTATTTTTCTTAGTTATTACTAAAATATTTATTTCTCTTCCTATATCCAGGAATTTCTGGGTAGTATACAGTAAAACCTATGAATATTCTCTTAATATAGATGCATGAAATAGATTCAGAAAATAGGTGATTTTATTAGTCTAAAACAGCGAAAGGAACTGAGCAATGAAGAACAATTAAGCTAGAAATCATACAGCTATATCCTCTCCAAAGCTCAAAACAGGCACAAATAGAGAGTGGCAAAGGACTACAGTCATGGATGGGATTTTTCAGTTTCATTTCTGGAAGGCTTTTAGAGTAGAAACATGTAACATAAATTTAAACACCAATTTTCAAATGTGTAATTGTGCAATTGTTAATTGTGAAAAATATGCCCCTTTCAATGTAAATATAATAGAATTCATTTTTAACATATCTTTGATGACATGTTATCTATTTCTTATTAATTTTCCTATCTCTCTACTAAAATGCTTATTTTTTCCAGTTAGCATATGTGTTTACACTTTACAATCATATGCTTAACAAAGCAATAATTCTGTGCTGGATGAACGTTGGGATGATAGAAAACTAGGTCTATGAGAAGCTGGAGGTTTCCAGCAGAAGTGATTTCTTATGCTCGCAGCTTCTGACATTGTTTTCACTGCTTGTTTGGAGTAAGGCTTCTCAGATAACAAAATGCATGCCTGTTGTATTTGATGGATTGTCAACATTATAATCAAGACATGACGGACTGTCTCCGAACTTGGGGACAGCCTGGAAGGAAGGGAATGGTTTGAAGGAATTTCATGCCTTTGTGTAAGGCAAAACCAGATAGAAATCTTCCCCAGCCTGGTGCCCTTTACTTCTGATGGATTACAATTCCCATTATCTCCAGCCAGCACTTCTGGGGAGTACCAGGTTGGAGAAGGCCATCATACTGTCTACCCAAAAATGCATAGGGAGGAAATGGCAATGGATAAGGGCCCTATCACACTACACTATTGTAGTGCTGTTATTCCACTTTAATTGCCATGGCAACATCATGTGGAGTCCTG
Organism: Ctenosaura bakeri; assembly: GCA_948474755.1. Classification (NCBI taxonomy): domain Eukaryota; kingdom Metazoa; phylum Chordata; class Lepidosauria; order Squamata; family Iguanidae; genus Ctenosaura; species Ctenosaura bakeri. Next base: position 393,302 of record CAOLHI010000151.1, read on the forward strand.
AGATTTGGAGTTTAGGGAGGAGCATTTAGAATTTTCAGCCAAAGAGCTCTTGGGCCTCACAAAACTACAAACCCCAGAATTCCACAGAATTTTACCATGGCAGTTAAAGTGGAATATTAGTGCTTTAACAGTGTAGTGCAGGGGTGTCAAACTCAATTTAATCTTGGGCCACATCAGCATTATGATTGCCCCCAAAGGTCTGGTTATGTCTGTAAGACTATATAAATATATCTAATCTTTTATCATATTCAATGATTGCATCCGCATTCAATTATTACTAGTTTTAGTAATAATCTGTGTCACTTTCTGCTCCCCAGGCCCTCTCTGTGCTTCTTTCTTCTCCCCGTGGCTCTTTTGCCCCCCTGTACTTGGCAAGCCCAATCCCCACATTGTGGGCCTCCCGGCTGCTGGTATTCTGAAGAGGGGCCCAGCAGCCAGCACTTGTGATCTTCTTCTACTTCTGACTGCTCCTCTGTCCAACTTTTGTGAGCCACATGAAGCATTGCCATGGTAACCTGTGGCAGTGCTCTGACGGCGAGTCTCGGACAGAGGAACAGTTAGAAATAGAAGTAAATCATGCGTGCCGGCTGCTAGGCCCCTCTTCAGAATACTGGCAGCCGAGGGCCCGCAATGTGGGAATTGGGCTCACTGGGCAGGAGGAGTGCTGCAGCTGTAGGAGAAGTGCGAGGGCCACATGAAATGGCCTAGCGGGCCAGATTCAGCCCGTGGGCCTTGTGTTTGACACATGTGGCATAGTGTGATAGGGCCCTAGAAGTCTGGCCAGATGTACTTACAGTAAGATGCACAGGCTTAGAACAGATTTTTGTCAGAGTCAGATTGATGATGGATGGTTCTTAAGATGATGCACCCAAAATATTTGTTGATTTGCTTTGGGGGGACTGAGACATTCCTCCCACCTCTTCTGTTCTTGTTATGCTGATGTAGACGGAGAATTCTGTATCCAGTATGGCTGAGAAGAAACCATCAGGAAGCCAGCATGTACTACTGTTGCTGATCATTGCCGTTGCCTTCACACACTTAGCTGTTTGCCCGTTTACAAAAGTAGAGGAGAGTTTTAATCTGCAGGCCATCCATGACATCATATATCACAAGCTGGATTTGGAGAAGGTGAATAGGTTTATTCAGTACACATTTGTGTTTTTTGTGATGAGGCTGCTGTTGAGTTGGTATAATACTGTAACTAAATAACTAATAGCATCTTAAAACTCCCCCATTTTTAAAATGTTCCCAGCCACTAATTTGGGTAAGTTATGGGTATGGCAAATACAGGCTGTGATCTGCCTTGCAGTCCCTGCCTTCCATTTGTGCAGCATGTAAGACCCCACAACAGTCCCCTCTGCCCAACCCCAGAACCCTCACTTCCTCCTTTGGGTTAAAAATTGCCCCAAAATTGCACCTTCCCAAATATGTGCAAAAACACACAAAAGAATTCTTACCAACCCACTCAAAACCCCACCTCCTTTGAACAACTCCCTCCGCTGTCCACACAATTTCTCCTTCAGAAGAGCAACAGGAAGTGATACAATGTCACTTCTGCTTGCTATTTTGAAGGATAAATTGAGGAGAAACAAGGTGTTTCAGCACACTCAGGTTAATTATGCATGTTGGTGCAACAAGAGTAGACTCCCACTTTGCTTTCCATGATTGTGAAAGCTTGGACATGGGAGGAGGCATGTGACAGCAGTGGTTTCTATAGAAAACTTTTGACCCATTTCTGTACCTAAGGGTTATTAAAAAGAATTGTATGACTGTACATGCAGATTCCTATGCTAACTTTTGTGAAAATAAGCTTCATTGAACTTAGTGAAGCTTATTGAGAAATATATGAATGTTCAAGTAGATACCTTGTATTGATCTCAGTAGGCTAATGATAGCAAATGGGATGAGCTGCAACTCTGGTAGAGCAAGTGTTTTGCATGCCAAAACAAAACCCCACACTGTATAGTTCCATATTTTTATTATTCCTTTCTTCCTTCTTTGTGTACGGGGTGTGTGTATGTATGTGTATACACACACATATATTTTAGATTGTATGCCTTTGGTAGAACGCACTGTTTCTGGTTGTTTTACTTGCAAAGCACCATGTACATTGATGGCACTGAATGGATGGATGGATGAACGAACGATGAGGATAAATTCCTGGTTTCTCTAGGCAGGGCTGGGTAAGACTACTGTTTGAAACACTGGTTTGTCAGTGTAGAAAGAAACAGATCAAGATGGGCAACCCATGCAGTCCACCCTTCTGGCATGCTGCCCAAACCTTGCCACTACTGATGTTTTAGTTGCCAAACAAATCTCAGGGCTCCTGTGGGAAACATGATCTACAGAAAGGGTAAATCTTGCACCTGAGATTGCTCTGTCTGTAGCCCACTGGGAGCACACTTCTGCTGGAAAAGAAGGTGCACACTCTGAACACGTCATGTTTCCTAGGATGATAGCTCTGATTTTGATGTTGGAATCTGTAGTGGCAGAAGGGATACAGCAGGGGGCACAGGAATACCTGGGGTGACACACGTTATCCCTCTCCGCCTAAGTTGATTAATGATTTATTTATGTAAAGGCATCTTCTTGTATCTCTCCTTTATCTTAGCTGGCTTGTGAATCAGACTGAATATGTGAGTGATGCTCACATGTGCAATACTTTCTTTTTTACCTTTCTCTCTATTTTTAATTGCAGTATGACCATCATGAATTTCCTGGAGTCGTCCCAAGAACATTCCTTGGTCCAATATTTGTTGCTGTGCTTTCCAGCCCAGCCATATATGTGCTGTCTCTGTTGAAAATGTCTAAGTTTTATTCACAGCTGATAGGTATGAGATCAGTGGATAATTTCAGAACGGATACTTTGAAACTGGGGCCCTTTTCATACTGAACAATTATAGTGCTGTGATTCCCCTTTAATTGTCATGATGAAGGGCTGAGGAATCCTGGGATTTGTAGGCATTGGAGTTTTCTGGCTGAGAATTCTGAATCTCTGCCCTAAACTGCCAGTTCCAGGATTCCACAGGATGCTGCCTTGGCAACAAAAACGCAATCACAGCACTGTAATTGTGTAGTGTGAATCTGTGATTTGGGTCTTCTTGCCCATCCAGATACCCCCAACATCAAAAATGGAGGAGGGAGGGTGATTGCTGGCCACAATAATGAATCTGAAAATGATTTATTTATTTTTTTGGTGATTGTGCATCACTTTGGGTTCTGGTGGGTCAAAAGGTGATAAATAAATGCCATCTAATAAGTTGTAAGTGCTGTCCTATTGCCCCATGAATAATACTGGACCCTTTGGGGTGCGTTGGCCTTTGCCCCCCATGTAGTTGCTCACCTCCTGTTTGTAACATAACATTCAATGTTATTCTTTTTACTACAGATGTTAATGTGCATGTGTATTTCTCTTTATTTTAACCTAAGTCCGAGGAAGCCTGGGCTTGAGTGTGATTTATGCCTTGTGGCGATTGCACAGAGAAGTAAGAAAGCAGTTTGGTTCAACTGTGTCCTTGATCTTCTGTCTGATAACTGCTTCTCAATTCCACCTCATGTTTTACTGCACTCGAACTCTCCCTAATGTGTTTGCGCTTCCTATTGGTAAGTAATTACACCAAGCATTGCCTTTAGATTGAAACAGCCTTTCCCTTTTATCAGGACCCACGTCATAAGTACAGAGAGGTCTACTTCTGTTAATGAACTAAATGTGTCCCTGAGTGTTACTGCTTTAACAGAAAATTTGGTGTCAGAGGAAGAAATAATATGGAAAAATAGAGATAGGGTCTCACACTACTAAAAAGAAAAGCAATTCAACATGTTTCAGAAAAGCTTTTTTTACAAAACTAGCAACAGGCACAGGTGAAATGAAACAATATGATCAGGTAAGCTTTGGATAAATAAAATATTTTGAATCTTCTGAAGACCGTTTGAAATTTTTTCCCAAAAAAATACACTCAGGGATAACTTTTCCTGTCAACATCCATTTATGATTTCCATTTTGGTGGCCAGACTTACAGATCTGTCCTTTATTTTAACATACTGGAGGTATCAGGCAAAGTGGATTTATCTGTTTTCCTCTTTCCTTTCTATTTTGCTGTTTGTATGTGCTCAGTAAGGGATTTTTGAAGCAGCTGTTGTTTACTTTGCCTGTTGCAGGCAGGCACAAACAGCTAAGATATAATCAGCTAGGGTAGAATCCTGCTCTTTCCTAGCCTAAGCTTTTTGCATTGTTTACTGCAGACACACTGATATAACCTGACACTGAAAGTCTATGTTCTTCAGCCCTTCTTCACATCCAGCTAGATGGAGTGTGGTGAGGAAAGGGTGTGTGTGTAAAAAAAACTTTGCAAAAAGGAAATTCTTTCTCAGATGCATTGTGACCTGGGCGTCTCTGCAGCTACAATTGAAAAGTGTTAATAAACTAGCTAGTCCTATATGCCATGAGCCACATATTGAAAGGGATGTAAAGGTACAAGCTTGTTCAACTGATTTAATCAGATGTCAGTTGCATTGGCATCTGGCAGGCTATAGCTCTTGAGTATGAGGTCTTCTTTATCACCTGTAAACCCAGCATGGCTTGATCCCAGCTTATCCTTGTTGCTGAAACGTTGAAATTATAAGGACAGTTCTTGGGGTACCATCTTGGATACTCTTAGAGAGCTGTGCCTATCAGCTGTAATATATATAGATCTGCACTGTTTTGTTTAGAGATGGGGAATCTGTGGCTCTCCAGATGTAGTTGAATCCAAGGTTCCATTAGCCCCACCTATAATGGCTGTTGGTCAGGGACAGTGAAAAGAATAATCCAACAATATCTGGAAGGCTATGCGTTCCTCACCTCTGGTTTTATTGATGTTGTTTTGAATGGGTTTTTTTTTTTTTACTTTATCATTATGATGTATTTTGGTAGTGTAGTACATTTGTGCGTGGGAGTGAGTGAGTGAGTGTGTCTAACTAGGTTATTAGTTACCTTATCTCATTCAGACTACCTCCTCATAATGGAGTGTCTGACAGGCAGTATTTTCAATGTCTGGTGTGTTTGTTTATTTACCAGTTCTACTGGCAGTTACGTCTTGGATACAGCAAAAGCACCGCCTGTTCATCTGGTTCTCAGCTTTGGCAATTATTGTCTTCAGATCAGAACTTTGCATATTCCTGGGCCTTATGCTTCTGGTGACCCTCTTCAATAAAAGACTTTCCTTTGTGAAAATGCTCTCCTATGCTGTTCCTGCAGGCTTTTTTTGGTTAGGTAAGTTTCTTAAGGTGGTTTTGAACTGGTTTGACTTGTTTCTGAAGTGCCCCTTTCAAAGCTGTGTAGCTAAGTCTTAAGTGAATGAGGATCTTAGATGTATTTTAGAAAAAGAAATAAAGGTTTAGTTAGTTACATGTGCAAAAGAGAAATAGATATCCATGCATGTGAACACTCTGTTTGTGTCTGTTTCTCCCCACTGCCCCCACACAGACACACACCTTGCAATGCACAAACTAATTGAGCTGAGTGTTTTAGATCTTGGGCTAGCAAACTCCTGTGATGCCAAGGTAGTTTTTCAGCTTTGGAACCCACCAGCAAACTGAAAAGTTCCAGAAGAGAGAGGGGTGGTTGCAGAGAGGACCAAAACTGGGAAGGGGTAGAACATGGCTTTCATCTTTGTAGAATCCCTTGAGGGGGCAGGTTGGGGCAAAATAGAAGTCCAGGAGAACCTTTGTCTTATTTTTTAGAGAACATTGTCACTCATACTGGGGCCTTTCTTTGTGTTGGTGGCAGTGGGAAGCTGTCTGCAAGCGGCCTGATTCTCAGTCCTGGGGGCCTTCCTAATTACACAATTATAGCATTGTGATTCCATTTGAAGTGCTGTGGCTGTCTCCCATGGAATCTTGGGATTTGTAGTTTGAAGAGGCACCAGAGCTTTCTGGCTGAGAATTCTAAATATCCCTCTCTAAACTGCAAATCCCAGGATTCCATAGGATGGAGCCATAGCCATTAAAGTAGAATCATAGTGCAATATTTGTGTAGTGTGAAAGGGTCCCTGGTTCAGACCAGTCTAAGCTGTATCTTCTAATAGGGAAACTCTGGCACACACCCACCTCTTGCAATATTTTGGACTTTAACTCCTAGAAATATTGGCTAACATGGTGACAAGAGACTGGGAGTTATAGTCCAAAACATCTGTAAGGGCAGAGGGGCTCCACAGACACAAACTGGCCCTTGTGGAAGTGTTGTAACATGTACCAAGCTTAAGCACAAGAATGCTATGGTACACCTTTGTGTGGGTGAAGTGAGATCTGACCAATGCAAACATAAATAAATAATGAATATTGCACAGGTGGTGTTTCTGTATTGACCAAGCATATATACATAGCTTCAGCAGGGATTTAGAGCTGTCCTTTTTATATATGGGTAGGTGTCTGTGGAAGCCTATGAGTTGCTTCCAAACTCCACGATGCCTAGAGCAGGGGTGGGGAAACTTCAGCCTTTCAACTCCCAGAAGTCCCAGCATAGTGGATGTTAAGGAGCTGTGGGAGATGTACAGTAAAACATCTGCAGAGCATAAAGTTTCCCACATGTGGTCTAGAGCAGTGTGTTTCAGGCTATCTGACATGGAGGACCAGTAGGTTTTCCTAGTATGCCAGGGATTGGCACCATATTTATTCCTTCCCTGCAAGCTCCAGGGACCAGAAGCTAACGGCTGAAAGACTAGCACTGGTGTCTGTGAATCACCACTTTGAGTAGCACTAGTGTAAAATGTTCACATTAGAGCTATCTGTAAACTTCCTCTTTGCCTTATTTGCCTTCAATTAGAGTAAGCCCTCTCAAATTGTTGTTTCTTAATTTAATCAGGCAGCATCAAGTATATAAATATGGCAGTACAAAGAGCAATGATTACAGTGTTTTTAACACTGTGGAACCTACACATTTATCCTGTCAGTATTCAAGTTAGTTTGAAAACTTTCATTCAGTTATGGTCAGAAATGTAGCTATGGGCTATAAGTGTGAGGGCAAAGAAAACACTGCTTTCAAAGTAAGAATTATGCCCTCCCTCAAGAATTTTTCCTTTAGTTCCAAAATTTGTAACATTGCATTAACTTAAAATTTCAATTAAGCATTTAGAAAAAACATTTAGTCATTAAAAGAAAAGAGACAGCAATGCTGCATGAATTTGAACATTGAAAATATAAGAGTTCTACATGTCAATTATTTTCAGTGTCTCATTCTCTACAATGCTAGAAATTTGGAGACTGAAGGAAAATTTCATTTGGGGGGCAGTCCCCTCTCCCAGTAGCTACACCCTTGGTTGATTCAGCTTGACTCCATATGATGTTTATTCCTCTTGTAAACACATTAGTTAAATCAAGAAATAAGATATATTTCTATTTTACTCTAGGATGTTTTCTTTTTTTAGGTCTTACAGTGGCCTTGGACTCTGTGTTCTGGAGGCAGCTTCTGTGGCCTGAGGGGAAGGTGCTTTGGTATAACACAGTTTTAAATAAAAGTTCCAATTGGGGAGTATCCTTTAAATACTGGGCAAGAAGAAATCCCTTAGCTAAACATTAGCGGAGTCAGGCGTTCTGGCTAATTCACAAAGTTTAATAAGAAGGTGTTTAAAATGATTTGTATAAAGAAAAAAGGAAATAAAAGTCTTTCTTATATTGCATCCCTTCCCAATAACAGTATCTCAGTGCGGTATCAAAGCCTGTAATCCATCTGAGATGATTTCTTTAGGACCCAGTTCTTAAATGTCTTCATAGGTATTAGGATAGATGGAGACCACCAGATTGAAGGGAGCGTGGAACTCCATCTTGAAAGATACACAGCTTTCTTGCCAATTGGGCCCCTCCCCTCGCCCTGCAGAGATACTGTTCGTAAGACATGGGTGCCTGGATAGAAATAAGAATAGTTTTATGAACTGCTGTGTTCTGTTTCTGAAAAATTAAGTAATCAGTTTTAATTGCCTTTTAAAAACAGACAAACAAAACCTAACTAATACAAACTTCTGGCCTCTGGTAAAAATGCAGTCTTTTTCTGTCCTCATCGTTTCCTCACCAACCCACAAGAGAGCATAATGCAGTCCGAGCCAGTGGTTGAACCACAAAGTATTTCTCCTCCACCATTTAGTGAGACTACACTCCTGCTCGCTGTAAAGGTGACTTCAGAAAGTTACACTCATACTGCAGAAGGAGTGAAGTTATGCCTTGTTGAGTTTCTATGGTAATGTAATATAGTTATACTATTGTGTGGGGAAAGTTAATTGCAAGTAACTCTTTATTGTAGTTGTGTTTGTTGTTAACACACACAAACACCAACTGTTTTTTGTAGTCTTTGCCAAGCTTCCTGCCTTTCCCACTCACTCCCCAGCACTGAAATCACTACAACAGCAAAATCAGCTTTTTTAAAAATCGTAAAGCAATGTGTGTAGGGGCTACATGTTTTCTTTTTGAGAGATATCCAATTCTCGTAAATCTCCAGAAAGCACAATTAAACACACACACATACAGAGTGCTACACTTTAGTAGAGGGACATTTTGGGGGTATTTTTGATATTGCCTAGTAAATTCAGTAGTGATAAAACTCTACCACTTTTAACATGTAAGCAAGGCATGTAGGGACCACGCACTTGTGTTTCTAATAAAAACTGCCCTTTTTGGCAGCCAGAATACAACACTTGTCAAATGAAACTCTCTGAAAACAAAACACGCAGACCTCTGGCACGCACACATATACATATAAATAAATGTAAATGGAGGCTTTGCTGCTGTGATAGTGGTGAGGTATGATTGCTGGTACATTCTAGGAACTGGATGATCTACTGTGGCTTCTAGCAGTTGCTCATCTTTGTCCTGGAGACCTGTTGCCACTCAGAGCAGATAAGACTAAGATAGATATAAGGAAGCTGTCTTTTGTAGACAGGAGTGATATGGTGATATCTTCTGTTTGCTTGAAACTTTTAAATACCTATACAGCATCCCTTGACTGCAGCCTTGAAACTTCTTTGTAGAACAATCTGGACTGTGAGTACTTGGAGCTGATTTAACATTTAACTGTCTCATAATTTCAACAAAGTGTTCTGTAAGCTTTGTTGCTTCTTTCTTTCAGTGTTAATGTTTGTGCTGCCAAAGCAGTCTTGTTTCTTCTCACAGTTAAAGCACTCCCAATTGCTTGAACAACTTGAGGGAAAAGACAAGTTCAGAACCTCTGTCTTTCCTCACTATAGTGGTGAAACAGTTCGACTGTGTGAAGGTGGAAAGTTGCAGGGGCTATGGGACAGAAAGAAAAGTGAGACTGATAACAATGTCTTAGAGTCAAGTGCTCCCGTTAAGAATGCCAGAAGGACAGCCATGCCCTTTTGTGCAATGCTCCATTCTACCACTACCTCAATTTTTAAAGTCTCCCCCCGCCTCCATATTTCTTTTCTCTCTAAACAAATCTTGCCAAGAAAACTCCATGATAAATTCACCTCAGAGTTGTCTTAAATCAGAAATGACTTCACGGCAGATATAACAACAACAAGAAAGAAGTTTGTATTTTACTTCCACAGACATTGGAATCACCACATGTCCATATTCCCTCTTGTGGATATTACTGTTTTGGTTACATAAGGATCCATGTTGAAACTGAGTTCAGTTAGCTGTTATATAACCAGGATTAGTTGACCTTTGTTCTTTCAGAAAGTTGGGACATCCTTACTGCAATATACCTAGAAACTCATTCTGTGAGTGCATTTATGTTTCTTTGTTGGAAGGTTCATGTGCTAAATGAAAAGATTATATTTGGTGGAACACAGAAATATCTTCCAACTTTCTTGGTACTCAGTGTGATAAGCTTGTACATGCCATATAAGGAGAGACTAGGCACATCAAGGATGTGGAATTTGTGGCCTTCTGATGAGGTCAGATTACAACTTCCACCACTCCTAGCCAGCATAGGCAATAATAAATAGCAGCCCAGCATCCTCTGATGGGCACATGCTTTGTACCTCATCATTTGTGATCCTCCAGAATTTGGCAGACATAGGTCGAAGTTAGCCTAGAGAGAAAATTGTTAATCAGAATAATGATTTCTGCTAACAACAAAAACAATAATATCATCCTTAACTCTTTTTCTTTTTGAAGACCTCTCCTTTTCTGTGGTATTTTTATTCAGCCTTGCCTCGCAGTCTGGGATGCAGTATTATATTTATACCATTAGGTGCGGGAGACAAAAGAACTCGAATATTAATTCTACCCACACTTGCTTTTATTTTCCTGTATTCCTTTCTCCCACACAAAGAACTACGGTTTATTATATACACTTTTCCTGTCTTCAATATAGTGGCTGCCAAAGGCTGCTCACGAATGTAAGTTACTGTTTTTAAAATATTTCATTATCTCAGTCTTATTGACTATTGTCATCTGTCCAGAAAAAAATGACTTAAAATTTGTCTGATACCATAATCAAGTGCTTAGGAAGCCTGTAAAATTGGCCTTGAGGCCTCATAGGAGGGAAATGGGCAAACCCTAAGATGTAAATTTATGTTGTCCTCTCATGATAAATCAAGTTAGAAACAGAATCAGAAGATTTAAAAATCTGCAGTGCAAAATTACATAATTTATATTTGATCCTATGATTTCAACCTTGGGAAGGGAGGTGATCAGAGAAGACACTTTAAATACAATACAGGAGATATTGCTTCACCAATTTCATGTCTTCCATATCTGTTGGATTATAGCTTCTATAATACTTACATTTAGTTTGTTGTTGGGTCTCAAAGTAGTCTGAAAGTCATTAGCATTCTTTCCAAGTACAAAGAAAGCCATTTTAATTGTTTTCAATACTGCAGTTGGATATATTATGCAAGCTCCAGATCAGCCACTGAGTGTCCTATTATTTTTCTTTTCTTCACAGTCTAAACAATTACAGGAAATCTTGGCTGTATAAGATAGGTTCTCTCTTTGTGGTAGCACACCTTCTTGTTAATACTGCTTACTCAGGAGCATCACTGTATGTTTCACACTTCAATTACCCTGGAGGAGTTGCCATGCAAAAACTGCACCAGTTAGTACCTCCAACATCAGGTGAGTCAATCTGAGTTAAAACATCAAGTAAAAGTTTTGATCCTTGTACCTCAGGTAGTCTGTCGGACAAGGTATACATTACATACAGCTGCATATTTTGAATAAACATTTGAATCTGGTGTAGGAGGGGAACTTTTGTTTTGTTTTGTTTTTTGAGGAGGCAGTTTGGATTGGAGAAACAATTTTTCAGTACTCTCTCACTGGAAATTCTCCTAAAGCTGCTTTTCTTGTGACTAATTGGGGTTTATTACCATTTTTAGCAGTAATTACAAAACTGAATATGTAGACCACTGGTTTTAAATGGATTGTCAGAATTGTATGTTCATACAAATAAGTGTTATGACTGTTGGTAACAAGGTGTTAAGACTTTTCTGAGCATAGGACAGTCAAATCAGCAATGATATTCTGGGCTCAAAATGTTGGACATCCAAGTCAATTAGAGCACTGGGAACAGAGCTGGCAATGGACACAAAAATTTACTGCAGCTCAGAACCTAAAAGAGAACTATTGTAAGCTTTTTCGTAGATGGTACATGACACCAGAAAAATTAAAGATGATATATAATACGGGAACAGGTCAGTGTTGGAAGTGTCAGGAGAATGTTGGAACACTATTTCATATGTGGTGGTCATGTCCTAAGGCTAAAAAATATTGGAATGATATACACAATATGATATGTAAAATATTGAGGGTTCAAATTTATAAGAAACCTGAACTGTACTTATTAAATATGACACATGTGTTAGATGGAACTGTTGCAAAGAAATATTGGCAAATAATGCTGTATATGATTATGACATCCCGTATTGAATATGCAAGGCTATGGAAGATTGAGCAAATACCTACAATAGAGCAATGGTGGGCAACTTTTATTGAAAATTGGAATGCAGATATAGTCTCTCAGAGATTAAAAGGAAAATCAGATGATGACATTAACAAAGAATGGCAAATTGTTCTCGAAATGGGTTGGATGTTGACAGGTAACAATTCTTAATTCATGGTAGCATGAGTAGTTAGAAGTAAAAATCAGTGGAATATCATGGAACATGTAAAGTAGAGTCGAAGAGCAGGATCTATCTTGTATGTTAACAAATGTAATGCGATGCATAATGTTGATATGTCAATGAAATAACAGTATTGAAATCCAGAGAGGAGTGGAAGATAGCGGTAATAGTTCGGTAAAATGTACAATGAGAAATGTTGTTTTATACGATGTAACCACAATAAAATTAATTTTAAAAAAAGGCTTTTCTGACCATAGGGAAGTGTTGTAGTTAACTGCTACCTTTCAGGGAAGACTGTAAAATGTGTTATCTAGAAAGACATGGATCTCTCCAGATGTTTCTTGTGGTAAAGGAAGTCTCAGCAGGAAGAAGGAAGACAGAAGTTCTGAGGGAGATCCTTGATGGTCTCTTAGAGCCTGACAACAAAGATGCGACAAGCCTCTGAGGAAGACTTCCAGCCTGACCATCATCCTTAAAAAGTGTTTGTTTACTTTAAGTCTGATAACTTCCCACCTAATTATTTTTTATGGTTTTATTCTGCCTTTCTTCCAAGAACATATAAGTTTCTTCTCCATCTTATTTTATGCTTGCAACATGTACCTGCAAGATAGGGTATCCTGAGAGATGACAGCAGGCTCAAAAAATTCTTGGGCTGAGCTCACAGATATCAAATCCTTTCATTCTAAGTGTATCCTCACCTTTATTTTCAGCCATACTTTGCAGCTTGTCCCAGTAGGAGTTGCCACAAAGTTCTTTTAGAAAACAAAGTTGATCCCATTAGTCTGTCCATCCCTATATTGACTCCAAATCTTATTCTTTGCTCTCAGGGACCTTTGGCTGCTTCTTTAGTAGTGTTTTTTTCTCTCCTTTCAGACGTTTCTGTCCATATTGATGGGGCTGCAGCACAGACTGGAGTGTCTCGGTTTTTAGAAGTCAATTCGGATTGGAAGTAATACGTTCCTTCTCTACCTGTGTGGTTTTGGAACCATTGTTTTCTCATTATTAATGCATGAATCTTCTTGTCAGTATTAGAGTAAACTGCTCTTATACAGGGTTTATTGCTGTTTAATGGTCCAAAGATAACTTTCTACCCTTTACTGAGTCAGTGTTGCATGTAAGGGTGCAGGAAGTAATAGTTGTCACAGGAAAGCCTCGTTTCCATTATCTCCCAATCAGTCTCAAGTGGACATTTATTTATTTATTTATTTATTTATTTATTTATTTATTTATTTATTTATTTTATATCCCACCTTTCTCCCAACATAGAATTCAAAGCAGCTTACAAGTTAAAACAAACTACAGCCAAAAAATATTAATGCAAAAGTTTTTTGCTAAAATTAAATAATTTCTATGTGTGTTTTTTTAAAAAAAGTTTTAAACCATAATGATACAGAGGCACAACACTATCTTCCCTGCCCCCTGCATTAAAAGATCCATATGCTGCTACAAGTTAAAATCCAAAGGCCTGCATAAAGAAGGCATTTGCCTGTTGGCAGAAAGACAGCAGAGAGGGGGGCAACCAAACTTACTGTTAAAGAAAGTTCAACAACTTGGGAGCAGCCACCAAGAAGGCTGCCACCCGTGTCCTCACCAAGTATGCGTAGGATGGTGGTGGTGGTACTGAGAGAAAGCCCTCCTCTGAAAATCTTAAAATTTAGACAGGCTCATGCAAGGAGATATGGTCTTCCAGAGAGTCTGGACCCAAGCTGTATATGGCTTTAAAGGTCATGATTTCTGTTTGGAAACAGATCAGTAGCCAGTGGAGCTGTTTCAACAAGTGAGTTATACACTCCTTGTAACCATTCCCAGTCAGCACTGTGGCCATAGCATTCTGGACCTGCTGAAGTTTCTGAAGGCAGCCTCACATACAAATACATTACAGTAATCAATATGGGATATAATCAAGGCATGTGTCACTGTAGCCAGATCTGACATCCCAAGAAATGGGTGCAGCTGGCACACCAGTTCTAGCTGTTGCAAACATACTTCTAGCCACCACTGAGATCTGGGCATCCAGGCTCAAACTGAGACCAGGAGTAAACCTGACTGTGAACCTGTGATTTCAGGGGGTGTATAACCCCATCCTACATAGACTGAATCTCTGATTCCTGTATCTTTTGACTGAACAGGAGCGCTTCAGTCTTTCATGGATTAAATTTCAATTTGTTTGCCCTTTCCCTTTCCATTACTAACAATAGATACTGAATTAGGATCAACACAGCTTCCATGGGATTAGACTCCAAACTCCAGAACTCCAAATAACTTCTCACATCAATTTCATGTAGATTTTAAATAACATGGAGGAATAAAACTGAACTGGGGGGGGGTCAAACAGAAATCCTTCAGAAATTGCAGAACATATCATGTGAAAGGATACCCCAGTATTGAAAGTAATATAAGAGCCTCTTATACTCTGCTTGTGGTACAGTGGATGCCGTTTTCCAGGAACTTGAGGCATTATGACAGAGGCATAAAGGTCAGAGTTACTTGTGGGTGTATAGCCCAGGAGACTCTGAGGCATCCTTAAATATTACATGACAAGGAGCACTGGAAGGTCCTTGCAGGTTGTGTACTGCTTTGATTTGACTTGGGCCAGCTGTTCATTCCTGTGCTGGTTCCAAGCAGCATGTGAGACAAGAAGTGAGTTCCATGTGAAAGCATATGCCTTGTACCTTGGAAGCCACAGATTTAATCCCTGGCATTTCCAAGTGGGACTGGGAAAAGTGTGTTGTCTGCTACTGACTTAGCCAGTAGGCTTCTTTAAATGGCAGAGGTGGATAACTTGTATCCCTTCAGATGCTGTTGGACTGCAACTCCTGTAGGCCCTAGACAGCATAGCTAGTAGTCAGAAGTGATGGCAGTTGTAGTCCAACAGCATCTATTAGGTCACAGTTCTCCTAGTTCGCTATGTGATAAGTTAGGTAGTCATTTTGTCTCAAACGCTTATGCTTCCTTCAGGATCTTGCCATAAATATTAGATAAATGAAGAGGCAATTGTCCTCCTCAAACTCCACAGCTGTTTCTAAGTTAACCCTGTCAAACTTGATGGGCATGTCTAGTATAATCTTCACTTTTGACAGGATATGTTTGCCCAAGTGAAGTAGCTTCTGCTTTTGTGTAATATCGGGGTGAGGAAAATGTGGACTGTGTGTTGCATATAGTTCCATTTCTGGAGCTTCATGGGACATCCACACAAAGCCCCCCTTTTCCTAGGGAGCAAATAATCGCGCCCAGTCACCAAAGCTGTTGCAAAAAAAAACTTCAAAATGTGGCAAATTGGCTTGTTTCTCACCCACTTAATGCTCAGTCACACAAGGAAAAAATGTGAGAAAACCAGCTGATTTTCAGCATGTACTAAGGCCAGAACTTATATTACATTACTGCTGGTGGTGCCTGAAACAAGTGGGGAAAGGAGTGTAAAATGGCTGCTACCCAATGCAGTTGTCCACCCTGATGTAGTACATCTTGATTCTAACTGCCTCCTAAGAAGCTAAAGACTTTTATTTGCTCTAACGGTATGTTAAAGCAGTAACGGGGAAAGTCCTGATATTGGGGTAAACATGAATAGTTCTTTTTGACCAATTAATACATTTTCAACCTCATTGAATATGAATCTGAGACACTTCCATTTGGTTAGTCTAGAAACTGGGAAAGTAATCCTAATCTGAAGAAACTGTAGTTTTCTTATTTATTTTTCTGGGATCAAGTTGAACAGGAATGCCAGAGAGGCATACCGTATGTACTCATGTATGAGTCCAAAATTTTTTGACAAAAATTTGACTTATCCATGGATCAGTGCTGGAAACAGACGATGATTGATGATTCTGGATGGATAAGCTCTGTGCTTGATGCCATTTTGGGTGCTTGCAGTAGAGCAGAGCAGTGGCAATAGTGGCCATTTTTAATAGGGGCTTACTGCATTCTTTCTGCAAGCCTTACAAGGTGAGGCTTATACAGTAAGTCCTTATTGAAAATGGCCACTGCTGCTCTGTTCCACCTCAGGTACCCAAAATGGTAGGTGCACCACGGTCTTTAGGCTCCCTCACATTACTGCTGAATGCCACTCAGGCCAAAAAAGAAGGTGGTAAGGGAGGGCTGCCTTTTTTCCCCTTTGGTTTGGGCAAGAGGGGTAACGGGGTGGGAGCACTGCTTGCCACCATCCCATGCAAAGAGAGGCTTCTCACCACTGCCTTTTCACTGGGTCCCTAATAGAGGCAGGTTGGTTTGCTTGCTCTTCCTCCCCACATATGTATTTGTGTAGATTTAAACATTTTAAGGTCAGCAATGCAATTTATATCTCTCAGTTGTAACCTCTCAGATATACAGATCCTCTCCCTCTCTTTAGCGCTTCCTAAGTATGTTCCCTTTATGCATTTTTAAAAGGAGAGGAAAAGATTTGTTTTTAACATGCCCATAAGTTGTACCCGCAACTTATCCATGGGTCATAACAAAATCCATAATTTTGGTCCCAAAACCTACGCTTGACTTATATAGGAGCTTGACTTATAAATGAATATATATGGTAATTTTATACAGTTGGAAAGGTATAATTGCAAATTGGACGAGGGGGGCATAGTTTCATCTATTTTCACCAGTTTTATAAGATTTTCTTCACTACCATTGATAGGAATGTGTGGAAATCTTTTGAATTTTCATAATACTTCTGAGTATGCCTGCCACTAAAATTCCAGACATTAATTGAATACAGTGGGCCTGGCCTGCCCACAAGCTTGGGACTCACAAATTTAAATCACTGCCAATTCAGATGTACACAAAGCTGTACATTTGAATCTGTTGTGGGGAGCACACTAGTTACCTGCACCTGCTTTCAAGGTATTGTGATTCATTTGCAAAGCAGAAGTGGACACCTAGCACCATTTTTATCCTGTAGGGGCTTATTGTATAAGCCTCACCTTGCGAGGCTTTGCAGTCTCTCTGAAGTCTCACAAGGCTTATATAGTAACTCGGTACAATGTTAGAAACTGCATAGAGCAGTTGCAGAGGCGACAGCAAGCCTCAGCTGCCAGGTGTGCCACATTCTTTGAGCTCCCTTGCCTGCAGGGAGCAAAGAATATGACGGGGGAGTTCGAAGAACACAGCGTACCTGTCCGCAGAGGCTTGTTGCTGCCTCCACAGCTGCCTTGTACCATTTTTAATACAGGTTTACTGTATGAGACTCACCTTGCGAGGCTTCACAATCCCACTGAAAGCCTTAAGAGGCTGACTTGAGCATGCACCACTTTTTTGTATCTGTGAGGGGTCCTGGAACCAATCCCTTATGGATACAGCAGGCCCAATATGTATGCTAACAAGGTTAATATATATGAGAGAAGCATGCTTCAGTCTATGCTTAATAGTGGAAGCCTTCATTAAAATTTGACTCATAAATAAACTAGGTGACTCATAAGGGCATCACAACCTAACTTACTTTTTTTGGGCCATGCCTAGAAATGCCTTAAGAAAATGCCAGACATTTCATTATCTGTCTTGGAAGACTAACAGCAATAACCTTGTCATACATGCTAATATAGGCCAGGCTGTATAATCTTGGCACTGCCACTAATGAATTAGGATGAAAGCAATTTTACTTGTGGGGAATTTTAGTATTCAGGAAAACCTGAATCCTAATAACACCCTCTTCAGTAGCCAGAGGTAAAGTAATACTGAAAGAGTTGTCCTGGTGTTTAGTTTTATCCAGCAGCTTTCCTAGATTTTGTTTTAATTAAAAACTAAAACGCTGTGTCAGCTAGTAAAGAGCACAGCTTGGCAAGGTTACTTTTTGGGGAATGGGGACTATAGTTCCCAGATTCTCCTAGGAAACAATGTAACTCTTCCTGAGCTGTGGTAATGACTATACAGTTTCTAAAGAGGATAGGAAAGGATCCTAGAGGCCCATCCCTTAAACTAAAGCCTTTATGGGTATGTTCTGCATTACACTGGAAGGCCCTATTTTGTATAGTTAGGAAGTACACTACTGCATTGTAGCACAAAGGGAGGTGCTCCGTTGTCTTTCTTCAAGGATGGGAAAGGTATATTTGGCCATCCAGGTGTTGCTGGACTTCCATAAAACTAGCCAGCTTAGTCAAGAGTGAAGGATGATGGGAACTGCAGAACAACATCTGGGGTGCCACATGTTCCCCATCTCTGCTCTGCATGATTTTAGCTGCTCACCTCTAGAAGAGGCAAGGTAGTTGTCAGGAAGCTGGCACAAATGTTGCTCTGCATCTGTCTTAAGAGCTTCTGATGACTTGGTGGTTTTCAAGTTTTTGCATATTAAACAACAACAGTTAAACAATTAAATATTAAACAATTAAAACAAATAAATAAATAAGGATAGATACAGGATAGTTAATTGAGTCACATAGAGGCTGCACTGTGGTGTACAACTGAAGGCATTAATTGATGTGATTAAGTGGAGCCAGCCAGGCTCTTCTATTAGCTCCCCTTGTGCTGCTGTCCTTTTGCAACCCCCTCCACCCATTCCTGCTGCTGCCGCCACCAGATACCAAGAAATACATATGTGAGGGCTGGGAGATCAATCAAAATAACTTGCCTCCCATTGGAGTCATTTGGGTTTAAGTTGGGAAATGACCTGGAGATAGTTTTGGTCACCCTTGGCTTGGAGAAAGACAGTACAACCTGTTGATTAACTTCTCAATGGGTTTTGATATTATCAGCCCTTGTGTATTTTTAGACTCATTCTCTGAGTAGGGATCCACAGTGATACAGCGAGGTCCACTCGCCCTTTCAGATTTAGTTTCGGAAAGCAGCATTTTCTGGAATGGGAGATTGTTGCTTGGCTCTGTAGCATTTGAGCTACACGCTCTGTAATCTCTGTGTGACGCTTCTTACTGAGGTCATCCAAGGATTGGGGGTGACGTATCATGTATAGGCTGATGATACCAAGCTCTGTTTCTTTGTATCATGTGAGCCAGGTGAGGCTATGGAGGTGCTAAATAGTTGTCTTCATTTGGTAATTGAATGAATGAAGGCCAGTAAACTGAAGCAGAGCCCTAGGTTAGACATGAGACACTGTGGATTCTTGATGGGATATTCTAGGTGGGACAGCACTCTGACTTCGCAGCTTGGGGTGCTATTGAATCCAACATTGTTTCCTGAGGCCCAGTTTATCAGCCATCAGTGAGTGTGAAATTATTAAACAACACAAAGGTTTAGTTTAGTTTAGTTTAAACTAGAGGTGGACAACTGAACAGGAAATGGTGGCCATTTTTCTCCCCTTTCCTTCCTGTCAGGCCACACTGATACATCTCAAGTATCTTGAAGTAATGACACATTTTCAGCTTCAAAATGGCCAGTTTCAGTCCTGTTAAGGGATTTAGGGCAATGGGGGGGGGCATCACCCAAACTAACATACTTGGTGTGCATGCGTGTGTGTGTGTGCACGTGATTTTTCACACAAACTTTTTTTTAAAAAAATGGGTACAACATCTGGGCCCTTTAGAGGTAACCTGGATATCACAGAAACAAAGTTAGGACTGCATGCAGCTTGTGAGCTATACATTATCTATCTCAGCCTGAACAAATGAAATGGATGAAGCAAATAAAAACATTAAAACCTGGAACCAGTGAGATTGGTGTTTGTAAAACAGAATAGAGCTTTATGGACTGCATGAGGAGGTCTCTGTGGAAGCTCCGCTGAGCACTGGGAGTAAGTTAGTGATGGGGGAGGCTATTGTGAGCAAAGATACATTATCATATTGTTGTGTTGTCTTGTGTACAGAGAACTCAGCTGAGGCTATTAGTTTGTGTACATGCATGTGTGTGCCCACATCAATCTTTACTACAGTTTTTAATTATTTGTTCTCTTACAGGTATGACAAAAGGGAAGACCTTAAACCAGGTGACTCCCTCATGTTCTCATATACACATTTACTTATGGAAATGGACCCTGTACAAATATCACATTATAGGATGACCCACAGAATCCTGGCACACATACCTGGCACCAGTGGTATTGGACTGAATTTTACTGCACTACCTCCTGTTACTTTAAGCTTGAAAACCAAACTAGTACTACTGGAAAAGCTTCCTACTTCTTCTGGAAAATAAATGTTAAAGGACTTCACATTTATTTTCCCATGAACCTCAGTTGCACTAATGCAAAACCATAATGCAATGGCTATGAACCCTACATGGTTTCATTCATTTTTCGTATGTGGGAGGACTATACACAGCTGGCACTATATATATATATGCCAGCTACATATATATATATTCCCATGCAATTGAACATTTGGTTTTTAAAAAAACTAATACAGATAGAATTCTGTATCATGCGTTTGAGAAAAAGGTAAAGTACACTTTAACTTAGTAAAATACATTGAACATATTTGTAGTGTTTTTACCTAATTGCATGTGTGTGGTTGAAGGGTATACTGGTATTTCCCCCCTGCTCTGTATCTTGGAAAAAATTCTGTTACTTTGGAAGCAGCATGTAATCTGTTCTGGCCTCTTCTAGCCTTTCTTCCAGGCTATACTTTGTGAGAGTGGGATTACATCTACCTGCCAAGAATGGTGGGGCTTTTTGGAGGTTTGGATGTAGGCATCACATTTGAATAGCACCTGCATGTGAAACATCCAGCACACATAGGCCAAACATACTAATTTTGATAATGCAAACATCTATAATAATGTAATGTATGTATAATGTAATAATATAATGTATAGGCCCAAACAGTGTGATTTAATATTTCACACAAAATCTGGGAATGGACTGATTTCTACCTGCTATCTGTTGGCCTGTTTTGTGTGGAGGTAAATTCAAGCATGACATCAGCTTATTTATATGGGGGATGGATGCAGCCCTTCACTCAAGATTTCTGAAAAAGGTTCCACTGTAAAAGAAGTTGCCTGTTAATCTCTTGCAGTGTAAAAAGGGGGAAGAGAGGAAGAGGAAAAAAGAAAAAGAAATGTAATAGCACCTTTAAGACTAACTGGTTTTTATTTTACCCTGAGTTTTGTGGATAGAAATCCACTTCTTCAGACCACTCAGTATTGCATCCAAAAAAGTGGGTTTATATCCATGAAAGCTCACACTAAAATAAAATCCAGTTAGTCTTAAAGGTGCTATCACATTTCTTTTTTTCCTCTCCCTCCATGCTTTTTATAATGAGGATCAAATTTCCACTAAAGGTATCAACAAAAGAGCCCCCTTCCCATAAAAAGGAAAGCCATGGAGCATATATCTGAGAACGATATGTCCTTACTTGACAATGTTTTAATCACTGTAAGCTGTTTTAGGAATGGCAGATTAAGAATGTGAAACTTTGACTCATTCAAAGAATTTTGCTCAAGTATTTTCTACAAATATATTCTTAATCATTTTAATTAAGCATTGTGATGTGTTTAAGTGGTGATGAACATCCAGAACAAACACACACGTAAAAATACCTTTTTAAGGTAGCTGTTTGAATGATTATGTCTGGTTTTCTCAGGGCCATAGCACAGTACATTTAATACAGACCTTATACAAAGCAGTAGGATACATAAGAACAGGGGTGATAGCCTGTGCCTGCTAAAGGAAGGTGTTAGTATTGTGCTGCCTACCCCCAAAGGAAGTACTTTGTGCAAGTGTATTTCTTCCTTTCATTCACTGCATTAATATACATAAAGAAAAGCATTTCTGTTCATAATGTTGGGTGTAGCCTGGCACAGAATGAATATGGTGCAGATTTACCTGGATGCAGCAAATATCAGCTTGTAAAACCAGTTCAACTACAATGCCAAGCAGTTCTTCTGCATATTGTGCTACTTTGATCAATTTTATTGTTCATCAAAGAGAGTACCATAATATGCCTTTCTTGATGTATGGTTTATTTATTCAAGTATTCATCAGGGCTGGTGCCACTCAGGCAGGCAATTACAGCAGTCACAATGAGGACCTCATGACTTAGTTATCAGGATACTGCCCTGAGTGTGGCCAGTTTCGGAACCTGAGCAAAGTCAGCCTGGATTACTCTTGACCCTTGGATGTGGGGGGCAGGGTGTTACTGCGGTTCAGGCCTACCCGGAGATACCACTTCATATCACTTTCATATCAAACCATTCGGCTTTCCTCTGCCACCTCGCTCCACGTGTTTCCGAGGCCTCTGGTAAAGCATGTAAACAGGCGCGGCCGATAATTGCTGGACATTCCATTCTCCACCTAGGCAGGCCGGACAGAGCCGGTTTGTCACTTCAGGGACCTCTCCGGCAAACACCCTTTTGCTTATGTGCGATACTAACAAAGGCACCCTGCCCCAAGCGGGTAGCCTTACAAAGCTGTACTAAGCGCTCCGCATTTGCATACTGGCTACACTATTGTTAAATCGGTGCTAAGCCAATCAATAAGCTAAGCCAATAGACGCTGGGTTGCAAGATCCTGCTAAGTTAACTCTGCCTCTCGCTAGCTTTAGTGAGTGCTCTAGCTAATTTTCCTCAAGGTGTGGTTGTTGTTGTTTGGTTATTTGGGTGCCCCTCCCGGGACCCCCAGAGATCAGGGTAACAGGAGGCACCACAGCTAGCTGTGAAATGCAATGAAAAAATTGTACTGCTACTCAGAACTGAGCTAGATTGACTAGGGTTCTGGCTCAATACAAGGCATGTTAAGACATTCAGGTTCTGGTTCTTTTTAAACAACCACCACCACCAAAAAAAAAAAAAAAAAAGCTGTTACTTTGGCTGTGTGTTTAGGTTGGCTGTCTTGCTAGAACTTTTTCCACAGTCTCATGTGCCTTGGAGACAGAAACAGGTTTTCCTCTGGAATTGACCTAGATTGGCTCCATGTATCTTGCCCAATCCTGACCAGTTTTCCAGTCCTTGCTGAGAAGAAGCAATCCCACAACGTGATTGTGCTATTGTGATGTTTCATGGTAGGAATGGTGTCACATCAGTGAATGGGTTGGCTTTGCACCTTGCATAGCATTTTGTGACTGGAGGCTAGAAATTTCAAATTTGGTATCATCAAAACAGAAAATGTTTCTGCAGGTTTACTGTGCCCCTTACATGCTTTTTTGCATAGTCTACGGACACACTGATACAAATTTGTTTCAGCAATGGCATTTTGCATCCTACTGTTCCTGAAAGGCCAGCTATGTGAAGCATGCAGGTTATAGTTGTCTTATGCAGAGCTCCCAAGCTCCTTCAAAATTACCATTGGCTTTTTTTCCCCTCTCTGACCGATGTCTGTCTTACCTACTCACTGAATTTTAGTGGTTAGCTTTCTCTAGGCAGATTTGTGGTTGAGTTACATTCTTATTTTAATAATGGATTAAATAGTGCTCTGAGGATGTTCATAATTTGGGCTGTTTTCAAATAATCCATCCATAATTGGTGTTTCTGTGCTTTATCCCTGACTTGTTTCAGTAGCTCCTTGGTGTTTGTAATGTTGTTTGTAAAGATACACTTTTTAGTTTAGTCTGGGACCTTTCAGAAACACGTGTATTTAATCTTTTATCATGTGGAACTGGAACTGCACACAGGTGGATGACTTTCAACTACTTGTGTGACTTTTGGAGGCAGTGGGTTGCACCAGAGCTAATTTAAGAATGTCACAGCAAAAAGGTTGAAAGCCTTTGCAAATGTGCTCTTATAAAAATATTTAGCAAATTCAGTGTTGAATATCTTGGGTATATTAAGTGTTGTAATCAAACCAATTTTCAGTTCCAAAATATGGAAGTTAAAGGATGTTTGTTGGAATGTGGAAGTTAAAAGAATGTGTGAATGTGTTTCTGAAGGCCAGTGTGAGGGTGAATTAAAAATCTATTTTGAAGCAATACATAAGAAACTGGTTTTATCCTACCCTTCCAAAATAAGTGATAATACTTCCCGATATCAGCCTCAATGCAAAAATACACATTCCTAGATGCAGCCTGTGTTAGCTTTGAGGCTACATCTGTTCCTGCCTACCTTTTTTAGCTCAGTCAAAATTGTTTGTCATTAGTGTTACATAATTGGGAGGGCAGTTGTGGTGGATCTGGTCAATTTTTCTGCCTCTGGGGAGCATACAGACTAAGGGAAAAACAGCTACAGGATATTAAAAGAACTGGCAGAGGTCATTTCGGAACCGCTTGCTATAATCTTTGAGAAATCTTGGAAGACAGGAGAAGTTCCAGCAGACTGGAAGAGGACAAATGTTGTCCCCATCTTCAAGAAGGGGAAAAAGAGGACCCAAATAATTATCGCCCAGTCAGCCTGACTTCAGTACCCGGAAAGATCCTGGAGCAGATCATTAAGCAGTCAGTTTCTAATCACTTAGAGAGCAATGCGGTAATCACAAAAAGTCAACATGGATTTCTCAAAAATAAGTCATGCCAGACTAATTTCTCTTGTTATGATAGAGTTACTAGCTTGATAGATGAAGGGAATGCTGTGGATGTAGCATATCTCGATTTCAGTAAGGCCTTTGACAAAGTTTCCCATGACATTCTTGCAAAGAAGCTAGTAAAATGTGGGCTGGACAGAGCTACTGTCAGGTGGATCTGCAACTGGTTGACTGACCATTCCCAAAGGGTGCTCACCAATGGCTGTTCTTCATCCTGGAGAGAAGTGACTAGCAGGGTGCCACAGGGTTCTTTTCCTGGGCCCAGTGCTGCTCAATATCTTCATCAACAACATGGATGAAGGAATAGAGGGCGTGCTCATCAAATTTGCAGATGACACCAAATTGGGAGGGGTTGCTAATACACCAGAGGACAGGATCAAAATTCAAAATGACCTGGACAGATTGGAGAGCTGGGCCGAGGCTAACAAAATGAAATTCAACAGAGAGAAGTGTAAGGTCCTACACTTAGGTAGAAAAAAATATAGGATGAGGGACACGTGGCTGGATAGCAGTTCATGTGAAAGGGATCTAGGAGTCTTAATAGACCACAAGCTGAACATGAGTCAGCAGTGTGATGCAGCAGCCAAGAAAGCCAATGCAATTCTTGGTTGCATCAATAGGAGTATGGTGTCTAGATCGAGGGAGGTACTGTTACCACTCTACTCTGCTTTGGTTAGACCTCATCTTGAATACTGTGTCCAGTTCTGGGCATCCCAATTCAAGAAGGACATGGTCAAGCTGGAGCAAGTCTAGAGGAGGGTGACCAAAATGGTGAGGGGCCCGGAAGCCATGCCCTATGAGGATAGACTTAAGAGAGCTGGGTATGTTTAGTCTGCAGAAGAGAAGGTTAAGAGGGGACATGATAGCCATGTTTAAATATTTGAAGGGATGCCATGTAGAGGAGGGAGTGGGCTTGTTTTCTGCTGCTCCAGAGACTAGGACAAGGAGCAATGGATTCAAGCTGCAGGAAAGGAGATTCCACCTGAACTTCAGGAAGAACTTCCTGATGGTCAGGGCGGACTGGCAGTGGAATATGCTGCCTCGGAGTGCAGTGCAGTCTCCTTTGGAGTTTTTTAAGGGGAGGTTGGATGGTCATGTGTCAGGAATGCTTTGAGGGTATTCCTGCATGGCAGGGGGTTGGACTGGATGGCCCCTGTGGTCTCTTCCAACTATACATTTCTATGATTCTATGAAAAAAAAGTGATTTCTTAGCATGCTGAATAGTTGAGGGGGGCCCTGCAATCTACTCAAAAGCTGAATTGCCATCTTGGAGTCTTCTAGAAAAGGAAATTCACTTGTGGGAGCCAGAAAAATCTCAGTAATCAAGAGAGCTCAATTCCAAAAACAGGTCTGTGGGCTGCACTTGGCCACTGCAGTTCTAAAATAGGCCTTGCTTTCATTTTGTGAAAATGTTCCTAACTGGCTTAGAAGTAGCTATTATGAGATGGTAGTCAGGTGACAAGTTTGAGGAAGAGTTCAATATCCATTTTTCAATGAACAAGAATGTGCTAGACTGTGAATTCTGTATTTTAGTTGTTGATCTATCATGATAGCTGCGTTAGTGAGCCACACCTATCTTCATAACACACCTGAATTTTTTCAGCCCATATATATATTCATGGGTGCTACAGAAAAACTACAGTACCCAAAGCTACATACTGAAGTATACTGAGGGAAAACCAAACTATTGAGCTGCAAATGGAGTCCCGTATGTAGCTTTGATTCTTCTAAATCAACCTGTGACAAAATTTGTAAAGCCAAGAACTCTGACACCAGGAAAATTCCTCTATGGAACAATGGAACATGTGTAACTAATGTGAATTTGGGTGTACAGATTCCAATCTTTTGAAATAACGGGGCGGTATGCAAAATTATTGTTGATTTTTTAAAAAAGAAAAATCTATTTTTTCTTTCAAAATACAAGCCAATTTGCCTAGTATAAATTAGGTCAAACCAGTTCTGTCTCATCTGTCTCAATTTGTCTAGCAAAAATTATGTTCAACCAGCTCTGTCTCTAGAAGAACAGGTTGCTTACCTGTAACTGTGGTTCTTCGAGTGGTCATCTGTGCCATCATACACTAGGAGCTTTAGCGCCTGCGCGGTAGCGTTCGGAAACTTCTAGAGCTTGTTCGCTTGGCGGGAACCCCTCCCCCACGCCGGTACTGCGCATGCTCCTCCCGCCGAGCAACGGTCTCTCCTCAGTTCTGTCGTCCGCCGTAGAACCTACAGGGACCTGAGAAAGAGGGGAGGAAGGGCGGGTGTGTATGATGGCACAGATGACCACTCGAAGAACCACAGTTACAGGTAAGCAACCTGTTCTTCTTCTTCGTGGTCTCTGTGCCTTCATACACTAGGAGACTGTGTAGCTTACCGGTCGGACGGCGGGTCAGGTCCTACAGCACGGAAGCCAACACCTCACGTCCAAACCGGGCATCTCTGCGCGACCGGCAGTCGAGCCTGTAGTGGCGCACGAAGGTCGATGGTTGGGACCAGGTCGCCACACGGCAGAGTTCATGCAGGTCAACTCCTCGCAGGAGGGCCACAGAAGTAGCCACAGCTCTGGTGGAGTGGGCTCGAAGCAGGACTGGCGGAGGCTTCCTCGCGAGCTCATACGCCAGTTCAATAGTCCTCACCACCCACTTGGAGAAGCGCTGGGTGGACACTTTTAGGCCCTTCCGACGTCGCCCATAGCAAACGAAGAGATGCGGCGTCTGTCGGAAGGAAGCAGTCCTGTCCTTGTAGAAAGCCAATGCCCGACGCACGTCCAGGGAGTGGAGGGACCGCTCCAACGGTGTCGTCGGGTTCGGGAAGAAGGCAGGCAGGATGATGTCCTGGTTGAGATGGAAACTGGACACCACCTTTGGCAGGAACGAGATGTCAGGTCTCAGGACCACCTTGTCCCTGTGGAAGACCGTGAAGGGCTCATCGGAACGAAGAGCTGTGATCTCACCCGCTCGCCTCGCTGAGGTCACCGCTACCAGGAAGGCAGTTTTCATTGTCAGGAGCCTGTCATCCGAGGTCGCCATCGGCTCGAAGGGCGGCTTCGTCAGCTGCGAGAGCACCAGCGAGAGGGACCACGGCGGTAGCGGCGGCGATACCGGCGGGTAGAGATGATGAAGTCCTTTCAGGAACCGCTTAACGGTATCGTTCCTGAAGAAGGCCGAGGCAGCAGATCGTGGCGGTTGGTATGCCACGATCGCGGAGAGATACACCTTCAGGGATGGAAACGCCAGGCCCTGTTGCCGGAGGTGCAGGAGGAAGTGCAGGACGGTCGAGAGCCCCGCGGGCGATACCGGCTCACTCCTCTCGTTAGCGAAGGTCAGGAAGCGTCGCCACTTGTATTGATAGTTGCGACGGGTGGATTCCTTCCTGGCCGCGACGAGGACGGTACCGAGCACGGGATCGTCTAGTGCGATATCCTCCAGGCATGGAGGGCCAGGCGTGGCAGGTCCGGATGGAGGACTCGGCCGCCGGAGTGGGAGAGCAGGTCCGGTGTCGGTGGAACCGGAGCAGGTCGTCTCGCGCGGCTTGTAGCAGGGGTGCGAACCAATGTTGCCTCGGCCAGTACGGGGCTACCAGGATCGCGTCGGCTCGGTCGGCGAGGATCTTCGATATCGTCCGGCCGAGCAGCGGGAACGGCGGGAACGCGTAGAGGAGTTCCCCGGTCCACGGAAACTGGAAAGCGTCCCCGATGGAGGCACGATCGTGGCCCGCTCTGGAACAGAATCGGCGACACTTCGCGTTTTCCCTGGTCGCGAAGAGGTCGATCGATGGTTCGCCCCAGCGGTCCCGAATCAGTCTGAACGCCTCTCCGGAGAGAGACCATTCGTGATGGGATGAGGTGTCCCTGCTGAGGGCGTCTGCCGTGGTGTTCTCCTGCCCGGCCAGGTGAACCGCCACGGGATGCGTGTGCAGGCGAATGCACCATTCCCACAGGTCGAGCGTGATGTCGAGCAGGGTCGTGGAATGAGTCCCACCTTGTCTGTTGATGTAGCAGACGGCGGTGGTGTTGTCCGTCAGAATCAGGACCGTGCGCCCCGCCACGGCATGGCGGAACGCCCGTAGGGCTTTCCAGACGGCGAGCAGCTCCAGCGCGTTGATATGGAGAGCGGTCTCGTCGTCGGTCCATCTGTCGCGGACTCTGAGATCGCCGCAGTGGGCACCCCATCCATACAGGGAGGCGTCGGTCGTTACCGTCACCTTCGGTGTCGGCTGTTGGAAAGGCATCCCTGACATGAGATTGCATCGCGACTGCCACCATCGGAGGGATGAGCGGACGTCTCCCGGCAGCTTCAGTCGGAGTGTCTGTTCGTCTCGCAGGGGGAGGTAGGGGAAGACGGAAGCGCCCTTCGTCCGCAGGTAGGATACCACCGGGGCCATGCACTTGGTGAAGACCCTTGGGGCAGTCGAGAGTCCGAACGGCAGCACCTTGTACTGGTAACAGGTGTCGTCGACTGCGAAGCGGAGGTACCGTCTGTGCTGCGGGCGAATGGCGATATGGAAGTATGCGTCTCGGAGATCGATGGAGGCGAACCAGTCCCCTCGATGTAGGAAGAGTAGGATCGACGGTATCGTGACCATCTTGAACCTTTTGGGGCGGATGTAGTAGTTCACCCCTCTGAGGTCTAGGATCGGCCGGAGGGTACCGTCGGCTTTCGGTACCGTGAAGTACCTGGAGAAGAAGCCGGTGGTCTTGGCCTCTTGCGGGAGCTGCTCGATCGCCCCTTTCTGGAGGAGGGATTGGATCTCTTCCAGGAGGGCCGGACTCGACGGCGTGGAGTAGTAAACGCCGCGAGGAGGAATATCGAGAAACTCGATGGCGTAGCCAAGACGGACGATGGAAAGCACCCAAGAGTCCGTAGTGACATACTGCCACTCCGCTAGGTGTCGAGCGAGAGTCGGTCGGTCTCCGAGCGCTGATGGTAGGCTGAAGAGTGGGTATTGGTGGGTCCTGCCAGGCACGTCAAAACCGAGACTTTGTCTCGGAGGAGGACTTCTTCGACGAAGGCGGGCGCCGCCTAATCGTGCGTCTGGCCGATGAGCCGGAGGACGGTCTCGACTGTCCAGACTGGGCCGAACGCTGGAACGACGAGGTGGAGGATCGTCGCCAGGATGGGCGGAAGGTGGAGGCCCTGCGGGCCTGCGTGGCCGGCTGCAGCCCGATCTTTTTTGCGGTCAGTCTCGCCTTGACGAGATTGTCCAAAGCTTCGTCTGTGGACGAATTGAATAGGCCTTCACCGTCGAAGGGGAGATCTTCAATCCTCCTTCTGGTGTCCTCCTGGATGTCGGCCGGTCGCAGCCAAGCATGGCGGCGGAGGCCGACGGATCCCGCCATGACCCGGGAGGCGATCTCCACTGCGTGCCGGGAGGAGGCCATCTGGTGCCGAGCGATGGAGATAGCCTCATTGAAGATCACGGAGGAGGCTTGGCGGATGTCCTCCGGTACCGCTTCCATCGCCGGTTGCAGGCGATCGAGCACTTTCTTCAGGTATGCCGCGAGGCAAGCCTGAGTGTTGGACAGCCTGATCTGCAAGGAGGCAGCTGAATAGAACCTCCTTGCGTAGGCGTCCAACTTCCTGCCCTCTTTGTCCGGCGGGGTGGTGTGTTGCCTGCCGGAGCCCTTCGTCTGCGCGGACTCGACGACCACAGAGTTCGGTGCAGGGTGATTAAATAGATAACCGGCGTTATCCTTCTGCACCCTGTAGAGGTGTTCTAACCGCTGCGGTATCGGCTGAGCCGAGGCCGGTCTATCCCAGGCGGCCTTCACCAGTCTGGATACCCGGGGCAGGAGAGGCAGCGGGGCCGTGGAAGGTCGCTTCTCCTCGAAAACGGAGAAGGCTGGATCGTCATCCTCTGGCTCCGCATCGGCGATCTTAAGGCCGAGGGTAGTGGCCATGCGGAGCAGCATCGCAGAGAACTGGTGGACGTCCTCTGGAGCAGAATCTGGGATCGGGTCCCCGAATCCCAACGGAGGAGACTCCTGGGAGGCCGCCTCAGACACCTCAGACTCCGCACTCGAGTCGTACGACTCCGAGCTCGGTGAGTCCTCTCGCCGCTCGCTCTCCGGCTCCTTCGTAGTCGCCGCAGGTGTTGCCTTCCTAGGCTTCTCCGCAGCCGGGGCGGTGGTAGCAGCAGCGTCCCGCTTGGGATGGCTGACCACTGACTTCACCCTCTTGGTGGTGACCGGGGTAGTCTGGCAGGCTGACGTCGTCGTAGCCCGCTCAGTCACCACCGACTCCGTAGGGCGCGTCGCCGTTGCCGTGACCCTAGGAGGTGGCGATATCGCCCGATACCGTGGTGAAGGCTCCCTCGCCCTATGATATCGAGGGGAGGGAGAGCGGCTGAAGGAGCGGCGGTCCGACGGAGATCGGCTTCGGCGTCGACGGTACCGAGCCTCGTCCCCTCTAGGCGAGCGCGATTCGCGCTGTCGACGAGGTGACCGGGACCTCCGGAAGGTCTCCGAGCGACTCGGGCCACGATGGTACCGATCCCGGTACGATGGCGAATGCGACCGATAGGAGGCCGGGCGCTCTCTCCCCTTCAGATTCCCCCGCGTACCTGGCCACGTAGGACGCCGAGGTGTATCTGGAGGCAGACGAGCGAGGTTGTTCCTCTCTTGTCTCCCTCGGAGGCGGCGAGGCCACCGGACGCTCGGAAGAGCGGGACCGGGACCTGAAGGAGGTCGAACGCCGCTCCGGAGAAGCAGAGGGCTCTCTCTGCTGCAGGTCGGCCGACCTGCGACGGCTAGAGGGCGGTGGCGCTCCTCCACCAGGGTTGGAGGGTCTGCCACAGGCGAGTCCGGGCGCTGTTGGGGAACGTCCTCGATCTCATCCTCCGAGAGGTCGACGGACTCGCCTCGCCCTTTGGAAGGCTGCTGAGTAGGAGGAGGAGTAGGAGGTTGAGCGTCCCCAGCCGGGGAGCGCTTCTTTTCCTTCTTCTTCTTCTTCTTCTTCTCCTTCTCCTTGCCCTTGCCTCCGTCCGGAGCAGGGCGCTTTTTTGCAGGCGTCTCCGTAAGGGGAGCCTCAGCCTTCCTCGCCGTCGAGGATCCTTTCGCTGACTTGGCAGCCGCCGACAGCTTCGGGATCCTCGGTAACGCCGAGATCGGCGTTTTCGCCGGTACCGAGCCCGATACCGACGAGGTGGACGGAACGGCAGCCGCCGATACCGTCGATGGCGTGGTCGTCTTCTTGTCGGCCATCTTGGAAGTGGAGGTCTCGTCTATCGCCCGCAGAGACTGTTCCCAACAATAAGATTTGAGTCTCGCGGAGCGGTTGCGAAGAGTTTGGGGAGTAAAATCCCTGCAAATTGGGCAAGTCCGGATGTTGTGGGACTCGCCCAAACAGAAGAGACACTCCTTATGGCCGTCGTTGAGGGCAACCTTGCGGCCGCAGGACACGCACTTCTTAAAGAGCGCGGACATAAGACGAAGAAACGCCAAACTCCGAAATCCAAAAAGACGAAAACCGAAGGGGGAGTCCGAAAGAGAGGTCAAAGACAGTCCGAAAGTCCGTAAAACCGTGAAAAAAACAGCAAGCCAAGCACGACGTGAGAGGAACAAACTAAAGAACCTTCCGTACGCGGCGGCGGACGAGAAAGAACTGAGGAGAGACCGTTGCTCGGCGGGAGGAGCATGCGCAGTACCGGCGTGGGGGAGGGGTTCCCGCCAAGCGAACAAGCTCTAGAAGTTTCCGAACGCTACCGCGCAGGCGCTAAAGCTCCTAGTGTATGAAGGCACAGAGACCATGAAGAAGAACCACTGTACCAGCAATCCTCAAACTGCTTTTTCAAAGAACCTTGGCAGAGACCCCCACCCGACCACTAGGGGACAAAGAGTTTACCTGTTATATTCTTTCATTTCTGATCAGTCTTAATGAAGCCATTCCTACCATCTCATGGTTCTGCCATGGTAACCAATATTCAAATGGGACATGCCAGTGACTGAACATGTGCTCTCATAAAGGCAAGGCCTCTCTTATACCAATAAATCATGGTCTATCAATTTAAACAGAGATGATCACATTTTACTGACATTCCATGTGTTGGATTTAAACTTCCATCTGCCTGGCCTCATAGTGAGAAATGATGGAAGGGACAATCCAAACGTATCTGAAAGCCACAAGTTGCTGCTGAAAGAGATGTCACTGTTTAGCTTCTGTGGATTTGGAGAGAAAAACTATATCTGTACTTTGCTTAAAATGAAAGGGGTTATTCCTCACTCAGTTAAGAGTTATGATAAACAGGATCACTTGTTCTTTTCACGATCATGTCTCAAGTTATACAAAGACATTTTCCTTTCTCAAGTACAGGCAATATTTACATTTAAGTCAAGACCCAGTACTATCAATCCGAAGTCATATAAACATAAGAGCTGAAGATCAAAACACTGAGTAGGGAATTTCTTATGCTCTCCAAAAGGTGTCAGAATCATTTTAGTTAACACAATCCTCCAGTGCCATCTAGTAAGTTGGCTTTAAAAAAAAATATCAAAAGCAGTTTTCACAATGACATTAAAGTTTTTTTTCCAGGCCAGAGTTCCACGAGGGCTGTGTAAGCCCTTGCCTCACCCACAGTTGTTCTTTGGGTCACAGCCAATATTGTCAACCTGTCCCATTCCAGTTTTGAGAAACTGATATGTGAAAACACCTCATTTGTCCTTGATCCCACCATGAATCTATCAGCAAAGTGTTCTCAACAGCCTCTTTTGAAAACAAGAAAAAGTTTCTAAATGGTATTTACAATTGAACAGACTGAATGGAAGGCAAAGGCTGTTTTAAAAAGTAGCTTCTTGATCAATTTTTATGCAGAAATCAAACTGAAGCTATGCATAAGAATGTACAACCAATACTTATCTCTGTATGTTATGTAGTATGCTTACTGTGTCACACAGATTGTTATCTGCTCCTAATAGCCTGGGAAAGAGAATCCCACTGAGATGAATGAAAATCCTAACAGTTAAACATTTCTGAATGCAAGAGTGTAGAAACAACCTTCAAACTGATTCTCATTTCATCCAACATCTCTGTACTTGTTGTGTTCCTACACAATCCTTTTCAGAGTCAGCAATCCTCACTGCCCTCTCAGGAGAAAACAGGAGATTCAACTCACTCTAAAAATTGCAAATAAGATGTTTAATTTCAGAAAACTTGAGTTCACTGTTTATAAATACACTAAAACATAGTAAATGCAAAAATTAGGCAGAGGTACAGTATTTTAACAAAACTACAACTTCCCTAAAAGTCACAGTCAGTTCACTTCCCCAAAGAATCTCAACAATGCACAAAAATTGGGAAAATGAATCTCTTAAGATTTTTTAAAAGGTGGAGAGAGCATACTGTTTACAATTAAGATGCTGGCTATTCTTACCTCAGTTTGAGGTTTAAAAGGGTTCTACGATATCTTATTGACCTGACGAACACTTGTCAATTATGGGTCAATTCTACTATATAACATTCTAGTAGGGCACCAATCTAAAAGGAATATAAACTTGAGAATCAGCTTCTTGTAACAGGAATGAATGACGATGCCATATACAGTTTTCAATTATATAGGAAACCAGTACTTAATTTTTACACCAAGGAGTACTGGATGTTTTTATCTGCTCAATTTTAAAAGGCTTTAGCCCAATGCTTACATTTTATGTTTTACCTTTCAATACACTGCATTAAATAACAAATATTAACTGGAAAATTTTGAAAATAAACATCCCAAAGACCTTATAAATACTCAAGCTCTAATTCAATTACAGTGTAAAAAACCTGAATAGGAACCACTGAATGGCAAGATTATAGGTCACCATATTCCATAATACCACTAAGTTTAGTTCAGTCAATACTAACTCAATACCCACCCATAGTACATATGTCATACTTGAATATTACATTACCCTTTAAGTTGGGTCTGCAGTTAAAACCTGCTAAGTAGAAAGATGGCTTCAATTCCACCTTTATATACAGCTTTCTTCTGACAGCTACAAAATGGTTCTTGCAATTAAAGCAATGTTCAACTAATATACAGTACCTGTTTTATGATTTTTACATAATTGAATAAAAAACTACATAATAGAATTTTACATCTCTTCTTTGCCATTCTATTCAAATTGTTTTAAAACTTCATTTACACTTCCCAAAGAAAAGCTACATAATTTTTTATCATTCAAACAAACACAAATCTAAGTCTAATGTGAACTTTAAAAAACATATATACATTATCTGGCCTGAAGGACTATTAATAAGGCACATGTAGACACATAGAACGCTGAAAAATAAAACTGAATTTGGAACAGTCACTGATCAGATGTCATACATGGCCCCTACTGGAGCAATTTAACAATCCAAGTTACAAATACAGTTAAGTATCCAGTGAGCAAAAACAATTTCGGACTGGCAGCTTGTTCATTAGTTTCAATACTGGAAGTATATCAATGGAAGATTTACTTTCAAAAATATAAGTTTTTCAAAGTGTTCCATTGCTAGTCTTGACTGACTGAAGCTGATGTTTTCATTGGATGTACTAAACAATCTATCTAATGGAACAATGCTTGGTGGACAACCCAGAAATCGAACTGCCAACTTTGACAGCACTGGCCAAGATGATTTTTTAAAGTTCCAGTAAGTTAAGGGATCACAGTTATGTTCAAGCACTTCTTCTTCCAAGTATGAAAGCACCATTTCTTCCGGCAACTTGGCCTTTTCTTTTGGGACTTTTACTTTTTTCATATCTTCCATAAGGGACCAAAGATTATTGTCCCCATAAGAGTTTTGAGATGGTGAACCTATATGACAGCCATTGGAAACAGGTTTGTCATCATCATCTGAGGTAGCATTTAATATTTCTAGCTCCCTGATTAAATCCTGTTTATATTGTTCTGCCTCCTCTTCAGTGAATAAGGAAGCCTTATAACGAGGGTCCAAAAGTGTAGCAAAAATATACCTTGGATCATGAAGAGTGGAGGACAGCCTACTCACCATAGCTTCCTTTAAAGACTTCAGCATGGTATCTATGCCCATTGTTTCTTCAAACAGTAGTTCAATTTTCCTGTTGAGTATGTGAATCATTGGAATTACTTGGCTTAAAGTAGACATGTGTGTACTCATCTCCCTGCTTGCAACTTCAAATGGTTTGAGCGCATGACAAACAGACTGCATCACTTCCCACTGATCACAGCTTATTAATTCCCTGAAGCTGCATTCTATAGACATTTCATCGATAGCTCTTTTCTGTTCAATTAGGCGTTCGAGCATATGGAATGATGTATTCCACTTTGATGGAACATCTTGAATTAACTTTATGCTGTGGCAAGTGATATTCTTTCTGCAGCTCTGCCAGTTTCTCTCTTGCCTTTGCCGATCGATGAACACGTTCACATATCTTTCTTGCAATACTAAGCAAGTTCTGAACCATTCTCTGGCTTTTAATAGCTTCATTAACTATGAGGTTAACAGTGTGACCAAAGCACTGCACACTTGAATGTTCCCCTTCATTTAAAGTTTTTTCTATAGTCTGATTATCTGTAACTGTAATCCCAACCTGAAGCCCAATGGATGCTATCCAGGCTTCCCACCAATATTCTAGTTGCTTTTGAATGCTGATACCGCTGTAATCACAATCAATCTGTGATACATTTAGAAGAGCAGAACAATGGTAATCTTCACACTGTGGTCGAATCCTAGACTCAAATGTCACCCAGTGAGCAGTAAGAGTTAAATATTCTCGGGTTTGATTGCTCATCCATATTCCAGATGTAAAATGGACTACTCCACTTTCAGCTTCTTTAAGGTGTGAAACAATTATCTCTTTCACATTATCATACATGTTGGGAATTGCGGTTCGAGAAAAATAAGATGGTGAAGGCAACGAATACTGAGGCTGCAAGTATTCAAGCAGTCGATTAAAGCCAATATTGTCTACAAAAGAATATGGCTGAAGGTCAAGTGCAATCATTTCAGCTATAAGACTTGTAATTTTTTTGGCAACAGGGTGAGTATCAGAAAATTTGTCATTGGTTTCATCAAAAGATGAAGATCCTAACAGATCTCTGTTGAGTGGTACATGACTATTTGTAGATGAGGACAATACTGGCTCTGAGGCATCTGGTTTCAAGACGTTGCTATGAAACCGTTGTAAATGTCTTAGAAGGCAACTGGTACCTAAATTGGTTGGCTTTTTCCCTCGACTTATTGTACGTCCACAGTGCATACATATAACTTTAGTTGAATCTGCAGAACAAATTGAAAAATGATTCCACAGTTTTGAGGTCTTTTTGCTACTGACAGGAAAGATGACTTGACTATCGTTAGTAACTACTCTGGGCAAATCAGTCAATTTTGACGATGAACATTCTGCAGAAGCCAAGGTAGCATATGGAGAATTTGCTAAACTAACATCTATAAAGCTCTTCTGGATCCCAATGACCTCAGGGTGACGTCTGTACAAGTGTCTTGTCAAACAGCTTGTGCCTAAATCACCTTTCTTCCCACGATTGATCATGCAACTGCAATGTCTGCACACAACTTTTAGACTATCCCCTGGAGACAAAGAAAAATGATGCCATACTTCTGACTTGAGTTTTCGCATCATCCGTTTATTCTGATGAAAAACAGAGTCATGCTCAAATATCAAAGGGCTTTTTTCAGGGGAAGGAACTAAAGAAGCTTCACCTATATCTTCAGAGGATGATAACAATGCAGAGTCTTCCATGAGAGTATCACCCAGAGGGAGATTAGAATGGTTTTCTTCAGCCATTCTGTCTGGGGAGGAGCAGACAGAAGTTGGTTCTTTAGCCATTTTTCCAGGAGATGACACAGAATTTGGATCACCATCTGAAGGCAATAATGGTGGCAGTAAGGTTGGAGGAGCAGAATACAAAGGGGGTATACTTGAGCCACCACCATTCTCCTGTAGAACAATAGAACGATGAGCTCTCCACATGTGTCGTATTAGACAACTAGTTCCAAGATCTTTTCCATTTTTTCCTCTACTGAATTCATTCATACAGTGGATGCAAACAGCTTTTGAATTATCTAGAGGAGACAAATAAAAATGCTTCCAGACAGCAGATCGTCTTCTGGAGCCAGATGTACCTTTGGGTAGTTGAACAGTTTTCTCTGCTACATTCTCCACAGTTTCTTCACACTGGTTGTTAGGAAAGTGTTGTGATAAACCAACACCACCTTCTTGTTTATTGCTCTTTTCAGTATGTGACAGATCTGAGGGTGTTTCTTCAGTACAAACTACAGGAACAGATTCCTCAGTTATTTGATCTGGGGATGGAATCTTAGAAACTGCTTTCTTAACCAATTTTATAGGGGCTAACACTCCGGTCAGATCTCCAACATCTGCAGGCTGAGGTGATATTAATAATGTAGGTGAAGAAAAGGAAGATATAGTTGGCATACTTCCATTTTCTTGAATGAGTACAGTGGGATGAGCTCTCCTCACATGCCTCATTAGACAACTTGTACTTAGATCTTTTTCATTTTTACCCCTACTAAACTCTTTCATGCAGTACATACATATTGCTTTAGTGCTGTCTCTGGGAGATATAAAGAAATGGTTCCAGGCAGGTGACTTTTTTCGGGAACTTATATTTCTGCTTGAAAGAAGGCTCTGTGTTACAGCTTCCATTGCAACATCATAAAGAGTGCTGCTGTACTGAGAAAACAGAGATCCATAATCATCTTCATTTTCTGCAGAGATGTATTTGTTTGAATTACTATGAATTAAATTCTTTTCTCTTTCATCTTGTTCATCACTACTATCTGTTTGTCTTAAGTCTTCTGGCTCAGTTTTTATATCCATTGTTTCTAAAGCACAATTACTATCATCTTCTGGTTCCACTTTTAAACATTTGATTTTATCCATCATAAAACTATCACCTATTTGTGGAGAATCTGCCCTATTTGTATCCATGATTGATGAGTTATGTCTGCTGTGCTTTCATAATTGAATGAATATTTAGAAATTATTTAATTATATTCCTTCTATCATGGAGGAGGTTATAAGCGTAGGACATAAATTTGTATTCTAGACTTTGTAGTTTGATGAAAATGTGTATTACACAAACTTATGAAAAAGCACTTCATTTAATGAACATAGTTCCATTTCCCTCCAGGATCTTGAAATATCCAGGTCATATATTATTTCCAACAGCTGCTGGTACTAAATTATTCATATTCTGGAGAAAAGCCTAAGCACAGAAGTTGAGTTTCTTCCAAAAATCATATACTCATCTCAATTCTATTTCAATCCATTGACATCATCTAGAAATAAAAGAAAATAAAAGATGTAAATTCACCAAGTCAGGTAAGTTTACTTTTTTCCTAAAAGGAAAGTACTTCCAAACTATTCTTTCTTTACTTCTGTGTAAATACTACAATTATCATGATTCTTCTAAGTAAAGGCAAGGTAAACCACTGAAACACTTCAGGTGATTTAGGCTACAACTTTCACAAACCCCAAACAACATGACCAAGGATGAGGTATTTGGGCATTGCATTTGGGCACTGCACCATGTTACCTATCTCTGAACTAAGAGAAAAGGAACAGTGACACACAACTTTCCAAAGAAAACAAATCCTGTAAAACATTTGCATGGATATAACATCTAAAAAGTAATTATCACACACTATTTCCTAGGATTCAACTATCTAGTTTAGGTGTTTCCAAAGGGTTACCCATATCCAACAAGGCTGTTAAGAACCCCTTCCTTGTGCTCAGCAAATTGCTGCGGCAATTCACAAACTGTTTCTGGATTACTTTCACTTTCAAAAGTGATTTCACTTTTGAGAGAAACAAATCCATAGTCACCTTGGTCACACAACAGCAAAGATACATATTTGAGCCTGTACCTAGATCAAATAGATAATAATAATAATAATAACAACAACAACAACAATAACAATAATAATAGCAACAACAACAAATGATGATGATGATGATGATGATGATGATGATGATGATATAAAAATTATACAAAACTCTTATGTAACCCATAACAGAGAAACACAATGAGAGATAAGCAGGACAGGCTTGTGAAAACACATAAAGGGTAAACATGCAAGATAATTTGAGGCACTATTGCATATAAGCATTAAGACAGTAATCTGTTTAATTTGTATGGGAGAGGAAAGCAGAACAGGTGGGGTCACTTCTGTGGTTATTGGGCTAAGATTCTGTCTGTCTTCCACTTTGGTCCAGTCCTAGGCTTTCTGCTTGGTTCTTATGCATTCCTCTTCAGTCTTTAGGAAAGGTAATGGAAAAATATACGAAATTCCTCCCCCATGTGCATCACCAGATGCACAGAGCTGCTAAGATTCAGAAAGTCTGTCTCTATACCATAATATGAAATAAAACAGACCAGGAGCTAAACCTGCTCAACCTAGCTGGCACAAAGTTGAAAGTTATGCCACCACTTCCATTTTCAGCAGTCCCACTGCTGCCTTCATCTCTTAATTTAAGGTGGCAGCAAGAATGCAAGCTCCTCTCCTCACCCTCTCTTGGTAATTAGACTTGGGTGATGTGTGCAAATTGCACAGGTGTGTGAATGGGTGTGACACACTCACTTGGTGGTCAGACCAGACTCACCACCCATGCTAGTTCCCCTTCTATAGTCTTCATCATTCTTATCCAGACACATGGATCCTAGACAAGCTCATCTATTTCGTCCATTCTGAAAAAGTAAGGTAAAAGCAGGAAGGAGGGAAGACAAGTATTCTAAGAAGGATCTAACTGTTTACTCATGTATTCTAGGTTTCACTGGCCTGAGAGAAAACCATTCAAAAGTGTCACACACACAAGTCTCTGAATTTTTTTGTTTTTTAAAAAAGGGTTTATCCTTAGAAGTAAAAACTTATTTATTTTTAACATGCCTCTTGTCAGCAATTACAACACGCCTTAAGGTGTGTGCATGTACATACGTGAAAACATTTCAATCTGTGCACCTAAATCTATAAACAGTATCAGTTTTGGATTTCTGATAAATGTGTGCTCTGTCACTAGTCTAGAGCAATTATGAAAGAAGTGACATTCACAGACTCAATTTTCACCTTTAATCTTACATGTACTAAGTAAGCATTAGTTTTCATATTAAAGGTTAAAAGTATCTTAAGAGCTTTGATTTAGGACTTGGATACATATATAAATATCTTAAATGAGGAGTGGAAATCATGTGGCTATCCAAATGTTGTTGGGCTGCAGCACACAGCATTCCTCAATACTGGCTATGCTGGCTGGGGTACTGGGACATAAAATCCAACAATGTCTGGAGGATTATGATTCTTACTCCAACCCAAGCAAACACGTATAATCAGCTTTCATCAGCCCTAAAACAATTTTCTGTGCAGCTAGATTTGTATAAGTGATACGTTCTTTTTGAGTTCTCTCTTCTAAACATTATGTAAGAATTTGCAAATAATACAAACTTATTTAAAAAGGCTTTTTTCCCTCCTTGATACTATTTCATATACAGATCAACAGCTGAATTGGTGAAACAGACATTTTTCTTTTAACATTCTTACAAATATTTAATTGTCATGATAAGCTTAGTGGTGGGGGATAAATCTACAAACCTCTAAATGCATTCATGCACCTTAATTTTCTATTATTTTAATCAATACTGCACACCAAAACTGCATGTGTATTATTATTATTTGAAGCTGTTTCAGCGTAGATACTCATAATCACTCTTGAGAGCAATTTATGTAAATGCAGCAGCAGCAGCTTGAAATGCTAGGCTGTCCCTGGCATGGTCTATTTTGCAAGTGATATTCATGGTCTATTTTGCAAGTGATTTTCTGGACTATCCAGGCTATATATTCCATTTACTAACTTTGTTTCCCAGGATGCTTATTCTGGTAAAATTCAGCATGCATGCATAGCACAAAGAACATTGGTTCGAAGCAGGCGAACATTCATTCCTAAAGTAGCAAACCATAAAGCATTCTCTTTCCTCTACAAACCAGAGGCTAAAGTATGACCAAATACAGATCACCAAATAAATCCCTTTTTATACTGAACAAAAATACCCCTCTTTCAGTCTAGTAATACAACTTAAAAACTGGTAACGACTTGGAACATATTTGGTACACATTTGCATTCAGTGAAGTTCCTAGAATCAGTATTTAACCTACCTTATAATGAAGCCCAACATTAATGAAGCAATATACATTTTTCACAAACCAGATTATTTTGAAGAAAGCAGCCAGCATTCTCTGAAAACCTAAAAAAAGAAAAATATCATTTATTTTTAAATGCTTTGAATTTCTCTTTATCTGCTCACTTTCAGCAAATATGCTGAGCAAC
Source organism: Ctenosaura bakeri (assembly GCA_948474755.1). NCBI lineage: Eukaryota > Metazoa > Chordata > Lepidosauria > Squamata > Iguanidae > Ctenosaura > Ctenosaura bakeri. Next base: position 434,978 of record CAOLHI010000151.1, read on the forward strand.
TACTGATACAGACATGTTTCCTCAGTGGATGACTGAATGGTCCTGTTTAGATGGAACAACAAATCCTTACTTCCATATTGAAGTGGATGAGATTTAAAATTTTGGACTGTAGAGCAAAGCACAATTTCCCATTTGACCCACATACACAAAACCATAGATACTTCACAAAACAATACTAAACAGTAGGCAATATGCTGGCTTGTTAACTAATTAAATATTCCTCTATATGGATGAAACAGGAAACTGCAGTGTATTCCTTCAAACTGAAAGGTTTAAATCTCCTCTCATCATGCAGATTAAAAAGCTCCAGCTAGAGTGACAGATCACTCAAATAATTTCTAATGTTACAAAGAAAGAAAGGCATTGTTGATTTTTTAGACATTATCACACTTAAAATTCTTCAAGCACCACCTTAATTTAACAGAAGCACAAGGGTCCCACTTATTATTTACTCAGATAGTTAACTTTAAAAAAGAGATAGAAAACCTCTAGGAGGCAAGGGGCCAATTTCCTGTCTGTGTGATGTGTCAGGAATCACACTGATTCCTCAAAAGCAGCGAACATATGGAGAGGTGGGATACAAATAAATAATAATAATAATAAAAAGCAAGGGCAGTGAAGACTTCTGTCCCCTTCTGGTTTTCTAAAACAGAATGGAAGAAGGTACAGTTCTACCTTTCCTGGGGTCAGCATGCACTTTTTAATACATAGTGCAAAAAGAGTGATTCTGATTGCCACCTGGATTTTGGATTTAGCCATAATTATAACAGTCCTAAAAACATTCAGCACTACCATCGTCTTAAGACTTTATTTTATACTTTTTAAAAGGCCACTGTGCTTGCCAGTTTAGTCCTGGTAATGAGTCTCTGAAGAATCAGCATGGTGTAATGGTTGGAGGGTTGGACTACAACCCTGAAGACCAGGGTTTGATTCCCTGCTCAGCCATGGAAACCCACTGGGTGACCTTGGGCACATCACACACTCCCAGGCCCAGAAAACCCCAGAAAAGGTTCAACATAAGTTGGAAGCGACTTGAAGGCACAGCAACAATATTGGGATTTTGTATTTGTTGCTTTTTAAATGTTTTTATTTGTAACATTATCTACAGTTGGCCCTCCATATCCGTAGATTCTGTATCCACAGATTCAACCAGCCACAGCTTGAAAATATACATTAAAAAATCCAAAAAGCAAACTTTGGTTCTGCCACTTTATATTTTACATTGTACATAATGGGACTTGGGCTTACATGATTTAGTATCCGGGGGGGGGAGGGTCCTGGTACCAAACCTTAGTGGATACCAAGAGCCCACTGTGTTAAAATCATCATCACTGCTGTTGTCATCTTCACTACCACCATAATTTGAATTGGTAAGTATATCCAGTAGGAAAAAATATAGCTGTCAAGGTACTTGCCTATTTGGCCCACTATCTCTTCTCAGTTTTCATTTCAGAGAGAATTTCCAGATCCAGGAGCAAAGAGAGTGAGAAGGGCAGAAGACTGAAGGGAAAAAAAGGCAAAAGAACAATTAATTTAATATAAATCATACTCAGTGGTTTTGACTTAACTGCACAGTAGATGCCATTCCTCATGCAGTCACTACTGCTTTCAGAAATTAACACAAATCTTGTCTCGCTCTCCCCTGCCACCTCCACAACTTTGTTCACATGCTCCACTCTTCTGTCATGGCTACAAAGAGTTTAGAAACTTCTGCCCCTGCTTTTTTTTTGGTCAATCATTTCTTGCTGCATTAACTATGCTGTAGGGCTTGGATAACACACTGAACTGTAATTTATCTAAAACGTAAGTTCCTGATCCCCCTTTGTCACAGATGTATGAAAAAGGACAAGAGAGTTGTGCAAGATAGGAACAGGGTAGGCTCCATACCACTGCAATAAACCACAATAAGCAACAAACCACCACAATAAACTATGTTTTTTGTGACACAATGAAGAGTAGTCTCTCTGGCTTGCCTACCCCTCTGATAAACTATGTTTTATTGTATCACCTCAATGCAGTCAATATGCTTATGATTCTGCAAGAGGGAACCTTTCACATTAGTTCACCTACTGGTTAAAACTACATAAAAGGTCAATCTGGGTTCCTTTTGATCAATCAAGTAAATATAATATGTCAAAATAGAATCTGAAGAGTACACACAACTCCTATCTGCTTTTACAGTATACAGTGTTTAAAATATCACCTTATAATAACATTATGATGTTGTGTTGACACAGAATGAATATAGGCATATAACTGGGAAACAGACTCTTTTCCAACCATGTTATTGTTTATAAATACTGGACTGGAAAAGAGCAAGTCCTGGAGGGTTTATGAGCATACAGTTTTTTCATATGGTCAAGAGCTTTTTGTTACAAATAACTGTTGCACTTCCCCTGGGTTTCCAACCAGAAATAAATCAGAAGACATTTTGATGCTGGTCAGATTTTGTTTAAGTTATGATAGAGCTATTAACTGCTACTTGTCCCATGAGAATTTCAGTAGTGGAAAGATAAATGCTGATTCTAACTGAGGGAGATCTAGAAACCCATGGAAAATGAAGATGGTGAAACTTTAGCAGACACTAAAGAAAGGAATAGGCACACTGGTGTAAAAATAACAACCAAAAATGACAGAATTCATGGCCTTTCTGTAAGTACTAAGAGGGGGGAAGTATCTAAGCTAAACCATTATAAATCACTACTAAGAGCTTCAGTCTCATGGACAGGCAAACACAGTCACTGTTATAATATGCAAACCAACTCAGCAACATGAGTCTCAATTTCAGAGAAGTAGCCCCCACAGTGCTGGTTTCTTATATGAAGGAACCCTTAATGTCTCAAAGGTGTGAATGTTTCCTTCCATAAACATAAATATTGATATAGATGATTACTAAAATTTCTGTTTCAAAAACATCAACAAATCACATATTTAATGCTGTGCAATCTTATTAATTTTACTCTGATCATCCTCTAAAACTGGATGGGCAACATGTAGGCTGCCTGCAACCCCACTGCCCATTTTTTCAGGACCCCTCTCCTGAAAAACATTACACAAAAAGTGATCATCACACTCTTGAAAGCTTCCAAGAAATAATGATTTCTTTTTAAATAACACTGGGACATTTTTTTAAAAATGAAAACACTTTTTTTAAAAAAGTGAATTTTCAGCCACTTCAAATTTCACTGGGAAAAGGTGGTGTAATTCACAGCCAACAGTGGAGGGGGCAATCTCCTCCCCAACCTCTTTGAAGTTATGCTGTCGTTGAAATGGGATGGTTGTAAGGTAGATGTTTTCAATTTTTGATACATATTTGAGTGAAGCAAGGGTTCTAATCTGCTTTACTATGTTCCAATTATTCTAAAATTGCATTATGGTTCTATCCCAGCTAGACTATGCCTCTAACCATGAAGTAGGTTCTACTGAGACTTACTTCTGAGTAAATATTAAAACAATAGGACCTGATTTAATCATGGCTAACTTGTTTTACTAGTTTCAGTGGGATTCAAGCAACTCTGTGCACATATACATGAATGTAAACCTCACTGAATACAATGGAGTTTACTTCCCCATAAACATGGACTAGACTATACTGTGAGTGACAACTAAGTTTGTTTTGACTGAATTCATGTGGTACATGATGTTCTTGTACATTCAGCATTTGTATAAGCTCAGTAGTCTACATGCCTTCTGTCTACATGTTTCTTTTAATACAACAATAAGGTAGCCTTTACTTGTATGATATTTCACACAATACAAGATGGAAAAGCAGAGTTCCAAAGAAAAATGTTAAATATAATGTTTTCACAGAACATCCATAGTAGAAAATTTCTATCATTAACAAGTAAGCTATTTTCTAATTATAGCTTTGTCCAATTCCCAAGGTTTTCTTCATATCTGATACCTCGATTATTAAATCCTGTATTTTTTCCTTGACAAATACCACTATTCCCTTTTCTGAATTACATAAAAGAACCACACAGTTTATAAATCAATTAGACATGGATTATACGTACCAGACAGGCATAACATAAAATGGGACATATACATGTTTAAATATTATTACTTATGAATGAAATTTTTAACTGACATTTCAAAATTTTATACACTTTTACAAACTATACAAATACTAGCTTGCAATCTTTTGATCTTATACAAAACAGAAAAAGGATAATGATCTAACATAAAAAGTGAAAAAAGTCAATAATTATATTATCTGCACTATACTTTAATTTATGATCAAGAAAATATTTTATAGTTTTAAATACTAAGGTCCACCCAGTGGGATAAATAATTGATTGTGAAGGTTGGTTTATGTTGATCTCTGTTCAGCAAGCCAAATCAAAGTGCAGTTCTATGGTGAAACAACATGCACTAGATCCAACACCAACTCTTGTCTGGAAGGTTTAGAAAGAGTTTAGCATTGAAATGAACATAGTGTCATGACTGCTTTTATTGACTTTTGTTTTGAATTTCTCAACCTAACAAAGACTGGAGTTAAAAAGTTTAGAAACAGTTTTATACAAAAGCTGGATCAATAAGATTCTCATCTCTTCTGTTCTCCATACATGAAAGCTGTCAAAAAGTACTCTTCCATTACGACAATCTGCACAAGGAAACACTAAAGCTTCCATTTCACGATCTGCAGAACTCCACATAAATAACAGCGGAGTTCAGTGGGAGGCAGGCATTTGGACGACCAACTGCGAGAAATATCGCTTGACAGTCTCCATGTGGAGGCTGAGGTGCAATTTAAATTGACTCTTATTTTATAACTGTATACATGTAAAACCAAAACACGATCAGCTCACATCCCATCTACCTTTCCTCATTTAATCAAACCATCGATCCACTATTTTGGCTGGCAGCTGCTCTCCAAGGTCTCCAGCAGAGATCTGTCCCTACCCTGACATTTGAGGTGCTTGTAACTAGAGATGCCAAGGATTGAACTTGGGATTTTATGCTTGGGATCAGAATGGCAAGAAACGCTTTGATCACAAGGCAGGAGGGTTCCTTCCTGTGTTCCATTTCCCTCACACTGATAGCCACCTCTATGCTCCGCCAATAATACATAACCCGCTGCAGAAACATGGACTGGAGAGCGGCGAGTGGTGCGTGAAGTGGCTTTAAATTTCCCATCTGTGCAGCAGAAACAAACCTTGAGGGTTCCTCCTTCCCTACGGCCTTGCCTGTTAAGAGGATTAAAACGAATAGCGCTCACTAAAAGCACTCTGCACCTTTGGCGGCGGGGGAGGGGGAGAGAGGGAACGGACCATTTTTAAAAAAAACAAACTTGCCATCACTGGGAATTTAAGTTGTTTACAAGGCGAAACGGTTATCTGCGGAAAGGCGTGGCTGCCCTTCCTCTCCTCGTGGCGACACTGACGCCCCCCCCGCAGCCTCTGTCCAAAGTGACCCAGGAGCACCCCGTCAAGTATGTCTCGGGAAGGGGGGCAAAGACGTGCGGACGAAAAGATAAGGTGCCCCCCCTCCCCCTTTTTAAAGTCTACGCCTGTGTGGAGTCGGAGCGAAGTGACAGACTTGGCGGGCGCCCCCCCCACACACACACGCAGGAGGAGGGGAGAGGGTCCGACCTAGGCGTGTTGTGGGGGAGACGGAGAGCCGCCGGCCGCTCCGAGCCAGACAAAGCCCGGCGCATGCTCCCCTGGCTCCCACGAAGGGAAGTGCGGCCCAACCGCCTCCCAGGGGTCTTCCTCCTCCGACGCGGCGGGGGGGACGGAAGGACGGAGGAAGCCGACGGGAGAGGAGGCCGGGGGACCAGAGCGCCGCCGTCCACTTCGCCTCAGAGAGGGGGCTCTGTTCCTGTCGCCCTCCCTTCGGGGTCTCGGAGAAGCGGGGAGGGCGAGAGGAGCGCCAGGGCCCCGGACGCCGCTCCTTCCCTCCACCGGACTCCGGATCAGCCCCGGCTCCTCAAGGCTTTCGGGGCCAGGGCCGGTGGGAAGGGTCTGGCGGGGGCGGAGGGATCTCAACGGACCTCAGCCGTCACTGCCCCAGCACCGCCACGGCGGGCGGCTAAATGCCCTCCGCGGGTCGAGGGGGGGGCAGGAGACGGACACAGGCGCGCTACGCGCACCGTCCGCCTCGCCGCCTCGCCCAGCCGGACCTCCCCTCTCCTCACCTTCCGACTCCTTCGCGCCGAAGTGCCCTCGTCTTCCGTTCCGCCGTGCCGGGCGCTGAGGAGGCTAAAGTGAGAGGTCGAGCGGGCCCGTCCCATTCATTTCTCAGGCGCTTTGTCTCCCGCTGCCGCGACGCTGAACTCGGACTCCCCGGCTCGTCCGCTATGGCTCTTACTGCGCATGCGCCACGCTCCAGGCAGCAGGGAATAGGTAGGGGTAGGGAGGGAGGAGGTGGAGCCCGGGCCGGGGCATGGTACGACACGCAATCCGAGCGGCGAGGGACGGCGGCCTCCGTCGGCCGGGAGGGCGAGTCACGTGTGCCCAGGCACGCGCCGTCGCAGTACGGTGGCGTCATCGCCCGTGTCGCGTGCCGCCGCCGTCGTCGTCCGCGGAGCTGGGCAGAGAAAAGCGAAGGGCATCGCGACAAAATGGTGGCCGCTGAGGAAAAGTTGGGAGGTGAAGGCCGGGTGCGGGTTGAAAAATGGGAAGAACGTTTTGTGTATCTCGGATACTTAAGGACAGAGTAGCGTTTTCCTGTTTTCAGTCCTAAATGTAACTGTGTCCGTTTTCATGTGGTTTTGTGTAGTGTTGGGTGGTCAGGGAGTCGATGGAAGGGGCAGAAACGGGATGCTTGCTTGGAAACGGCTGTTACGGATCCCCTCGTGTTTCTGTCTTTGATGGAGGGCTGTTTTCCAGACGCTGAAGAAGCCCTTCTCCGAGAAAGGATAAAAAGTGTTTCTGTACCTGGTGCAAATGCCACCATTTTCCAGCAGATATTTCCCTACCAAATGTCAAGGTTTGGCAGGAACAAGCTCGATTAACCTTCTGCCTTTTCACTTTTTCAGCTGCTTTTAAAATGTCCTCGTTTATCTTCTCCTGCTTTTCCCCCTTAGCTTACTTCAGGTACTGCAAACGGAATTCAAAAGTCTGCAGGGAAGGGGGAAAAGAGGAGGCCGGCTGTTGCCCATTCCGGTAGACTAAGGGAGAAACAAACTCCTGCTGCCTCTCCTAATTGATATATTCTTCCTCGTTAATATTCAGACTCGTACTTTGAGATTTCAATCTCATTTTGCTGCTGCTGCTGCTAAACGTCCAAGAAAGCTTCAAAGGCTAGAGTTTGGGGAAGGTCCCTCCCCAAGAAATTATGTATAAGTTGAAAACTGTGAAAGTTGTGCAGAATATTGAGTTTCATTCGGTATATGACAGGATGTGTTTGTCAGAATTTCCTGTTCTAAAATGAGGTAGGTAAAGGACCTGTTTTCTCTTGTTCTGATGGTTATCAACTACCTCTTGAAAAAAAAAGGGGAGGGAAGGGAAGTCTCCAGTATGATTTATGTAGCTATTATCATCAAAATCAATTCATGAATGAAATAAAATACACTATTTCAAAATTTGTCATTGACTTACTGGGTTTCAGAGGTATTCTGTGACCCATTCTACATTTGCTCTTAAGCCTCATTGAGCTCCATGGAGTCTCCCTATTAATGCTTATACCAGTGAGCTAATTTGCATGGCTATTTAGTGTTTCAGGCTCTGATTATGTAGTCTAGGGTGCAGAGCTGTCAATTAGAAGTTTGTTTAAGGAACTGCTTTTACCACATTAGAATTGTCCATTTGGTATACCATTGATTGTTTTGACTGGGCACAACTTCTGGACAGAGATCTTTTCTAGTCCTACTATCTAAAACCTGCATGGAGAGAACTAGTTGAATGTTGTATCACAGTGGAGAATCCTAACTTCATCTATTTCACTATTCCAGTCAACATCAATATGTTTATCATCTTGAAGTGACAACAGTATGTTGGCTTAATAGTTATATGATTCTGTCAGACGGGACTCAACCATGCAATTAACAAGTTGCTGGTTTGGCGACTCCCAAACATTTCTCAGATGACCACCTAAGGGATTTTGTAGGAGGTTGTTGAGTATCATCATTATGAATCCAAACTTTTAAGTGCTATAGTACTTTTATAATCTTCCGTCTTCACTTAGTTGCTGAACTAGTTAAATGACTTTGGCTTATAACCCAGATAAAATATAGCTCTCCTCTCCCTGTGTGCAAAAGATCTCAGGAAAGCAAAGGTCTGTATGGGGGAAATGTTATCTGCCTTAACACTTAAAATACCTGTAGCGAATAGATGCTGATTAATTATGCCTGATAGTTATGAAAATTGGGTATGATATTTTAGAACAGTTTTAATGTATTTTTTGAAAATCAGGGAGGATAAAGCTGTTCAAAGAATAATTTTGTTTATATATTAATTTTTGTTTTAACCTTTCTTATGACAACTTTCTGTTAATGGTGGCTTCCATGCCAGTGGAATGGTAAATCTGTTCTGGGATTTAACCTGAAGTTTAAAGGAGCTGTCCAAGGTCCTGGACCCTATCCACAAAATAGGTTTAATGCATTCAATAGCACCTTAATAGTTTAGCACTCCAGTACACATATAACAGGGATTCTTAGGCTGTTGCTGCTACCAGCCCATAACAGACGTTTTGTGAAAGCACCTGCAACAGCTTTTGCAAAATTCCAGTGTCCACCACATTGAAAAGACTGAAGTCTCATCTATACACACATACACCTACTTTATCGTGTCTTAGGGTCACCATAAGTTGAAAACTATTTGAAGGCACCAAACACCAGTAGCGATGTCTTTTTGTTTACATACAGTATTGACTAGATACCTCTAAAGTTCAGCAGGTGCTCATTAAAATGCAGTGTAAGTGTATTCTCATTTTTTAATTTTTATATTTCACTTCTCTTTCGTTCCTCTTTATTTTAGAATCTCTCTTTGAATAATAAATTTAAAAAATGAACTTTAATTGAAAAGCTGGTGGTAGAATGCTACAGCTGTAGGAATGAGACCATTTTGCTGGGGTTCTGTAAAAGTCCTTTGAAAATAAGAACAGGAGATCAGCAGCTAAAACACCACTGAGAGGTTTGTGGCCCTCTAGATATTGCTGGACTTCAGTGTCCACAAGACTTAGCCAAAATTGCTAGTGATTAGTGACAATGGAAGTTGTAATCCAGACAGATCTGAATGACTACAGGTTTCCTATCTCTGCATTAAAATACACATGTTACTGTTTGCTGTCAGTATCTTTCAGCTTTTCATTGCCAAAATATGGTTATATAGGATGTCATTGCAAACCTCCAGACATTTTGACCATAACTCCCACAATTCCTTATTTTGGCCAGGCTAGTTGGAGCTCCTTGTTAACGAAGCTAAAAACACTTGGAGGGACACAGGTTTTCCATACTTGAACTACAAATTGACATTAGATCATAGTCTTGAAGCTCTGAATGGTTATTGTATTTAAAAATAAGTAATTTTTCCATGTCGTGTGATTTCAGCAAAACCAGTAGGGATCCTACTGAATTTTACTGGAACGTATTGCCTATTATTTGTGTACATCCTGCTTATGAATTCTCAGCTGTGTCTGTCAGCCTCTTGTAAGATACAGTATAGATGGTTGCCATGGGACAAGTAAACAGGCAACTTATTGGCTATGAAGGGACATCAGTACATACAAATTATAACAACATTCAGATATCACCATTAAATACTGTGGAGCAGATGCTTGTAGAAATATGAAATATCTTCAGTGCAAGTAGTTCTATCAGATAATAAATCTATTTCATTAAAAGCATTGATGTCACCCAGGTCAAAAAACTGACAAGTTACTTAACTTGTAGACAAATGTTAACACGTTGGCTTCTTTTCACATCATCAACCACCCATTTCAAGGTAATAATGACATGTACTTGAAGCATGATCCATGTGCTTGTATGTTATCAGAGTATTCCTGCATGCCTCTCCTGCCTTCATTTTTATGATTTGTATTCTGGTAGTGTTAGGCTAATAAAATGTTTCTGTCCTCAGGGTTCTCTGTAAGCTTCACATCAGAGTTTTGAGATAGAGCCTTGCCAGTTCTAGGTCCTTTCCTGTTGCCCCTCTAGTACCTTTGTGTTTGTTTTTTTCCTGCCTTATAAATAAAAATCCATGCAAACTAAATACACCCAAGGATGGGCAACTTACGGCCTTTCTGGTCATGTAGAACTGCAACTTCAATATTCTTCCCTAATGACTACACTTGCTAAGGTTGGCACAAGTGAGAGTCCAATAGCGTTTGGAAGGTCCCAAATCCCCCACCCTGATCTGAAAAAAACCCATAGTTAGCCTTTTCCAAACTGGTACTTGAGTTTGACAGGTCTGTGTTCCGAGTAAAAAGCATTCAGGTTGAAATACTAAGTTTCTTGGGAGTTGCGCTGTTCAAATCGTGGGACATTTCTAAGTGAACGTGGCTGTAATGTAGGCGGTTGCTTGAGGATCCCAGCCATGGAATCGTCGACACTTTTCTTCGGACTTAAGTTCTGTCGAACTCAGAACGCGTTAGAGTGTTGCGTGCAGGATTGTAGCATATATTGCCCAGACGTTCCATCCAATAGGATTTGCTTTCAAGCGAGCACGTATTCGTGGTCTTCTGAAATTCGCTCACCCACCTTGAAACGGCAGCTTCCGCCACCAACAGGGAAGGTTCTACTTAATGTTCCTCGCGCATCTCGTCTTAATCCTGCGCGCTCTCCGAGATACGAGGCAAGAAGGGACCAGCCCGGAACGAACCAACAAACTCCCCGAACTTGACCGGCAGCTTACGCCCTCTCGGGCAAGCGGAGCGGCTGCCGAGAAGCCTCCGGAGCAAGCATTGGTTGGCGAGTGGATTACGAAACCAAGTGGGAGGGGCTGCGGGGAGGCCCGCTGGCGCCGCCTACAGAACGAGCAGTGCCCCGGCCAGGCGTCGTCGTCGTCGTCGTCGTCCGCGGGGCTGGGAGGCGCCTGCCGCTCTCACGTCCTGTTCCTCCTCCCCCTCCTGCGCGTTCCCTGCCTCCCCTCCCCCGCCGGCGCGAGCGCTGTGCTGAAGCCGCCGCATTGTTTGTGCCGAGGGGGGAGGAGGGGAAGATTCTCGGCCACGGGAGCCTCAGCGCCCAACCCGCAGCCGGACTGCGGCCCTTCGCGACGCGCTCCGCCTCCCGCCCCGAATGCGTCGCTGCAGCCGGATCCAGCAACCGCCACCTCCGCCGCCGCCGCGACCGGGCGGCCGCGACAACGCGGAGTCCTCCGCCTCTCCCTCCTCGGGCCCCGCTCCGCCTGGCACTAGCAGGCGCCGCCGCCGCCGCCTCCGCCGGAACAGGAGCGAGCGCCGCCGCCGCCGCCATTAGACCGGACCCAGCCCGGTGTCTCAGAGCGAAAGGAGGGCCTGTCAGCCGCGTCGCTGCGGCTCCCTCAGGTGAACGCGGGAGGGCTCGTACCGGGAGGCGGCTGGCGGGTCCTGTCGCGGCCGCGGCGCAGGCGGACTCGGCGGCGGCGAGAGCGCCGAGGCGGCTGTTGTGTTGGGCGGGCGCCATGTTTGCGCCCGCGTATTGTCCCGGGCGGGGTAGTCGAAGAGCGGGCGGGCGGGCGGGCGGCGAAGAAGCGAGGAAGGGAGGACTTCTCGCGGCGAGGGCTGAGGGGAGAGTTGCTGGGCCTGGCGTGGAAGGAACCATTCTGCGGGGAGGGGGAGGGGTGTGCTGTGGGTCTGGGCAGGCACCATTGGCGCGGAGGCGGGGTGTGGGAGGGGAGAAGGGGCGGGCTCGGGAGCCCTCCAGCAACCGTGTCTGTGTCACGGCGGGGCGGGGACAGACCCGTGTTCGGAAGGGGTGTGTAAAGGTCCGTAGGGCGGAACCATTCCGGAAAAGGGGGGTCCACACACGGTGGGGTATTGTTATTCTAAGGTGTCCTACCTTTACCGGAGCTTTCGTTTGGTAGCTCTTTCGGCTTTGCTACTTTAGTTCTGAGTTTTGTCAGCCCTCTTCCTGGATTCATTCAGGAAAGCGCTGGGTTCCGTGACGTCAGGGAGGGAGGAAGGGTTTAGCTTCTGGGAAGCTCACTTTCGCTTTTTGGGTGAAAAGCAGCTTTCTTTATTTTGTTCCCACCCCCCCCCTTTAGCTGCTGTTTCCTTTAGGCAGACTGGGAGTTCCATCTACCAAACCTCCGTAGGTTTCCACATGACTGGAATTCTTAATCATTGGCGTTAACGTGTTTCATATAAGCACCAGCCTATGAGTGGATTTTGCAAAGTATTTTCTTTGCTGTGGGCAAAACTAAGCAAGATAGTAACAGGTATTTGATTCATTATTTTTTATGCTTATGGGAAGCGTAACTACTGTAAATATTCTGCCACAAACCTGGCAAACAATAGGCATCCCGAAGAGTGCTTTATGAAAGAAATCTGTGCCTCTTTGGACCGATTGATAAAATCTAAATTTTCAAGTAGTCTTTGCTATTGTTATTGAATTCTAAACGTTTGCTTGAGCATCAGTAAGTGTTTCATTCTATCAGACTCTGGACAAGAAATCACTTAACACTCTGGACTGGGGTTTGTATAGCTGTTGTGTTTTGTTATTGAGGCTATTCAGAAGGAGATACAAATGGAGCTATCTTTTCAGTAGTTGATGCTGAACATGTGATGCATGTCAACATGTGATTCATGTTTTCTTTTTCTCTATTATCCCCTGTTAAAACTGTTGTTTTACACAGAATTGCACTTACAGCTTAATTTGCCAAGTATTTGAGGCAGATGTTTTTGGAATGAATTAGCAGCTGTTGAATTATGATGTCAGCTCTGTTAATAATGTATATGACAGCCTGATGTGGTAGAAGGAGGTATGCTGTAAAGTGAGAGCAGTAATGGCTGGTCCTTAGAAGGTTGTCATGAAAGGAGACTGAGACTCTAAAGCTGCAATCCTATGTTGCACATATTAGGCAATAAATCCTATTGAAGTCATTTCTGACATAAGACATTATGCTGTAGGATACTTATACTGTTGGATCCTTACATTGTAGGATATTTATGTTCATCACTTGCAGTAAAGTTACCAATATATAAATAGCTGTATGTCAGCACATATTTTTATTTGTAATGTGACTGTTTTTAAAAATATATTGTCTAATTTCAATTTCAAGAGCTGGACTTAGTTTGAATAAGTTGATTGTCTCTTTGAATTTAATCAGATCAACTGGCAACACACCACTCCAGTATTGTGGGTTAAATGAAACAAAATCAAGGAGAGGTCTAAATGACTGTTTTCTAAGCTTATCGATTTATATGTAGGCGCAAACAGAAACATTCTGTACTTAAAAGTATATATAATTTAACTGGTGAACTGGGTGTCAAACCATTTAATTTTACTAGTTCTTTCTACATGTTACCCTTCTCATTGTCCATGTTCATTTGGGACATGAGTTTAACTGGTATTTTCCACAGTATCTTTCAGGGTTTTTTTCCTAGGGGGGAAAAAACTACACAGAGAACTAGAGGAACAATCACTGGATAAAATAATTGAGAGAGAACTTGTGTTTTGCATTACTGTAAAAAGTTCCTTCCAGTGCAAAACTCATTTAAATGGTATTAGTACTGTTATGTCTTGTGGTTGCACAGCTATCCTACTATTTTACTAAAAATAAGTGCATTTAATGAAAGAGAGACTGGTGGTTGCTATTCAGTAATTTCTCATTACTAATTTTTATAAAGTAGCTATTAAATCTTGCATTGGTTTTGCAACAGGTTTTGATAGTTTGTAGAGCTGTCTGAAGCAAGTAGTATTCCATACTAAGTTGTGCAATAATTGGCAATGAAGTGTGTGTGTGTGTGTACTTTATTTTATACTTTATGTGAAAATTTATATGTGGCATTTATGTGAAGATTTCAGAAATTATAGTGTTTATAAGAAAGTAAACCATGTTCATAATGTTTACAAAACCAAAACTTAGAGGCTAAATTCAGTTCACATGTAGCCGTGGTGTGGCCTGAGCATGTGTAGAAACCTAAGATGTGGACTCATGAATGTATAATATTTGAATAAGGACTTACCTAATAGATTCCTATAAATCAGAGATAGGGAACATGCAGCCAGAAAACTCCAGCCATTCCCCTCATTCATTGTTTTGAAAGTTCAGAACACTTCATACTTGATGTTTTGCTTTTTTCTCAGGGAACAAAAGCGCTTTAACAAGGAAGTAAATTGTGAATTGACTCCTGGCAGGGGCAGTCCTCCAGATTTCTACAGGGGAGTGACTTGCGCTCCAGCCCAGCCCCTGGCAATTGTGTGTGTGTGTGTGTGTGTGTGTGTGTGCACCTTTAAGTCACCTATTGACTTAGGATGACCCCATGAATTTGATAGCATTTTCTTAGGTAAGGAATACTTAAAGATGGGTTTGCCAGTTCTTTCCCCTGAAGTACAGGTTACAGTATCTGATGTTTGCTGGTGGTCTCCCATTCTAGTACCAAGTAATAAGCTGGGTTGAGCCTGCATAGCTTCCAAGATCAGACAGGATCTGATGCCTTTAGTATATATTTAGGCATGACAGTTGCTTACCCTTAAATGTGTGTTCCATAGGCAAGCTCAGTATACTAATTCACATTAGTCATTAGTTTTTCCGAATAAAGTAAAATGTAGATTGCAGTCATGACCTTGAGTGGGTAGTATCAGCTGTATATCTAGTAGTGTATAATTTACTACCTGACATACAGCCTTTTTTTTTTTTAGTGTGCTTTGTCTAAATACAGTTTTCATCAGTTTTCCCAGTGAATGAATTTGGGCAGTACTGGGCAACATTTTGTTTAATACATTTCACTTCATTTGATGAAATTATTCCAGTTCTTGAGGAACTCAGAGTCCCTTAGATTTGTTGACATTGTGACTAAATGGTGAAGAATAAGTATGAATGCTGGTAAATTTTGGCAGAATCTTTGAAACCTAAAAATTCACTGTAGAAGACAGCCCCCCCTCCAAAAATGCAGTGTTATCCTTGGTCTTGCTACAGTGTAATACTTATCTGGAAGTCTGCACGTCATTGTATATTTTTTTTTAGCTTTCATATTTACTCAGCTAATAATTTTGTGTAGACATAACTTTCCTTGAATTAATTGTTTGACAGTGGAGGCTGATGAATGGGAGAGGGGGATACCTAAGTGAACTTTCCTTAAACTAGTGCTCTTGGATATGTTGGGCTACTTCTTCCACCATCCCTAGCCAGCATGGGTAAAGGAACATTTGTATATCTGATAGGTTTATAAAGCTGATTTATTCAAGAATAAAGTGGTGGACATCTGCTTACCTTGTTTTGGGTAAAGGAAAAGGAAGGTTTACATAAGTTTTCAAGAACAGTGGCCCTGCCACTTTCGTGATAGTTTGGGGCATGGAAAAACTGCGAATAACCCCCCCCCCGGCGATATTTGATATTTATTAAGAATATTTTACTTTGCATATATCACATTTTCAACAAGTTTAACATCCCGTTACAAGGCAAAACCGACCATCCCTTTATTACTAGTGACTGTCAAACCACATAGGCGCATCCACTGCAAGGACTCTGTACCTCAGCAGCCATCCTTGAGTTCTCCAGGAAATATTTTTAAAAGCTTGAGAATCTTGTACATCAATCTTTACTAATAGAACTTGAAAATTGTGTCATTGTCTGTTTCCACCACTCAGCATAAAACTTACAATTGTTGCCTTTTTCCCAGTGTCAGTCTTATTCCTTGTCTGTTGCAGAAAACAGGTGTATTTGGATAACACAGGCATACAATGTGTAAAAAAGGTTAACGTGTTTAAGTAAGCATGTTTAGTTAAATTTTATAATAGTAGGTAAAGAAGTTTATATTCTATATAGTAAAAATATATTAATTATGAAAACAATATTATGTAATAGAATTATAAACATGAAATATTAGCAAGCATTTTAGCTGAACTAAGAGGTCTGCAGATGCAAGCTATACAAATGACGTGGATATAGGCTTGAGTGAGTGGTAGGCTCCTCCTACAATAGCATTTTTTGTTTGTTTGTTTGTTGTTTTGCCACCTCCCACTACAGCTTTCCATGCCCTGTCCCTTGTTGCTTTATTTGTTTAATCCCATGCCATTCTGGAAGGTTTGTTGACTCCCAGGAGTGGTTTTGCAAGCACTGAAGATTACAGGCGCTCTTTTGTGCCTCACTTGCACATGTATTGACATACGTGTTCTTGGTCAGACACTGAAAAATTTGTTGAGGGCTGTTACATAACGAAGTGCATCTTTCATGGAAACTAATGTATGATGGATATAGAGAGCGTAGTTGTTCCACTTTATGCTATCCTACATTGCATCTCTCAATGTAGACAACCTGTTTTAACATGCACTAAAGAGTGGCTGCTATTTCAAAACATATAATGAGGATGATGGATACTATATATTAGGAAGTATGATGCTCAGTGATTCATTCATGTGTCTTGTAAAGTTCTATTAAGGAAATTCTGTTGTTTGAAGGACCTAGTTTTCATGTTAAGCAGTCACATAAGCAGAGAAAAACTGAGTGAATTGGAAGATTGGTTTAATCATATTTTTCCTGTGACTTATCTGTGTCATGTTTTCGTAAGACAAACAATGACTAGTTCAACCAAAATTCAAGATCTTTTCATCAATTTTTCAACTAGTTTGAGAAGAAAAGGGTGGATATGATGAAATATGAATGGAGATGGACATGTTCTCTGCCTTTAGTTTTTTAATTCTTTATTTAAAGCATTTTATCTCAGTCTTCAGTCAAAAAGATTTTCTGAATCTCCAAAAATCAGATATAAGAAGAAACACATTTCTGTGATTAGATAGGGCTGATAATTATTGTGATAGTAGTAGGCTATTGGAAGAGCTTAACCCCATACTTTTGCTGCTGAGCCCCTGCTCTGAAGTTGATTATTCCATTTATTTATTTATTTATTTTTTAAAAAACTTTCCCTTTGTAATTACTGTTGCACATCTCTGTGTCCATTATTAAATGCTTTTAGCCTTGTTTCTTCCTCTTTAATCCCAGAGAATATGTATCATTTGTGCAAGGCTTGCAGTGTAATCTTATATGCAAGTCTACTTGTAAGTAAGTCTCATTGTGTTCAGTGGGTTATTTATGTTTGATAGCATTCCTAAGTAATGCATAATAACTACTATTTAGGTTTAAGAATTTATTTTTAATATGTATGAGATGTGTGGATGTTGCTGAATGAGCGTATCTTGCTCGTAAGTAATTGTTTTAAGCATAGTTTAAGAATAGGATGATATGCTGTGGCTTCAGAGATTAGATGTGTAACACTATGACCATTTCCGCACTACAGTGTTAAAGTGCTGCTATTCCACTATCAACCTCCTATAGAATTCTGGGGTTTGTAGTTTAGGGAGGGGCCTTTAGAATTCTCAGCCAAAGAGCTCTTTGGTCTCAGTAAACTACAAACCCCCGAATTCCACAGGGCGTTGAAAGTGGAATAGCAGCAGTTTAACACTGTAGTGCGGAAATGGCCTACGAGCTTTTTCCAAAGTGTGTTATTAGCTCTTACATGTTTGCTACATTTTTATGTGAGTTTTTTTCCTGTTTAATATCAGGACACTTATGTGTATTAATGTAGGTATGTGAAATTAAATATGTCATTTCTAAATTTTTTAAAAATATTTATTCATTAGTTTCAAAACAAGCAAGCAAATTTACAATCAAAATCACAGTGACAATTTGAAAAATATACACTCAGGAGGAAAAAACAGAGCTAACACACTAAACTAAGACATTAAACACTAACTAGAACACTAAACACGTAACTTGCTAAAACACAAAAGGAGTTTGACCCCCCTCCATCAAATTATAATGAAAGAAAAAGAGATAGTGGGAAAAAATATTGTTCTGCCATTAGATCCAAGTAAGTAATTCTAGTAGAATTACTAGTAACCATAGGCATACATTACTGAATTTTTAGATTATTGCTCGAAAAATCTGTAAATGGTTTCTAGTCTTTGAAGAAATCATCAATTGGCTTATCCTTTTAAATCCACATTAATTTGGCAATTTGGTGCAATCTAGCTATTACTTCTAAATTTTGAAAATGTGGAAAAGTTTTGCTCCACAGTTTTGAAATGCATATAGTATGCTTACTTTTTAGAAATTTGTGACAGTGTTCTGCTTCATAGGTTTGAAGTGTTTTCTAGAAATGCATGTGCTGTCCATGCTTTTTTTAGAAGAAAACTAGAAGAATGGCCATAACCAGGTTCTTTTTTTCTTTTCTTTTTTTTGCTTTCCTATTAAAAGATAACATATCATTTAACAATCCTGTTTCTAATTTTAGGTAATCAGTACCAAATGAGGAGGAAAGGAAGATGTCATCGAGTATCTTCGGCACGACACTCGTCTTCTCCATGCAGTATTAAACACTCACCCACAAGAGAAACCTTGACCTATGCACAAGCTCAAAGAATGGTAGAAATAGAAATTGAAGGTCGGTTACACAGAATCAGTATCTTTGAACCCTTGGAGATTATATTAGAAGATGACCTTACAGCCCAAGAATTAAGTGAGTGCAACAGCAATAAGGAAAATAGTGAGAGGCCACCAATCTGCCTAAGAACAAAAAGGCATAGAAACAACAAAGTTAAAAAGAAAAATGAAATTCTTCCAAGTTCACATGGCATTCCATCTACAGCAAGTACTCTTCCAGAGCCCAAAGTGCATATTGTTGATTACAGTCCACCTTCTGCACCTCGAAGGCCTCCAACCTATTATAAATTTATTGAAAAATCTTCAGAAGAACTTGATAATGAAGTGGAGTATGACATGGATGAAGAAGATTATGCATGGTTAGAAATAATCAATGAGAAACGAAAGAGTGATGGTGTTTCAGTTGTGTCACAGAATATGTTTGAATTTCTCATGGACCGTTTTGAAAAAGAGTCTTATTGTGAGACTCAGAAACAGGGTGAACATCAGTCTTTAATTGATGAAGATGCAGTTTGTTGTATTTGCATGGATGGAGAGTGTCAGAACAGCAACGTGATTCTTTTTTGTGATATGTGTAACTTAGCAGTGCATCAGGAGTGTTATGGGGTGCCATATATACCTGAGGGTCAGTGGCTCTGCAGACAGTGTCTTCAGTCCCGCTCACGCCCTGTAGACTGTGTACTGTGTCCAAACAAAGGAGGTGCCTTTAAAAAGACTGATGATGATCGGTGGGGACATGTTGTGTGTGCTCTTTGGATTCCTGAAGTTGGATTTGCCAATACGGTTTTTATTGAACCAATAGATGGAGTCAAGAACATTCCCCCTGCCCGATGGAAGTTAACATGCTACCTCTGCAAACAGAAAGGTGTTGGTGCCTGTATTCAGTGCCACAAAGCAAACTGCTACACAGCATTCCATGTTACATGTGCTCAAAAGGCTGGTTTGTATATGAAAATGGAGCCAGTGAAAGAATTGACTGGCAGTGGCACAACATTCTCAGTGAAAAAGACTGCATATTGTGATATACATACACCACCGGGTTCTATTCGGAGACCTCTGAATATTTATGGAGAGGCTGAATTGAAAAATGGTCTCTGTAGAAAAGAGGGTTCTGCGAAAACAAGATCTAAGGTCAGGAAAAAGGCAAAAAAGTCAAAGAAAGCACCAGCTGAACCCTGTACAGTTATGCCTGCAGTATCTGCTCCATGTATCCCTCCTCAAAGGTAAGAAAATAAAAACATTTTGGCCAGACTTCTGCTTTATTTTAATTTCCTGGGTAATTTATTTGTTAGATTTTTGAAAGGGGGTAAGAACTGATATTTTCCTGAAATTTTCCAAGAAACCTGTTGGAATAGTGTTGTTACTCTAAAGTTTTTACTCAGCCTGCTGGCAGGTCACAACAATGCACAGGTTTTTTCCAGATTAAAGCAGATTTTTGAGGGGGCGCCAATGACTCACTTTATATTGGAATAATGAAATATGCAGGCTGAGAGTATTAAGATGAAATTACCAATGATTTTGCTCCCAGACACCATTTTTCTTTCCTGTTTTCCTTCCTGTTTCAACACTTAGCATCTTGGTTTTTTGTAACGTCTTTCCTGATGGGAAGATCTCAGAGGCTTACACACACTTTCTTTGACCTTTGATTTGGCCTCATAAATGTATTGTGTGGATTTTGTTTTTGTTTTTTTGTTTTTTTGAATAAGCCTGATATGGCTGCTTTCGCCCCCCCCCTTGGTATTCCAGTTTTTATCTCTGTTATACTGATTTTTTATTGATGGACCCACATTTAGTTTTGAGTTCATTTGCATCAAATCAAAATCTGTATTGATGCACCAAGATCAGATTTCCAGTCTTTCATTGTGAGACAGTCAGAAATTATTTTCTTACATAGGCTCCTTATTTCCCAGTTTTGTAAGCTTGCATATTAGTAGGATGTTGATTTTGTAAAGCTTAAGCCTTTTCAAAGATGAGTGCTGAATATATTTGTTTCATCACTGGTACCCATCAGTCTGATGACCATCTATTTAAAAAAAAAAAGTCTATCAATACATTTTCTGGGCGCACATACTTAACATGAGACTAATTTTTTTGTTAATTTGTTAATTTTGTTTGTTAATTATTTACATTCTAAATTTTAGATAAAGTGAAAAAAATCATCTGAAAATACAGTGTGGTTTATATCAAGACGGATTATTAGGCATACTATCTAAACTGGATTTACAGTTTTTTACAGTTTTTTTCAAGGGATGGGGTGTATTTAATTCCAGAACCTTGAAATGTTGAATATATTGAGTGTCTTTTCAATTCAAATTACTATTAGGAAACTTTGATTGATTTTATGTCCATGTTTTATCTGACGACAGGAAGTTATCTGACTACTTCCTTGCTTGTAGTTCTTAATAATGAGAAAATAATTTGTGATCTGTTGTCATGTTCATGATAAAAGGAGGAAGAAAGGGATAAGAAAAAAACAAAATGTAGCAGTACCTTTAAGATTAACTGTTTTTATTTTCACATGAACATTCATGAATGTAAACCTACTTCTTTGGATGGAGTACAGAGTGGTAATAAATGCTCAGATACAAAGCATACTTACACAGTTGTGAGAGTGGGATGGAATGTATAGTTTGCCCTTCGCATTTGCGGGGTTCACTTTCACAGATTTAATTATTTGCAAGTTTCTCTCAACCCCTACCCTCTCATCTCAAATTTTTTGTTCTGGGGGAACCTTCCATCTCAGCAGCTCCAATTAGCCCACACAGCCCTTTAAAAGCCTGCCTCTGGTCCTCTTCCTCTCCTCCACCAGCTGCTGCCTTGCCAGCTAAGGACAGATCACAAACTGATTTCTCAGAACCAAAAATCTTGTGATTCGAGGCCTGTTCTCCTCACCATGCCTTAGCCCCCTTCCACAGACACACACACACACACAAATTTTGATGTTTGCATTTTTTCCACTTTGACAGGAGTCCTGTACCCTAACCATAGCAAACTTGGAGGGCTAACTGTAATAGGATCCAGAAAGATGCAAATCATAATCCTTGTTGTAAATCTTTACAGTGGGCAGTTAGTGTTGATGTGTGAAAGCAATAAATCTGGTTACCAAAAGTCACTTTTCCAGGGTTCCAAAACTCTTTCTGAGAAGATTCCTTTTGTTATATTCGTAGTAATGAGGACTCTTGTATTAATGTATGTAGTGTGCATGAAACCATTGTCTTTGTTCATACCTGTGTTACTGGATTAAAATTTGGGAACATAATTCAATTCAGCAGTTTCTCTTTCTAGTCTTCCTTTGTAATTTCTTTATTTTAAGCCTAAAACAAGACAAAAGACTAAGAAATATTTCAGTAGGCTAGAAAATAGATCAGACAGGAAAGATGGTTTAAATTTCCCAATAATTATGTGCAGATGGCTGGCCCTAATGTTTGGACATATTTCAGTGTCTTCACAGTGTGAATTAAGACTCCTGTGAATCCTGGGTTATCCTTAACTTCAGAAAGTTTAGATGTGTCTTGAAGTTTTGGTACATTCAGAATAGTGCAGGAGCAATCCACGCAATTGGGTCATTCCCCCCATGCCAGCTGGTCAGTCAGGAATTCTGAGCTCAAAATTCATTTCTGTTAAATCTGTTGCTCTCTCCCCTTCAGCCCTCAGTTTTTAGTTTCCTGCCTTGCCAGCTGGTAATAATTTTTACCCTTGGAGTTAAAATTATTATTCAGGGGTGATAGTCTGGTGAGAACAGGAATGGAAGGAAATTTTAGAAAAAAGAGAAGTGCAGAGGAGGATGCAGAGAAATCAGAGCCCAAAGCAGGGCTAGAGAAAAAGAAAAAAACAGTTGAGGGGCTGCCCAAGTCCAGCACACTGACCATGCCACAGCAGGTCATGCCGGTGAAGGATATGAAGACAATGCCCAACCAATGCCCACTTCACAGTGTGGCTCTGCTGTGGCCTAGGACAGTGCCAGTCAGATGTCCACACATCAATGAGGTGATGGAAAGTGGCGCAAAAAATATTTTTCTATCCTTAAGCGAGAGTGAATCAGAGAAAATGGCAGTGACTGCCCCCCCCCCCGCCAGAGGAGGTGCTTCTCTCATGTAAGTGGGAGGAGCTGTCACTCTTGGTTTTGGATTGCAGCACTTCACACTGCATTGAATTCCGCTTTGAAATGCTTCCAACTTTAAGATGCAGCTGTTGCAGAGGTGTGGTGTGTGGGGTTGTGTTGAGTAGGATGACCACAAAAGCCCTGGAATACATGTAGAAGAGTTCATGCAGCTACTTGATACAGCTGACTGTTCTTATGTATCTGTTGGTAATGTTAGTGTGGGGAGGTTAGTCATTACTGTTATTTAAATACACATTACATTTCTGCATAGAAAACTATGAGGCAAGTAATTGCTCATATCATGTTCAAGAACTCATTTGTGAAGTTATTTTTCCCAAAAATATTGTAGCCGGTTACTATATTATGTATGTTGTTCATTTCTAATACGGTCAGCCGTCCACCTTTGCAGGTGTGACTTTCATGGATTTGAATATTTGTGAATTTTTCCAACTCTTGCCCACCCCCCACCTCAAGTGCTTCTTTTCTGGGGGAACCTTCACTTTCAGGGGCTTTGATCAAACCACACAGCCTTTTAAAAATCTGCAACCGCTGCTGCTGCTTCTCCTCCTCTTTTTCCACTAGGCACTGCCTGGCTAGCTAAGAACTGCTCGTAGCCTCATTTCTCAGCTTCATAAGCCCTCTCTCATGGTCCACACGCACACCCAAGGAAGGAGATGGGCAGGAGAGAGGAAGTATTGGACCACCATGATTACCTACCCCCTTTCCCTCTCCTTTCCCTGACCTGGTTTGGATCCTGGGTGCCTCTTCTCCCCACTATACCTCAGCCCTTTTCCCACAGTCAGACAGAGACACACATTTTGATGTTTGCGGTTTTTCTACTTTTGCGAGGATCCTGGGCCTCTAATTCCAGTGAATGTACAGGGTCAACTATAGAATCTCAGATTTTGTGAAGAAATAGATGTGAAGAAATAGAAGGAAGCAAAATGTACTTGCTGGATCTCAGAGATGCAAACACAATTGGCATAGTTATAGAAGTAAAGCGGATTGATAAGTCAAAATTGTAAATGACTGCTTACTTAGTTTCTGTATGAGTTGAGAATTTCCTGTATGTGACCAGGTAGACAAACTAGAAAGCATTTGTTTTGTTTGTTTGTTTGTTTGTTTGTTTTTTAACTGGAAGAAAGTTGGTTCTTTTTTTCCTTTTCTTTTTAGGCATTTAAATGACAAGTGTATGTCAACATGTGATCTAGTAAGTTTTGTGATGTTGCTTCCATGACTGTACCATATGACTGCAGTGACAAACCAAACAAATAAACAAACAAAAGTCAAGTTACTTATTCAAAGAAAAAAGGAAGTGATTGTAATAATACTTATATATTAAAGGTGTGTATGTGTTGTTGGTGTTACTAAGTAACAGGTAAATGTGAACGTTAGGTTTTGTACAGTTTATGTAAATGCTCATAGTACCTTGAATCCAAATAGTTCTGATCAGTTCTACATTGTCATGTACTGTGTGCATTGATCAGAATCTCTCCATAGTGTATGATAACCGTTTTGATACTGAAGGAAGCCCTGGGACAATTTTTGGTGTGTGTGTTTACATATATATATATATATGAGAGAGAGAGAGAGGGAGAGTGTGAGTGTCTATGTATATCCATGCCTAGGCTTGCTCTTCAGATATTTCCTCCTGAAACTTCTCAGCATTTAAAAATATCTTTTTGGCACAATATTCTTGATTTTTTAAAACAAGACTTAAAATTTGCAGCACTTCATTACAGAAAGATCTATTATTTTCCTCTCGCACATTGTAGATTGAATAGAATTATGAATCAGGTGGCTATTCAGCGGAAGAAACAATTTGTTGAAAGAGTACACAGTTACTGGTTACTTAAAAGACTGTCCAGAAATGGTGTCCCTTTATTGAGAAGGCTGCAGTCCAGTTTGCAGTCCCAAAGGAACACTCAACAGGTATGTGTCCTTCCTAACTAAAGTATAGTTAACTTGCATCATGCTTTAAGTTAGTAAAGTATGGGGCAAGTAACTAGGATCAGTTTAATTTCCTTCTTGTTCTGTGACAGAAAAGAACAATTTCTGAAGTCATTTGTCAATTAGTTCACAAATTTGTTGGCCAAATAGTTTCTGAAATTCTTGTTTGAATTAAATTAAGAGTAGAATAACTGCTGAGATGGGAGGTAAGAATAGAATACAAAATGAACTATTTTTTTTCTTTCTTAAGAGGGAAGATGATGAAGAAACACAAGCCTTAAAGGAGAAGTTGAAGTATTGGCAAAGGCTCCGCCATGATCTTGAGAGAGCACGATTGTTGATAGAACTTATACGAAAACGAGAAAAATTAAAAAGAGAACAGGTATATGTGCCACTGCTTTTGACTGTATTGTAAAGGCAGAGAGTGTTGATTTAAGTTGGCAGGGGAAAGGCAACTTTGGTAAGATCAGTTTTTGCTCCTGTGCCACTGTCTTCCCCTAAAATGCAGAAACAGCTGTTGAAAACATGACTGGGAAGTGATTAGAAGTCATTCATGGTTTTCATTTCCTGTACTTTTATGTTTTGAGGCACAAGAAACAGATAATTCTGGGTTGTCATATTTGAGGGTAGTTTTGCAACAGGTTGGGGAAGTTGGGGTGAACATCTTTTCTTAAAAAAATGGGAGGTCCTTGTGCATAGATGATGCATTTCTGGTAATAAAAGAATTTAATTTGTTGTTTGTATATACAGTCATAAAAAAGGTGAACTTTCAGTTGAACTGTTAAGTAAACTTGAAATAAAATCTCAAGAGATAAGTATGACTCTTTTGAGGAAAAAATGTTTCTAGTTCTTTGAGCATCTTAGAATAACAGCAGTTTCTTTGAAGATTTCTTAGAAGGTAGACAACATGTGGTACTTCAGCTGATGGTAGACAGCAGCTGTTATTCTATCCTTATTATTGACGATGCTGGCTAGAGTGTTGGGAGTTATAGTCCAACCATACTGCTTAGGATGATGAAAATTGTAGGTGAACATCATCTGGAGGACCACTGTTTGCCCACTCTTCCTTTAGAAGGTTGACTTTTGAAGATGTGAGATACTAACCAGAGGCACCTTCACAAACTATTCTGTAAGAACTAAATTGTTTAGATTTTTATGTCATGGAAAAGAATGACCTGAGATCTTCATGACTGTGCTTTCCAGAGCTGCTAATGCTTTTCATTTTAATATCAAGCCACGGATGTTTCTACACGGCTCTGTATGGGATAGGATTGTGTTCCTGTAGGTATGAATTAATGCTGAGCCTGTTAAACACTTTTAGATAGCACTGTAGCTTTATGTATACACTATAGCTTCTTTCCTCTCAGAGCTAATGCCCTTTCATCCTAACTCTGCATTTGGCTATATTACTGATCAGCATCTTATTTTGTAATCAATCTGTAAATGACCAGATGCAGGTAAAACAAAACAGTGCTTTGGCTGCCTATGCCACTGTACTTTTATCACATTAATGCCAGAGTTCTGCAAAACATACATGGGAATAACCCACATTAATCTAGTGAAATTTATTAGAGTCAAACTGCTTGGGACTGAGCTGTAAGTTTGACGTTAAACCTTGGTTTGTATCATCATTATATAGTAGCTAAATAGCCTGTCCTCATATTCATTAATGATCTATATTTCTTTTCCATTGTGTAGATCAAAGTGGAGCAGGTTGCTATGGAGCTTCAGCTAACTCCATTTACTGTTTTGCTGCGGTCAGTTCTGGACCAGCTACAGGAGAAGGATTCTGCTCGTATATTTGCTCAACCAGTGAATCTTAAAGAGGTGAACCCTAATTTTTCTGATATAGTTGGTAGTTTCTGTATAGGACAATCTAACTGAAAAATGTTTTTACAGGATTTGATTGTCTTTTCTTTAAAAAAAATGGTATTGCTGGACATGAACATATAGTTTAATAGTTTTAAACTTAAATTGTGAACTGTTACTGTCATTGTTTTTCTAAAACATAGTACTTTTTTCTAACTATTGTTTATATATCAATGAAGTGTGTCATATCATAATAAAACCTTTTAAAATATACTTCTAGGTCAGGGATAAAAGCATCAGGGCCCTATAGGTGTTGTTGAGCTTTAGGTTCTACTGTTTCTCACCTTTGGCTGTGCTGAGTAGAGCAGCTTGGAAATTGCAGTTCAACATTTGAACAGCCATATAGTTCCCACCCATGGGATAGTTTGTTCTCTGGCTTAATATTTGAAGTTAATGTCATTATCTCACTTTAAAATAAAACATTGTTTCTAAAAGCAGCGTGAGAAGAGGAAGATATGGAAATGAAAGTTCTAAATATATACTGGTACCTCTTTAAGGGATCTTATTGATACAACAGATGTGTTTTTATGGAGAAATCAAGCAAATTTTCTTTCTGTAAATATGCTGTAGTCCATTCCTACTTATAAAATAAAATTGGCATCCTTGCATGTGTATGTTTAAATATTTTTATTAAAGAGTCTGTGTGTTTTAATTATAGTAGAGATTTTTTTTAAAAAAAACCTTTACATTGTCTTTTTTAAAATGTACTTCAGGTTCCTGATTATTTGGATCATATTAAACATCCCATGGATTTTTCTACTATGAGAAAACGGTTAGACACCCAAGGTTACAGAAATCTCAATGAGTTTGAAGAAGATTTTAATCTTATTATTGATAACTGTATGAAATACAATGCAAAAGATACAATATTTTACCGAGCTGCTGTGCGATTAAGAGATCAAGGAGGTGTTGTTCTGAGACAAGCTAGAAGAGATGCTGAGGCAATTGGATACAGTAATGAAACTGGCATGCACTTACCTGAACGACCTAAACTTGAATCTCCTCCACCTTTTACTTGGGAAGACGGTAAGTACCTGCCACAATAAATATTGATACAGTTTTGTCAAGATAATGAATGTGGTGGTAACTTTCTCACCCATATCAGTGTTCATAAGTGTGTCTTACTTGGTAAGCACTGTTAGGCATGTTACAAGGATTCCTTATCCTAGCTTTCTGTTGCATGGTGCACTCTGCAGTGCTTTTTGCAGAAAATGCAATAGGCATCCTCTGGATTTTGACTGCAGAGTTCAGATTGTGGGGATTTCAGCTTATATCCTACCAGGCTGCCACCAAACGTGGGGCTTCCACACTTTATCCCACTGCTGGGGTCACCAAATATATATGTGTGTGGTGTGGGTTTCCCATCCTTATTTTACCAACTGTGAAGATTTCCACATTGAATGATTGCACTTACCAAGAGCAAGGGATCTCCTTGATCCCCACATCTGCCACAATGAAAGGACTTCCTCCTCTCCCACCTGTGTGATCCTCACTGTGGGGAATGTGTAAGTGCTCTCAAGGAACCTATGAGGATTTTGTCTTTAATGGACACCATGCTCTGTATTCAGTGCTGTCACCACAGACACCTTCTCTGAACCCAGGCTCTTGAATGGATAACATTTCCAGAGGCCAAAACCCTATAAAAACAAAAACAAATATTTATTTATAGAAGTTAAGCATAACATAGCAGATAATATATTTAATACATTTGAAACATCACACACAGTCTCTCTCACTGCTCTTCAGCTAACTCAGACTCGTTAACTATCACTGAACTCAAGCTCCCTTTTCTCAATCCAACCCTAGTTTACTTAATTTTTTTCTAACTGCACTTTATTCAAATAGGCTAACTGAACTCCCCACTCCATGATCTCCCAACTGTCATTCACCAAGCTTGTGCAAAACTCCTCAAACGTACTACCAATCAGCATTCACTCCCAACATTCCATTTTCACCCCCATCAACACCTCCTTTTGTCATATTCTAATAAACAGTCAATAAATCAAATAACAATTTCAAATACAAACCCATGACATCACAAAATCATATATTATTGGACAGAAATGTCATTTTAGTTGAACTTTATAAAGCAAACATTTGAAGTTATTGTTTAGTTTCCTAAACAAAAAAGACAACATTTTAATGGAACAAACGTTGATGAATCAGGATATAGAACACAGATAGAATGAAATGGGAAAACCTTCTATCTGCCTTCCATGGATTGATTATGCCCAGTGTTCTGCACTGTCTTACATAGAGAATGTGTATAAACGTCAGAACTGATACACATATATATTGCACTGGTAAGATGTATATCCCTGTCTGTGTCTTAATGAACATCCTCATTTCTCATTAAAAGAAAGAGATCTTGATTTCAGCTTGATTTCTTGAGGGGCAGAAATTGAGAAATATCCATAATGTAAGCCAAATTATGTTATAACTTCTTTCAAGATAAATGGCCAAATACCTTAGTTGGCTGAAAGTAATAACATGTAAAGGAATGTCTTTGGCTTTCAGAATATAAAGTTCAGATTTAATCTATTATCATTAATTTAGTTAAAACATTTGTTTATTATTTCTCAGCCCACTAGACCCCCCCCTTGAGGCAGTTTACAGCAGATAAAAGTATTTTAAACATTAAATACACAAATAAACATAGATTTTTAGTACCGTCAATCATGGCATCCTTCTGAGTCGCTTTGCTGGGATGGGGCTTGGAGGTACTGTTTTACAGTGTCTCCGTTCTTTCTTGTAGGGGCATTCCCAGAGGGTTGTGCCAAGAGATTTGTGCTCTAACTTCTTGACCATTGTCCCGTGGAGTCCCTCAGGGTTCAGTCTTATCCTCTGTGCTGTTTAACATCTACATAAAACTTTTGGGATACATCATCTGGGTTTTGGTATTAGGTGTCACCAGTATGCTGATGATACTGAGCTCTATTCCTCCTTTCTACCTAATTCCAAGGAAGTTGTTCCTATGCTAAACCAGTGTCTGTCAGCTGTAATGGACTGGATGAGGGCAAACAAATTGAAACTTCATTCAGATAAAACAGAGGTGTTGCTGGTCGGTTGAAAGACAGATCTGGGAATAGGTATTCAGCCTATGTTAGACAAGATTACAGCCCCCCTGAAAACACAGGTTTAAAGTTTGGGGTACTCCTGGGCTAAGCTCTTGAGTCTGGAGGCCCAGGTTTCAGCAGTGACCAGGAACAGTTTTGCACAGTTAAACCTCGTGTACCAACTGCATCTCTTCCTAGGGAAGTGGGATCTGGCCACTGTAATACCTGCTTTGGTTACACTCTGTTTGGATTACTGTAATGCACTCTGTGTAAGGCTGCCTTTGAGAAATGCTCAGAAGCTACAGTTGGCTCAAAGAGTTGTAACCAGGTTGTTAACTAGGGCTGGCTACAGGGAGCACACAACTCAGTTGTTGCAGCAGCTCCACTGACTGCTGGTCCATTTCTAGGCAAAATTCAAAGTGCAGGTTTTGACCTATAAAGTCCTATACAGCTTGGGCCCAGGGTATTTAAAGGACTGTATCTCCCTTTATGAATCCATTAGAGGCCCGTCTCTCTGTCGCACCACCTTCTCAGCATGTTTGGTGGGAAAAAGGAGACTGCACCTTCTTGATGGCTGCTGCTCCCAGACTTTGGAACTTTCTTCCTGGAGAGGCCAGGATATACCCGTCCTTACTGTCCTTCTGACAGCAGGTTAAAAGCTTTTTGTGTCATAAAGCTCTTATGGGCTTGGACTTTTTGATAGGTTTGGGCCTTTAAATGCTATTTTTAAGGCTGGTTTTATTTTAATGTATTAAATGTGTTTCATGTCGAATGATTTTAACTCTGTAAATTGTTTAACTGTTTTAACATTTTATATTTATATTTTTCTATATGTTTTAACTTGTACTATTTTAATGTTAGTTTCCTTGAGTTCAGTTGTCAGGGGGAAGGTGGAATACAAATAAGTAAAATAAATAAATTCTTATGAAAGTGCGAACAGGTGAAATAGCCAGCCACCTCTGTTTCTAAGATCACAAGATGTTGTGAAATAACACTGTCTTAGCTCCGTGCTAGAAACTTGAAAGGTACAGAACCATCCTGACTTCATTTAGGAAGAAGTTCCACAATCAGGATGCTGATACAGAGACACCCTGACATAGTTACCTGCCAGCAGTACCTCTGCTGAAGTTCTCACATTTCAGGCTAGTTCATTTAGCAGGAAAGGCTATCTTACTTTGCATGAGGTGTAGTTTCCAAACACTTTTAAAGGGCAGGACCACATACTTTATCCTTTTCTCAGAAAAAAAAAAAATACTTCAATCATTGTGTAAATATTCTGAAAAAGTTTTAGGGCTTTATACTCCTTGAGCCTAATGTAAATAAACTTAAATCTTAGTAATGTTGCGTTGGGATACAGAGAAACAAATCCTGTTAGTCCTGACTAGAGTAGACCAATTGAATCAGTGTTGATTCATTGTTCAACAATTGAATATGTCCACCCTGTTTGGGAGTAGCCAACAGGATTCCATCCCAAAGATGCTCTTTTGTAAATAGGACACATCTTCTGCACATGAAATGGCTGTATCACATCTTTGCATTGTGTAGGAAAGGAAATCCATAGAATGGATAGAAATGCTTCGAATGGTCTCAAGAAAAGGGTGGGTAGTTTCTGTCTGTCTTTAGATCAAACAACTGAATTGGCCAGCCTTCTCTTTGCATTTGGGTAAATTACAACTGCTTACACAATTTCCATGCACAGTGCAGTTCATGTTGCTTAAGAATTTGGATTGTGGAAGTAAATAAGATTCATCAGCAGTCCTTGACACTAGAAGTGCTATTACAGTCTTTTAGCATTAAAGTGTCGTTACTTATTCAGACCACTGGATCCACTAAACTGTAGAGACTAGCAGTAGCTCTTTAGCAGTAGACATTCCCAGTCCTGCTATCAGGAGTCATTTGAAATTAAAATGTCAGGAACTGAATCTGGCAGCGTAAGCATACAAAGGCAGTGCTTTAGTACAGAGCTAAGTCTCCTTCCACAGTGTGTTGTTGAGCTGACAAAATGTGATAATGATGATAAAGAGATACAGGGATTTAATCCTTTTAAAGATAGCAGGATAGCACAATATGGGTCTACCCTGTTAGTGTAGCATAACATAGTGTTTAAACTTTGCAGATTGTGTGCCAGCGTTTCTCAACCTTTTTACCCTGGAGGAATCCTTGAAATTATTTTCAGGTGTCAGGGAACCTTTGCATAGTATTATATCTGCAGTTCAAGAAAAATATATATATATTTCAGTCATGATCTCTCACAGTACCTTAGCAACCTTTTAGGAAACTCTAGAATTCCAGCAAATCCTAACTAGAAAACCCTGCTCTATGCAGTAGTGGAACAGAATCTTGCAATTTACTCTGTATCGGTGCTGCAGTTGAGTCACACTGTTTCAGCTATTTTCTTAATGTTGTGGAAGAAATACTGTTCAATGTCTATCTTTTAACTTCAGTGGATAGGTTATTGAATCCTGCTAACAGAGTCCACATGTCTTTGGAAGAGCAGCTGCGAGAATTGTTAGAAAAGCTTGATCTCACCTGTGCAATGAAATCCAGCGGATCCAGAAGCAAACGAGCAAAACTTTTAAAGAAGGAAATTAACATGATTCGCAGCAAGATAAGTCAGCAGCAGCATCAGCCCCCTCAGATTGAGTCAGGTATTGGAAGTTTTGAGGAAGAAAATGCAGTATTAGAACAAGAAGCTGAAGAAGAAGGTAAGTGATACATTGATTTTTAAGGCAACATTAATTAGTTGGCAGTATTTGTTGTACACTTGGGGAAAGAATGAAGTTTATTTAGTACTAAATTGGATTTTTACAAATTGTGTTTGTTTTATATTTAAGATGGCAAATGTAAGTTTAATTTTAATTACTGTATAATCAAAACTTTAAAAACAAATGAATCTGCACCTGACCTACTGAGGTCTCAAAAGAAACCTAGAATGTAAAATTTCAGAAATAATTGAAACTTTGCACCCTCTTTTATTGGTAGGAATGAAAATCTAGGGAAAATTGAAATATATGATTCCATAATTTATCAGACCTAAACCTATTTTACTGATTTAGCAACATTTTAACCTAGTATGTAAACATTTTATGCTGCATCTTATGCTTCCTAATCATGTATATTTCAGCAGTTGTCAATAAAAATGAGTAGGAAAAATTAGATGAATATAGAAACCACAAATTATGTAGCAAGCAAAAAAGAGCACATTATTAGGATATAAAAATTTCTTACATTTTCAGTATTAAGGAAAAGTAAAATGACTGAACACCAAATTAAAGTTTAGCTCAACATTGGAAACTTTGATTTTTCTAAACAGTATAGTGTGCAACTGGCTATCTGTGTCAAGGTTGTCTGTGAGGAGAATGCATACTCTGTTCAAAAGGGCAGCAAACTCTGCCTCCTCCTAGTATTTCCAGACTACACCAGAGTTCAGCAGCAGAGTGCAACCATCAATTCACAAGCCCTGTATGTTCATCTCATAAAGCTATAGGTACAGTGTACTTAAGAAGTAGTATTCTCTAATGCTATATACTGTTTTATATAAAAATCCTTATACTACACATTTTGAGTGAATAAAACCTGGGATTTGAAAAGGTCATTCATTTTAAAACAGAGAATATAACATTGATGCTTTTTCAGGGTATTCCCAAATTCTAGATTTTTCTGTTGGAAGTGGCGGGAGAGAGGGAGTTCAAGAGAGCACTTCATTTTTTCTACCTTTTGTTTCTTGACTTTCACATCTTTAAACTTAATAGAGCATGAATGACATGCTTTTTGGAATAAATTACAACTCTTATTCTGTTGACTGATATGAATCCTCTGTAGTTTTTTTTTGTTTTTTTTCATATGCACAAACACTTCTTGGCATATAATGACTCTTGTCAGTTGGTAGTAATTCCAAAAAACTAATCCAACTTGAAATGTCATATTTGACATTTTGATATATATGGCTAACTAGACCAAAGAGATTATTTCTATGATGATTTTCTATTCCTCTCCTGTAATACTAGATATGACTCTTGATAATACTGCTAAGGAGAATGTCCGTAGAATACATGTTCATGTCTTGGTGAGCTCTGCAGTCCTCTCACTCATAGATAAGGCATCCTGCCTTGTACAGGTTGCTTACTGTCAACTGCTCTTGGACTTCCACCATCTCTTTTTGTTTATGTCACTTGATTCATTTGATATGCATCAAATCACTTCCCCTTTCTCAATAAAAATTCTAAGAAAATTAAATTTATTAAAGAATAAAGGTTTACAGGTTCTTATAGAACTGCAAATATTATAGAACCTATACACAACAAAATGAAAATCAAAGGTATACATGAAAACATAATTTTATGGGCTGAATCCTATCGATTTTGACTAGACTTAGACTCACTGAGTCATTGGAACTTACATAAGCATTGATTTACTAAGTAACTACAGTGTGCCCTCTGCTGACACAACTTCAGCGCACACAAATGTGAAGTCACAGAAAGCCTCTTGTCCAGTTATTGTAAGTTGACATGCTGGGCACACCAATAATAGGACAGAGCATTCACATTTTATGCAGGGTTTTCTAGAACGGAACTCCTGCATATACAGAGGGCACACTGTATAGACTAAGTGGTTCTGACTTTGTTGGGACAGACAATGGGATTTAGGTCATTATTTTCTGATGTTATTTCTCTCAACTAAAAGTATGAATGAGGTTAAAATCTGAAGTTGTGGTTTGGATTATTTATGGGGAGTTGTTTAATATTTGCAGTACACAAGACCAGAAATTAACATGCAATTCAAGCTGTTATCAAGGACTGTTGGGGTTGCTGACTACACAAAAGCATTCACTCAGTGCTGTCAGTTTAAGATACTGACAAAATGCTGTAGTAGAAATAGTTGTCATTTTTGTGTCCTTATTCAGTCTGCATGGAGTTCCTGGATACTATATATGAACTGTAGAGTAAGGGATACTTTTGTGCTTAAAAACAAGCATAGTTGCCTCTCTTGACCCAAATAGAAGTCAGTTCTAACCAATGCATAAATGACATAAATAATGCCTAAAATGGCGCTGAAATAAATTGTGGGGGGTTGCACATTGACAGCTGGACAGTTTTTTTTATTTCTTAGAAATAGTATTTTGTGCCATGTATTTTCCATTAAGATTTCAGTGCAAGGCTTGCTGAATTTGCAACTTTTAGCCATAAATCTAAAAATGCAGTCCTTAATGATAGTAATTTAGCAAAAATTTTGTTAGCCCCATATTAATTCTACAGTACAGGCTGCAAACATAAAGAAGATAACAAGTAGTTTAATAAATTAGGTAGCTTATTATTCAGCTTCCTTTATTTAACTCTAAGTACTTTCATAAACAATTTAAGTCATAAAATACTATTGCCTCTCACATTATACAGTGTTTTAGTGGCTTAAATATTGTCTTGAATCAGAACCTTTTAGGTTATTTTCCACTTATGTTCCACAATAGCATCAGTAAGTTCTATGGTTCAGTGGGACTTGCTAAAATGCAATATTATGTTGAAGATTAGAGGTAATCTTTTCCACACCTATCATATTCCCATATAAATCCAGGCATTAACTAGGATAGTTTGTTTAAAGTTTATGTATGTGAGGTGTTATACTTTGTATCAAACAATAATATTTATTGTGGGCTACATATTTGATACTAAGTTTTATGTAGTAGCTCTTATAATTTACCAGTTTTCAAAAACCCAACTTTATTAATTTTTTCAGGAGATAAATCTCCCCCTAAACTTGAACCATCAGATGCATTACCTCTTCCTTCAAACTCGGAGACTAATTCAGAGCCACCAACCCTCAAACCAGTAGAACTCAATCCAGAGCAGAATAAACTTTACAAAAGAGTAAAATTTGACAATGAATTGTATAGTACTTCCATTCAGAAAGAAATAAATGGACACACTCCAGAAAACTTACTTGACAATAATCTCAGTGAGTCGACTGTTTCTGCTGTAGCTGAGTCATCAACTGATGTAAACAGACGTACATCCATTCTCTTCTGCAAATCGAAAAGTGTAAGCCCCCCAAAGTCTGCAAAGAACACTGAAACCCAGCCAACTTCTCCACAGCTAGGGACCAAAACCTTTTTGTCTGTAGTCCTTCCAAGGTTGGAGACACTACTGCAGCCCAGAAAAAGATCAAGAAGTGCATGTGGAGATTCTGAGGTGGATGATGAGTCCCCTGTAAAGCGTTTGGATACAGGTAAAAATTTGCTTTAGTACTCTTTTTGAAGATGACATGGATAAACCTGTTTAATACTAAAAACAACTAAGTTCAATTGATAACACAAATATACAACTTTATATTTGTGGGTCTTCATATTGAGACACTTTTTTCTATTTCCGATTTATTTTATCCATGTTGTCTGACTTGGTATTAAGAGGTAGCTGTGTTTTTTGCTCTGATAGTTTTTGGTGATATGTTGCTCTTTAAATTAAATAAAGGGTTAGGTCTTCCTGAAAACTGTTCCTATAACTTAAAAAAAATGTTTTCTGGTTACCTTGCTATAACTGCTTATAATGAGAAAGAGATTTATGTTTGTTCAAAAGCACTTAGAGCAGTGGTTCTCAAACTTTTACCCGAGACCCCCTTTACATTTACATTTGTATGTCCTTCTGCACATCATGCACCCCCCATGTCCTATACTATCCTATCTCTTCTTCTTCTTCTTCTCTCTCTGTCTGTTTCTCTCTCTCTCTCTCTGTCTCACACACACACACACACACACACACACACAGAGGCCCCCTCATGTACCTTCTGTCTTAATGCTGAATTCTTGTGCTCTTTGCCTTTTTTCTTCTCTTCCCCCTTCCTCCACCTGAGAAACTGCCTCACGATTAATTAGGGGCATGTGCCTATTGTGCCAGCAACTAAACATTCAGAGAAGCTGAGTGGGAAAAGCATTTTAAAAAGGATAGCTGATTTTTTGTTGTGCCTGAGATTGGAGGAAGGCATAACAGAAAACACTTTCTGTCACTCTTTTTGCAGAGACCAGTCAATCTTCAATTGTGTGTGTGTGTGTGTGTGTGCAAGTGCACACAAGCACACACACAAGCTTGCCCTGACTTTTCGTGCACTCCCCTTGAGCAACCATCACACCTCCCCTTAGGTTCTGCCCCACAGTTTGAGAACCACTGAGCTAGAGAACTGAAGTTCAATATGATAGGAATTTATTACCAGTTCTTTTGCATTGCCATTTTTGGGAGCATATTCATGTTCAGTGTATTGGTTAAAAAACAACAACTGCTAACTCTATTTATGAACAGTTAGTTGCATGAACTTTTTTGCCATGCTGTAGTAGGAGGCTGTGTAGCAGATCTTAAGCTTGCTCATAATCATCTTTGAGCTTAATTTTACTATTTTCACTCAGTGTTCTTGACGTAAGGTATAAAAACAGCACATGTACACCTTTGAATCCAATCCTGTTTTACAATGTTAAGAGTATTTTTTTAAAAGTCCTATATGCACAGGGATTTCTTTCTTAGTTGAACTCAACATAATCAGGGATTTTATGATACACCTGGAGGGATTCTGGATATCAGAAGTATGTGACAATCCTGTCTGCAAACCAGTTTGACATTTTGGATAACATTTAAGCTGTTTTTACCCTGAAATAAGCATATCCATAGTATGAAATGTAATAGTACCTAATCAAGATACATGATCATTTAAAAAAAATCACCAATAAATTCATGAAATACACAGTATAGTGATTAGCTCATGATAGTTGGGTATTGTTGTTTGTGCATACAGTGGGCCTGCCATATGTATGAGCTAAGGATTTGTGAGTTTAACCCTACGTGAACTGAAAAGAGAAAAAAAGTTAACAAATTACCTGACATGGCAGCTTATTTGTTTACGGACAATCAACCAGGATCAGCACCACTGCTTTCAACAGTCGCAGGGCTGCCAGCAGCTTTCTGACTGATGTTCCTCACCACCCTGTGATTGTTGGCAATGGGGGCAATTCTGATGTTGGTTGGTCACTTGGAAATTCAGTCCAATTCTGTCAGGTTGAATAAGAAGCAATTCCTACCCTGTTCAGTGGGCTTGATTCAAAATGAGTGTTTGTTTGCAAAACAGGAGGGTCTGTGAAATATATGCCTCCTTCCATTTCACAGATCCTTGCATCTTTTGTTGGGATTGTTGAAGGCATCAGTGCCAATCTTGGTTGCTCATTCACAAACAAGCAGCTAAGATCAGAATCACCCCCAGTGCCAACAGTTGCAGGACAGTGAGAAGTTGCTGGCCACCATGGGATTGTTGAGGGTGGAGGTTTTTTAGACAGTTGCTTGTTCACGAACAAGCAAACAGGATTTCATCACCACTGGCAGCCATCTCAGAGTGGTGAGGAGCTTTGGCAGGGACACAGCAGCAGCGATTGGTGTACCTCTGCTGTATGTCACAACTTCCACTGCTGTCCTGCACTGTTTTTTTCATAGGCAGTTTTTAGTATTCACAAGCAATCCTGAAACCAATCTTTTGTGAATACAGTGAGCCCACTGTATACATGAATTCTGCTTCATTCTGTGTCCATAATCATAGCCGCTGAAAGGTCTATGAAAGAAAATTAGTTCAGCTGACTATTGAGTATATGTATCTGTTTCTGTTACATTCTTTAAGGTTTACATTTTCAGTGTGTGTACATACTCACAAATCAAATACAGAATCTCCTTTTGTGGAGATTAGCGTTTTGTCTTCTGAAAAAATGTACTGCAAGGATGCCAGTTTCTTGAAATTTAGGGAAAAGGCAGTTTGTTAGGAAAAATTGGAAGAAACTGATCAGAAGTAAAGGAAACTGTGATAAAGATATACTTATGCAGAATACTTGTTTAGATACCAATACAGGCTACATATCTTAATTTGTGGCACTAGTAATGTAATGTGGGAGAATACAAGTGGAATAATTATAAACACCAAAACCAAATAAACATTATAACAGTAAAAAAAAAATAATACCCTATTTGCTGGTGTATTATAAGACTCGCTTTCCCCCAAAAAAACACTGTTTGAAAATGGGGTGAGTCTTATACACCAGTGTGTTTTATACTTCAGCAAATAGTATTTGCTGATGTATAAATGGGGTACGTCTTAACGGTGTGTATTGCACACCTGCAAATACGGTAAAATGATCCTATGTGTGATACCATTATTTTCTTATGGAGAAGGTGACAGGTTCTTGAAACTCAAATTATTAATGAGTTCAGTTGATTTGAAAATTTCCATCTCCATGTGATTTCATGTAATTTCAGAACAGTTGTGCGTCACTCTGGAGTATGACATTCATGTTTTTCTCTGTCGTAGGGGCCACCTACCACCACCACTATAGGGTTTTTCCGTTTTAATTGTATCTCATGCCAGTATTTTTTTCCTTGAATGGCCATTGCCGATATGTCTTTCCTGAATTAATAATGATTATTTGGAAATCAGGAAGATGTCTGAGTGCTTTCTAGGTTGAATTTTTTGCCACCATTTATTGATTTGTGTTAGATGTGCTGCATCTGTATGAATATTAATCAAATTATTTCTAAGCAGGGTTTACAAATTTAGTTCAGGTCCTAGTGTCATGGACGGTTATGTCCACATCGACTGTCCTTCGTGTAGACCAAGGAGAGGGGACAATTTTTATGAAAGAGAAGGAAGTCAGTAATATATAGGTCATTTTGTAAACCTGGCTAGGCAATAGGGAATATTGGGTAAATGTGTAAAACTGCTTATCTTTCTGAACATTTCTCAGGGACTCAGGGACTGTTTGACACATACATGATAAGAGTTTCATTATGGTCACTTGCTGATCTTGTTGATGTTTCAAGTACTTGAACCCCTGGAATTAGATGTAAAATTCTTGACAATCTTATTCCATGTAATGTTTGAAGCAGCTTTATTAATTTTTAGAGTAGACGATGGTAATGGGGTTATCACTTTGATTTTCTACTCCAAACTGCAACAAGGCAAATTCAGATAATCAGAGGTTCTGGCTGTGTAAAGTTAACTCACACCAAATAACCAATATGTCTAGAATTCTGTTTTTCTTAGTAGCCAGTCAGAAACTTCTGGTAGACTCAAGCAGGATTGTAGATCATCCTCAAAACATAAAGAACTGTGATGCGTAGTCAGTTAATGTGACGATTTGGTGATGTGATTGATAGAACTAGCAGGTCTCCTGTTTATTGTTTTGCTTTCACATCTTCACCTTTTTTGTGGCCAGGGCTTCAGTTGATGTGATTGACAGAATTGGTAGGTGTGTTGTTTGTTGTTCAAATCCACATCATTTTTGTGTCCAGGGTTTCAGTTAAAGAGTCTATGATAGGCATAGGTTGTCAACTGTGGTCACTGAAGTAGGGGAGCTGGAAGAATATATGGGTTGAATCTACTTAATCAACAGTGGTTTCATTAGAAACTAGCTGTGGATACCATCTACTGTGTTCTGTCTCTTGTTGGTAGTTGGATTACTGGGAAGGCACCACATTGCAAGCTGTTTAATGATTGGTTCCAGCATGTTATTTTGACTCTTCTCTTTACAAGTCCTGTGTCAGGGTATCCTCTTCATCTTTTTCTGTTGCATTTTCCCATGGAACTGTGTTGATGAAGAGGGAAGCGTGTGTATTTAGATCATCATCATCATCATCATCTCCATTTAACAGATAGAAAACAATTTATCTTGAGTATTTACTAAAACATTCTCATGTTGGCTTATTTATTGAATGACTTAGTCTCAAAGGCAGTATTTTACAGATACATCCTGGGTTCTTGAATGTACCTAGTATGTCTGCTGCTTATAATATGACTATATCTATTTGTTCCTCTTCCTCATGCCTGTTGTCCTCAATTTGGAGTACACTGAACACCAAAAATAAAATGCACTACTACAAGATGTGTTGATTACCACAACAGTTGTGAATTAGTTTATGGCAGACATTCCCTTTTTCTAGTCTTCTAAGAAAACACCTTCCTACTCAACTGTTATATATGTTTTGGGAGCTGCATATGAGGAAAGGGTCAGAGATTTCTTGTTTAACGTAATATAAATCTTGTTTTATTTTATATACCTGTGCTTGACTGTTGCATTTAAAAATTGATAAGGAGATTAATCAGGCTTACCACTTTAAACTCACTGATCAACACAGCCACTTGTCCATAATAGGGATCACCTGAGGCTTGAGTACCAGCTCAAGAGAGTGGTCTTCTGGGAAGGAGACAAGGTGAGTGACAGGTGCCTAAGGGTTGGAACTACATGGCCAGCCTGGAGAGAGTTTCCATCACAGGAATCAGAAATTGTTGCTCAGTTTAATAGCAAGCCGTTATTTGTGTTTGTCAATCATCTCACCTGCAAGCTTCGGTTAAGTTGGGACTTCTTTCATTTATATTGGTTATGTGGAAGTTAAGAAATATTGAGAGTTCTTGAAATAATTGTTATTTCTTACCAACCCCCCCCCTAAAGGTAGCGAAAATGAAACTGTGAGACTGTATTCTTCCTGTTAGATGGAACTCTTCACTGAGAAGTGAATTTATGGATGGCTGTCCTGTTCCTTTCCTAAGTTTCAAGCAATATCTGAGGCATGCTACCCTTTCATACTGTAGAACTGTGTTCTCTCCTCTCTCTCAGTCCTTCCTCTTCTCAAACACCACCCACATTGGGAAGGAAATAGTGTAATCTGCTAGACAGTAATGCACTCCTGAGCAATTGCAGTTGTCCTTTTGGAGAACTGGAAGAATAATGTGGGCATATAAAAAATAGTTTCATTAGTGATTATTGTGTTCTCCTTTTCCCTTCTCTATTTTTTTCCAAACACTGCATAATCTGAATGCTACCCTGATCATTAACATATATATGGGTGATGTTACCATTTTTTTTTCTGTCTGCCACTGTGTTTTTTTGGGCACTAATAACATGTTAGCCCTTGAAAACCCTGATGAAAAATAAAGATTTTAAAGTGGCAAAAAGCACTCCAGCATTGTTACACTAGATCTTGAGAAGATGAAGATAGCCAAAGAAGTGGGCTCTTGTAGCACTACTGAGCCAGCTAGGGGCTTCTTGTGCCCACCCTTCTTCAGCTGGGGGTTGTCTTTGCTTGTGAGACGGAGGAACTTTGCCTAACTCACCGGGAGAACAGGCATTTCCCACCTATGCTTACAAATTGCTATTAAAATACTGTTAAAAGGTTTAAAATGCCAACTTTTGCAGAATCTTCTATTTCCATGCATCTTTTGAAGTCTGGAGAAAAATGTGCTTCCTAGTATCACTGTATTAGCTGAATTCTGTCTTACTGTGTAAGTTGACATAGCTGTATGATTGGCACAATAAATGAATAGGCTGCCCCCTAAACTGGAAAACAGCATTTTGTCTTTGCTAAAAACTTTGATAAAAATTCCAGTATTTCACTGTAAATGTTAACAAAGCCATTCTATAGATGTGTCTCCAAAGTACAAAAGTAAGGCTCTTTCTGTCATTTCATGATGTGATGTTTTTAAGGAAAATTGTAAGATCATTTTAGAAAGAAGCAACTGAATTTGTTGTTACAAATGGAGAACTAATTCCCACAGTTTTCATTTCTTCTGTAGCAAGTGGCAATAACTAGAAACATAGAATCTAACAGTTGGCTGTAAGCATATTGTTTGAAATAACTTTAAAATTCTTTAAATACAATTTCTGCATCAATGGCTTATTCAGTTCTTTCTTTAAAACTCTTAACCACTGCATAGTAAGGGCAAAATTTAGAAAAAAATTAGAAAAAAAATCAGTATTGTAGTCAAATGCAAATCTACAATGATGATTCCTTTATTATTTCTGTATGTTGAAAACTAATTCAGTAATTCCATATGATCCTAAATATGTTAGCTCACACAC
Organism: Ctenosaura bakeri; assembly: GCA_948474755.1. Classification (NCBI taxonomy): domain Eukaryota; kingdom Metazoa; phylum Chordata; class Lepidosauria; order Squamata; family Iguanidae; genus Ctenosaura; species Ctenosaura bakeri. The sequence goes on from CAOLHI010000151.1 coordinate 477,284, forward strand.
ATTCCTGCTTCTTATGTGCAAAAATCCCTTCTTACGATTTCTTTGCTGATGTCTTTCTGCATTGTTGAGGCATCTTCACAGAGTTATTGATGTTGGTCTCTGTATGTAGAAAGTGCATAGCTGCATAGTGCATAGCTGGCCTTTGAAGCTTTTAGGATAGGCTAACCAGTCATTTTTTATTAGAATAATTTTGTGGAAAAATCAGCCCATGATCTTCATTAAATTTTTATTTTTTAAAAACAAAAAAACCCAGCTTCTCTGCTGACGCTTCTTTTAGTAATCAGTAGTTGATTCAAAATGAAGACTGTTTCAGTCTTCACTTTCAAATGTTATAATAAGTATGATTAGTAAGATCGAGTGTATGTAGTTTTTGGTAATCTTGCTCTGGATATTGCTGGGAGGAGGGCTTATTTATTTAAAGCTCTTTTTCCTTTCAGTGAGACTAAATGACTTTTTCACTGTCTTCCAGGTTCTCATATTAACTAATATGCTGAGTATTTATCTGTTTGGATCCTAATTATTTTCTATTACCCTGAACACGGACTGGAATTCAATGTAATGATCATTTTGGAACGCAGAAAAACAATTACATTTGAAGTAATTATTTTGGATCATGTTGGAGACACCAGCCATCCTTAAAACAAAATCATTATCTTGAACACTGTTGGAGGAAGTCTTTGATATATACATGAACCTATGCTCTTCATTCAGTATATTTCCCCATCTCCGTAAGTTATAAAGTTGTATGTTGCAATCTGTGTGACATAAACTCCCAAAACTCTTACCTCAGACATGCTCCTTCTAGGTGGATTGGTTAAGAATGTCCTTTCCATCTTCATTCCTCTGCAAACCAATCTATTCTTCCCTTGGCCAGGATTTAGACTTCATAACACATACCTCAAATATGGTAACTATTTTTATATCTATTTTTATTTAGTATTATAAAATAGGAACATCTCTGTAGTATGTAAAAGAAATAAACTGTAGTTGATAGTAAAAACATAAATACGATTTTACACTTCCACTTGATTTTACTCAAATGCTGGGTGGCAAAAGATGTCTGTGTAGTGTCTCCATGTGCTTGATTTTTGAAAATATTTGTCTGCGGTGCCTTCAGCTATGATGTAGGTAAGCTAGCCCAGTTCAGTGCTGAGCTCAGTAGAGAAATAGAGACGCATTATTGAAAGTGTTTGTGTGTTTTTTTGTTTTTTTTTTAAGACTGGTTCAGAATGCTTGTCTGGTGGTGGGAGTTAGTCTGTTTTGCATGGCAGTGTTAGCAGTATTCTCTGTGTTCTTAGATCAAGTGTAATTTCAATGTTGTATTCAGGGCTCTCTTAAAAATAATGAAATATCTCCATTTTACTAGTGTGTGCGTGTAGTGTGTGTTTCTGTGGACAGTTGTATATGCATATATCTCTTCATCTGTTTTTTGTTTGTTTATTTGTTTTGGCAAGGAAGTTTTCCTTCCTGGGTTTGAAACTTTTGAGTACTAAAATGGTTGTTAAATACAGGATATTTGTTTAATTGTAGTCAAAGAGCCTGTACAGCTTAGAATTTAAAGGTACTGCAGTGTGGCATGAGATTGGATAGAATGCTTTATCTGAAACTCACTTGATCTTGGAGCTCTTGGCTTGCTTTTATGGGCAGTGTGCATCTTTAAAATGCCATAGCTGGTTCCTTGCTGGCACCAGCTTGTATGGCTTGTGTTTTGGCTTGTATTTTGGCTCTTACATAGCAAAGATATGAGTGCTCTAAGACAAGCTGTTGCCTGAGACAACTTAATGAGAAATCGTAAACCTAAAAAGTTTATGAGGAAATCCAAAAAGCTGTGAAATGTTTTTTGCTTAACTATGTGCAGCAGATTTCAGGATGGACTCCACAAAACATCTGCAATACTTTGAGCACAGTTTTTGTTTTTGTTTTTTTATCATTCGCTTGAGAGAGTAGTCTCTGGGTCTTCTGAAATACGTTAAAACATTGATGGTCCATATTTCCTAAAAGATTCCTCACCTAATGATTTTGCGAAATCATTGATAGCACGTCAAGCCAACCAAAATGGTATATGGAACTCTTATAAGCTCATTTTGTATGTTTTGAATGTATTTTTGCAACTTAGCAGAATTTAAGTTGTATATTACTTAAATTAGGGGAATAAATCTTTTGCTGGCTGTGATTTTAGGTTCATGTTCCTCTTTGTGGTTCATGTAGAAGTGGCTGTACAAATGTTTTAACCTCCATTGATTGTTCTAGCTTAGGTCTCATATTTCTGCTTTCTGCTCCGTGAATAAAAAATAAATTCATTGTACTGGTACCTAGTAGTCAGAGATTTCGACTATCTGATAGCCTTGACTCTTTGGAATACAGTGTTGATCCCTTTAAGTTTCTTTATCCTCTTTTGTTCCATGTGTGTACATATTACTTAGGATTGTGGCTAGAATCTTTCACTTTTAAAAACTGTTACATTTATGTTTAGCTATGTAATTGTGGTTTCCTCGCATCCCTAGTTCAAGGTTTTTTCCCCAAGAAGATGGGAAACTAATTTATATGCTTTAGCCCTATAACTATTGTTTCTAATAGAAATTTGTTCATTAAGATTTCTGCATATACTTCCTTTTCTGAATAATGGCTATGCACTGTCACACAGAATTGGCATTTACACAATTATGGATTGGAATGGTTTTAATTGTGGAAGCTTCAGGAAATCTTCGCAGGTAACATGCCACAAACTGTACTATTGTTTCCATTTATTTCCCTGTGTCCAGTGTAAGAAAAAAAATGTCCTTAATATAAGCAGCATCAGCCCTGCGTAAGCTCTAGGATTCATATGTAATTTCAGCAAGTAGTAAAATAACTGGCTAATAGTTGTGTAGGTAGAGTATTTTGACCCTGCTTCATCACCAGATCATATGCAGATGTAGCTTTTCTTTTCTTCTTTTTAATGAGGAGGCACCTGTAGGACTTGTTCTGGTTGTCTTGGTATTTTAATTGCAGTTTACCACTGTATGAATTGAACATCACATGATGCCAGTCTTAACTTTAAAAAAGATTATTTCTTACAAAATTTTTAGTTTCATTTTTTAAAATAAAACATTAGGAACCATTCACTTAAGGCATCATTCTGTACTTAAGAGTGTTCACTACAGGGAAATTGATGCTCTGTCAGTAAGATCTGTGCCATCTTGATTGGTAGTCAGCTTAGCTGTCTGTCAGATGTTTCCTCATTGTATTAAAATCCTCCTTCTGGAATATTGAAAAAGACCCCAGCAAGGTTTAAAATAAGAGCTATCAAAACGGTTTGTGATTTGGGCTTGTTCATGTTGTGCTTGGCATCTGTAGAGTCCTACATAATGGGTAGCTTGTGCAGATAGAGCATTGAAAATTTTTAGATTTTTAATGAACGTAAACTCTTTTGCTTATCTATTGACTGAGTCTAATACAATCAAGTGGTGTGTGGACAGCAACATTTCATTTTATTCTGACTAGTGAAGGTACTCAAGTTGAGAAGCTCAACTCAGATGGTTCAACCGTATTATTCCTGCAGTTGTTTGGGGTTTTTTTTAAATCACAACAGTAACTTTCAAGATTTTCCTTCCTTCTGTCTCTTCTGTATTTCTTCAGACTTGGCTCTGCATGTGTATTTTGGGAACAGCACCATTCAGTATTTTTTGCAATGGTTGTAAATTCTTTTGACTTGATATCCTGTTTCTTCAGTGGTGTCAGCACATTTTTGACATGTTTCTATTAAATATTTAATATTTTGTTTTTCTTGCTCTTGTTAAAGTCTTATTAGAAAAGCTAAAACCAATAAATGAATGTATATGGAGATACATGTTAGAATAAAATACACTTTCAAATTATGAATATTTTTGTTTGTTAACTGTCAGGTCTTTCAAATGGCTTTGGAGATGGTGGTAAAGAGTCAGAGACAGATGATACTCCTGGCAGAAAAGTTGAACCTCGTCGCCGTTGTGCATCAGAGTCTAGTATATCCTCAAGCAACAGCTTGTTGTGTAGTTCAAGGTAAACACAGGGTGTTTGTAGCATCAGTTAAAGCCCAATCAAAATATAATGCCTTGAGTGTAGACTTTCAGCGAACAGAAATCTGGGGGAATGAGTGGAGATCACATTTACTAATTCCCTTCCTTCCTTCCTGAAAATTGAGAGACTCTCTGGAATAGTTTCGGAGTTGTCATAAATAGATGTGAAGGGGAAATTGGAATATCATTTCCCCACTTTTGTCACATAGGAGTCTCCACTAGATTATAGTTCTTTCCACAAATGTAAGGAAAACTTGTACGGATGGAAAATCAGCACAGGCTCCAATCCACAGTTTTATTTTGAGTAAATACAGAATATAGTTTTAAGTTGAGTATTGACAATGTATTCTGAAATCTTCTACAGTGGTTTTGATCTATCTCACTTGGAATTGACAGTATATTCTTCAACTTGTATTCTTTCTGGCTGGATCCACATAGGTTAGTAAGTTCAAGCGGACACCCCAATGGTAGCATTAACTAACATGTAATAATAATTCTGGCTTGCAAGCAGTTGTATTTGTAATGCTTTAAAGAAATAGGATGATTATCTACAGCCAAAAAATCAGTTATGGTTTGTAATAACAAATCACATGTTTGTAGTTTTAGCTTACCAAAGTGTGGAAAAGGCAAACCAGCGCTTATACGAAGACACACATTAGAAGACAGAAGTGAGTTGATATCATGCATTGAAAATGGAAACTACGCAAAGGCAGCAAGAATCGCAGCTGGTAACTGGAATATTTTTATAGACAGATGGGATACATTTCTAGCCACTTCTAGGGATTCTTGTGTGTCCTTTACTAGTATTTTTTATATGTTTTTTTAAAAATATGCTTCTGTTTTCTGCTGAATGGAAGGCGATGCTGATTTTTGTCTGTCAGTCAATTGTGCATAAAAGAGACTTTCCAGTTAGCCTCTGGTTTTGACATCTATGATGTCTCTTGTTTTGATCTATCCCATATTAACTGTTCATCTCAAAGTTCATCCCAGCAAAGAAAATTCCTCCTCCATCCATATTTCTTTCTCTGAACAACCAGCCCCCATGTTTATTACAGCTGATATGTCCACTCTCATTCCTATATTTACCTCCTATTTCCATTTTTTTCTGTATTACTTCCTCTGTTTATAATGATCCCCCCTCACCATTCATCAGGAGATTTCCTTTTCAGAAGTCATTGTTTTATAGCCCATTTGCCATTTCCTTTATTTAACCCAGCCTTGCCTTGTCTCAGCCTACTTGCTCACCTATCCCCATTCATGCCTTTATTCCTTGTTATCTCACTCTAATATAAATTGTAACTGCTTGCAAGAAGGTATTTACAAGAAGGCTGACAGAAATGGACTTCCCTGTAACAGCCCTTTCAGACTCCTGAAAGTGCTACACAGCAGGTCAGGAGAACTTGCAGAATAAGGTTGGCTGAGGTGCAGTGAAACATGATGACAAGAAGGATAATATCTCTGAAAATTAAACAGAAGAGCCTCCTGTGAGGATGTGTCTCTGCCCTCTGTGTGACAGCCTAGTTTGTCCCCTGACCTTCTGTGTAGCATTTTAAAGGGGATAAAGAAGTCCACTTTCTCCAGCACACTTGTGTGACCTAAATCTGTGTACAGAATAGCTTTGTGAAAATGTTAATGTTGAAATACTTTCCATTCACAGCACACTCCTTTTACAAAGAGAATAATTGATGTGATTAATCTTTTAAAACAAAAGATGTACCAGAGCATCTTTAGTCTTGTAGAATCAGCTTGCAAATCCTAAGGACAGTAGAAGACATAATTTGATCCCTGCTGTAAAATATTAAAGACCTGCTAGTTATATTCTTCAAAATTTAGGGCTCAAATAAAAACGAGACTGTATTTTAGTGATACGTTTATATGTCATGTAAAACAAGTGTACCATTAGCTTGATTTTTTTAAACAAGCTGTAGAAATGTTTTTATTAGCTAGAATTACCAAATCAATGTGTCTAAAGTCACAACTGAAAAATGAGAAAACAGAATCACAGAACTACCAATTTTTGCAGAAATTTTATTGTCTGCCTTCCAAGTAGTTTCTGACTTATGGCAACCTTGAAGCTAACCTATCACGGGATTTTCTGGGCTGAGAGTTTGATGTTTTGAAACAGTTCCTGAGTGGTTTGGGCTGACTTTACCATGCTGAAGAAAAAGGAAAGGCAACTGTGGAGGTGACTGATTAAAAGTTGTCCAGAACATACAAAGAGTTTTTTTGTGCTAATGTTCTACTCAGAAGACACCCACAGATGTTGTGTTTGCAGTGGTAGTCATGCCACTTGTGAACTTGTTGTATAAGCCCAAAATACTAGCAATGATGAATTACTTTCTAAAATATCTATTCTTTGATTTTAGAAGTTGGACATAGCAGCATGTGGATTTCAACTGATGCTTCAAATTCTGTCCTTGAGCCTCTAAAAGTTGTTTGGGCCAAATGTAGTGGGTATCCTTCCTATCCAGCGCTGGTGAGTTAGCAATTCTTCAATAAAACCATAACGAAATAGTGTTAACCCAAATGGTTTGCAGACTCAACATTTTCACTTAGGAATCAGTTTGTGGTTTACAGTAGAATTGAATGGAAATATTACTTATTCCATATGCAATTTATGTCACAGCCCTCCAGCTGTTGTTATAATATGACCATTGTCAGCCTGTCTGTTGGTCTGGATCGCTGGGATTGATGGCAACTAGAATACAACACCTGGGGGGACCACAAATTCCTTGTCCCTAAAATGTCATACATTTTAGTTCAAAATATCCACTGCATTCTGAAGCTATCAGAATCAGTTTCCGTATGTGTGTCATGTGAATCAAAGGTTCTCTTGACAACTGGTTTTTAAAATACATTTGTATTGGATAATAAAAAAATTAGCCCAGTGCAAGTATAGTGGTCATAGGCAGTGTCTGCCAATAGACTCAATGGAATAGCAAGATTGAATGGATGTCCTATTACTCACTGAACACAGATATTAGACCTCTAATAACAACTGAAAAAATAAAAATAAACACAAAAACTTTTTAAAAAGCAACCCTTTTTTTCTGAACCTATCCAGAATTAAATTGATATTGTGTAACATAAGACCTTATCACTTTGGATTTTTTTTAAAAGTAAATATTGTTCTGAGTTGATTATTTCAAAAATATTACCTAGCAGTATAAGACTTAATATAGAACAGGGATGGACAATTGTGTGGGGAACCCAGAAAAAATTTCCACTCTCAAACCCCCCCCCCAGCCCACAGACCTCCACAATATTTCTATGTTTCTCCATGTCGTTCCTAAAATGGTGGTTGCAATTTTGGAAGACTTTGACAAAAACAGAGACGTTATAGGACTTCTTTGGAGTCTGATGTGGAGCTTATGTGCTTGGTGAGGTTTTTTTGTGTGGGGAGCAGAATATGTACCATTTAAAAAAATGTTGAGGGACTGTCAGGAGGCTGTGGGGGCCACAAATGTGGGATCCAGAGACTGCATGCAAGCTGCATTTTTCCTGCCCCTGATTTAGAAGGATCTCTTATAACAGCAGTATGGCAAGTAACCCCCTTACAAACTAAATGAGAATTATTTCCACATTGTTTACTTAATGTCTATTGTTTACTTAATGTCTAAATAGTTTATGTCCACGTTTCATCAGTTCCATAAAACATACTTAATACTCAATCCTATTCTTTGATTTTAAAGATTTTTATTAGTAGGGTAGTAATAGTAAAGAATTCTTATGGATAGAGGTTAGTAAGTTACAGTCCTTTCTTATCTTGTATTGCAGATAATTGACCCCAAAATGCCTCGTGTTGCTGGTCATCACAATGGTGTTACAATACCAGTGCCACCCCTTGATGTGTTGAAAATTGGAGAACAAATGCAGACCAAATCGGATGAGAAGCTTTTCTTGGTTTTATTTTTTGACAACAAAAGGAGTTGGTATGTAGTTCCCCTTCACTACCACCAAAGAAGTATTATATATTTTACATGTAAGAGGAGTTGAGAATGTGATGAATTGTAGTTGTGTGGCTTTTTCTTTTGAATTGATACACCAGTTTAAGCTACTAGAGATGTAGAATTAAGACTTCTTAAGCATGTACAGTGGGCCCTTCTTACCCATGACCTCTGCATGTGTGAATTCCAGTTCGTGTGAAATGTTGCATCCTATACTTAAAGTCATAGTGATGTGCACATGAATGCGCTGAAGTGTCTGTATTCATGTCACTGCCATTGAATATAATGGAATGTGTGCATTCATGATTTCTGTTGTCTGTAGAGGTTCCTGGAATGGAACCCTCACGTATACAGAGGGCTCACTGTAATCAAATCTGACAGAGCATGTCCATTCTGAATGTCTAGTATATGATTGAAACCAAAGTATTTTTAAATTGCATTAGAAGTCTTTTTTCCAGAAAATAACATCTCCAACAAAAACTGTTTGATGTTTCTGATGTTTATTTCCTTTTACTTCTTGCTTGTGTTCCTGCACTTGAACAAAAATCTTCTCTTAGCCTTGCCTATAGGAAGCATAAAAGTATACTTTTAAGTAAAAAAATCATTCCTTCTATATAGTTTTCACATGTTTCTTCTCACTTAATAAGATTGTATGCCAGTGTTATATTCATTATATCTAACTGCTGTATCTACAGGAGGAAAATGACCAAATTATGTACCTTAATAAGCAAACTCTCACTGGCTTTAGTTTTCATCTTAGCCAAAAACATTTTTGTGTTGTAGAAATGTAAAAATTACCTTGACATACCACTGTGTGCCAACTTAAAAGTATTTTATTTGATGGATTCTGATAGAAGGATACAATAAAAATCAGAACTGCCTGGAAAATGTCTTAAAACTGGAATAATGTATTAAAAGCAGATGTCCATGTAGTGTGTTTAGTAGAGAAGCACATGTTCAGCTGTCTCAGCCATGCCCAGTTGACAAGGGCAAATATGTTGAGAGCAAGGGGCACAGAAGTATTTCCCCATTCAGAGGGCTCATCATAAACCATTATAGTGATTATGAAGGCTCTACAATATCTTCGGACCTCTGAAGCATAACGATAATATCCAGGGCAAAAAATTAAATTAATTTTTTTAAAAAATGGGAAAAAAATTAAAAATCAGTATAATTTCAGCTTCTAGGTAACTCAAATCCCTGACCTATAATTTCTGAAGAGCTGTATCTTATATCATGTGTTTTATTATCTCTGGTTCTTCTTCGTGGTCTCTGTGCCTTCATACACTAGGAGCTTTAGCGCCTGCGCGGTAGCGTTCGGAAACTTCTAGAGCTTGTTCGCTTGGCGGGAACCCCTCCCCCACGCCGGTACTGCGCATGCTCCTCCCGCCGAGCAACGGTCTCTCCTCAGTTCTTTCTCGTCCGCCGCCGCGTACGGAAGGTTCTTCAGTTTGTTCCTCTCACGTCGTGCTTGGCTTGCTGTTTTTCACGGTTTTACGGACTTTCGGACTGTCTTTGACCTCTCTTTCGGACTCCCCCTTCGGTTTTTCGTCTTTTTGGATTTTCGGAGTTTGGCGTTCTTCGTCTTCTGTCCGCGCTCTTTAAGAAGTGCGTGTCCTGCGGCCGCAAGGTTGCCCTCAACGACGGCCATAAGGAGTGTCTCTTCTGTTTGGGTGAGTCCCACAACATCCGGACTTGCCCAATTTGCCGGGATTTTACTCCCCAAACTCTCCGCAACCGCTCCGCGAGACTCAAATCTTATTGTTGGGAACAGTCTCTGCGGGCGATAGACGAGACCTCCACTTCCAAGATGGCCGACAAGAAGACGACCACGCCATCGACGGTATCGGCGGCTGCCGTTCCGTCCACCTCGTCGGTATCGGGCTCGGTACCGGCGAAAACGCCGATCTCGGCGCTACCGAGGATCCCGAAGCTGTCGGCGGCTGCCAAGTCAGCAAAAGGATCCTCGACGGCGAGGAAGGCTGAGGCTCCCCTTACGGAGATGCCTGCTAAAAAGCGCCCTGCTCCGGACGGAGGCAAGGGCAAGGAGAAGGAGAAGAAGAAGAAGAAGAAGGAAAAGAAGCGCTCCCCGGCTGGGGACGTTCGACCTCCTACTCCTCCTCCTACTCAGCAGCCTTCCAAAGGGCGAGGCGAGTCCGTCGATCTCTCGGACGATGAGATTGAGGACGTTCCCCAACAGCGCCCGGACTCGCCTGTGGCAGACCCTCCAACCCTGGTGGAGGAGCGCCACCGCCCTCTTAGCCGTCGCAGGTCGGCCGACCTGCAGCAGAGAGAGCCCTCTGCTTCTCCGGAGCGGCGTTCGACCTCCTTTAGGTCCCGGTCCCGCTCTTCCGAGCGTCCGGTGGCCTCGCCGCCTCCGAGGGAGACAAGAGAGGAACAACCTCGCTCGTCTGCCTCCAGATACACCTCGGCGTCCTACGTGGCCAGGTACGCGAGGGAATCTGAGTGGAGAGAGCGCCCGGCCTCCTATCGGTCGCATTCGCCATCGTACCGGGATCGGTACCATCGTGGCCCAGTCGCTGGGAGACCTTCCGGAGGTCCCGGTCACCTCGTCGACAGCGCGAATCGCGCTCGCCTAGAGGGGACGAGGCTCGGTACCGTCGACGCCGAAGCCGATCTCCGGCGGACCGCCGCTCCTTCAGCCGCTCTCCCTCTCCTCGATATCATAGGGCGAGGGAGCCTTCACCACGGTATCGGGCGATATCGCCACCTCCTAGGGTCACGGCAACGGCGACGCGCCCTACGGAGTCGGTGGTGACTGAGCGGGCTACGACGACGTCAGCCTGCCAGACTACCCCGGTCACCACCAAGAGGGTGAAGTCAGTAGTCAGCCATCCCAAGCGGGACGCTGCTGCTACCACCGCCCCGGCTGCGGAGAAGCCTAGGAAGGCAACACCTGCGGCGACGAAGGAGCCGGAAAGCGAGCGGCGAGAGGACTCACCGAGCTCGGAGTCGTACGACTCGAGTGCGGAGTCAGAGGTGTCTGAAGCGGCCTCCCAGGAGTCTCCTCCGTTGGGATTCGGGGACCCGATCCCAGATTCTGCTCCAGAGGACGTCCACCAGTTCTCTGCGATGCTGCTCCGCATGGCCACTACCCTCGGCCTTAAGATCGCCGATGCGGAGCCGGAGGACGACGATCCAGCCTTCTCCGTCTTCGAGGAGAAGCGACCTTCCACGGCCCCGCTGCCTCTCCTGCCCCGGGTATCCAGACTGGTGAAGGCCGCCTGGGATAGACCGGCCTCGGCTCAGCCGATACCGCAGCGGTTAGAACACCTCTACAGGGTGCAGAAGGATAACGCCGGTTATCTCTTTAATCACCCTGCACCGAACTCTGTGGTCGTCGAGTCGGCACAGACAAAGGGCTCCGGCAGGCAACACACCACCCCGCCGGACAAGGAGGGCAGGAAGTTGGATGCCTACGCAAGGAGGTTCTATTCAGCTGCCTCCTTGCAGATCAGGCTGTCCAACACTCAGGCTTGCCTCGCGGCATACCTGAAAAAAGTGCTCGATCGCCTGCAACCGGCGATGGAGGCGGTACCGGAGGACATCCGCCAAGCCTCCTCCGTGATCTTCAATGAGGCTATCTCCATCGCTCGGCACCAGATGGCCTCCTCCCGGCACGCAGTGGGGATCGCCTCCCGGGTCATGGCGGGATCCGTCGGCCTCCGCCGCCATGCTTGGCTGCGACCGGCCGACATCCAGGAGGACACCAGAAGGAGGATTGAAGATCTCCCCTTCGACGGTGAAGGCCTATTCAATTCGTCCACAGACGAAGCTTTGGACAATCTCGTCAAGGCGAGACTGACCGCAAAAAAGATCGGGCTGCAGCCGGCCACGCAGGCCCGCAGGGCCTCCACCTTCCGCCCATCCTGGCGACGATCTTCCACCTCGTCGTTCCAGCGTTCGGCCCAGTCTGGACAGTCGAGACCGTCCTCCGACTCATCGGCCAGACGCACGATTAGGCGGCGCCCGGCTTCGTCGAAGAAGTCCTCCTCCGAGACAAAGTCTCGGTTTTGACGTGCCTGGCAGGACCCACCAATACCCACTCTTCAGCCTACCATCAGCGCTCGGAGACCGACCGACTCTCGCTCGACACCTAGCGGAGTGGCAGTATGTCACTACGGACTCTTGGGTGCTTTCCATCGTCCGTCTTGGCTACGCCATCGAGTTTCTCGATATTCCTCCTCGCGGCGTTTACTACTCCACGCCGTCGAGTCCGGCCCTCCTGGAAGAGATCCAATCCCTCCTCCAGAAAGGGGCGATCGAGCGGCTCCCGCAAGAGGCCAAGACCACCGGCTTCTTCTCCAGGTACTTCACGGACCGAAAGCCGACGGTACCCTCCGGCCGATCCTAGACCTCAGAGGGGTGAACTACTACATCCGCCCCAAAAGGTTCAAGATGGTCACGATACCGTCGATCCTACCCTTCCTACATCGAGGGGACTGGTTCGCCTCCATCGATCTCCGAGACGCATACTTCCATATCGCCATTCGCCCGCAGCACAGACGGTACCTCCGCTTCGCAGTCGACGACACCTGTTACCAGTACAAGGTGCTGCCGTTCGGACTCTCGACTGCCCCAAGGGTCTTCACCAAGTGCATGGCCCCGGTGGTATCCTACCTGCGGACGAAGGGCGCTTCCGTCTTCCCCTACCTCGACGATTGGCTGTTGGTGGCGTCCTGCAAACAGAGACTTTACCACGACGTCCACATGACGTTGTCACTCCTGACCCGCCTTGGTCTACGAGTGAATCCGAAGAAGTCCCACCTCGAGCCGGCGAGGATCTTGGACTTCATCGGGGCGACGCTCGACTCGACCTCCGCCAGGGCGTACCTACCAGAGTCTCGAGCACAAACCTTGATCCGGGCCGCCGCTCACGCTCGTACGGCCCCGACGTTATCTGCGAGAAGCGTCCAGCAGCTCTTGGGCTACATGGCTGCGACGACCGCTGTGACATATCTCGCCAGGCTGAGAGCAAGACCTCTTCAGCACTGGTTCGTCCGCATATTCGACCCCCTGCGAGACGAACAGACACTCCGACTGCAGCTGCCGGGAGACGTCCGCTCATCCCTCCGATGGTGGCAGTCGCGATGCAATCTCATGTCAGGGATGCCTTTCCAACAGCCGACACCGAAGGTGACGGTAACGACCGACGCCTCCCTGTATGGATGGGGTGCCCACTGCGGCGATCTCAGAGTCCGCGACAGATGGACCGACGACGAGACCGCTCTCCATATCAACGCGCTGGAGCTGCTCGCCGTCTGGAAAGCCCTACGGGCGTTCCGCCATGCCGTGGCGGGGCGCACGGTCCTGATTCTGACGGACAACACCACCGCCGTCTGCTACATCAACAGACAAGGTGGGACTCATTCCACGACCCTGCTCGACATCGCGCTCGACCTGTGGGAATGGTGCATTCGCCTGCACACGCATCCCGTGGCGGTTCACCTGGCCGGGCAGGAGAACACCACGGCAGACGCCCTCAGCAGGGACACCTCATCCCATCACGAATGGTCTCTCTCCGGAGAGGCGTTCAGACTGATTCGGGACCGCTGGGGCGAACCATCGATCGACCTCTTCGCGACCAGGGAAAACGCGAAGTGTCGCCGATTCTGTTCCAGAGCGGGCCACGATCGTGCCTCCATCGGGGACGCTTCCAGCTTCCGTGGACCGGGGAACTCCTCTACGCGTTCCCGCCGTTCCCGCTGCTCGGCCGGACGATATCGAAGATCCTCGCCGACCGAGCCGACGCGATCCTGGTAGCCCCGTATTGGCCGAGGCAACATTGGTTCGCACCCCTGCTACAAGCCGCACGGGACGACCTGCTCCGGCTGCCACCGACACCGGACCTGCTCTCCCACTCCGGCGGCCGAGTCCTCCATCCGGACCTGCCACGCCTGGCCCTCCATGCCTGGAGGATATCGCACTAGACGACCCCGTCCTCGGTACCGTCCTCGTCGCGGCCAGGAAGGAATCCACCCGTCGCAACTATCAATACAAGTGGCGACGCTTCCTGACCTTCGCTAACGAGAGGAGTGAGCCGGTATCGCCCGCGGGGCTCTCGACCGTCCTGCATTTCCTCCTGCACCTCCGGCAACAGGGGCTGGCGTTTCCATCCCTGAAGGTGTATCTCTCCGCGATCGTGGCATACCAACCGCCACGGTCGGCTGCCTCGGCCTTCTTCAGGAACGATACCGTTAAGCGGTTCCTGAAAGGACTTCATCATCTCTACCCGCCGGTATCGCCGCCGCTACCGCCGTGGTCCCTCTCGCTGGTGCTCTCGCAGCTGACGAAGCCGCCCTTCGAGCCGATGGCGACCTCGGATGACAGGCTCCTGACAATGAAAACTGCCTTCCTGGTAGCGGTGACCTCAGCGAGGCGAGCGGGTGAGATCACAGCTCTTCGTTCCGATGAGCCCTTCACGGTCTTCCACAGGGACAAGGTGGTCCTGAGACCTGACATCTCGTTCCTGCCTAAGGTGGTGTCCAGTTTCCACCTCAACCAGGACATCATCCTGCCTACCTTCTTCCCGAACCCGACGACACCGTTAGAGCGGTCCCTCCACTCCCTGGACGTGCGTCGGGCATTGGCCTTCTACAAGGACAGGACTGCTTCCTTCCGACAGACGCCGCATCTCTTCGTTTGCTATGGGCGACGTCGGAAGGGCCTCAAAGTGTCCACCCAGCGCTTCTCCAAATGGGTGGTGAGGACTATTCAACTGGCGTATGAGCTCGCGAGGAAGCCTCCGCCAGTCCTGCTTCGAGCCCACTCCACCAGAGCTGTGGCTACTTCTGGGCCCTCCTGCGAGGAGTTGACCTGCATGAACTCTGCCGTGTGGCGACCTGGTCCCAACCGTCGACCTTCGTGCGCCACTACAGGCTCGACTGCCGGTCGCGCAGAGATGCCCGGTTTGGACGTGAGGTGTTGGCTTCCGTGCTGTAGGACCTGACCCGCCGTCCGACCGGTAAGCTACACAGTCTCCTAGTGTATGAAGGCACAGAGACCACGAAGAAGAAGAACAGGTTGCTTACCTGTAACTGTGGTTCTTCGAGTGGTCATCTGTGCCATCATACACACCCGCCCTTCCTCCCCTCTTTCTCAGGTCCCTGTAGGTTCTACGGCGGACGACAGAACTGAGGAGAGACCGTTGCTCGGCGGGAGGAGCATGCGCAGTACCGGCGTGGGGGAGGGGTTCCCGCCAAGCGAACAAGCTCTAGAAGTTTCCGAACGCTACCGCGCAGGCGCTAAAGCTCCTAGTGTATGATGGCACAGATGACCACTCGAAGAACCACAGTTACAGGTAAGCAACCTGTTCTTCTCAGCACTCAGTGTAGTAGAGCTGAAGAAGCAAACCCATATCACTGTAATTTCCATTCAAAAACTCACCAAGTTAGAAGAATCCAGTATTGGTCAAGGGAGTTCATCTAAGACTAGTACATTTAGTTTGAGGCCATAGCAAATTCTACTGTACCAGGTGCATAGCGCACAGACTTTGAACTAAATCATTTTAGTTCCACCATGCATTTCTTTGTCTTTCCACTTTCTGATCAAGTGCCAGTGTTTTGTTATTTTTTTTATTTATACTATTTCTCTATCTGAATTTCTAATTGTTTGATTCCAGCCATATATTGTAATCTGCCTTGATCTCAAATGTGGAATGAGTTACATCAAACATTGAGGTTATTTTCAGTTGTTAAAATTGTGATTACTACATAATAACCTGTTGATTTTATTCAATTACAGGCAGTGGCTTCCAAAATCCAAAATGATTCCACTTGGGATTGATGAAACAATAGACAAGTTAAAAATGATGGAAGGTCGGAACTCAAGTATTCGTAAAGCTGTTAGAGTTGCTTTTGATCGTGCTATGAATCATCTAAGCAGAGTTCATGGGGAGCCAGTCAGTGACTTCAGTGATATTGACTAATATAGGTTGTCATCAAGGCACTAAAATACTTTGTATAGAAACCTGAAAATTAACCTCTTTGTCTACAAGAATGTATTGAAGATACAATTTCATAATCATTGATCCAGTGGCAGAGTTCTGCAGACTTAACTTGTTGCACAGCTCTTCTGAATCACCATTGCCATATTGATTTAATTTTTTTAATCATTGTGTTGCCGTTCAGAAAATTTTCCACTAAAATATCTTGTTCATAGTGTTCATAAACTGTACATATATATATATATATTCAACTCTTAACTTATTCTGATTTTAGATGTGGCTTTTTTATTTCTTTTATTTGGCTGGGAAAGGGATAGATTGTCACTTCCATTTCTTTCCACATTAAAAAAAAAGCTTAGGCACCACCTTCCAACTTTTGGTGCTAAATGAATCTTGAAGTAAGTAACATCAGATAGATTTGGCTAAATCATATATTATGATATGGTGCTGCTTATATAATTTTATGTGATCTGTAGCTTTTAAACAAGACCTCTGAATGTTTGATTTTTCATAAATCATAACTGCACAAAGTACTGCATAGTTTAAGATGTAAATTTACAACAACAAATATGTATTTTAAGAGAAGAAAATTACATTATTTTGGAGGGTACTTTGTGAGAGAGACAACAGAAGAAAGGTTATGCTATGTACATCACTTGAAAAATCACCAAAAACACTCCATTGTTGCCCAAAATATCACTTCAGAAATTACTTGTGTTTTACACAAAACTGGCTTAAAGCCCTTGAGTATGTTTCTTGCAAACCATATCTCATCTATCTCCCCTGGATTTTATGTGCCTCCCTATGTTATATTTATTGTAGAAAATGTATTACTTTACTTTATAAAGAGAAATAAATAAGAAAGTATATTGATATACATTTTTATACAGGCACATAAGACAATTTGCTTTGGGAGAAAAGCTGTCTTGGAAATGGTTGGATAAAATAACTTGATGGGTTGTGTGTAATTTGACTTTTTTGAAAGCTTGTAACCTTTGTTTCAATGAGGGGATTTATGTAACTTTTAATTTTAGAACACTTTGGTAGCAATAGAAACTTTGGATACATTTTTGTATGGTACATGTGATGTATATAGAATTAGTACTTTATTTTTATTTCAAAGAGGTAAAGCATTACATTTAGGGAAGGAAAGTCGTAGGGTGGGTTTCCAATAATAACTTTTATATTAAAAAATAAAGTCAAACTATTGATTGTTGTAGCTACTTTATTTCTATGTTCACTGGAATACTGGATTTGTAACAATGAAAATGGCAAGTTTGTTTTCAATGTGATTTATAATGACTACATTATTTATAAGTGCACTGCGTTGGACTCTTCAGTGATAACTTAAATACTGTACCAAGGTATATAATATGCAACACCAAATAATGCATATGAATGCACGAATATTTATGCCCAGCTTTTTTTTATAATGGGTTAGCAAATATGGCGAAGCCTATACTTTGAAAATCTTTTAAACAGTTTCATTGAATAGCATTCTTCATTGTAAAACCTGCTTGAATTTTTATTTTAAAGCTACAGCCAATTTTGGAATAGTTTCTAATGTTTTTATTCTCTATGGTTTGTAATACCCCCTTAGAAGCTTGAAATAAAATTCCTTTCTCAAGTGATATTTTTGTCATGCATTTGGCCCTTAGAATGTCTGCATGAGTTCCAGAATAGTTTGATTAACATTCTGTGCTAATGCTTATGATGGAGACTATTCCAATCTCCATACAAAGCATTCTGTTCACACATTTGCAGCATGAGGCTATATTTTGGACCATCCAACAACTACTTTGATTATATAAAAATGTGTACAGCTTGACTGTCACGTCTCTTATGTCACAATATTTGCCCCTCCACAGAACAGTTCTGTGTAGCATCTGGAAATTACAGATGCTTCTGCAGCATACTACTCTGTGTTGTTGTGTATTGATGTTCGCAAATGAGGGAAAAAGCCTCTGAGTTCTCAGAGTAAGAGCAGAATAATGTCTGATCAGTAAAGAGAAACTGAGGAGTAAGGTTACGGTATACTATATAAGTTACAGATAGATTACACTTTTTTTATGTTCCCTTGTCTGACGACTCACTTTTTCGACATTTCCAAATTAAGGACAAGTTCCATTAATTCAACAGGGGTTCTGCTCTTTCATCAGTTCTTCTTGCCTATGGGGGCTCAGTTTGGATGACTTGCGCATATGCGCAGCTTGCAACACGAGCTTAGTGGGGGGAATGTTCTAAGACAGCAGAGAGACTGCAAGCAGTGCGTGCACAGCCAGCAACAAGTGAGCTTCCGTAAGTCCTTCATGCTTCCTATAGTACAGTACATGTATCCTGTCAGATAAATGGGGGAAACGTGTAGATATAAAGTGAGATTTGTCAAACTAAACTGATCAGAATATTGAGGCATGGCTGGGCAAAAGATACGATCGTTAACTTAGGCTGAAACTTAAAATTCAGAAGCCCCTTAATGTTTTGTGTAGTTTCAATAGATTCACATATCCTGCTTGCTTTCCCCCCCACTGATCGTTCTTAGTGGCACTATGCTGATGGATACATTGAAGATGTATCACCATTGGTTGACATGTGTATTCCTGTATCAGTATATAATGCATATGTTGCATTCTGACATAATACAAGAATCCTGTGCACAATCACTAATAAATGTGCAGTTCCATAGAAAGGCCCATCAGAATGAATAAACATTGTGCCATAAGACCTTGGCTGAAAAATCTGATGTGACAGTTCTTGGTTGGTTAGGCAATAAGCAATACCAACAAAGAATTAGTCAGAAATGTAAGAAGTCTTACCTATCCTCTGAATTTGTGTGACAATCAGCTGCATGGGTTGGATCAGAAGGAAAAAGCCCTGTAGCTTCTCTCCTGAATGGCTTAGATTGTGAATTCCCACAGTCTATAAGGGAAGATCACTTGTAAGTCCTTCAAGCTCCTTCAGCATTCCTTTCCTTTCCTGTAAAAGAACAGGTTGCTTATCTGTAACTGTGGTTCTTTGAGTGGTCATCTGTGTCCTCTTACAGTGGGTTTTTGTGCCTGCACAGATACCCTGTTGAAATGTTCCAGAGCTGAGTAGCTTGGTGGGGACCCTGACCCCTGCATACCTTGCTTGATCCAGCCCACCAAGTTACCTTCCCCTCAGTTTTGAAGTCTGCTGAAAAGATAGGGACCTGAAAGATGAGAGTGTTGGGGGATGGTAGGAGTTTCAGCCCCACAGAAACGCAGCAGAAAAGCCAGAGCACAGCTAGCCAACAGCAGCAACCTTGTTCCCCAATAAGGATACTCACACACAGAGGAGTTTCTTCCAAAACAGGAGGTGCTTTATCTTTCATCAAGGTCCGTTATATACAAAACATAGAGTAGACTGACAAGAGCTTGCACCAGGTTTGGTCAACAGAGAAATACATACTGGTGTTGCTTTCTTACATACATATCTACAACCAGTCAGGTAAAGGGTTTGCACACCTCCCTCTACCATCTGCACACAACCCCAGTTTCTTATGCAACCTTGCAATTACCCACAGCTGGGGCATGATGCAACATCTTTGCAGTGGGCTGATCATTTTCCCAGGGTTCCCTGCCTGGAATCCCTGACAGAGAGGTAGGGCAAGATTGTGTGAGAGCACAGATGACCACTTAAAAAACCACAGTTACACATAAGCAACCTGTTCTTCGTGGTCTCTGTGCCTCACACAACGGGTCAGGTCACTGTAAGTTAGAGGACAAAACTGCCCATCCAAAACCAGCACCCCTCCTGGCTCTGTAATCAAGTCTGTAGTAATAAAGATGAAGGGTTGTGACCAGGTAGCAGCTCTGCACAGGTCCAGTAATGGAATCTCCTATAACACAACCCTTGATGAAGAACTGGCTTTCATAGTGTGTGCTCTTAGGTATTGGTCATTGGAAGGATAAATAGTCTCCATAAGCTATTTAGAAAGGGATTGGGTGGACAACTTGTGGCCCTTACAATGACAATGGTAATGGACAAAGAGATTGGTGTATTGATGGAACACCAAAGTTCTTCGTATATAAAAGGCCAAAGCATGATTTATGTCTAGGTAACCCATCAAGCCATGATTGCAAGACAAATTTAATGACAAAGGGACCACTCATGTTGAAGAACTGCTGGCTGAGGATGTCTGTGAGGACATTGAATGGCTAACAGATATATCACTCTCACTCTATGCCAGTTCCACAGGCGAGTGGCAAGATACATCAGGGTGCTAGAGCGTGTGCCTTCTTAGTGGTTGATGTACCAAACTGTGGTTGTGTTGTCTGTAACAACTTGTACTAGTCTTTCTAACAGGAGTCTCTCAAATGACTTTGAAGTAATGGGAAAAAAACTGTCCTTTCTGCAATGAGACAGAAGCTTCTAAATAGCACCTCTAAGTAGAGTGTTGATCACGTCTAAGAGGTCTGGGTGCTGGGGGTTGGTGGTGGTGGAATGAAATACGCCAACAGGAATACTTGACAATTCAGTGACATAAACCAGACAAACTATGGTAAGTAGGTAAACAAGAGTCTGTGGTGATGCTCTGCCAGGTGGAGTGATGGTGGAATAGATCTGGGACCTTGAATAAATTGATGCTAGCTAGGTGGAAGCATGGTAGAGGTGATGTCCTGCTGGGCAAGTCAAAAACAGGACTTGGTGGTAGATGTCAACTTCTTGGAGGACTGCTGGCAATGATGTTTGAAAGAATGGCAAGTAAAAGAGGATGGCAGAGAAGAGGGGCAAGACAGTCTGGATGTAGACTTAGACCGGTAAGGTGTGGAAGATGGTCTCCAAGAAGTCCAAGAGGAGCAGCTATATTGCTGGTGCTGCTGTTGGCCAAAGCCCACCTTTTAGGGGGTGAGTTTGGCCTTAGAGAGGTGTTGCATTGAATCATTAGTAGAAGAGTGGAATAATCCTTAACTATTGAAGGGAAGGTCCTTTATGCACTTCCTGGTGTCCTCTGTGGGCCCTGCTGAATGGATCCAGGTGTATCTTTGAAGCACCACTGCACCCACCATGACTTTCACTGTGTACTCTACTGAATGATACAAGCATTTGCTGCAAAGCGAATGGGCTTCCTGATGGAAGTAGAGTAATCTCTCTTTGGTCAAGCTCAGAAAAAACCCGCTAATTCATATCTAATCATAATGTTAATTAAGATCTTCATACATAATAAATACCTTCCCTAACATACCTACATATCTTTAATTGTCTTTTACTCACAAAAGCAAAAGGGAGGCATTAAGTTAAACCCCAAATCAACATAATCACGGATCAACTATGAGTTTAAAAAACAAAGGAATTCTGTTGTCTATACCTCTACACTGGTACATCCAATTCAGAAAAATTAGATTCAAACCAACTCTTAGCTCTACTATCACTGCTCACATTACTCTTTAAATATTCTAAGAAAGGTTGCCATGTTTTGTAAATTTTCTTATTAGATTTATCTTCCAACATATAAGTGAGTTTGTCCATTTTGGCTGTTTCCATCAATTTCTCCAACCACTCTTCTTCTGAAGGGATGGAGGCCTTCCGCCAGTGCCTAGCAAGAACAATCCTTGCCGTTGTAAGCATATGCCATATCAGTCTTTCGGCATCTCCTATTTCCAGTAAAAAGAATTCTGGTGACATCTCAATCTTAATTTTTTAAAATTCTGGCACTCTGTTGCATCCCCACCATGAGGGAATGATTACCTCGACTGGTAGAGAGCTGCCCAGCAACAGGTTGCCTGGCAATTGGAATAGCCACTTAAGTGAGAAACCCAGCCCATTAATGGTAAGGATGGGTTGGAGGCCTGAGAGGAAAAGGCATACATTGAATTGTTTTGGAGTCAGACTTCCAGAACAGGGGCTAAAAGTCCTTCAGCCAGAGAGTTTCAGTCAACCAAGGTGGGGTGGGGGGTAGAATGAGGGGGTGGTTTTCTCAGAAAAAGCCTAGAGAGAGGGGCAGAAGAGAAATCAACCCACTTTGAAATCTGGTCAGAGAGAGTGACCTAGATTTGGGAACATAGCCTTCGTCAAAAGGGTAGACAGAGGGAGATCTGTGCCTTTATGCTTATGTAAAGATACAAGAAAATGTTTAAATGCATTCTGGAGATCTATTTGAGCTTGGACATACATACAAAACCAGTACTTTATTCTGTTTGTTGTTTTAATAAAGATTATAATGTTTTTTTTATAAACTTTGACTCAGCTGAATAATTTTCAGTAGTTCTAACCAGAGACATGCTATCTTAAATCAGTAAATCATTCTAAACAACAATTGAAACACTATACTCTTTTTGCATGGAGGTGGTTTTCAAAGGAAAGGCCAGAGTTTTATAAAGTATCAAGGTGCTTAGCAGACTTGGGGGAGGGGGGAAGCTGCTATACCGGTCTGTGAGGAGAAAAAGCAGGTCTTGCAATAGGTGACTACTTAGAAAAAGGACTGAATCAGTTTAACATGCACTGTAGTTCAGAAGAGTGGCCTGAAACTCTGTACAAATTCCTCCGTGCAAATTCCAGGACACTTTAACATTGAACCATGAATGTTTAAGTGGTATCAAATGACTGTAATTGTATAGTAAATATGTGTCCCTAGTTCCCTCTGTACAAGTTGTTGCTGAAAAGGAAAACAGGAGAAGTCCCGGCAGACTGGAGAAGGGCAAATGTCCCCATCTTCAAAAAGGGGAAAAAAGTGGACCCAAATAATTATCACCCAGTCAGCCTGACATCAATACCAGGAAAGATCCTAGAGCAGATCATTAAACAGTCAGTTTGTAATTACTTAGAAAGCAATGCAGTAATCACTAAAAGTCATCATGGATTACTCAAAAATAAGTTGTGCCAGAGTAATCTTATATCTTTTTATAATTGAGTTACAAACTTGATAGATGAAGGGAATGCTGTAGCATATCTCGATTTCAGTAAGGCCTTTGACAAAGTTTCCCATGACATTCTTCAAAGAAGCTAGTAAAATGTTGGCTGGACAGGGCTACTGTTAGCTGGATTTGTAATTGGTTGACTGAATGAACCCAAAAGGGTGCTCACTAATGGCTGCTTTTCATCCTGGACAAAAATGATTAGTGGGATACCACAGGGTTTTGTCTTGGGCCCAGTGCTATTCACATCTTCATCAACGACTTCGATGAAGGAGTAGAGGGCATGCTGATCAAATCTGCAGATGACACCAACTTGGGGGGGGGTTGCTAATATGCCAGAGGATAGAGTCAAAATTCAAAATGACCTTGACAGATTGGAGAGCTTGGCCAAAGTTCACAAAATGAATTTCAGGAGAGAGAAATGTAAAGTTAGGCACTTAGGCAGAAAAAATGGAATGCACAAATATAGGATGGGGGACACGTGGCTGGATAACAGTACATGTGAAGGGGATCTAGGAGTCTTGGTAGATCATAAGCTGAACATGAGTTAGCAGTGTGATAAGGGAGCCAAGAAAGCCAATACAGTTCTTGGTTGCATTAATAGGAGTATGGTATCTAGATCAAGGGAGGTAATAGTAGCTCTAACCTGCATTGGTTAGAGCTCATTTGGAATACTGTGTCCAGTTCTGGGCACCTCAATTCAAGAAAGATATCAACAAGCTAGAGCGTGTCCAGAGGAGGGTGACCAAAATGGTGAAGGGTCTGGAAGCCATGCCCTATGAGGAATGGCTTAGGGAGCTGGGTATGTTTAGTCTGCAGAAGAGAAGGTTAAGGGGGGACATGATAGCCATGTTTAAATATTTGAAGGAATGTCATGTCGAGGAGAGAGTGGGCGTGTTTCTGGCTCTTCCTGAGACTAGGACAAGGAGCAATGGATTCAAGCTGCAGGAAAGGAGATTTCATTTGAACTTCAGGAAGAACTTCCTACAGTCAGAGCTGTCCGGCAATGGAATATGCTGCATCGGAGTGTGGTTGAGTCTCCTTCTTTGGAGGTTTTTAAGCAGAGGCTGGATGGCCATCTATTGGGAGTACTTTGATGTGTGTTCCTGTATAGCAGGGGGTTGGACTGGATGGCCCCTGGGGTCTCTTCCAACTCTATGATTCTATGATTCAGCGAGAAGGGGGACTTTTGATGGAAAAGCTGTTGTTTAAGAAGCGCAAGGCCAAAGTCATTAAGCTAACTGAGCTGGTTGGATGTTCTCTGAATCCTTGCTTTTGACTCTGAAGAGCAATCAGTTTCATATTTACATATACAGAATTATAGCTCATTTAATTTGCTACAGCCTTAAGAACCCTGTTAGAAATGATATGCTGCTAAACCATGCATTTCATGTTGAAATAATAAGACTCTTCATTTTCCTTAGTGGTTCCACACACCCCTTGGCCTAACATAGTGAAAGCACAAAATGTTAATCAACTTGGAATATTACATTAATGTAATAGTCTTTAAAGGGGTTAGCACTTTCTTTGGATGGACAAGGAGTTCATTTAGTACAAATACCTAAATGCCTAAGGAGAATCATGACAGAATTTTTTAAAAAATGAAAACTTTGTTTGCTAGCAGGAAGTCATTTGTCCAGTGCAAAGTGGTTTAAAAAGCATCAAAGTAAGAAGTGCATTTACTTTATAGATACTTACTTAGAAGAAATCAAAAGTACTCTTAAAGCTTAATGATTCAGATTTCAGTAAAGATGCATAAGTGTATAAAGATTAACTGTGAACATTCACACACTGGAAACTTCATAGGTGGCTAGAACAGAACTGTTTTGCCAGCCTGGAGGGGTACTGGCTACTGGAAGACAGCGAGCACTAAATACTACCCAGAATTGATCCTATCCACATTTAATTGGTAAATCTATCATAGCATTGAAAGTTGCATTTAAGAAATATGTGGTCCCCCAGCAGTTACAGGGCTGCAACTCCCATTAGCCTTAGCCAGCAATGACGGATTGTGAAAGCTGCAGTCCAACATCCTCTGAAGGACTACCTGTGGCTTCTCCTCTTGCCCCTGGAATGAAACTTGATGACTTTTTCTTGTCTTCTCTGTTTAAACAGTACACTTGTTTTGATGGAGTGAAGGAAATTTTAGAAATTCTCAGACAGATCTCAATAGGTAGGATTTCTGATCCTGTTGCCTCACCACAACTGTGAAACCATGTTCTTGACATCACCACTTGAAATAATGAAGGATGGAGGGTTCCATAATCCAACAATTTGACCTGTGAGATGATAGAGCCACTTGAGATGTTCCCTACAAGAGAGACCAGATTGATTTTCCAAAATATGAGTTTGCTAAATACTTCCTGTTACTTACAATTGCAATCCATTGAACAAAATAACTGGAAAGTGCACGAACCAATAAATGAAGTGGGAGTTTTGAATGCTTATCCTATTCTTGTACAAATGCAAATCTCTAAACTGCAAGAAAGAGACTCATTTATTCTGGTGACTGTGTTACTGTGGTTCAGGCCTAGCCAGTGATAGCACTAGATATCTCTTTTTGATATCAAATCATTCGCCCTTCCTCTGCCACCCCGCTCCACGTGTTTGCGAGGCCTCTGGACAAGCACGTACACAGGCGCGGCTGGTAAGTGTTGGACATTCCATTCTCCACCTAGGCAGGTAGAACAAAGCCACTCCGTTGCTTCAGGGACCTCCCTGCAAACACCTCTTGCTCAATAGTCCAACAATGCCAAGCTATTTACATACTGGCTATACTATTGTTAAACCTGTGCTAAGCCCATCATGTTAAACTTGACCTTTGCCAAAACGTTTGTCCTGCTCCAAACTCGCATTGTTCTCACCGAGTATGGCATGGCCTGCAGTCACAATTCACCCTATAAAAAACCCCTGATTCCAAGAGCACCTCGGATCGCTCTGGACTTCCATCCCACCTTGCTGCCGTTTTGTCTGATGAGCATCCCTCAGTGAACCACGCTGAGCTTTCTTCCCCACCACCTTCCAGCTTCTTCAGGACTACGAGAAAAGGTGTCATATCACCCATTTCCCCCAAAACTCTCATTTCTAAATTCCGAAGTTAGCTGTGTGTGGTTGTGGTGTCTTTTCTGTTTGTTTGTCTTTTAATAAAAACATCATTTTTGCCATTTTAAAACTGTCTGACTGCTTGACTGACCTGACCCCTTAGACGTTGGGTTACAAGATCCCTGCTAAGTTACCCTGCCTCTCGCTAGCTTGAGGGAGTGCTCCAGTTAATTTCCCCAACTTTGTGTTTGTGTTTGGTTATTTGGGCGCCCCTCCCGGGACCCCCAGAGAACAGGGTAACAACTGGGACAGTTCTTTTCATTCATGTTGAAAGATTTTGGGCTTGTGACAAATGTGTCCTCAGTGAGCTTCAGCAACAAGTCTTCCTCCAGAAGCTTCTGGTAGGCCACACAACTCCCACTTCTGTTTTATTTCCACTGAGCCATGAAATTCACTGACTGATCTTAGGTCAGCCACTTTCAGCCTGATCTTCCTTACAGCTTTATTATAAGAATGCAGTTCAAGGAGGAGAAAGACATATACACTACTTTGACTTCCTTGGAGGAAAGGCAGAATATAAATATAATAAATACATACTAAAAGCCCTACACATTATAACCTAGTTCTCATACTAATTTGACCATCAATTCTCTGCATCTTGGAAAAAAGAATCCAATATGCTGTTAATTTAATCTGCTGCTGAAGTCTGTGAAGTAATACATGCATGTGTTGTCCGAGGTATGTGGTTTTCCCAGTTTATCATATTCAAGTGTTGGCTATTCTGGATTAAGTAAATATAAGATAGCCCCACCCCACTGTGTTGCCAATTCCATAGCTCTCTACAAAAGGAAGGCAAGAATTGTGGAGCCACTCCATGCAGTCTTAAACCTCTGTTTTTCTTGGTTCCAAATCAAAAGGAAAGGTTACATGGATAGATATTATAAATGGAATAGCTATTGGAGCTGGGCTAGGCTAACAGGTTCCTTCATCTTGTTTGTCTATATAATCAACCATAAATAATGCCCAAATTAAGCAAAAGAATAATGTTGAAGCTAGAACTACACTGTTTAGGGCAGTTTAGGGCAGGATTCGGGGGTTTACAATTAAAGCAGAGATAGTTAAAATTCTTGGCCAGAGAGCTGTAGTGTCTCACCAAATCACGAACGTCAGCATTCCATACAATGAAGCTATGGTAGTTAAAAGTGGATTTGTGATACCTGAATTATGTTGTGTGAAAGTGTCCCAGGTATTGATCAGACCTATTTAGCTTTGGTCAGGTTGCCGCGCTGCATGCATTCTTGATAGCATCGTCTGCAGATTTCCTTGTATGTGCTGAACTGTATGGGTCTGGATTCCCATAATTTTGCTCTCTAAATCAGTAAGATCAATGTGTCTCATTTTAAAAGGATAAAATCAAGATGAAAGGCACTGTTAGTTTTTTTTTTTTAATAATTTTTTATTGATTATATAACAAACAAAAAACAAAAACAAAGGCATTGTTAGTAAGCTTGAGTCCTTCAGAGGAAGGTGGGATCCATATACAAAACTGTTGTTGCTGTTGTTTTGTCTTCAAGTCATTTCCAACTTATGTGACCCTAAGGCAAACCTCTCATGGAGTTTTCTTGGCAAGATTTGTTCAGAGGGGGTTTGACTTTCCCTCTCCCTGAGGCTGAGAGAGTGTGACTTGCACAAGATCACCCAGTGGGTTATCATGTCCCAGCAGGGATTTGAAATATGGTCTCTTCGGATGTAGTACAATGCTCAAACCACTACACCACGTTGGCTATAAGTAAGAGCAAATCCTTCTAGGCAGATAAGTTAATAACTTAGTTGAAAGTGTGTTTGAGGTATACAAGGGGTAGCTGGTTTCCAGAAATGCATTCCTTGAATACAGCTCTTTCCCTAACCTGCTGCCCTCCAGTTCCCTCAAACTATATCAGCAACAGTTGTGGGAGGTACAAACCAATCCGTCTTGAGGGATGGTGAGGCATGTTCACAGAAGAAGACTGCATATTGGTACAGTTAAAAGTTCAAGACTGCTGACAGAGAGAAAATAGGAAGCCATTTAATATGTCATGTGCTTTTTTTGTATTAAGAAAAAAATGCTAATACTATACTCCTGTAAACTAACTTTTAAGTTACCTTACTCAGCATATTGAGTTTTAAATTTATTCATACTTTGCTTTTTCCCTGCCAAAAATGGTTCTGACTCATACAACATTAAAAAAAAAGTTACAAAGCATTAAAACATAATTCCAGCAAGCTATAAGTAGCAACAGAAACAGAAACGCAGGCAAAATATTTATCAATACTTTATAGGATATCGGATTCTTATTGCCCTCTTAGGATTTGTAGTTTGGTGAGGTACTTAGAATTGTTCACTAGAGATCCCTTGTGAAGTCCCCTGAATTCAAGCACTAGAGCATTCTGGCGGATAATTCTGAGTACCTCATCAACCAACAGACCCCAAGTTTCTGCCTGTTGTAAACATGGCGGTTAGAATAGTATCAGATTGTTATAAATGTGTAGGTAGATAAGAACTGAAACGAAAAAATCAATAACATGAGGCAACAACAAAGTCTGATTTTTGTTCAAAAACAAAAATGATAATTGCTCGTGGACAGCTATACTTTATGGATAGCTTTGAACTGTGTGCTATAATCTTTGAGAAATCTTGCAGAACAGGTGAGGTGCCAGAGGACTGGAGAAGGACAAATATTGTCCCTCTGTTACCCTGTTTACTGAGGGTCCTGGGAGGGACACCTATATGCACTCTTAATTAACTAAGTTTGGAGAAATTAGCTAGAGCACAAGTTAGCAATGCGAGAGGCAGGGCAACGTAGCGGAATCTTTTACCCAATGTCTACGGGTTGAGGCCAAGCCAAGAAGCAAACCGGAGTTTAAGAATAATTGAGATTTTTATTAAATACAGACACGCAGCGTATGCGACACACAATCACACAAGTAACTAAGGAAAATAAAGGTTGGAGTGGTATAGAGGGAATTTGAGAGGGATTGTTGAATTGGGTGATACGAAACCTGTCCTGAAGCATGGAAGAATAGAGAGCGATGCTGGGGTTCGATGTGGTTCAGCACGTGGAGCTGAGGGAAGCAAAGTGGCAACAAGGCAGTCTGGAACTCAGAAGCGATCCGAGGAAGGTCTCGGAATCAGGGATTTTTATAGGGAGAAATGTAAGTGCAGGCTATTCCGTACTTGGGGAAAACAATGAGTTTTGGGCACGAGACAAAGCTTTGGAAAGGTCAGAATTTAGCATGATTGGGTTAGGTCCGAATTGACAAAGAGGTAGACAGTATGCAAATGCTCAGTGTTTGGCAGTTGAGTATTCAACTTGCCAAGTTGCCTGATCGGGGCAGGGGGTCCTTTGTAAACAGCGTACATACATAATGAGGGTGTTTGCAGAGAGGTCTCCTAAAGCGTTGATCTGGCTATTTCTGGCCTGCCTGTATTGTCTTGGGATATTGCAGCATTTGATGGCCGAGCCTAGTTCTGTGCTTGTCCGGGGGCCTCACAAACATGTGGAGAGGGATGGTGGAAGAGAGCCAAATTATTGATATCAAAATGATATCTTTATGCTATCTCCAAGGAGGCCTAACCTGCAGTAACACCTCTCTTTTAAAAAAGGCAAAAAAGAAGATACAGAAAACTGCAGACATCTTAGCCTCACCTCAATAACAGAAAAAATATTAGAGCTGATTAGACAGGAATCTGTCTGCAAGTATCTTGATGGCACTGCAGTTAACAGTAGGCGCCAGCATGGGTTTGTCAAGAACAAATCCTTCCAAAATAATCTTATGTATTTTTTTCAAGCAGGTCACTAGGTTTAGTAGATGGTTGAAATGTCACTGATTTTGGATTTCAACAAAGCATTTAATAAGGTTCCCCACAGTATTTTGATTAACAAGCTGATTAAATGTGGAATAGATGGGAACACTGTCAAATGGATGCATAGCTGTTTGGAAAACTATACTCAAGAGAGTTGCAATCAACAGCTGTGCTTCAAACTGGAAGGAGATCTTGAGTGGTGTGACTGAGGCTGTTACTCTTCAACATATTTATGAATGACTTAGATGGTTTTCAGATGACACAAAAGTGGGAAGGGTGGTTAACACATTTGAAAACAGAAAAAGAGTTCAAAAGGACCTTGATAAATAAGAAAATTGGGCAGAAATTAATAAAATTGAAATTTAATAGAGATAAATGCAAAATTTTACATTTAGGCCACCAAAACCAAATGCACAGGTATAGAATGGGGGATACATGGCTCAGCAGCACTACATGCAAAATAGGATTATTTGGATTATTGTTGATCCCCAGTTGAACATGAACCATTAACGTGATGCTGCAGCAAAGAAGTGAATGCTGTTTTGGTCTGCATTAACACAAGCATCATTTCCATGCTGAAGGAAGTAATAGTCTCATTATATTCTGAACTGGTCAGGCCCCACCTGGAGTACTGTGTTCAGTTCTGGGTGCCTCATTTTAAGAAAGATGCAGACAAGGATGATAACTGGTATGGAGAACAACACATAGGAGAAGTTGAAGGAGCTGGATGTATTCCACTTGGTGAAGGGAAGACTGAGGGGTGATATGACTACACTTTTAAATGCCTCAAGGGCTGTTACACTAAGGAGGGGGCAGGCTTGCTCTCTGTTTCTCCAGAGGGTAGGATCAGATCTAATGGTTTGAAGGCATAGGAAAACAGATTTTGATTGAACATTAGAAGGAACTTCTTGACAGTAAGAGCAGTTTATCAGTGGAACCAATTGCTTAGAGAGTGGTGGGATCTCCTTCTCTGGACATCTTCAGAAAGAAACTGGACAGCTATCTGCTTGGGATTCTTTAGCTGGAGATCCAGCGTTGAGCATGGGGTTGTACTTGATGGCCTGTAAGGTCCCTTCCAACTCTATGGTTCTATGACAACAGATAAAGAAAAATATGGATTTAACTTTTTGGTGTTAGGTAAAGAGTACCACAGAAAGCCAGCACAGTGTAGTGGTTTGAACATTGGACTACGATCCTGGAGACCAGGGTTCAATCCCCCTCTTGGCCATGGAAACCCGCTGGCATATCACACACTCTCAATCCCAGAAAATCCTGTGTTGAATTCACCTTAAGGTCACCATAAGTTGAAAAAAATTTGAAGGCACACAACAACAACAACAACAACAACAACAACAACAACAACAAGAAGAAGTCCATTTGAGTTTCATGAAGCTCATTTCCACATATATGAGTACAGAACTGCAGTTGCAGTCTCAAGGATTTAGGTGGGAATCATTCAACCCTCCAGATGTTGTTGGACTACAACTCTCAGCATTCTTTACCATTGGTTATGCTGGTTGTGACTGCTGGGGCTTCTATCCCAATAATATCTGGGGGAGTACATTTTCCCTCTTCTTCTCTATGTCAGTCATTAGAAATGGGTTTGCAACAGGAGTGTTGACTGCATGGTGTCTTGCTAACCTGGTGGAAACTTTGCAGACAATATATCTTAAGTTTAGGTAGCATAAAGGTGAGGTAGTATTCATAATGCATGTTGGTACTGGTAGATAACTGATGAAATTAAATTAACTAATTAAAATTAATTAATTGAATCCTGGAACACCCACCACAGATGTGAAAGATACTTAGCAATATAGGCTGCACTCTTTTGTGGTCCAGCATAGTATATTAATTCTGCAGGCAGAAATACACTACAGCTGGCCATTCACTGATCCCCAGACATACCATAGGATCACTGCACATTTTGGACAATGCTAAGAAGAGTAAATTAAAACTGACAATTATAAAATCATATGTGAACTCCCATCCATATCAAAGATCACTGAAATAACTGCACATCATATGCTCTCACATGCAGAGAATTGACATCTTGAGTTTTGTATTAAGAACATGTATATTGTGTTTGTTGCTGTTGTTGTCACTGCTGCTGCTTCATACCTTAAAGTCCTTTCTGACTTCTGTCAACCTAAAATGAACTTGCCATGTGGGTTTCTTGGCATGATTTATTCAGAGAAGATTTGCCATCGCCTTCCTCTGAGGCTGGGAGAGTTAGATTTGCCCAAGGGCATCTAGTGGCTGAATGAGGATTTGAATCTGATCTTCTGGAGTCCTAGTCCAACATTTGAATCACAATAGCATACTAGCTCTCTGTTATATTATATACCATACAGGAATTACATGCTTTAGATTAATAAATGCAAGTTTCAGAAGCTGTTACAACTAAAGTATAATTTGTTCCTTTTCTACCTCATAATACAAAGTGCCTTATCTGATGAAACTGACACCAGTTTGGTTTATTACTGTCAAAGTTAGGTTGACTTAGCTCACTCGGGATAGCTTTGGCTATATTGTATAGTTGTCTTATCTGAAATAGCTTGTGATATCACTAGACACTAATATCTTGGCACTCTCAGTGACATTACAGAGAAATTGCATGATAACCCTTGACGGAGTGTATTTTTTAATACTATGAATCCCAGATAATCCTTAAGGGGATGTATTTTTTAAATACTATGGAACCTGCCTTTCTACACTGAAGTGTATTGAAAGGGTTTGATTAGTAGGAGATATAGTGATGAGAGAGTAGGCAGATTTTCTTTTGGGATTCAAGTGAAGAACTCAAGAAAAATCGGATCAAACCAATCGCCTATCTAATCTAGTATTCTATTTCCACGGTGGCCAAGCAGGTACTCATCTGAAGCCTACATGCAGGACGTGAATAATAGGTTGTATTCCTCAATGGCTAGTTGTCTGTGATACTAGAGCTAATATATAGCCATCATAATTATTAGCCAATGATGGCATTATCTCCATGATGATCTCTAATGTCCTTTCAAACCATCCAAGCTGGTTGACATTACTTGTGGCATATCTTGTGGCAATGAATTCCACACTTGGACTATGCAGCATGTGAAGAAAGTGTTTCCTTCTAACTGTCTGGAATCTCCTGCTAGACAGCTTCATTGGATGATTCCAAATACTGTATTTGCTGGTGTATAAGACCCACTTTTTTCCCCTTGAAAAATACTGTTTGAAAATGGGGTGCATCTTATACACCGGTGTGGCTTATATGCCAGTGTTTAAATGGGGTATGTCTTATACACGGGTGTGTTTTATATCCTGGCAAATACGGTACTGTCTAGTGTTACTCTCTAGTACTGCAAAAGGGTATTGCAAAATGTTCCACACCAAGCACACCATGATCTTGCCTCCCTCTATTTTTTTGTTTGCTTGTTTCAAAATTCAGTAGCATCAAACACTATAACTTTCCTCACAGTTAGGTTCTCTAACTTAGGTGTGAAAATTTTGTGCCCCCCTAAATGTTGCAGAACTGCAATTCACAACAGCCTTAGGCAACAAAATGAATTGCTGCACAATTCCCTTAGCCAGCATCTGGAGGGCTACACAAAATCCATACCTACTGAAGCCCTTTGTTAATTTTGGTAGCCATTTCCTGAATCTTTCCCAGTTCCACATGCTTTTCAAAGTATGACAAGAAGAACAGTACACACTGTTCCCAAAATGGCCACACTACAAAATTATATAAAAGCATCATGATATTGGCAGTTTTATTTCCAGTGCTTCAGATCTCTACTCCATATTATATAAAAAGAAACAGGCTGATCTTTAGCAAGTAGTAGTTGTATTTATTGATTTGTATATTTAAAGGAAAATTTCATCCCAGCAGAAAAGCTGGAGCGACAAGATATTCCTTCAATCCAATACATGAAGTTCACCATTTAGATTACAGGGTAAGGAAATGGAGTAGGTAATGGAAATGGAGTAGGACTCAAAAAAGATACCACAGATGTTCCACTAGTGATTTCAAGATTGTTGTTTGTTCTACCTGAAGGTCATGTAGCTATAGAGTTGCATCAGTCCCAATTTATGGATGAGATTGTAGGTGTAGGAGTGAAAAAAAATATCAATTTTTTGGAGTCTGAAGCACATGCAGGGTATGTGGAGCTTGTACATAAGAGATGGGTTCTACTCAAACACTTAAGGAACAGTCAATCAAGTGCTTTCCAATCCTTTCCAGAAAACTGAAATCTTTTTCATGAAGTACTGGAATAGGCAGATATCCACTGGTTTTCTCTCCCACACTAATTTGAATGTGGCTGGATTGTGTTGGGAGACATGAGAACATCACTTTAGGCTTAATAACACTGTTTTATATAAAGGTATTTGTGTGTGTGTGTGTGTGTGTGTGAGGAGAGAGAGAGAGAGAGAGAGAGAGAGAGAGAGAGAGAGAGATTGAGCCACAGTTTGCAAACAGAAGGCAAAGTAAGGGGGCTGTGAGCTGAAAACACCTGCTTTGCCCTCTCCTGGGATCTGATGCCAGGTGGTGAATCTGCTGTCTGGTAGTTGTTGTTTGCCTCCATAGGTGGGCACTTCTGGTAGACCTGGTGGCCATTTCCCTTGGACTTTGCATGGGCCTCACACATATTGAAAATGCAGATGTCTAAACAGTCCAATACAACCAATTCACTTCTTCTTCTTTTTTTTTTACTATTCCATTCCTTTTATTAATTTTTTTAATTATACAGAAAAGAAAAAAGAACACTGACACAAAAATAAAACACCATGTGATACAGCTAATAATAAACAAAAAAATTTCAACCAAAAACAAACTTACATTATTATTTCTCTCTTATATAATTACAGTCAAAAACTTATTTAAACCTACTCCCCAAAGCCGATTATATTTTAACTTATTTTTGTTTGTTTGTTTGTTTATTTTAGTTTACAAAATTATGCAACTCAACTTCAATTTAAACAATACACTACATTATTATTACAAAAAAAGTAAATAACCCACCTCCCAGAGCCAACTTTTTATTTAATCCATTTTCCAAAATTGCCATTCTTCTTGTGAAAGGGTAGCTTTACCATCTCTTATCAAAGCTTTTTCCAAAAATATTTTCCAAATTTCTTCAAAATCATTTCCTTTTACTAAACCTTTCATAAATCTAATTCACAACCAATTCACTTCTGGTCGAAAACACACACATACAAAAAGCCCAGGTTTCACACAAATAAATTCCTGTTCCTTGCTTTAGAAGACAATCATTGCTCCTGGAGGCTTTCCAGAGTGTGGTTCTTGGGTGTGGTTCTCCCTTTTTTGAAGAAGAACAAATGATACTGTTGGGAGATCTTGGGAAAAGTGGTCAAAGTAAACCTTTGTTAGGACTGTTACCAAAACCAAACTTAAACCAAACCACCATAAGTCTCAGTTATCTTTACACCCTTCCAAAAGCAATCCAAACAGCACAGCCACTGCAAATTTTCAGTGGTCAAAGATTGCAGAAGCACGTAACAATATTCAACTGAAATTATAATGGTGGGGAGCGTTCCTGCAATACTTTTGTCATTTAGGCAGCAGTTGACTCACCTATTTTCAGTTGCCTTAAAACAGCCTTCCTCAATCTGGTGTTACCCCAAAATGTGGGTGACTCAGGTGTCCACTTGTGATGCCAGTGCTTCTGTGAAATGGTAGGGAATATAAGTTCAAAAATGAGGTCGGTGAATGAGTGGGGTAACCTTATGAGATATCTTACAACTCTGTATACTGCTACTAATGAACAAGAGATCCAGCTGGAGATTCAAGAATAAGTTTGTTTGTTTTATTAGGGGAATTAACTTTCATGCACATTCAGAATCCAAGCAGTCTCATGATCACACAAGACTAACTGAAGGAAAAGGAAAAAAAGTTTGGACAGAGAGATTTTAGGGCAAAGTGTGATATTTACTAATCCAGTAGAGAGGAAGAGAACCAATGGGGCTTAGACTAAGTCCAAGGGTAATACAAATTGGGAATCAGACTGGCAGACTCATAATCAGTACCCCAAAAGTACTATGAATTGGCTAGCCAAGAGTTGGAGTTTAAATATCCTATTTCTGCCTGACAGGCAAAGGTGTTAATGGCTCTCCAACAGCACCAACAATGGGGTCCAGAATGGACTAATGGTCTTAGTATCAGATAGCAAAAGACTGATGGGAATCATGATAGCTCCTTGATTGCTGGACAGGAAAGGGAATAAAGGAAGATTTTGCCAGGGAATGGGAAGAGGGTTGAAGATTGTTAGTTCAGTTTTGGGTTCCATTGTCTCTGGAGTTTGAGTCATTGACAGACATTTACAAGTCCTTTGTCACAGGATTTTCCTGGTGATTTCCTAACTTTGACATGGCAATACCTTGAGGTCTTGCCTGACCTAATTCAGCCTGTCCTTCCCCTTAGCCAACATGGCCACGCGGCAATAGAAGTGTATAATTTATATTTATGCCAATTAAACTTTATCAGAGCATGGAGATGTACAGCCTGGTAATACTGGTACTCTCCAGACATGTTTGATTATAACACCCATCATCATACTGGGGAGAGGGATGATGAGAAATGTGGCTTGACATACCTAGAAGGCACCAGGATGGAGAAGATTACCTTAAATTCATTGAAGCAACTCTGTTTCTTTTCAAGGGGAATGTCCCATGTATGTTATGGAAACATTATCTCTACACTCCACTCTATCCCACCATTCCTTTGCTGAAAGATACCTTTGTAATCTTCTGTGTGGGTCCTAAAATCAAGGATAAAGTTAGCTTGAATGGTCTGAGAAAAATCATATTGACTGGTTAAGAATTTTATCAGCAAAAGAGGTCATACAATTTGCCGGAGTCCTAAATTACAACCCATTTTGATGACAAGTAGGATAATGCAGAACTGCACTGGACAAAGATTAGACTAGGCAAGATGGTGATGGAGATGTCTCTGAGTGGGTGTTTTGGTGGGAGGATATACAAAATATGAAACTTACTAGGCCTTGAATACTGTAATATGTTATTGTGTTACCCTGTATTGTTGGGGTCCCAGGAGAGGCATCCAAATAACCAAACAACAACACAAGATGGGGAAATTAGACTCGAGCACTCTCTCAAGCTAACGAGAGGTAGGGTAACCTTAGCTAGGATCTTTAACACTATGTATACAGTGTCAGGTCAGAGAGTGGCTCGACAAGTTTTAAAGCAACGTATAGTATTTTATTAAAGACAAACAACAGGGAAGACACAACATATACTAGCTAACTGAGAAATAGAAGTAGAGAGTTTTGGGAGAATGGGTAATACAACACCTGGGCCCTTTTCGCACCTTACCTCATCGCGGCAGTGGGGAGCGGTGCTCGCGCTCGCAGCCACTCACGCAAGCTGCTCACAACAGCCCTTTTTGCCTCCCACATTGGCTTCCTTGTAGCGCGGCCGTTGCACTAGCACCCTGCCCCTTCCTTCCGCAGCGCAGTCTGGGACCTGTAGGCTGCGCTGGGGGAAGGAAGTGTGACCGGGACAGCTTGCCAACACACCGCACACAGGTAAGTGCGCGAGGGCGCCACGAGCATTGCACAAGCGTGCAGTATTTTGGCTTAAAGCCAAAAATCAAAAAATGTGCATGCGCCCCGCTTTAGCCACGTGAGCGTCACGTGAGTGGGAGTGTGTCATGCGGAGCGACGTTCCCACTCACGCGACGCTCAAGGGATGCT
The DNA here is from genome assembly GCA_948474755.1 of Ctenosaura bakeri. Classification (NCBI taxonomy): domain Eukaryota; kingdom Metazoa; phylum Chordata; class Lepidosauria; order Squamata; family Iguanidae; genus Ctenosaura; species Ctenosaura bakeri. The sequence goes on from CAOLHI010000151.1 coordinate 514,701, forward strand.
CGCACACACACACAAAAAAAGCATGTGAAAAGGGCCCTGGTCTCGTAGTCCTAGAGAGAAGAGGAAGTTGCAGGGGAAGAAACTCAGCACGGTTCGCTGGGGTGAGCTCACTGGACAAATTGACAGCAAGGCGGGATGGAAGTCCAAAGTAGTCCGAGGTAGTCCCAAAAATGGGGATCTTTTATAGGGTGGATTTTACCTACAGGCCATGTCATGCTCGGTGAGAACAAAGAGAATTTGTAGCTGGACAAAGGCATTGGAAAAGGTCAGGTTTTGCATGATGAGCTTAGCACAGGATGAAAACAGTGTGGCCAGTATGCTAATGGCCCAACATAAAGGATTGGCTCGGCACTCGGTTGGGCATCTTTGTATAGATTCGCTCTGAGCAAGGCCGGTTTGCAAGAAGGTTTTTCCCTGAAACATCGGAGAGGCTTAAGTTGCCTGCCTAAATGAGGTTTGGAATGTACAACCATTAATGGCTACACCTAATACGTGCTTGTCTGGTGGACCTCTGCAAACACATGGAGTTGGGTGGCAGAGAAAGGTCAAGCAAAGGCCAAATTATTTGATATCAAAAGGATATCTAGTGCTCTCACCAGACATATCATAACAGTAGTAACAATTGGTATTATTGTTTTACCTATTTATATCCTACCTTTATATATGAGTAAAATGAGTAAAATAACAATAACAATATTATGTATAGAAATGTATCGAAAAACATGCTATTAGTAAGTTGTTCGCCGCCTCGATCCATATGGAGAGGCGGGATACAAATAAATAATAATAATAAAAAAAATTACAGTAACAAGCACCTCATAATTTTCATGTTCTGTATATTCTTCCAGCAAAACACCTTTCATTTATATCCTTTCTTTCAGAGTCCATGGTTCAAATATCTGTTCAGCCATGGAAACTCACTGGATTACCTTGGGCAAATCACACTCTCTCAGCCTCAGAGGAAGGCAGAAGCAAACCTTCACTGAACAAATTTTCCAAGAAAACCCTGTGATATGTATGCCTTAGGGTCACCCTAAGTCAGAAATGACTTGAAGGAACACAACAACAATCTTGCCATTCCCCCAATACTGTGACTCAAGGGGGCCTGCAAAATATTAAAGTCATTATAAAACATCAGTGATTCATACACGCAATACATGCACACCCACATATACACACGCACGTTATTTTAAAATGCAATTAATTTATAGAATTAAAACAATTTAAAAATAATTTAAAACAGAAGATAAAAGTAGCAAAACAGCACATTTTTACCAGCTCACAGCAGTCAGTTCCTAAAAACCTGATTTATATCATTAAGGACCAAATTTACACCACTAGATATTACATAAGAGAAGTTCAAATACTGAGATAATAGTCTTTGTTCTATCTTGCCTTGGCTCCTCCCTCCAGTAAATGCTAAAGTTTATCATCCTATTTTTTTTTAATGAGCAATAGTAAATGGTCATTTTTTTTTTTTGGTTTGTTTGTTTTGGCACACATGCAGTTTGTTAGAATAAATTTAAAAGGACATGAAGATTGCATTCTGTAGTCCCCAAAGTACTCTTAGACATATGTGGAGACAGGTGGCGAAAGCTGCCTTCTGGCCAGAAACAAGACCTGGAGGAATTCCTCTCTAACTCTGGACAGGTGGCCTGACTCATTGTTGAGAATCATGGTGTATGTTTACCAAAAATACCTGACATGCATTTCTGACAAAATAATGAGGTTTTTGGCATGGAAGGTAGCCATTCTTAGACTGAGGAGGGTCTCCAGGAGCTCGTGTTTAAAAACGAAAGAACTTGGACTAACAAACTGGATGGAAAGCTTTCAATTACTTGGCTATTCATAAGAAGATTAGAGTGCTTTCAGCACAAGTATTTATAAGATCTCCAGTTTATGAACTGTCCAGATTGGATTCAGCCAATGGGCAGACACATATGTCATTAAATGTGCCCCAATTTCATGAAAAAGGGCAGGAATTCCAGAGACAATACTTATCTGAGTTCAGCTCCTTTTGGAAAGGGTGATTACTAGAAATATAAAAAGGAGGAAGGAAGGGAGTGGGGAAAAAATAAGAAATGTGGCAGCACCTTTAAGACTAAGTGGATTTTATTTTCACATGAGATTTTGTAAATATAAATGCACTTATTTGGATGCAGTACAAATTGATAATAATTGCCCAGAGATAAAGTATTTTTACACAGTCGTGGGAGTAGGGTGGAACATGATAGGATCCAGAAAGATGCTAATCATGACCATTGCCTTAAATTTTTAAGAAGTTGTGTTACTGTGGTTCAAGCCTACCCGGAGATAGCACTCAATATCACCTTGATATCAAATAATTCGGCTTTCTTCTGCCACCCCGCTCCATGTGTTTGTGAGGCCTCCAGACAAGCACGTAAACAGGCACGGCTGATAATTGCTGGACATTCCATTGTCCACCCAGGCAGGCCAGACAGAGCTGGTTTGTCGCTTCAGGGACCTCTCCGGCAAACACCTCATTGCATATGCGCGATACTAACAAAGGCTTTCTGCCCTGAGCAGGCAGCCTTACAAAGCTGTACTAAGCACTCCGTATTTGCATACTGGCTACACTATTGTTAATTCGGCTCTAATTCAATCATGCTAAATTCTGACCTTTCCAAAGCTTTGTCCCGCTCCTAAATCGCATTGTTCTCACCGAGTAAGGTATGGCCTGCAGTCACAATTCACCCTATAAAAAACCCTGATTCCGAGACCTTCCTCGGATCACTCTGGACTTCCATCCCACCTTGCTTCCACTTTGCTCGGTGAGCCTTCCCCTCAGTTCCGGTAACTGAGACTGTTCAACCCCGGATTGCTCAGACCACTCTGCTGCCCCGAGTTTCTTCATTGCACCCCAACTTCGCTCTCAAGGTCCAGGACTACGAGGCAGGTGTTGTATCACCCACTTCCCTCTGAAAATCCTCATTTCCGATTCTTTAGTTAGCTGTGTGACTGTGGCGTCTTCAGTATTTGTCTATACTTAATAAACATCATTTTTGCTATTTTAAACCATCTGACTGCTTGACTGACCTGACCCCGTAGACGCTGGGTTGCAAGATCCTGCTAAGTTACCCTGCCTCTCGCTAGCTTTAGTGAGTGCTCCAGCTAATTTTCCCCAAGGTGTTGTTGTTTGGTTATTTGGGTGCCCCTCACGGGACCCCTGGAGATCAGGGTAACAGCTGTCTTTCAGATATTTGTAGTGGTCAGTTAGTGCTGATGAATAAAAGCAATAAATCTGCTTACCAAAAGTCAGTTTTCCAGGGCTCAAAACTCTGAGAAGATTCCTTTTGTCGTATGTACAGTAGCAAGGACTCTTGAACTTTTAATATATGTATGAATATAGAAAGCTGTTGTCTTTGTTCATACCTCTGCTAATGGCTTGGAATTTGAGACTATAATTCAATCCAGGAGTTTCTCTTTCTAGTCTTCCTCTGTAATTTTTTTGTTCAAGGACTGCAACCTGTAAATCTCTTATTTTGTGTCCAGGAAGACTGAAATGTTTGGCAATTGTTTTTTGGGAACTGCCATTTCTAATTTCAGATTTGTGTCCATTAATCTTCTTGCATAGACTGTCCTATTTGTCTGACACAGAGTGTAGAGGGACATTGCTGGCATAGGATGGCATATATCATATTGAAGGAAGAGTAAGTAAATGTACCTCTGAAGAAATACATACCTCACTGCAGACAGCAATGCAGATATTAGATGAACACTCAGTGCCATATATTTATACTCAGTTACTAAAATAACACACGAAATGATGATGATAAGAGATGCAGCAGGAGATTCAGGAAAGAGCTGTGGAAGGAGTAGAAGAGCCCTGGTGGTGCAGTGGTTAAATGCCAGTACTGCAGCCACAACATTGTGAGTTCGATCCTGCAGGGTTCCAGGTTGACTCAGCCTTTCATCCTTCTGTAGGTCAGTAAACTGAATACCTAGCTTGTTGGAGGCAATCAGCGAAAACACATTGTAAACCGCTTAGAGAGTGTTTTGTGGTGGTAAGCGGTATAGAAATGTAATTGCTATAACTGCTAAAGCTATTATCTTTTTCCTTCATTATTGGGCTCCTAGTCAATGAGGGGCCTGGATTGTACCAACCAAACAATTGATAATCTAGCCCTGCTTCAGTGTCCAGAAAGTGGTACCTATACCACCAACCTCAAAATCAGCTTCTCCACTTCTTTCTGTCATGGTTAAACCTGCAGTTTCTATTTCCTCCATCCACATTCATATGACACATATGCAATGAATGTTTTCAGACTGAGGTTTAACAGGATTATCCAATCCAACCTTTTCATAGAGTCTCAAGGCTGGACAATGTTTGCATACTGGAATTTTAACACTAATAACAGCTACAATAGGTTTGAAGAAAAATGTGTTTGGAAAGTGTATATATGGAAAATATGCAGTTTCTCATTGCACAAAATATAATTCAGCTTTGTGAAGGAATATATGAAAGCACTGCTGTTGTAGTTTGCTCCTCCTCCATAAGGAGGGGGACATTGAAACCCCCAGTTTGCATGGTTTACACAAGTCCACTGAAAGCTGTGATTTATTGCTGACAAGCCCTTCTTGCAAGACAAGACTGTTTCCATTATGGGACAATGCAATCTTTGGCCTCTGTCTGGAGGAGAGTCTGTAGCTTGCAACCCTTCCAAACAGTCCTTCCAACTGCCCAATAATGCTGTGATCACCCTCAGAGACCACCAGATGGTGTTAGGAGATAATCAATGCCACTGCTTTCTTCCTTTTAGGCTTTCTCCCCGCTTTTGGTTGCAGTGAGTTTTCCTCACATGTGTCCTTGATGTCAACACAGTGCTCTGCCCTGCCCATGCTGAGTGTCTTCCTGTGGCTGGATAAATCCAGAGGCTGTATGGTCTTTGGGAATGCTGTCTGCTCCTTCTTCACACCACTCGTTCTCTTGCTGTCACTCTGGTCTCTTCCCTCTTCTCTCACCTGTCCTCCTTCTACCTCCTTCTCCTCACCACACTTTCCAAGGCTACCTCAGGGTCTGGTTGCTGGTTTTCCAGTCCTGCTCTGCAACTGTCTCTCACTCCATCCATCAAGCTCTCAGCAGGTCTGTGCTCTAGGGTGGCTGCCTTGGTAAGTGTATATCTCTTACAATTGCATACACTTTTGAAAAAAAACCCAAAACATATAAAATGTGCATTTTTAAAATAAGTACCAACAATAAAGGCTTGGGTCCTTCCCCATAAAAAGCAGCAACTACTAACCTAGGCACAGACTGGGTAGGGATCTAGGAAAGGGAGGATGTCCATGAAAGGAGACTTTCTTTTTTTTCTTTTTCTTTTCTAAAAAAATCTTTTATGTGTACATTCAACAAATAAAATACATTAAATAATAGCAATTTTTACATATTTACATTAAGTTAATTATTAAACATTTCTTCATAACCTTCCTCCATTCCTTTTAGAATACAGTGATATTTATAATTACAGTTTATATTTATAGTTATAGTTACATCTTTACCGTACTTCCAAATAAAGTTCTCATTTATTGTTTATCCCTGATATATTTTGTATCAAAGAATGCTTTGTATTCTTGAGATGCACCATCTTTAGTACATGGACAGGCAGGAGGTGAAAAAGCAATAAGAGTTAGTTATGTTCTCCATCCATTATTTCTGTTTAGAAATTGTATCATTGTGGTGTTCTGTTTTATTGTTTTTGTTCTTGTTTGTATATGTTGATGTTCTGCCCATTGGTGTAAAGGGTGTTATAAATAAACGTGATGATGATGATGATGATGATGATGTGGGCTGGATTTGCGTTTGCAGGTATATAGCCCCAAGACTTCTTGGACTATTTATAGCACAAGATTTCTTAGGTCATTTCCCTGAAATATCTTAATAAATTTTAAAGCAGAGACACTTTTTTCCCAGTCACTCCCCTCTCCCCTATGTTAGTTTGCAAAGTATATTTCCACTGATGGTGCTATAGAACAGATGGCTAGATCACAACAGCAAATTGGCTGCCAGATCACTTGGCTTGGTAGGGAGAAAATGAAACCCATCACAGCTGCACTGGGCTAATTTTGCCCTCCAGACACTTTGGACTAAGACTCTTCTTATGGTAATTCTGGCTGGGATTTCTGGAACCTGAAGGCCAATTGTCTGAAGGGTGAAATTTTCTTTACCCCTGTGGTAACAAGGGGGGAGCCAGGTTTGCTGTAAGTCTATGGTTGTTTCACTAGTGTTTGGGAAGAATGAAGCTATGCAAATGTAGGGATCAGATGCAGAGTTCAGATAGGCAAAACCATGCAGCTGTAGGGAGAAACCACACCAGCAAGTCAAGCTAGCTCTTCAGTGGATCCAGAAGGTAAACTTCTCCTCCTGGGCCTCTCTGGAGCTTGCAAATACTACAAAAAAATGCTGAAAAGCAAACCAAACTCACCAACATTTCACAGATATTTTAAGCAGCATCAGAGTGTGGTCAAGATGGCAAAAGTTATTAATGAAGAAGAATGTGTATGCTATGAGGGCCTGCAGCAGTTTGCTTTTGCCTGAGTGTACTGGAAAGGCAAGACTGCCCCCTTCTCCTGTCCTTTCTTCCCTGACATTTTCCTTCCCAGGAATTCAAAACGTTAATGAAGTACAAACTAATTGTGAACGCAGTTTGCAGCCATTGAAGTGAGCTGAGGACAAAGGGGGGAAGTGGGAGGATGAGAATGAAAATGGGATATTTTATAACTGGTTGAAAGCCAAAGATTAATTAGAATTGTCCCTGCCAAACTGAAACAATTGGACGATATAAACAAACAATGGAACTGGACTCATACTCACATGTGATTTTGAAAAACCTGTATTTTTAAAATATTAAACAGTGGAAAGGAACCCTGATGTATTTGAAAGATGAATTACCTTGGGCTCTTTCACATCAAGTAGTTAAAGTGCTATGATTCCACTTCAACTGTCATGGGCCATTTCCGCACTAGACTGTTATAGTGCTATTATTCCACTTTCAACATCCTATGGGATCCTGGGATTTGCAGTTTAGGGAGGGGCCTTTAGAATTCTCAGTGAGGGAATTCTTTGGCCTCAGTAAACTACAAACCCCAGAATTCCACAGGATGTTGAAAGTGGAATAATAATGTGATAATAGTGCAGTGCGGAAATGGCCATGGTTGCATCCTGTGGAATCCTGAAGTTTGTAGTTTGGTTAGAGGCACTGGACCTCTCTGGCTGAGGATTCTAAGTGCCTCTCCTTAAAGAGCAGATCCCATGATTCCATAGGATGTGCCATAGCAGTTAAAGTGGAATCACAGAACTGGAATTTTGTAATGTGAAAGGGCCCTGGACTTTTCCAGGTCCTGGACTTTCTAGGAAAGGCAAATCAAAGTCAATCTGAGAGACTGGATGGGTCAACAGCTATAAAAACAGTCTTGACGGCCACTCTTGACTTGAGGCCTCCATAATGTTAGTATCTGTTGGGGAATGGTACGATTTGGAGAGGTATTCACGTGGCTCAGCTTCTTTCATGAGGACAACCACTACCATGATGTGATGAACAAGCTTTTGAAAGGAGAGAAATTACCAGAAAGATGATGCTGGCAATTTCTATGTTGCCATGTGGTGTTTCCCCAAAAAGTGGAGGACTTTGAGGTCCTCCAGTAGTACCATGTCTCCATGATCAGGTGGGTAATGATTAGCTCAGAAAGGGAGGCTTGTGAGAGGTGGGGTAACTTTACGAGATCTTTTCACCAGTGTATACCAGAACTAACTGTAAGACATCAGTTGAAGATCAAAAAGAATGTTTTTATTTGGGAGAAATTCAGGAACACACACAATACTCAAGCAATCTCACAGTCACACAATGTTAGTGAAAGTAAAGGAGAGAAAGATTTGGATAGCAAGAATCTAGAGTGAAATTGGTGATAATTACCATTCCTGAAACAGCAGAGGAACCAAGTGAGCGGTCTTAGACTGGGGAAGCCTGAGGGCTGTACAATGAACAGGAATCTGGGGTGGCGTGGGGGCTCACGTAGCATGACATGCCATGAGTATTCAAGTTTCCAGCAAGCAACCAATGGCTGGTGAGGGTTTAAATACCGTTTTTCTGCCCTGAGGGAAATGCATTAATAACTCTCTTGTACTGCTGACAAAGGGATTGGAAGGTTCCCTTGCCTTTGTGGTCAGGTGACAAAATATTGAAGGAACTCACGATAGCCTCTTAATTACTGGAAAGGTGGGAAAACAAAAAGGACTGTTTCTGTGGGAGAGAGAAAGCAGGATGTCATCTTTCAGATATTCCATCTAGCAGTTTCATTTGCTATTGTTTCATAGGCTAAAACTCATCAGGTTAAGTTTTCTGATTCTCTTAAACTTATGACCTGGTCATATTGAGGCTTTTGTCCTAGATTCAGAAAACTTCCAGCCAGAATCCTTTGTCTCCACCTACCTTTTCAACCATAAGTTCAAGAGTGATTTCATGCCAATTAAACAATTTTTATAGCCAATCATACTGTATCACAGATTGGGACTGTACGGCATGGTTACAGTGGTCTGTGCAATATTTCTTAATGTTGTCCTGAAAATGTCAGCTTTTTGGATTGGCCATGCTGGTTGAGGGAATCTGGAAGTTGCAGGGTTTGGGTTTTTTGTTTTTTGTTTTAAATCTTTTACAAGCTCATTAACAAACACAAAGAGTAAAAAATGCTTGTTTCTTAGTTCTATTATTTTCTGCCCCCACCATAACAACAAATCAGATTGCTGTATCCTGTTTTCTGCAGGAGTAATTCTTTTGTACCACTGAGTTGTGGTTTTGCTTTTTTTGTTGTTGTTGTTCATTTGCTGCTCAGGCATGTTGCAAGTGAGAAGACCTGAAAATAGTATGCATGTCACCTTCCTTCTCACCTCCAATATATTGTCAATAGTGATTAAGGGCTGCTTTCATCAGTTGCTCCTGGATCCTAAAACAAATGTGGCATTTTGAGGTCTCATTGAGAGCGGCACATTAATTGTACAAAGAAGAAACTGCACAAGCTGCCGGAGCTTGGGAAACATGAAACAATACTCCTGACTTTTATCTTGCGGATAAAATAGACTTCTTGATAGCAGATGACAGAGCAGTGAGTATGTCTCAGACAGACTTGTGCATAATGAACTTGTATCCTCCAGATGTGCCCTTCTGTTGTGAAGCTCTGATTGCCTGAGAAGGTTTTCAAGCCCTAGAGAACATACCAAAGAAAGAAGATCCAATTTTAGAACAGGAGTTTTAGAAATGCCATGGCAAACACACACACACACACACACACACACACACGGGGGTTGAGAGAGAGGGAGTGAATAAAATCCAGGATCAAATCACTTATGTGGGGGAGGTTGGAATTATAGGGGAGCAATGCCAATCAAATCAGATTAAATATTGTCAACCCAAATTTCACAATAAATATATAAATGGAGCAAGTCTCATTGCCGAGTATCTTTATTCTGAGAATATGTACACAAGTTTTAATTCATTCAAGAGCTGGTTTTCATTTCCAGAACCAAGTTCTGTCATTGGTAGTTTTAAAAAAAGCTAGCAGGGTTTCTGAGCATATGCTGAGTGTACAGCTTAGAAATGTGACATTTTTGGATCACAACAAGTAGAACTACTCCCTGCCCCAGTAAGCACTTGTTGTATAGATAGATTCTCCCCAAAAATAACATTTTCCAAGTTTCGTCTACATCATCTTCACCAAGAAGTGAGCATAGACCAGAGGTGGGCATGCTTCAGCAGCTGGAAGGTTGCCTCTGCCCATTTTGGGTGTCTCTGGAGCTCTAGACAGTTACAGTTGTTTCCTCATAGCTTACCACTCCCACTAACCTTTGGGAGCACGGGAAATTCTTCCTGTTTCCCTTGTTTCAAAATATTATTTGAAATGTTTTTTTCCCTAGCTAAAATCCGGATTGGGGGGGGGAATAACATTGTATGTGTGGGGGTTCTGGGTTACACTGGACATCCAAGAGCCTCAGGTGGCTCAAATGTGGCACTCCTGCCAGGGGTTACAGACATGGGCTTCAGTGGCAAGGTTGCTATTGTAGATAGTGAAGTGCACAGCATGCATGAACTCTACTCTTCTTAGGAATTTGCTTTGGAGTCAGTGGCAAAATTCTAATCATTTTGGAATTCCAATGAATTCCAGGCATTTTCAACTTGTGCTGTCTTTTTGTAAGAATGATACCATAATGGAGTGTGCTGTCTTTAAGGTGCACTCCTACACTATTTGTAAGTGGCAGAGTGAACACGGTGAAACACCTTTATCAAGAAGATGGCTGGCAAAATGACTCTGCGCTTACCAAGAGTGGTTGTGTGGCAGAAATTAATTTTTCAAAGAATTTACAAATTCATTAACAAATTTTCAAAACTACTTCAGATTTGCCAGTGACCAGAGAAGGCATTATTCTGGCTGCTAGTTTAACTGGTCAATGCATTTGAGATTGCTTACCATAAGAAGATACAGAACAGACCTTGTATTTTTGCAAACTGTTGCAAACTACGTTTATTCTGAGATGACTTCTTTAACCTTGTTATGCCTTTAGCTAGTGTTCTATGTATGGTAACTTTCTTCATGTTGTAAACTGTGGAATGCCTTCTAAGCTTTCATTTTTGGCATTCACATGACCATAGATGGTGTTCCATATATGTAGACTTTCATGTCATAAACTGTAGAATTGCAATTATTTTTGCTTGTACCAGCTGAAGATTAGAAGCAAGCACCCTAGATGCAGAAATTAAAATTTCCCCTCTCCTGTCACAGACATACACTGCTCTACCTCAGCACCCTCCCTGCCATATAAGGAGATGGAAGGGAAAACAGTAGCAGTGAAGTCCTGCCCTCTCAGCATGCAACGCATTCAAAATCATGGCCAGTGTATTTTTCAGTCTCTTCCTTTCTTCCTTCTAGCTGCCTTGGTTGACTTGTGACCCAGAAGCATGGTCCATCCCAGAGCAGCCTGTCCACATTCCTGCTCTGAATAGAAAAATAAGGGGAGCAACTTTCTGCAACTACTCCAGTCCAATGAAACAAATTGGACTTGGGCAGGAAAGTTTTGCGTTGAATTTTCCCTAGGTAGCCCCTTGTCAATGCAGAAGGGCTTGCAAGAAAGAGCACTTCCCTATGAATTATGCCTATAAATTTTATTTTTTGGCTAACCCCTGAGGGTGTAATCATACCTGCACTTACACAGGAGTAAATCCCACTAAACTGTACTCGATTAGACCTAAGATGCCTAGGATTACGCAGTTAGTAAAATCAAATATATGATCATGTTTCATACCACTATACCCTGCTGTAGGGTGGAAAGGACTAGTTCAATTTAGCTGAATTACTCTCTTGACTATTGAGAAAACATCTCCCCATCCCTCTTCAAGTTCTGTTCCTTAAAATATTTAATTTATTTTTTTATGTGTAAATTTTCAAACCATTAAATTAAATTGAACAATAAAAATGCTCCTTGTGATTCGGAATGATTGTAGCTGTAAAACATTTATTAGAAGTTTTATTAATGGTGGCGGGGGGGGCGGGATGTAAAGCCTATAATGATTTCTTTAATGTCTGAGGAGTACCTAACATCCAGACACCTTTCTTCAAGATTCGTTTAAAGGGATGTGCCCACCGGACCCTGTCCTAAATCTTTTTGACTGCAACACACAAGGTGATATCTATTTATGTAGCTCAGAGGAAAGGCTTTGAATTGATTCCTTTTCACAGGCTGCATAGGGAATGTCCACTAGATGGCAGCCTTGGATTGACAGATTACAGCCATCTTGTTCTTAGCTATTTGATAGCTGCCTTTTGGGAAAGTGGGAGGAGGAGCAGGATGGCTTGGAATTTGTAGGCTGTTGTTTATATTGTTCCAAGCTTATTCTCACTGTTTGATTTTTGGCTTCTTTCTACTTATTCTTTACTAGAACTTTGCTCAGTTTGAGTCTTCTTTCAGTTCCACTTCCAATAATAAAAGGAGCAGGGTACATATCAAACATACAGATTTTTTTCTTCATGGTTCGGTGTACTTACTGTATTTTCATTAGAGGTGAACTGGATAATAATCTACCTGATCTGCTCATTATGTAAGGCTGGAGGCAGTGTGCTGCTGAGTAATGCAGAGGTAATGCAGGGGTCTGAGGATTTTGTTGGACTGCAGCCTCCATCATCCTTCCCTATTGGCTATGATGGTTAAGACTGATGGGAAAGTAAGTCCAATAATATCTGGAGAGCCACATGCTCCCCAGCTCTGGAACAATTGCTGTGGTGAAGGAACATCAAGGGAACACCATGACCTTTACCCTCATATTTGTGAATTCCACAGGTACAGTGTCCAATAATGCATTGCCAGAAAAGAAGATATGGATCACCAAAAAAGGAAGGGAGAAAAATGGCATAGATTTGCATCAAATGTACACATGCTAGTTCAGTGCTCCCCAGTCCTGAATCCCCAAATGTCATTGTCTACTACAGGTGGAGAATCTGTAAATCTCCAGGTTCTTGAGGCTTCAGTATTCTGAAACCTTGGCCAGTTTGATCAATGATGAGAGATTCCAGGAGCTGAAGTCAAAAATATATGGCACATCAAATGCTGGAAGCCATTGAGCTAACTCATAGCTATAGATACAAATCTAAAAATTATGGCTGTTGTTCAAATGGAAATATGCCACATATCTGATGAAAGAAAGTACATTACTTTCTCAGGTGGTCCATTCCTCTAGTGAACAGCTCTTACCATCCACTTCGTTTCTACATCAAACCATTCATCACTCAGATTACATACACAAGGTATTTCATTTAACTTCATTTAACAAGGTAGATGCGTTCCTGGACATTGCTTCTTTAACAGAGGCAGAAATTACGTAGAAAGAATAAGAATAGATTCCTACGACTACAAAAAGGGAAAAGCTATTTAACATGTTGCAGAAAACTTTTAATTTTAAACTAACAATAGGCATAGCTGAAACTAAACAACCAGGTTAGATGAGCCTTGCATAAGCAAACAAAAACTTTTTGAACTTTCTAGAGATCCTTTGAATTCTTCTGGATGACTTTATCATTTACTACCTTCCACTTTTCTTGTACTTTCTATTTTAGGGAGCCAAACGTATAGATCTATGCTTTTTAAAAGAGGTTTATCTGCTATCCCCCTTTTCTCTCTGTTTCACCTTCAGTAAAGGATCTGGAGGCAGCTGCTGCTTAGTTTGTTGAGGACAGGTACACATGGCTAAAGTAGGATTGATGAGCAGAATAAAGCTTTCTCCCCACTTTTTAACAATCCTTCCAATATCAATGCTGCTTTTTTTTAAAGGTCCTTCCAGCTAGACAGAGGAAGAAGAGCAAAAGGGGCTAGGGAAGCATAAAACGGTTTTAAAGAGAGTTTATTGCCAAAGGTTTTGTTATCTGAGGTATGCCCGTATATGAACAGTTTCAACCATTCTCTATACATTCTGTTGTCCTAGAGCCAGAGTGTGCTTGTTTGTCTTTTCATTTCATCATGCAAAATGAGTATTCCATTATTTCTGCTCGAAATATTTAACAAGCAACATTCTCCTATGAATATAAGTGGTACCTGCAACAAAATTTTGCAGTGTGGTATGTTTTTGTTTAGACTTCTGGCCGCTTCATTTTAGCCCCTCCTAGTTTCTGGGATGTTTAGGTCATTTCTGCACTACACTGTTATAGCACTAATATTCCACTTCCAACATGCTATGGAATCCTGGGGTTTGCAGTTTAGGGAGGGGCATTTAGAATTCTCATCCAAAGAGCTCTTTGTCATCAGTAAACTACAAACGCCAGAATTCCACAGGATGTTGAAAGTGGAATAATAGCACTACAAGCAGTGTAGTGTGGAAATGGCCTAAGTCTTGAGTAATTGAGAGCCAGTGTTGTTGCCCTAAAGCAGAGTTTTCCAAACTTCTCATGTTGGTGACACACTTTTTAAACATGTATCATTTCGTGACATAGTAATTCAGTTTTACTAGCAAACCGGAGGTTAAGCTAACACCTTATAAGAGATATGGGCACATATATAAACTGTAATACTGAAATATATGGGGACACAACATGTCTCATGAAAACCTTTCATTTATATTTTTAAAAATTTATGATTTATAACATAAATTTCCAAGGTTTGGGTGTGGGGGGGTTATTCTCGACCCAGAGAGGTGACACACCTACACACTTCAGGCAACACACTAATGTGTCATGACACACCATTTGGAAAGCCCTGCCCTAAAGGGTAGGGAACCTTAAGGTTCTCCAGCAGTACTTATGCCTCCGTGAAAAGGTGGGAAAATATTAACTCAAAAGGGAGGCCTGTGAGAGGTGGGGCAATCTTGTGGGATCTTTCAACATCTGTGTCTACCAGTAGTAATGTAGGAATCCCAGTCAGAGACTCAAAAAATATCTTTAATTTTTTTTATTGGGAAATGAATCAACTGAGCGAACAAGATTCAAGCAGTCTCACAAGCACACAAGGCTAACTGAAGAAAAAGAGAGGAAAAGTTTGGATAGCAAAGTTCTTAAGGAAAAGGGGGTAATAATTACCAGTCCTGAAGGAGGTGACCAGTGCTGTGAAGGCTCAAACCGGACGGAGCTTGAGAGTAGTCTAGGACTGGGGAACAAACTGATGGAGTAACAGCCTGCTTCCAAAGGATACCTGAAGGATTGGGGAGCAAACAGACAGAGTGGCAGCCTGCATCCAAAGGGATAAAAGGAACTAAAAAACAGTCAGGGGTTAAATACCCTTTCTACACTTTGAGGTGGAGCTTCTTGCAAAGCTCTCAACACTTTCTCACGAAACTGACTGACAGGAGATTGTTTTATGGAAATCATGGTAGCATCTTGATGTTTGGATTGTCAGAGGAAGTATTTGGGTGAGAACCCAAACTGAACGGTCTCTGATCAAAAGGATGGTCTCTGACTGCCTCCAGAGCTTGCTTAGAGATGCAAACATTTTTGATAGAAAAAAGATATTAGCATGTGTTCCTGGATGCAAGGGCTTTCATCTCAGGTTCCTTTTGAATTTTATGGCCTTATTTATGCAGCAGCCTGAACTGACAAGAACTCTTTCTCCAGCCAGCATGCATCCAGTCATGCATTTCCAGTCATAAATATGTTTAATTTATATAAAAAATGATATCCCTACGCAGTCTTGGTATCTTGTCGGTTGGGGGGCACAAGGAGTGGTAACAGTGTGGTGTAATGGTTTGAGTGTTGAACTACAACCCCAGAGGCCAGGGTTTGATTCCCTGCTCAGCTGTGGAAACCCACTGGGTGAGTGGGTTGCATACTTTCAGCTCTAGAAAACTGGTGATAGGTTCACCCTAAGGTTGCCATAAGTTAGAAAAGACTTGAAGGCCCACAACAACAACAAAAAGCAGATCTATTACATCTGTGGAATTTACTGGTACATTGACTCACTGTTCAACAACTGATTCAGTGGAACTCCTCTAACTGGAACTAATCAGTAGGATTCAGGTCATTTTGTTCTTTTTTTGCATGGTAATTACTTGTACATCATTCAAAAAAATAAATAAAAATAAAAGAGGAGGTGGGGGAAGAAAAGCTGATACTTGCAATTTCCTTCTGATGACAGGAAATAAAAAAAATACAGGTACTTTTTTGTCAGTAGCTTCACAGAGCATGAATTGGATGAATTCATTGAAAATGTCACTTAATACAGAGTTCTTTTCCATCCTGATGTGCAATACCTTTTGATCAGTAGTGCTAGAAACTGTCATATCTGAAAGCTCTCTCAGATCTTTCACTCCAGCTAGAGAATGATTCTGTATGGTATCTTCAAAGGCCTAAAGCCAATTCTTAGTCCCAAGCAGTATAGACCCAATGGATCAATGGAATTTGCATAACTGTTGACTTGCCAAGTTCTCATTGATTCAGTAGGTCTTTTCTAGTTGGAACTACCAATTGTATTTAAGCTAGATTTCCTTCCTCCTCAATCGTCTCTTCTGCATAGCCTCATAGGTACTCTTGTTATTGTCACCATGTCATGTATGTTAGAATTAAGCCCTACCATTAAACAAACAAACAAACATTTTGATCAGTGGCAGAGCTTGGAGTGGATGGGTGGTGGGTGGGAGGGGGTGGGGCTACGGTGCATGGGGGATTGGCCAGGGCATGCGGGGGCGTGGCTACGAGCCAGGACGCCCCCAAAACATTGCTTCCTGGGGCAAAGCACCCTCCCGCCCGCCCATTCCTACACCACTGATTTTGATTTTGTATTGAGAAAGTCCAGTCTCAACTTAAGTAAGTAAGTAAGTCAGGATATAAAAAAGCCAGAAGTATACATATGGGAACATGGGAAGTTTCCTTAAATAACCTCAGGCTATTTGTCCATCTAAGCCATATTGTCAGCTCTGTTTGTCAAAAGCCCTGTAGCGTCACAAGGCAATAATTATTCATTAATTTGCTACCTGATCTTTTAACTGGAGATACATTAAATTCTCCATACAAAACACATACTATATTAATGTGTGAGGGACATTCACTCACAGGTCATAGGAAGGAGAAAACAACCATTGGACAGTAATCAAAAAATAGCCTTCAAATACATAGAGCCAGTGTGGCTTAGTGGTGTGAGTACTGAAATAAAAGTCTGGGAGACCAAGTTTAAATCCTTGGTCATCCATAGACACTTACTAGGTGACCTTGGGCAAGACACACTCTCTCAGCCACAGAGGAATACAATGACTGAATACATTTATCCTCTGAAAAAGAAATCTTTCCAAGAAAACCCTGTGATAAGGTTGCCATAAGTCAGACTTGTTTTAAAGGTAGATAACATCAGCAAATCTTAAAATCAAAATTATGCAAGCCAGCCTTTGAAATATAGTCCCCAGGGATACTTAAGGAAAATCTATGTCAGTTAAACAAACATATGGTATGAAGTGTATAGATATAATATGATGACAAAAGACTTTTTCTCTTTCTCTCCAGCCTTTCTGTCCCAGAATCTTTTAATAAAACAAAAATTCAGTGGCATTTTAAATCACTGCTAAGTGTTTATGCAAGCCACCAAGAAAATTGCCTTCCAGAGGTGTCTGTGTTGTCCTTAATTAAATATGTTAAGAAGCTTGTTTTAGCAACCTTGGTGGAAGGCCACTAGTCTCTTGGCACCAAGCACTTAAAAGTGGATTGTATTCACTGGTCTTCCTCAGTAGAGCTTTTGCTGCAAAATAAAAACAAAAATAATGAATCTGTGTGTCGCTAGAAATAAATAATGCATCACGGTGAAATTTGGGACATGGTTTTTAGAGGTCGATGCAAGAAAGTCATAGCAAAGCACTTGTGTTTCATTAAAAACACAGTAAGCATGTGTTAATTGCTTTGGTCTTGTTCTGAGATTTTCTGAAATACAAAGCCCCCAAGGTTGATTTAAGGAAGTACCTGACACTGTAATTGTGTATCCTTTTAATAATAATTCCATTAACCTGAGTTTCTAGCCCTATTTAGATGTTTACTTGCCCCAAGATAACTACAGTGAAAATTCCTGTGGAAATGCACCATCATTAGTACTCAATTAAAGTGAAACGCTATGCTAATAAAGCCAGGAGTCACTTTACAAAAGAAGAAAAAGAAAAGTGCTTAATGAATAGATTTCTGCACAGTGTTTGATGTTGAAGATAATTAGTTTAGTCTAGCACAGCTCTAGAACTGTGCAGGCATTTGAAGGTTGCAGTAGTCGAAGAGATCTCTTAAAATCATCAGCTGGCAATCAGCATTTTTCTAAATAGCTACACTGTGTCAAAGATCCGCCTGTGAAAAATATGTAGAAGAATCCTGTTATCTGATTCTGTTCTGCATTTTAGTGCCTGCTTGACTATATATTGGTGTAATTTTTTTTTTTTTTTAATATTTTAAGTCTCTTTGGAAGCCACTTTACTTGAGTCCCACTCTGAGACAAAGGCAGTATATAAAAATACATACATACATACATACATACATACATACATACATATACTCTATTACCTCCAGGGGGAAAAAAATACTCAGCTACCTACCTAGGCTTGCTCCAGCTTTCAACTGGACTAATGTGCTGGTTCAAAGTATTTACCACTGTTCTAATATAGGCCTTTCTGTTATGATCTTAATTCTGGCAGAGGGACCACCAGGGCTGATACTGCTATTAGAGTGAGATAGTAGCTTTAGGTGACAAACTTGTGGGGGGACTGGAATTCGTATCCCCCAACCATGGAGGACAGAAGCCATTTTTACACTACACTGTTATAGTGCTATTATTCCACTTTCAACATCCTGTGGAATTCTGGGGTTTGTAGTTTGCTGGTGCCAAAGAGCTCCCTGGCTGAGAATTCTAAATGCCCCTCCCTACACTGCTGAGAGAAATAAAGTATATTTTAGCTTCTGCAGTATTATTAACATATATGTATTAGCTTATAAGTAGGACACATTTAAGATACGCTTACACATATATTTTGGTATATTTTATATTTAAGCTCCAGTAACACAAGAAGCCTAAGAAGGGAGATTTGAGATAGAGGTGTCAGAAAAGCCCTCATTGAGGTGAACCGTCTATTATTTTGTTAAAGGGTTAGCATGCTTTTTAAATAGATTTTTAGAACTGACAGCTGAGCAGAGAGAGGGCCTCCCAGGGCCTTGAATCTCCAGGAGCGAGGAACCAGACAGATAAAGATGAGGTGTCCTCCCATCTTGGGAGGCACCCACAAGTCTGAAGGACAAGGCTCTAAGGAGTAAAAGAAAGTTGATAACAGAAAGTAGGCATTGTTTAGTAAAGGGGCAGCTGTAACTTTTGGGTCCTGTCCAAGGGGAGGGGAACTTGCGTTGGGGATAAAATATCTGCTGTTTAGTGTGTGTGGGGGTGTCCTTCTCTCTAAGGAGGTACCCGGCTCTGCAGAATCATATTATTTTTAAATAAACACCTGATGCTTCAGCTGATCCTGTGTTAAATTGTTTTATGAGTCTTATCAGCTATTTCTTAGACTGCAAACTCCAGGACTCCACAGCATGTTGAAAGTGGAATAATAGCATCGTAGCAGTGTAGCACAGAAATGGTCAGAGTTGTCCTCATAGGACAAGTCTATGTGTGCTAAGCTGACCAGTATGCTAAGCTAGCTTGTAGTCTTCAACAGTTGTGGCAAACACCATCTTATTGTCACTTCAATGGCTAGTCCAGTTAACTTTTATATGTAGACTGAAGGGGGAGAACCATTTTGTGTTTCACCTCAGTCAACAATATATCATAGACCATTCCTGGGACTGATTTCTCTTTGTGTGCTGTTGCTGTGCTGAATTGGAACATTCTTCCAACACTGGAACATAACTGCCAATAGACTAACTAAATCCTGTGGCTAGGACAAAAAACTGGAATGCACAAATATAGGATGGAGGACACGTGACTGGATAACAGTACATTTGAAATGGATCTAGAAGTCTTGGTAGGTCACAAGCTAAACATGAGTCAGCAGCGTGATGAGGCAGCCAAGAAAGCCAACACGATTCTTGGTTGCATCAATAGGAGTATGGTGTCTAGATTGAGGGAGGTAATGGTACCACTCTATTCTGCTTTGGTTAGACCTCATATGGAATACTGTGTCCAGTTCTGGGCACCTCAATTCAAGAAGGATGTTGACAAGCTGAAGCGTGTCCAGAGGAGGGTGACCAAAATGGTAAAGGGTCTGGAAGCCATGCCCTATGAGGTGCATCTTAGGGAGCTTGGTATGTTTAGTCTGCTGAAGAGAATGTTAAGAGGGGACATGATAGCCATGTTTAAATATTTGAAGGGATGTCATGTTGAGGAGGGAGCGGGCTTGTTCTCTACCGCTCCAGAGACTAGAACAAGGAACAATGGATTCAAGCTGCAGGAAAGGAGATTCCATTTGAACTTCAGGAAAAACTTCCAGATGGTCAGAGCTGTCTGGCAGTGGAATACACTGCCTCGGAGTGTGGTGGAGTCTCCTTCTTTGGAAGTTTTTAAGCAGAGGCTGGATGGCCATATGTTGGGAATGCTTTGATGGGTGTACCTGCACAGCAGGGGGTTGGACTGGATGGTCCCTGAGGTCTCTTCCAACTCTATGATTCTATGACACTGGGAGCTGAGATTCTATCACTAGATTTTACCTTTTTTTTTTTTTTAGTTTATTGTAAAAAACAAAAAACAATCAACATTCAAACACCAAAATTCTACATACCGTTCTTCATCCCAAAAAATATGCACTGGGAGTTGGACTCGATGGCCCCTGGGGTTTCTTCCAACTCTATGCTTCTATGATTTCTTCTTGACAAGCCTTTGGTTATTATATCATGATTACATAAAAGTAGAGCCTTTCCAGTATTTATACAGGTCTGATTCTAACTCATATGTGATGAGGTTATTATAAATTACTTGTAATTATATTTTAGCACCTTCTCTGATTTTAATATATTAAAAATAATATTAATAATAATAGAGGTAATAAAATCCTTCAGCACATTTAACAAACAAATAAAAACAAAAATAGTTTACATGAGGTAATAACATAATTTGAGGTTAATCTCTCTACTTCCTCTACTTCCAGTATTATTGGTTATCCTCAATCCAAAAAGCTAGCTACCACTAAGTCACTCCATGTGTTCCTTAAATATTTAATTACAGTGTCTGAGATACATTTTAATGTCTCCACTAAGGCAGGACACAAGACTGCTAAGAAGTCATTTCAGTCAATTGTGGGGAAAGAGAATAAAAAATTGAATCACTTGGTATCCTATAATTGTGTGAAATCTCCCAAAATTGAAAGTTATTACAACACTCCAGACCAGTGACTTGCTGAGGTGAGATCAAGACTAAAATGGAGATGCTGCTCTTTCCGCCTCTGGTGAATTCAAACCTCCCTTCATGTGGATGGAGCTTTCCTTTCCCCTGAAGTTAATGGACATGCCAACAAGTTCAATAGTTTTACTTTAAATGTAAGTATTGGTTCCAATCTAATTTCTTTAAGTATACACTGAGAAACAAAGATGGCTGGAGCAAAGAAGAGTAATACAATGGAGAATTGAATATGGGACCAGATTTGGAACATCTTATTTATTTCACCATTGTAATAGCTTGCTTGTATTTTATATGCCACCAGGGTTGCAATCCTGGACATACTGATCCAGGAGTAAGTTCCATTGAAGTCAATACAGCTTGCATGTGAATTGAATATATTGATAGATGGGCCTGCATGTTGAAAGTTCATTCACGCTTAAGATGCTACTATTAAAGATATGTGGAAATGCATTTTCTTTAAAAAAAAAAAGCCTTCATGAGAAAATATTTGACAAGTTAACAGCGAGAGGCTAATGTGTATTGGAATTAAAAATTAGTAAGCAGAACAGTGGAATATAGGCATGGTTGGGTGCAATTGAATAGAAAAGTCAAAAATACACTTGAAATGTGTGTTTAGAACAGAAGATAGGTTAGGCAGACAATACATTGAAGCAAACTTGAGTGTGTCACCTTATCAAGGAGAGATGAAGAGGAAAAACCTTAAGTAATGCAAACCTCAGTAACCTTAGAAACCTTAGTAATGCAAGAAATGAAACTGACATTACAATACACAGAGGATAAATGGTTAGAAAGCACAAAAGAACATGATCAAATAAAATGAGGAATTATCATTGGTATGATCAATATACAGAATCTGGAACTAATAATTCTTTACAGAATGTACTATTTTTAATGAGTTTGAATACACCAAAAAAAAAAAAAAGTAAGATTGTATCTGAATTACTGAGTTACTGCCTTTCACTGATGAAAAAGGAGATTTTAATGCCAGAAGTGTTCCTAGTGAGTCAGAATTATATTTCTCATTAGGATTATATAATGAAGATGCTGTATTTGTAACAATGAGATCTTCAAATGACACAAAGATTAATAGTTTGATCTAAAGCTTACAATCACATATGATCTAATTATATTAAAGGGGCAAAGGTCCAAATGGTAGAGAATGATATTTTAATTTTATATTAGAAGAGAATGTAGTATGATAGCAACAGGCAGAGCAGAGAAGTCTTTTAATTATTTTTTTTAACCTGCGAATATGAAACTTGGTTCAGATAATCAACTGCTCATAGAGAGGCTGAATATTAAAATACATTCCTCTTTCTCTGTGGATAATGTGAAAGTAAATGAACTTGAGATCATGGGAATTAAAAGCTGGAAATGTCCCTCTCTCTTGAATGGAGCCTCAAATGATAGAAAAGTTACATTCAGTTGGACTCATGGAAATGAAAATGTCTCATTTCCTTTTTCAGGAGAACATCAGGGAAGAGGCACATTTTTAAAATGGTGTCAGAGTGTAATCCTATCCCTCAAATGCTGATGACTGGAGGGGGCTAGAACTGTGACTGCTCTGGAGAGGTGCACTTCCCATGGGAGGGGGGTTGTGCTGTGGGAGAAGCCCCCACTATGCCTGAGCAGGTAGTTTTCCCACTGGTGGTATCAGGTGGAAACACTCATAATGGGGATTTGATGGGTGGGATAAGAAGGAGCTGGCTTTGGGTTTTCCAGGGCCAAAACTGTTCCTTTTGTTCAGACAGCTCCATCTGGGTTTATCAGTTATGCCAGTTCTGTGAGGAGGCGGATGATGAATCCATGCCAGGTTTTAATACAACTGCATAGGGGACAAGGGACCACTTTCTACCCCTTCACTGGTTGTATCTTCCCAGTGTATCCTTTCCTGTTGCCATTTTGGAAAGGAAATGGAGGGAAAAGAAAGCATTTGAGAGGAAGAAGTACTTTCTGGGGAGGTTTGGGGGGGTTGGGAGTAGGGTTGTTTTGTGTATTTGTTTGTGTGGGGTGGTTTTGGACATGCTTTTGGTGTGATTTTCACTTGAAAACGGTGCCAATTTTCTATAAAAATTTTGAAGTAATTCAGGAACTTTAGGGGACTGATGGGTGGCTTCAGGTGCTGCCAAAGGGGGCTCAAAGGGCTACACTTTCCCCACTCCTCTTTTAAAGGAAGTATCCTTGATGGTGAACTTCTCTCCAAAAATAGATTCAGCACAGTGGATATCTCCTTTAAAGCTCAGACGATAGGACTTTCTGCACTACATTGTTATAGTGCTATTATTCCATTTTCAACATCCTGTGGAATCTTGGGGTTTGCAGTATAGTGAACGGCATTCAGAATTCTCAGCCAGAAAGCTCTTGGGATTTAGTAAACTACAAACCCCAGAATTCCACAGGATGTTGAAAACACAATAAGAGTGTGGGGCGGAAAGGCCCTATAACCCAAGGCAGATTCACTTTCCCAGTTGACATGGTAGCCACTAGATGCCACTGATTAATCTCACCATCCATCACTGTCTGGTGTGTGTGCACACGAATTAATACTGCAACAACAGTTACCTTCAACATTTTAAAAATCATTCTCATTCAATATGATTGAAAAGAAATTGCCGGTGAGGTGATTTTCTAGTGAGAAGAAAAAATTCTTGAAATTTATGTGGGTGAGCTTTAGGTTTCTTGTGTTCATGTGTCTGTGCATATTTATACTGGTGTTTGTCCATGTACCTATCCATGTATTTGTGTGTGTGCATACGCATGCTCCTGCCTTCACAGTTAATGACCATTCACAAGTCTGAAGACTTCAAAAGTCCATGGCGAAAAATGTGATGAGGCAACTTCTCCCTCTCAAGAATACAGAAATTTATAACAAAGCAGTGATGTGAGGGAGAAATGTTTAATAGGGCTCCACCCGCCCCGCCCCCCATGCAATAATCTTGGCCACCTTGAAATGATAAAATAAACAGAAAAACATGACCATTTCTTTCAAATGGAAAGAAAAGTCTGGAGTAATTGGAAAATAGATGTTGCCACACCATTAGCCCCACCTTTTCTTTGGAATGGGTGCAACACAGATCTTTCTATAGAGTTTCTGGGGAAGAAGCAATATAATCTGCATCTATGTTTCAGGCCCTTTTCACACGGGCTTTCTCTCGCAAAATAGCCCTGTGAGCTTCGCGGGAGTGGGAGCGTCGCTCTGCACGATGCACTCCCACTTCTGCGGCGCTCATGGGGCTGAAGTGGCGCGAGTGCAGATTTTTTTTATTTTCGGTTTGAAGCGAAAATAAACGGCGCTTGTGCAAGGCTCCCGGCAGCATCCCGCACTTACTGGAGTGTGGAGCGCCGTCGCAGGCGGGCATGTCGCGCTTCCTCCCCACTTCCGCCCCCCAGGGCGCCTACAGCTGAAGAGTGCCCGTCACACAAGAAGACTCCACGTGCGGTAAGGAGGCAGGGGGAAGCGGCGGCGTTGCGGGAGAGGGTTCTTGCGTGAGCCACCCTCCTCTGTCGCGCAAGTGCCGGAGCTGCGAAAAGGGCCACAGACAGGATGTGTCTCCAACCACCACACAAAGAAACTTAACATACAAGAGACACCAGGGTAGGAACTCAGCTTGAAAGAGTGACAATTACAGCTGACCCACAATTTCTTAAAATGCATATTTTTTTAATCTGAGAACAGTTCCAATGTTTTCTTTTTCTTCCCACATCTTTGAAATCGGAGACAAGTTTGAGGAATATATCCAAATCTTATGCACTCATTTTTGGTTGGTGTTCTTCTCCTTGACTCCTTACAGTACCACAGAACAATGCTAGATAGGGGACATTATGTAGGATTCAAAATGGTGGCCAGCCAAGCTACAGTGGTACCTGGTGGGTTTCATGTCACTGGGGTGGTGATTTCCCACTCTGGATTTTAGTCAGAACCTTAAAGTATGGATGGATCCACTGCTCTGCTCCAGAGCTTGAGTTACTGTACTGGCAGCTGCAATACAAAAAGTAACATTTTGAGGCTCTACTAGTCTCCTTCCTGGCCCTTCTTAAAATTCTTGTAGCTGTCAGGCAGTTCACAATGTGGTGGGTAGATATAGCTCCCCAGCTAAACAATTTAAAAATAACTTTACCTGGTTTAAAACACAAGGCAAGTGAACTACAAGAAAACTAAGGCCCTTTTCGCACAAGCCTTTTCTCGTGCGACAGCCCCGTGAGCCTCGCGGGAGTGGGAGCGTCCTCCGCACGACGCACTCCCACTTCCGCCGGGCTCACGGGGCTGAAGCGGCGCGAGCGCAGGTTTTTTGATTTTCGCTTCGAAGCAAAAATCACCCGTGCTCGTGCAACGCTCCCGGCGCCCGCGTGCACTTACCTCTTGTGAGGAGCGTCGGGGAGCCAGCCGGGTCGCGCTTCCTTCCCTCCGCCCCTGCGGAAGGAAGGGACAGGACGGGGCGCTAGCGCGACAGACGCGACACGTCCTGCTTCGCGCGCGCGCAGGGGGATGGACGGGACAGGCTCCTTTCTTGCGCGCACGGGGGGGATGGACGTGACAGGCTCCTTTCTTGCGCGCGCGGGGGGGATGGACGGGACAGGCTCCTTTCTTGCGCGTGCGGGGGGGATGGACGGACGCGCGAGCCGCCGCCGCCTCCGGGAGGCTGCCGCTTCCCCGCTCGTTCCTTCGCCTGTGGAAGGAAGGAGGGGGAAGCGGCAGCCTCCCGAGAAGGCTTCTTGCGCGAGCCGCCCTCCTCCGTCGTGCGAGCGCTGGCGCTGCGAAAAGGGCCTAAGCAAACTTATCTGCCAAGCAGGATGAGGCATCTTTGATAAACTCCAGCAATCTATCCACAGAGCACAATTGAAGTAGATCGATACCACTTTCAACTGCCATAGCTTCATCTTATAGAATACTGGGATTTGTAGTTTTGTGAAGTTCTTAGAATTCTCTAGTGCATTCCTTTGAACTCTAGCAGTAGATCCCTGTGCTAGACAATTTTAGGTACCTCATGAGACAAGGAAGTAGAATACCACTCTATTCTGCGTTGATTAGGCCTCATTTGGAATACTGTGTCCAGTTCTGGGAATTCAAGAAGGATGTCAACAAGCTGGAATGTGTCCAGAGGAGGGCGACCAAAATGGTGAAGGCTCTGGAAGCTGTGCCCTATGAGGAATGGCTTAGGGAGCTGGAGATGTTTAGTCTGCAGAAGAGAAGGTTAAGAGGGGACGTGATAGCCATGTTTAAATATTTGAAGGAATGTCAAGTAGAGGAGGGGGTGGACTTGTTTTCTGCTGCTCCAGAGACTAGGACAAGGAGCAATGGATTCAAGCTGCAGGAAAGAAGATTCCACTTGAACCTCAGGAAGAACTTCCTGATGATCAGAGCTGTCCAGTAGTGGAATATGTTTCCTCGGAGTGTGGTGGAGTCTCCTTCTTTGGAGGTTTTTAAGCAGAGGCTGGATGGCCATCTGTTGGGAATACTTTGATGGGTGTTCCTGCATAACAGGGGGTTGGACTCAATGGCCCCTGGGGTCTCTTCCAACTCTATAGGCCATTTTCGCACTACACTGTTATATTCCACTTTTAACATACTGGGTTTCGTAGTTTAGGTAGGGGCATTTAGAATTCTCAGCCAGAGAGCTCCTAGCCTCACTAAACTACAAACCCCAGAATACCACAGGATGTTGAAAGTGGAATAAGAGCACTATAACAATGTAGTGCAAAAGTCTATGATTCTAAGTGAGAGAATAGCAAAATACAATAGTTGTTAAATGGGACACAGGATCATACAGATATTAGGAGACTTTGGGAGGAACTGTATTTGGCTGTTCCTTACAGAAACTGTTGCACCCTTTCTTGAACAACTGGTGAAGTGATGTTAAACTCTTTGTAGTGCCTAATATTATTTTAAAAATGGATAGAAACAGTTTTGGCAGTGGTGGTGTATGTGATCTTTATGTAATGCAGTCTGTTTCTGTGTTTACTCTGAAGTTATCATTGACTGAGAATGTCCCTCTGGGACAGAATCTGAAATTAAGATGGCACAACGATAATTTAAAAAACAACAGCTGTAAAGTACCAGGAGATTACATGTCTCCAATTGTTTAAACAACATAGGAAATGGTAAATATCAGTTCACAAATTAGCAGAAAAGGAATGTTTTATAGATACTTTTGCACTGTGTTTTGCCTAATATAAACAATACACAATATAACAATATCATAGAAGTAATTGGTCAGGTTTTTTTTGGGGGGGGGATGCTCCATCGCACTCTCCTTCTTAAAATGGACACAATTATATCATCATACCAACCTGATGGAGCCTTCAGGTTTCTAGTAACCCACAAAATGGTATACACCTATTCACATTTTGAACTCATCAGGACTTACATCGGAGAAGACATGCACTGCACTTTTTTTTTAATATATATTTTTATTAAGATTAACAACAAATTACAAACATCTCAACAAATTACAATATTTACATTATCAATAACCTTAAATTCTTCAAACAAACAATAGAAAGAAATATTCCCCGTTTCTCATTATCTCTTTCACTTCCTACTTTCTTTGACTCAGTTTTTTACATTACCTTAGAATCATTCTCATCAAACATTTAACTTCCCCATTAATCATATTTTAAATGTACCTTTTGCTCTCCTGTCTTTACTACCTTATACCTTACCCTAGTTCTTTCATTACTCATTACAGATCTTTTCCCAGTTTTCCTCAATATATCTCTTAATTTCTATCATTTTAGTCTCTCCCCCCTCTTTTTTCTCCTCTCATCGCTCTCGATAGGCTATCTAAAGTTACATATTCTTGAACTTTAATAAGCCACTCCTCTATTTCTGGAACTTTATTCGTTTTCCAGTATTTAGCATATAAAATTCTTGCTGCTGTTACCATGTACAGTATACCATTCTTGTATTTATTTTGTTCTTTTGTCATTTGATGTAATATATTCAACAGAAATATCTCTGGTGTCAATGGTATTTTTATACTGCACTTTTAAGGCCACAATCCTGCACATTCTTATTTGAGAAGTTAGTCCCCTTGAACTGTGTGGGACATGTCTCCAAGGAACATTGGGCCATGTGGTTCATTGGAGTTAATGAAGCTGTTAACTATCTCATCCCACTGATGCTTCGGTGTGAGACAAATGTGCCCATTTGTCTCTGGATTGGGTCCATGCTGAGATCCTGAACTATTACTCTCCAGACTGGGGCTATACACAGAGGCTCACTGTCTTCACAGTTGAGCTGCTCTGAATTGTTGAGCATTTCCTTCAGGGAAATGCAAGAAATGAGATTCCTTGTTATGCTTGATTAGTCCTGGACAGGACATGTTGATATGCAAGCAAAATTTGAATGAAGGAAGAGGAAAAAGAGGATCTTGCTTCTCATTAAGCACTTATTTTGCAATTGCTTTAGAAGGGATGGCAGGTTATCATACATTCTGAGTCGCTTAGGTCTAAAAAGCATTGGCATCCAGCATTTGAGTCTTATGTCCTTAATGGAGAACAGGCTCTGACAAAGAGATGATAAAGCTTTCTGAATAGCTCCTATGACTCCATCAATAACTTAAACTAAGTTCCCCAACCTCTATATTTTCCATGCAGGTCAATGATGCTAGGTGCATATGTGTTATTTTTTTAGGCAATTGTAGGCTTGATTTTGTTTAAACATACGAAGACTGAAATAGGCGAAAAGTTAGTTTCAAATCAGAAAGGACTGTTTGGCTTTCCTGTTTGGTGCTTTGGAAAGCTTTGACAGATGTCAAGTGACCCTTGAAGCAGTACAGAAATAAGCCTGGCACTTTCCTTTTAAATACTCTTCAGTTTATTAGAAGCCCTAGCTCGTAAGAGGAAAGAGTCCTGATTGTTAGTCTGTGATTAGCAGGAGCTTCTGCCTTTCACGCTTCAATAGTTCAGATAAGCCTATTATTGAAATTCTATTTATCACAAAGACAAATTTCAATAGGGAAAATTTAAATGCAGTTCCAGCTTTTTAAAAATAGAGAAAGAGAGCGAGAGAGAGAGAACAAGAACACTATATTATCAGAATGTGTTTGCTTCAGATACGATGTCCCCAACACATACTAATATGACTCCTATGTGCACACTCTCTAGCAATAATGCCTTCTTAAGAGGAAGCAAGTGTGTATCTACATTGGACAATTAAAGCAATTTAGTTCAACTTTAGTTGTGCTGGGTCTAGCCTGTGGAATCCTGGGATTTATAGTTGAGGAAGAGTACTTTAGAATTTTATGCTAGACTGCTGTAGTGCACTCCTCTAAATTATTGCACCGCTAAAGCTCTCTAGTGGAGAAGTCTAAGGAACTTCCCCAAACTACAAATCCCAGGAATCTGTAGGGTGGAACCATGATTATTAAAGCAGGATAGAACTGATATAATTTCTAGAACAGCTAGAACTCCAGCATTACAAGTACAGTTGGCCCTCCACATTTGCAAGGGTTAGGGGAAGAGGACTCTCATAAAAGTGGAAAAATCACAAGTATCAAAATGTGCGTGTGTCTATGGTAAAGGGGCTTACGCACAGTAGGAAGAACAGGCATACAGAGTCCAAACCAGGTCAGGGAAAGGAGAAGGAAAGAGGGTGGCTCAGCATGGTGGCCCTATACTTCCTCTCTCTTGCCCACTTCCTTCCTTGGGTTGGGGAGGCATTGGGAGAGGGTTTGTGGTGCTCTGTAGGACCAGAAGCAGGTTTTTAAAGGGCTGCATGTTCTGATCAGAGCAACTGAGAGGTAAGGTTGCCCCAGAAAAGAAGCACCTGAAGTGGGGGGCAGGGAAGAAATTGAAGAAACTTGTAAATAATCAAATCTGTGAAAGTCAAACCCACAAATGTGGAAGGCTGACAGAATACCATTGAGCCCCCTCCCAAATCTATGATTTAATATATTTTTGGGGGGGGGGGTTCCATTATCCATACAAAAAACAAACAAAAACAAAACCAGACACAGTTACATTAATTTGGATTGGCTGAGATAAAGCTAGTGAAAGCAGTGGTGGCAGAGGTCTCAAATAATTAAGAATGGGGTGGTGAAGCACCTTTAGCTCTTCCTTGAATCTTACACCTAGTTGGGTTTTATTTCTGTTTGCTTTTGATATGAACATACTACAATTTGCAAATGTTTTCATATTCTGGATATTGGGGTCTACTATAAATGCATACGGGAGCAATGAAAATGGAAAGATGATGAGGCCTAATTGATTTTACACAAATCCACACATGTGCATGGTTTTAAATCATTTTAAGTTATTTTTAACCTGCTTCAATCTGTCTCCTTTTTACTTTTTGACTTGTTTAACATGCTTTTAGCCTTTTAAAATCATTTTTAATTGCTTACATTGTTTTAAAATGGGACAAAATTGACTTTATTGTATATTCTCAAAGTTTTCTACATATATCATATATCTATGTCTATACCTATACCTATACCTATATGTCTCCCTATCTCTATCTCTATCTATCTCTAAATTGTCCATCCAGGTCCAGGGTTTTGATTGCTTTATTTTCAAATGTCCAGGTTTGAATCCCTGTGTATTCAAATGTGTTAGTGCAGAATCAGGGCAGGCTCTACTGTTCTTCTCAGGCCATTTCTGCACTAGACTGTTATAGTGCTATTATTCTACTTTCAACATCCTATGGAGCCTTTGGCCCCTCCCTAACCTGCAAACTCCAGGATTCCATAGGATGTTGAAAGTGGAATAATAGCACCATAACAGTCTAGTGCAGAAATGGCCTCAGAGGTTCCTCATCACTCATACCAAACTGGCAAGTAGGCACAACACAATCCTCTTCATGCTGGTATTGCCCTATCTCTTGAATTTGGCCTGTGCAGATAGTGCAGTTGTTATCCTGTATGTTGGGGGTCCCGGGAGGGGCGCCCAAACAACCAAATAAAAACACAAGTTGGGGGAATTTAACTCAAGCACTCTCTCAGCTAAACAAGAGGCAGGGTAACTTTAGCAAGGATCTTTAACCCAATGTCTACGGCTTCAGGTCAGAGAGCAGGCAGGCAAGTTTAAAAGTAACAAAAATAACAGTTTTATTGAAAGATAAACAGCAAATAAAGCAACACACACACACTAGCTAACTTGGAAGCAGAAATGGAGAGCTTAGGGATGGGCAATACGACACCTGGTCTCGTAGTCCTGGAGAGAAAGATGGGGTTCCGGGGAAGAAAGCTCAGCGTGGCTGGCTGAGGGGAGCTCCTTAGACAAACCAGCAGCAAGGCTAGATGGAAGTCCAGGGTGATCCAAGGAAGTCCCAAAAGTGGGGACCTTTTATAGGGTGGATTTTACCTGCAGGTTATGTTACGCTCGGTGAGAACAAAGGAAATTTGGAGTTGGACAAAGGAGTTGGAAAAGGTCAGGTTTTGCATGATGGGTTTAGCTTCATAAGACAATAGCGTGGCCGGTGCGTTAATGACCTGACATAAAGAAATGGCTTGGCTCTTGGCTGTGTGGCTTTGTGTAAATCCGAGCCGAGCCGAGCCAGTTTTTCCCTAAAGCAATGGAGAGGCTTAAGTTGCTTGCCTGAATGGGGTCTTGGAATGTACAGTCATTAACGGCCGCGCCCGTACGTGCTTGTCCAGGGGACCTCTGCAAACACGTGGAACAGGGTGGCAGAGAAAGGTCAAACAAAGGCCAAATTATTTGATAATAATAATAATAATAATAATAATAAAATTTATTTCTATCCCGCCTCTCCCAATGGATCGAGGCGGCATTACAAAAATATATAAAAACATTAAAACATTAAAACGCACCCTATCCTCCCCACCCTCCAACCCTTCTATCCCCCTAAAACATATTAGTTAATTAAAACAAATTAAAAACAAGATTAACAAATTATTTGATATCAAAAGGATATCTAGTGCTCTCACCCAACGTATCATAACTGTGATAACACAGTGGGGTTTTGTTTTAGTATCCAAGTTGAAACATGTCCTCATAACTGCAATAGAAGGACCTTGAAGATTAAATAATAGTAATAATAACAGAGAAAGCAAGACCTCTCTTTTTTTCTGTCCTGATCAGTAGTAGCTGGTTGTCTTCTATGGCAGTGGGGCTATTGAGGAATAGAATCTGTCAGAATCTATTCACCTATATCTTCGCCTATATACTTTGCCTTTCATCTCAGCAGTAGAGTGTATAGATGTCACAACAGCAGATCATTGCATGTATGCAGTTGAAGGTGTGTGGTGTGTGGCTGGCTGGGATGAATTAGGGATTCTGTTAGTGTACCATCCACCTTGCTGCTCAACAGTCTCTGTTCTGGAGCTAGTCAGGATGGTCTCAGGGTTGATATCTGACTCTCTTACCTTGTAATACTGGAGGATTTCAACAGTCATTTTGAGACTGCTTTTTTAGAAGTGGATTAGGATTTCATGTCCACCATGACAACCATGGATCTCTCCCAAGTGGTATCTGGCCCTACTCTTGCTCCTGGAAACCCTCTGGGTTTCATCTTCTGTGATGATGGTAACCTGGGAGTGGCGGAACTTTCCACAATTTCATTGCCATGGACAGAACAGTCCCTGGTCAGGTTTAGATTCACTGGGACCATTTCTATACTAGACTGTTACAGCACTATTATTCCACTTTCAACATCCTATTGTTGCTGCAATTTCTAGCCTGGACTTGTGGGATATTAGATATTATTTTGATATCAATAATTTGGCCTACTATACCCTTTTTTCCTCCACGTGCTTGCGAGGCCCCCGGACAAGCTCACATACAGGCACGGCCGCTAATCACTGTAATATTCCAAACAAATACAGGCAGGCCAGAAATAGCCGACCTGCTGCTTCAGGAGACCTCAAGGCAAGTACCATATTATGTATGCATGCTACTTACAAAGAACTCCCTGCCCCGAGCAGGCAGCTTGACTAGCCGAATACTCATCTGTCAAGCACTCCGCGTTTGCATACTGGCTACTCTATTGACAATTTGGTCTTAATTCAATCATGTAAAATTCTGACCTTTCAGAGGCTTTGTCTGCAGCCCGAAACTCATTGTTATCCCCGAGAACAGACTAGCCTACAGCCACATTTTCCCCTATAAGAATCCCTGACTTTGAGCGCTTCCTCGGATAGCTCCTGGCTTTCATCTCGCCTTGCTGCCACTTCGTTTGGTGAGGCTTCTCCTCAGCTCCACGTGCTGAGAAACTCCATTTCCACGAACTTCTCCTTCAGACTACCTGGGCTTCAGGACAGGTGTAGTATTTCCCATACCAAACCTCCTCTACAAATCCCTCTATCCAACTCCAACCTTTATTTCTATAGTTTTCTGTGTGAGTGTGTTGCATACACTTGTTTGGCTGTATTTTAATAAAAACAATTATTATTTTACTTCTGTTTGCTCCTTGACTCGGCCTGACCCCACAGACATTGGGTAAAAGATCTCGCCCTGCCTCTCATATTGCTAGCCTGTGCTCTTTTGACTAATTCCCAACTTCCTCCAAGTGCTTAGCGCACTTAAGTGTCCCTCACGGGACCCCCAGAAATCAGGGTAACACTATGGAATCCTGGGGTTTGCAGTTTCGGGAGGGGCTGGCCGGATATTGAAAGTGGGATAATAGCACTATAACAGTCTAGTGTGGAAATGGCATAAGACACAGAGCCTCTGCAGGGTTATGGGACCAATCAAACTGTTCTCCCCTAGGAGGCTTATGGATCCAGATGGATTCCTGATGGCTCTTGGGGCATTTCTCATTGCACCAGTTGGTTAGTTCCAGTCTGGAAGAAAAGCAGGATATAAATAAAGTGATAGATGAATGGACTGATAAGTTGACAGATTGTCACCTTTCCCCCAATGAAGGTACTTGTGGCTAAGAATAACTAAAACATAAGACAAACTGAAAACACAATTAAAAAATGCATCAGTAAAAGAAAGAATGGTACCCACCCATTTAAAAGCCCATCTTACAGCAGCCCAGTTTTGTTGTCAAAGACATTTGTATTTCCCACAGTGGGCACACCTCCAGAGTATATCTATACTACACAGGTATGGTAAAGGTGGTATCAAACTGTTGTGGTTCAGCCTGGTGTGCTACTTAGGATTCTCTGCTACAGAGATCTAGTTACTCCCTTGAACTAGAGCTATAGAGCTCCGCACCAGAAAAGTACCTTGGAAAACTACAATTTGCAGGATTCCATACGACAGAGCTGGCAATTAAAGTGGGGTGAACCTGCTATGACTGTGTGACCCCAGTGTCTTTGACCCATGCATGCTCAGTTAGATGGCTGTTCCAGAAAATGCACTGGAGGAAAAAAGGACCTATTTCCTGCATACTGAGGAAAGAATATGATAAACTGAAGTCTATGGAAGCTTGGACAGATTTTTTTCCCCAAAGCAGGCAAGAGTCCATGTAATGTTAATCAGGTTGTTTATTAGTCCTGGATGAGCAGTTTTGCAACCCACTTGACAAATACCAAAGCTCTGAGCATCTCAGGGGAGGATCTCTCTGTGCCCATGGCAACTCCCTGATCTGTGGAATTAAATAGTCACTGAAGGAAAACAATCCATTTTCCATCTATTGAGTTTTCCTTAGTGTCTGAAACTGTCTCTATCCAAATTAATAATCTACGTTTACCCTTGCTTGGGATCAGACATGTTGATTACAAAAATAAGCTGAAATGCAGTTGTGGAAAGATGTGCTGTAACATAAAGATAGCAATATAATGAACTGCTTGATCTGCATGCAGTCTCAGCTAGACATTGCTCTGAAGGGGCATAATGATTATTGGGGAAAACAAAGCCCTTTCCTGGACCTACCTTCAGTGTCAGGCATGCCACCCAGCCCTGTTTCTAGACACCCAGGCATCAGTGTGGTCATCTTCAGTGAAGAAGACTTTGTGGAAGACATTTCTTGGAATCCTTGCAAGCTGTGTGGGCAAAAGGCAAGATGGCACTCATTTTCCCCATTCCATGCTCAGAAGCTAGATGTTGAGCAGTGCCACAGGATAACGTTTTCCACTATCCCTGAAAACAATAAGAATGTTTATGAGTGCAGAATAGGCCAAGTGGAATATATATTTTTGTTTTCCTAGACAGCAAGGCAGCCAAGAGACTAAGACAGAATGGCTGCCACTGGTGACCCACAGCATTTGCTGCCTTGAGGCATTTTCCACACTGTGCCTAATGTTAGGCCAGACTTATAGTTGTTCAAGTGAAGGCTTCAAGCTGATTGGGAAAGCTGAATATGGCAGTGTTCTGACTGTGCAGAAGCTTCTGTATGACTTGGTAGTGGAGTGCCTCCTTCTTCATGGGAGAATGCTCTGCTAATCTATGAGTGATTAGATGCAGGAGCAGGCAGTGTGCGCAGCATTGAGGAAAGAGCCAGAAGTACAGCCCTGCCCCCAATAATTAGGTGTCATGAACCAAGCTGAGTGCATTTATTTTTCTGAGCTCTGTACTACAATTATGAATTAAGAGTCCCAGTCCTTTCTACTCAATATCAAGTTTTTAACTAAAAGGTGACAAAAGTTTGTATGCCCATATTTG
Organism: Ctenosaura bakeri; assembly: GCA_948474755.1. NCBI lineage: Eukaryota > Metazoa > Chordata > Lepidosauria > Squamata > Iguanidae > Ctenosaura > Ctenosaura bakeri. Next base: position 550,027 of record CAOLHI010000151.1, read on the forward strand.
CAAGTTTTTAAAGAAAAAACTTTCTGTTTTTCTGTTCTGTCTGTCTTTCTGTCTTTACGTGGAGGGAACAGCCAACGTCAACAAGAAGGAATCCAACTTCGGCAACAGGAACTAGATCAATGCTCCCAGCCTCAACAGAATGCTCAGGCAGTCCTAGTAGAACATGCTCGTCGAGGAACCCAAGACAAGCCTCAGAAGAGGCGAGTTCTGGTTGTTGGGGACTCTTTGCTCAGAGGAACCGAAACGGCAATTTGCAAACCGGACAAGCTCAATTGAGAGGTCTGCTGTCTTCCTGGGGCCAGGATCCACCACATAACAGAGAGGCTAACCAGGCTAGTCAAACCCACTGACCATAAGCCCCTCATTTTGGTTCATGTCGGAACCAATGACACTGCGAGGAGCAGCTTTTACCACATTGCAAAGGACTACGAGCTTATGGGGACAAAGCTTAAGGACCTTGGTGCGCAGGTGGTCATTTTGTCTCTCCTCCCTGTTCAAGGATACAGCGCACGCAGGGAAAGGGCAATAGCAGAGGTCAACAACTGGCTCCGCACATGGTGCCGCCGGCAACGGTTTGGGTTTTTGGAACATGGCCTGAATTTCCATGAACATGGGCTTCTGGCGAGGGATGGGCTGCACCTCACAAAACTTGGCAGGAATGTTTTTGCAAACAGTCTCGCAAGGAGGATTAAGAGGTCTTTAAACTAAGTTTCGCTGGTGAGGGAGACAATATTATTCAGGTCAAGGACTCGGAGAGAACAGGGGGAAAAGGCCCAAATGATACTGGACAAGTAGTACAAGTGGCCAATGACGGGAGGAGTAGAAACAATAGTATAGGGCTTGCAGGAAAGGCCCGGGGACTTAAGTGTCTCTACACTAATGCAAGGACTATGGGAAACAAACAGGATGAACTTGTACTCCTAGTACAACAAAATAAATACGATTTGATAGGCATCACTGAGACCTGGTGGGATGAGTCTCATGATTGGAATATAGAAATAGAGGGGTATAGCCTATTCTGTAAAAATAGACCAAACAAGAAAGGAGGAGGAGTAGCCTTGTATGTCAAGGATGTTTTCACCTGTGAAGAGATCCAGGACTTAAATCCAGAAAGCCAGGTCGAGAACATTTGGGTAAGAATTAAGGGAGCGAGAAACAATAGGGATATTCTGGTGGGGGTTTACTACAGACCTCCAACCCAGGCTGAGGACTTGGATGATGCCTTCCTCAACCAAATGACTGCACATTCGAAGAGGAGAGATAAAGTAATAATAGGAGATTTCAATTACCCAGATATATGCTGGCAGTCAAACTCTGCCAAGACAGCAAGGTCCAGCAAGTTTCTTGCTTGTCTTGAAGACAACTTCATGGTCCAGAAGGTGGAAGAGGCCGCAAGGCGATCAAATATTCTAGATCTGATCCTGACCAACAGGGATGACCTTGTTAATGAGGTAGAAGTGGTTGGATCTTTAGGGGGGAGTGACCATGCCCTGTTGGAATTTGGCATTCAGTGGGAAGGAGAAGATAAGTGTAGCCAGACACTCATCTTAGATTTTAAAAAAGCGGACTTCTGTAAACTTAGGGAGCTGCTGGCTGGAATTCCATGGTCAGCAATAGTGAAAGGGAAAGGAGTTCAGGAGGCATGGGAGCTCCTTAAAAAGGAGACACTGAAGGCACAGTCTAAAACTGTGCCAATAAGGAGGAAAAATGGAAGGCATCTGAAGAAACCAGAATGGTTGACTAAAGAACTCTCAGCTGAGCTAAGTGTTAAGAGAAACATGTATAGGAAATGGAAGAAGGAGGAAACCACCAAAGAAGAATTTAAGCAAGTAGCCAGGAGATGTAGGGAGGAGGTCAGAAAGGCTAAAGCACAGAACAAACTTAGGCTGGCCAGAGACATTAAAAACAATAAAAAGGTTTTTTGTAAATATGTCTGCAGCAAAAGGAAAAAGAAGGAGACAGTAGGGTCGCTGTGCAGAGAAGATGGCGAATTACTCACAGGGGGAAGAGAAAAGGCAGAACTACTTAACACCTTCTTTGCCTCAGTTTTTTCCCAGAAGGATACAAGCACTCAACCTGGCAGTTGGGGAGCAGGGGAGGAAGCAGAGGAAATGAGGCACATAATAGGTAGAGAGGTGGTACAGGAATAGCTGGCCACATTAGATGAATTCAAGTCTCCAGGGCCAGATGAATTGCATCCTAGGATATTAAAAGAGCTGACAGAGATCATTTTGGAACCGCCTGCTATAATCTTTGAGAAATCTTGGAGGACAGGAGAAGTTCCAGCAGACTGGAAGAGAGCAAATGTTGTCCCCATCTTCAAGAAGGGAAAAAAAGAGGACCCAAATAATTATCGCCCGGTCAGCCTGACATCAGTACCCGGAAAGATCCTGGAGCAGATTATTAAGCAGTCAGTTTCTAATAATTTAGAAAGCAATGCGGTAATCACGAGAAGTCAACATGGATTTCTCAAAAATAAGTCATGCCAGACTAATCTTATCTCTTTTTATGATAGAGTTACTAGCTTGATAGATGAAGGGAATGCTGTGGATGTAGCATACCTCACTTTCAGTAAGGCCTTCAACAAAGTTCCCCATGACATTCTTGCAACGAAGCTAGTAAAACGTGGGCTGGACAGGGCTACAGTTAGTTGGATTTGTAATTGGTTGACCGACAGAACCCAAAGGGTGATCACAAATGGCTGCTTTTCATCCTGGAGAGAAGTGACTAGTGGGATGCCACAGGGTTCTGTCCTGGGCCCAGTGCTGTTCAACATTTTTATCAATGACTTTTATGAAGGAATAGAGGGCATGCTCATCAAATCTGCAGATGATACCAAATTGGGAGGGGTTGCTAATACGCCGGAGGACAGGATCAAAATTCAAATTGACCAGGATAGATTGGAGAGCTGGGCCAAGGCGAACAAAATGAAATTCAACAGAGAGAAGTGTAAGGTCCTATACTTAGGTAGAAAAAATGGAATACAGAAATATAGGATGGGGGACACGTGGCTGGATAGCAGTATGTGTGAAAGGGATCTAGGAGTCTTCATAGACCACAAGCTGAACATGAGTCAGCAGTGTGATGCGGCAGCCAAGAAAGCCAATGCAATTCTCGGCTGCATCAATAGGAGTATGGTGTCTAGATCGAGGGAGGTACTGTTACCACTCTATTCTGCTTTGGTTAGACCCCATCTTGAATACTGTGTCCAGTTCTGGGCACCCCAATTCAAGAAGGATATTGACAAGCTGGAGCAAGTCCAGAGGAGGGCTACCAAAATGATGAGAGACCTGGAAGCCATGCCCTATGAGGATAGACTTAGAGAGCTGGGTATGTTTAGTCTGCAGAAGAGAAGGTTAAGAGGGGACATGATAGCCATGTTTAAATATTTGAAGGGATGCCATGTAGAGGAAGGAGAGGGCTTGTTTTCTGCTGCTCCAGAGACCAGGACAAGGAGCAATGGATTCAAGCTGCAGAAAAGGAGATTCCACCTGAACCTCAGGAAGAACTTCCTGACAGTCAGGGCTGTCCGGCAGTGGAATATGCTGCCTCAGAGTGTAGTGGAGTCTCCTTCCTTGGAGGTTTTTAAGCAGAGCCTTGATGGCCATCTGTCGGGATTACTTTGAGGGTGTTCCTGCATGGCAGGGGGTTGGACTGGATGGCCTGTGTGGTCTCTTCCAACTCTAGATTTCTATGATTCTATGATTCTATTATTCTTTTGTTGGTCTGGACTTCTCATACATCTCCAGAAATGTCATTTAGATAACATGTTTGAATTGTAATACATATTTGGCATCACTAAAAGCATATCATAGAAAGATTTTTAATACATACTCCATTGTTTTTAAAAGAGCTACTCAATAGCAAAGAACATCTACACATCTAACCAGATTCCTTTCTTTGCTTAAAAGCACCAACAAGTCTTTAGCTCCCATCATCACTGAGATCATGAAAGCTAGATTAAGTTGGCTAAATTAATAGATTTATCAGCTCAGGTTCCCATCATTTTACTAAGTTGTTGTGGTTGTGTGCTTTCAAGTTGTTTCAGACTTATGGCAACCCTAAAGCAACCCTATCACAAGTTTTTCTGGAACTGAGAGTGTGTGATGTGCCCAAGGTCACCAAGTGAATTTCCATGGCTGACTGGGGAGATGAACCCTGGTCTCCAGCATCATAGTCCAATATTCAAACCACTACACTGTGCTGATTCTTCTTTTAGTAAGTTCATGGATCTTATTTACTTATATCACGTTTGATTATACTTTCCCCTCCCTCCGCCAAAGAAAATTCCTCATGAGTAATAAAATATAGATTAAAAGCAGAATCTTGATGAAAACATAACATAAAAAGAGAGAGATTAAAAAAGCAACAATGAAAGACAGCCAGGCAGCACTGGGACAATGTGACTCTCTTAATCTTCAGGTCAGTTTCCTTGCCAAATGGCTTTATCTGCTGGCTGAAGAACAAGGAAAGGAAAGGAAAGGAAAGGAAAGGAAAGGAAAGGAAAGGAAAGGAAAGGAAAGGAAAGGGAACCTTGCATCCTTGACAGAGGATTCCAGAACTTGGATGAGAACATGCTCTCTTGTACTCTCACAAAATATCTTTCCGATAATGGAAGGATCATGAGAAGGGCCTTTTTCTGTGAACTTAAACCTGCCCTCATAAAAAATGAAATCTTTTGAATAGCCTGGATCCAATTTTTTCCTTGTAGCATATGAATTGGCTAGTGTAAATGATGTTTTAAAAGGCTATTCTGCCATTACAGGTTTAGCTGGTGAACCAGTCCCAGCCCCACTGTCCAAATGGGGAGATACTCTCCAAATAGTCTAATCAGATCAGCTCATGGTCAAAGCAGCGGAGGGAGCATCCCACTCTCAAATGGTGAGGCATCCCCTCTGCTTGGACCGAGATCTGTTGCTGGGTCTAAGTACTAAAATAACATACTTATTTCCTGTACTTCATATGAAGAACTTGATTTTGTCATCTAGGATTATGTCCATGTAGGCCCAGTCTGGACAGGCTTTCTCTTTGGTGATGGTAGAGGTGGCACTGAATTAAGCTTGTGATTGTCCAAACTGACTTAAGCTACAAAGCAATGGGAAAAAAATTAAGAGAATTCCCTTTCAAACAGGAACTTCAATTTATTAAGTTGTATGTGTTAAATGTCCTTCAGAATCTCAAATATTGATGCTCTGGTGATATACCTGCTTCTCTCTCTCTCTGTCTCTCCTCCCCATTCACGTGGGCACCCTGTTCAGTAGTTATGAGATTATAAGATGGACTTACAATCTCTTAAATTCTGAGTAGTCAAATTTGCAGTGGTTAACAACAGAATGTGACCCTCAAAACCTACCATTTCAGCCTAGCAGCTCCTCAGCTTGAAGGCATTCTGAGCTGCTGCAGAGCAGGGACTGGGAGATCATTCTGCAGAATGCTCCTGGTCACAAGGTGCCATGAGACAAGCAGTGTTGGCACAACCCCAAAGCTGCCTCTCCAGCTGCCTGTTCATGACATTCCCCATGACCAGAAGAGCACAGAAGATGTATTTACGTTGATTTGCAGCACCTCAGAAATCATTCAATTGACGTGTTACCAGATTGAAGCTGTAGGATTTTGGAGGGTGGAATCATCAGACATAACTATGGAGATCCATCATTGCAATTGCATCTGACAATGGAGGGTCTTGGCCACGTGTGTGTGAGTGGACGTGCATGTATGACTATCATGGCAGGAAATTCTACAACCTGCTACTGCAGATTCTACAATCTGCCGCTGAGCACATTCTCTCCCTTGTCATCACCAAACTTATCTGTGATAGTGGTGAGACAGAGAGGAAACCTTCCCTCAAACACCTTAAAAATCAGACAGCTCATATATTAAATATATCTAAATCTTATCAGTTAAATGATGAATGCGGAGTCTCATGATTAATTAAGAAAAATATTTGTTTTTTAATTTTTCTCCTTTATTATGAATCCATACTTAATATACATTAATATATGCTGTATTACAATATTATTATAAGAAAAAGCCCCACAATTTTTAAACAATTGCTTTTTCCACCTATCCAATATTTAATTGGTTAATATACTTTTACAAGGGGCTCAAAAGAAAGGAGTTTCTGTTCTGTCTCATTCCTATACTTACAGCAAGGAGCTGTACCCTGTCTCCCTTCGTGATCAGTGTATCTGCAACAACACATGCACACATGTACACAGAGTGGGTTGGATCCAGACGTAAATCATGCCTAATGTAACTCCCATTGATTTTACTGATTTATTACACTCTGAGTAGGCTAAGTCTAAATCCAACCCAATCCACATGAACAAGGGTTGAAGAACATGTGGCCCTTCAGATGTTGTTGAATTCCAGTTCTTGTGACCCCTGTCTGGGGTGACCAGTGTTGGGATGTGATGGGAGTAGTGATTCATCAATGTCTGGAGAGGGCTGGAAGTCTTGTACTCTGTTAGTTACTTTATGGGTATATTTAAAAATATTACATACAAAACTGTCCAAAGGTGTAGGGAAAGCTATCTGGTGAAGATCTTGATGAAGCTACCATCCAGAGTGGATATTTTTAAGCAACGTGGATCATTGGTCTAACTCAGTATAAGCAACTCTAAAGATGGAAGCAAAGAGGAGCAAAGCTTTGAAAAATACTCTAGAGTTTTCTTGTATGAAGACATAATCAGATCTAGTACATTACTTAAAATATATTAGTTTTTTATTTTTTTTAAATGCTGCAAATGGTTACTTAGCAATTGACATTTTCATACAAAATTAAGCAAAGGAAGCCTAGGGCATAACAAATTGTATTGCCGGTATCATGCAGTTTCACTTACATGAAGGTGTACAGCTGCCCTATGGGAAAAAAATGCTAATAATAGCGATTTGCCTATGAGATTTAATAGCACCAGATCCACCCCACTGCCTCTGTTTAGTTTCCCACTTATGTTTAACATTGCAGAAGAGAATTTGATGGCAAAAAAAGAGGAGAGGGAAAAGTACACTTTCATAAAGTCTCTGTAGCAAGATAAGGCAACATATGCTTGATAGCTTTGATGCAAAGTTTGATTCTGAGTCAGCTCAGATCTTGCTTTGTTGAAAATGAATTGTAGCCCTGGTTGGAGATCAACAGCCTTGTTTGCATCAGGGAAATTTATTGCATATTTTTATTTATTTTATGGTACATTCAGTGGCAGTCTAGGTACAATTCTGAATTTTAAGGAGCTATTCAAGGTGTTGAACCTAGCTGGAGAATAAAATTCAGCACCATGGAAAGCTCTTTCAAGTTCACATTGAAACCCAAGGTAGATTACCCCCCCCCCACTGACATGAAAGCCACCACATAGGGCAATCATATGGGCCCTGGGATGAAATTCCAGATTCCATAGAAATATTGACTTTTCCCTTCAAGTACTCTGACCTGAGTGCTAGTATAATGTGATAGGCTGGATTAGGACTCTGAGAGACGAGGATTAGAATACCTGCTCGGCAATGGAAACCCACTAGAGGACCTTGGGCAAGTAGTTTTTTCTCAAAGGAAGGCAATGCAAAACTCCCTCTGAACAAATACCATTTTCAGAAGCCTGTGGTAAGTTTGCCATAAGTCAGAAATGACTTGAAGGTGCACAGTGACAACAAAGGCATGAATGGGAGAAGCTAGGGGACTCTCAGCCATCATTTCAACCAGAGAAAAAAATTTATACCTCCTCTGTAGCTGGTGTAAAGAATCCCTCCCAAAACAATGGGAATGAAATTAAAATAAGCCTATGGAAGACAGCAAATGTTGCTTCTCTTTTTCTTACACCTCTGCTGTTAGGACCCCAGCAGGGTGTTGGACATATTGGCCTGAATCCTACTGGTTAGTTCTGACTATTGAAATCAATTATTGAGTCATGAGTCAAAGTGTGGGTAAATCCCATGGATTTAATGGATTTAATCTAGCCAAGATTAATGACAGGTCAACGTTAACAGTAAGATTGCCCTGTCTATGGATTTTCTTCATGATTTCTCTGCCTCTGAGGAGATTTAGGAGAAAGCCAAAGTGGGGCGGGGGGGGGAGAACACATATAAAGAAAACATTAAATTCAATGAGAATAGGCTGTGTGTTTTAATACACCTCTGTATCCAGATGCACATCTGTGTTTCCATTATGTACAGTATATTTTCTTCTCTGCTCCCTCTCTGCAATGTGTAGGATATCACGGATTAGTATCTCCTGAAACATCATTGAAATGGGAGAAATATGAATTCATAACCAGGAAAATAGTCAGCATTGCAAAACTGTATAAATCACATTTTGGATTAGAACTTCCAGAATACCCAGCTGGTGATCATGCTGACAGTAGGATTCTGAGAGTTGTTGTTCAAAGAAAAACACCAAAGTGAATCTAAGGCCCTTTCCTCATGAGGTGAGTGAATTGCTCTGTGCTGTTACTTACTGGTTCTTCTTGGCTCAAAGCAATGCGGACTGTCCCTTAAGCCCTTCCACAGGGCTCCTCTCTTTGTTCCAGGGCAGTGCGGAGCAGTGCAAGGTCTTTAGATTCGCACTGGTGAGGCTTACAAAATGGTGGCTTCTGGTTGTTTGTGGGTCTGGACCATCCGCTGAAGCTGGCCATGCCCACAGCCTGCCCTCCACTGATTGTAGGCTTGCATTGGTGCGAATCTGCACAACTGAGCAGGAACAAAATGGCGTCCTCTGGAAAATTGAAAGACCTTTTTTTCTGGTCTTCACTTAGCACGCTGGAGGACCACTTGGGGGTGTTTTGGATCAGACTTAGGTGCAGAACTAAGGCAAATAGTCCAAACCTAGTCCAATCCAAGGTGCGGACGACCTCCGTGACAGGACGCCTTGGCCCGTCTTAACTTCCTCGTGCAGAAAGGGCCTAAGCTCTGACCATTAATGAGGAGGTACTGTCCCCAGATTCTGCTTCAGCTAGGATTAAAGTGCCAGCTAGAACAAAATTCCCATTTAATTCTCATCCTTCTCATCAACTCAGCCCTTCTCTTCTAATCACCCACTTAGTGTTCCAGACATCCTAACTGGTTCCATCAGCCCAGAGTTACTGGTAGCAACACTCTAGTAGTGACAAGATGTCAGCTTGACATTATTCTCCTTCCTTTTTTTGCTTTACCTGGCATGCTTTCTTCCTTCTCCCATTCTTACCTTGATGAGGAAGTAGGTAAGAAAAGGAGGATGGGTTGGTAAGTATTTCACAGGGTAGAAAGAAATTCTGATCTTGGATTTAGAAATAAGCTAGGATATCTCTCAGTTCTGTGCTTATTTTTAAGCCAATCTAAGATGAAGCAAGGAGAAGCTACCTTGGAGTGTAGAGTGCTACCCTAGAGTGCTACCCTACAAAGTATAATTAGAAAATACCGTTGTATGTCAATTTAGAATGATGTCTCTGGCAAAGCCTTATTTATTTGTTGGTACCTTTACATTCTGTTAGAGGCCTTAGTCGTTTGGTTAGACTATGGCCCTTTTCGCACTAGGCTTTTTGCGCGAGCGGGGGCGGGCGGCTTGCGGGAAAAGCCTAGTTCGGGAGCCTGCCGGTTCCCCGCTGGTTCCTTCCGCAGCTGAAGGAACCAGCTGGGAAACGGCACTGTCCCGGAGGCGGCGGCAGCTCGCGAGTCCATCCCCCCCGCGCGCGCAAGAAAGGAGCCCGTCGCTCCTGGTGCGCGCGGGGAGGGCGGGCGCGACTGTCGCTCGCTCCTGGTGCGCGCGGGGGGGCTGCTCGCGACAGCCTCCCGATCACGCGCGCGCGCACGCGGGGGCGGGCGCGACTGTCCCTCGCTCCTGGCGCGAGCGACAGTCGCGCCCGCCCCCCCGCGCGCGCCAGGAGCGAGCGACAGTCGCGCCCGCCCCCCCGCACACGCGAGCGGGAGGCTGTCGCGAGCAGCCCCCCGCCCGTGCGAAGCAGGATGCTCTCGCATCCACCGCGCTAGCTCCCCGCCCCACCCCTTCCTTCCGCACGGGCGGAGGGAGGGAAGCGCGACCTGGCCGCCTCCCCGACGCACCGCACTACAGGTGAGTGCGTGTGGGCGCCGGGAGCGTCAGCGCGAGCGCGGGGTGATTTTCGCTTGTACGCGAAAATCAAAAACCCCGCGCTCGCGCCGCTGCAGCCCCGTGAGAGCACCGGAAGTGGGAGTGCGTCGTGCGGAGCGACGCTCCCACTCCCGCACGGCTCACGGGGCTATTTCGCCCGGGAAAGCCCGTGCGAAAAGGGCCTATGATTCCACAGACCAGGGTTTGAGCCCCTGCTTGCCCAGGGAAACCCAAGTGGAAGGCAACAGCAAATCTCCTCTGAAGAAATCTTTCCAAGAAAACTCAATGATAGGTTTGCAGTAGTGTCACCATAAGTCAGAAATGACTTGAAGATACACAACAGCAATTTATATCCCATCTTTCCTCCCAATTGCTGGTGTTAATGACTTCCCTCTTCCCCATTTTGTTCTGACAAAAATCCTGTGGGATAGGTCAGGCTGAGAGAGTGTGAGTGGCCTAAGTTGTTTTGAATCTCCCATTTCCCAGTCCAGAGGCCTTTTCACACCATCCAGTTATAGTACTATGATTCCACAAATCCCAGGATTCTGTAGGGTGGAACCATGACTGTTGAGGTAGAAAAATAGAACTATAATTGTGTAGTGTGAAAGGGTCCCAGCACTGTAGTCACTACAATACACTGGCAGCAGTAGAAGTACAGGCAGCCCCAAAGAAGTGGCTTATTTTAGACAGCATACCTCAGGAACAGGAGAAAGGGTTGTAGTACACATGTTTTCCTGAGCAGGGCTGTGTATCCAGGCCTTATAAAAATTATAGTGGACTGATTTCTTCATTTGTGATTGACCTGCCTTGGCAAGGCTGGCTCTTCCATTCTGTCCTCTTCAAGGGCCAATAGGAAATCCACCCTTCCCTTGAACATGGAGAGGATTTCAGGCTCTGAATGTGAACATCTCCTTAGAGTCCTTTTTCTTCGCTGCTCCTCAGTCTCTACCCTAGAAAGCATTCCTTGAGGGGGAAAGTAAGTAGAAGCATTCCCCTCAATTTCCTGAATTACTTTTAAGATTTTAAACGGTGTCTTGGAATTGTTAGTGTTGTTATCATAATAGTAATAGTTCTTAACACCTTTCATCTTCAAAGTGCCTGACAAACAGCTAATTAATCTTCTCGGTTTCTTCTAAGGCACCGAGCTGCAAACTGTGATCTTGCAGACCACCTCGGTCATGATAATTCCATTTATAATTAAGATTATGCTGAAGATGATTGCTGGCTATTTTAGGTATAGTGTCACAAATGCTAATTTAATCAGATAAGAGCCCTAAGCATGTGCGATTGTAATCGATTCAACAGTAGACTTTCTCTGTTTCAAAACTTCAAGACAGGCACCCTGGAAGATTTCACTGAACAAGAAGGTTCTCTCATTCAGGGCTTATCTACAATATCTAAGCATCACTGAACTGATAAGAATTAATGTTTGCACACTGGTAGGAAAGGAAATTTCAAGCAGAATTATACCTTACAAGACAACCCTGGATTCTCAACCTCATTCGTGGCTTATAATGTTAATATGAGGCAGATGAAAGGAGTGGTGTGTGTGTGTGTGTGCGCGCGCGCGTGCGTGCGCGCACACGCATGTGTGCATTTGTTTATCTGTATTTCACAGCAACAGCTCCTGGGGTAGTTTGCTAGACAAATTAAGGCAGCTGCTGCTGAGTGATATCAAGGCAAATGGGTGGGTATAATGTTGGAGGAGAACAAATGCATTCTGGGTTTTAGTTCAAACTTTAAAGGAGCTATCAAAGTGCTAAAGCTATTTGAGGGTTAGGGGTCAGCATTTTGGATAGCTCCTTCTTTGGATTAAAATTTGGAGCTGATTCACTGGAGTGACCTCACTTCGTGATTGTCCAATATCCATACTGCAGTGGCAATGTCATGTAGCAGTGCTAAAGGTCTGAAAGTTCCTGGTTCAGCACCATCCAAGCATGTAGCTACTTGGGGTGGCTGGTAGATTTGCTGCCAGGAGTCAGGAGGAAAATCTACTCTTGCTTTTACTGTCACTTCTCCTGCAGTTGTTCTGATCTGTATGGCAAGTCTCCCAGTGGCAAACCTCTGATGGGATTATCTAGATCCATTTCAACCTGGCTGTGAGCCCAGTTGTATGCTAGAGACTGCTTTGGTCATCTTGATGGACTGTCTGCTCTGGCAAGGGACAGCAGAAGAGAACACCTGTTAGTTCTATTGGATCACTTGGTGGCTTTTAATACCATGGTTCAACTGAACAGGCACATTCTGTGTTATAACACATTGTTGCGTGTCCCATGTTACAACCTAAGGGTGGAACTGGTCCCTTTTGATTAATCCCAAACCCCACATTTAAAAGATAATAATTGTATCAGGCTGCTTAATGTACACAGCATGGCTCTAGCACTTCAGTTAATATCTAATTTTTGTTATTTAAGTAGTTTAATGTTACTTGAAGGGCAGCCAGTGCTTTAAAAAAAGATATAGCACATGTCCCCAAATTTGAAGATGGAGGCAATAAGCACATTCATTGCAAAGCAATAGCACAAGGCCTTTTTTCTCTCTCTCTTTTAAAAAAGCCAACTTTCTCTTTTCTCTCCAGAGACAAGTACAATGAGGTGAAGCTCATCATGATTCATCTTTTCAAGGGCAAAGCCATGATCGACAGGGCTTAATGTGTATCTTAGTAGAATTGGATTTGATCCTCAGGGCTGGGCCAGAGAGCTGCTTTGTTAGATTTGTTAGATTCACTCACTCACTCTTTCTCCCCCCACCAACACTTCTCTCCCCACAAACAAAATTACCTCTTGGAGGCCTATGCCAGCCCCCTGGCATCCTGAGACGATCTCCTGTTCTTGATTTCAGTCACATCTAAATCTGTTTAAATTGTCGACATGATGATTTGTGGAGAGACGGGGATTAAGCAGAAGGGAGATTAACACAGTTGTCTGTCTTCTTCGAAATAATATACCTGCTGACAGTAAGGGCATTCTTCAATTTACATAACTTAGTTCACAAGCCAGGCTCTGCAGTTGTTATTGGGTTGCTTTTAGCTATCAGCGGTTACCACTCCTGGTGCTTCAAAACCTTGATGCTCTGTCTCCTCTGTTTCTGTCAGAGTCAAGTAATATGTTCTCTACAAAACACGTTCCTCTCCCCACCCTCTGCCCAATGGTAGAAAGAATTTTTTTGGTATCTGTCTTGTGTGCTGCTTGGGTGTGTTACACTTACTCCTGATTATGTCTTTTTTAGCTTAGGAAAAAGGAAACTTGTGGATTTCTCATAGTAAAGTGAAATGATGAATGCAATTGTCATTAAATAAGGATTGATTTATTAAACTGAAGCTGCTTCCAGATTTTCTAAAAGAATAATCCAACAGTCATTCCTTCTACTTTAGACAGCACGTGGAATTGCAACTTCGCTGCCAGGCCTCTGGAATCCAAATAGTCCTGTGATTCCCTTTTTCCAGCTCCAAATGCTGGCGTGTCTGCTATTCCTTTTTTGTAGGAAACTCTTCCCCTCCCCCCAACATGTTTATGCTCAAAATAGTTCAAAATCTTCTAGGACAGCAGTTCCCAAATTTTGGACATCCAGGTATTTTGGACTTCAACTCCCAGAAGGCCCAGCCAGTTTGGCTAGCACTCAGTAATTCTGGGAGCTGAAGTCCAAAACACCTGGAGGGCCAGAGTTTGGGAACCACTACTCTAGGGCCATGGGAGGGGTAACTTTGCCATGTGTTTCATCACCTTCCCACTGTTTTAGGCCAAGGGGAGTCCTTTTAAAAACCAAGTTATGAACCAGAAGTTAATTTCAGCCTTAGAATGGTGGAATTATTCTGAGAAAGGAGAGACAGAAAAAAAATGACTAGAGCAATTTATATTACCCATAGTTTGACCTTTCCCAAAAAGCAGTGGAGTGAGGTATCACATATACCACTGCTTCTTAAACTATCTTTTGAGGAGGACCAACAACCCCCCTTATGTGCTAGACTACTGCTTTATGCTCATAGACTTCAAATGTTTCTTTTTTTCCTGAAAACAATCTGTACACCATCAGCTAATGGCTTGTGGAATAGCACCAGTTCACAGACCACCACTTTGAATAGCATTGATTTACACGACTGACACCATTTCTACACGACGACACTCTCCTGCATTGTCCTATTGTGATAGGAACACCCCCTCTGCACTCGACTGGCTCCCTGCTGAAGGGAGGGTAAGGGATATGCATCTGCCTTCCACAGCACAGCTGGGCTCTTTCTCATGCTGTGCTGGGGAAGGGAGCACTTCCATCACTCTTCCTGTCTTTCTGCATGACATGTAAGTATGGGAATATCGCACAATTGTGGGTGCTTAATGGATTTAATCCATTAAGTGGAGATTCCATGATTGCAATGCATGGGGATGGGATGGCAGCAGGACCATGATGACATCATGCAAAAGCACAACTTACAAACTGCTACCATCCTGCCCCTACAGCGGGACTGAGATGCCATGCAGAAATGGCCTGAGGTGGCACAGGTAGTGCATTATGTCCTGAGCTATGAAAAGAAAATGGGTGTGTAAAGAAATGAGTGATTTTTCTCAAGACATCATATAGCTGCTTTGTAAAAGCGACTGGACAAAATCTAGTTGGTCCACAGCAATGGCTATGTTTCATGCAATAGAAAAGAGATAATAGGTAGATAGACATGTAACCGCACTGATGTCCACAGGCATGTGTGTATATACCTTATAAAAGGATGTGCTGCAGCTCAGAGGAGCTGCTTTCAGTTTGCTCTGAGAACTGACCAAATGCATCTGATGAGTGCCTTCAAATGAAGAGCTGCAACAGAATATGCCTCTGAAGAGCGAGAGAATGATAAACTTTGTTCTAGATAGAACAGAAATAGCCAGGATAGCTGTCTGAGGAAAATGAGTATGAGTTTCACTTCTCTTAGCCCAAGTTTCATATATCTGCTTGGTCCATTGAAACAAATGAGGCAACTTACACAATTCCCCCCAGCAATTCCAGATGGAAGTTTCCTTACACTAGCAATCTGAAGATGCTTTACAGCCTCCCCCCCCCGCCTCCTTTATGGGTTTTCTTCCTTTAAAAAAAGAGGGAAGGAAGAAGCAGTGGTAAAACAACGGAGCTTTGAATAGAGAGTGGACATCATACGGGGCCCACATAAAATTCAGTGAATGAGGCAGGGTGATGGTGTAATGAAATCCTCCTCTGGAGTTAATCAAAAGGATAGCCAGATACAAAAGAGTCCAGTGCATTGTAGAGACAAAATCTCTTTCCTATATTATCTCTAGGAAGTGTGACAATGTCCTTGAGTGAAGTTTCTTGGCCTTCATCCATAAAACCAGTGGTGGCCAGTGGCTTCCATGTCAGTGGGGTGGCTTCAGTGTTAACTTTTTTAAAAAAAATTATCCAAGGTGCTGAGCTGTACTGTCAGAATAGTTTCAGGACCTTAAAGAACTCCTTTAAAGTTTGTACTAAAATACAGATTAGGTTCATCATCCCAGTAACATAGGCACCACTGGCTGGCTCTGAATAAAATACAAGTACATTGTTGTTGTTGCTGTTTTGAAGATTTATTTCTTAAAAAAATTCTATTACTTTCACTGTGCTTCCCTTTACTTTGGTTTTAGCAGAAAACAAGTTACAGAAATATTTGTGTATTTGTATCCCATATTTGTGTATTTATGCATGCCATATTTATTATTTGTATAGAAGAGGATATTGCAGCATGTATACTTTACAGGGAGAGCCATTGTGGTATAGCGGTTTGGGCACCCAGCTATTACTCTAGAGACCAGGATTTGATTCCCCACTCAGTCACAGAAACCCACTGGGTGATCTTGGGTGCATCACATAGGCCATTTCCACACGAGACTGTTATAGCGCTATGATTCCACTTTCAACATCCTATGGAATCCTGGGGTTTGCAGTTTCGGGAGGGACCGGGCAAACTCCAGGATTCCATAGGATGTTGAAAGTGGAATCATAGCTCTATAACAGTCTCGTGCAGAAATGGCCATACTCTTAGCCCTAGAAAACCCTGTGATAAGTTTGCCTTAGGATCTCCATCAACTGGAAATAACTTGAAGACATACAACCACCACCACCACAATAGTTTACAAGACAAAATATGCATGCTGAAATTCCTTCTTCTACACAACTAGTGAAGCTGTAACAGAGCCTTTTCTAATTTTGTATCTGGCCAGCCTAAAAGAACTGCATGTAACCATTTCAGAATACACAGAGCTCTGATTCGAGATAAATGACTTTAATACTCCCTTTGGAATCTTCCTTTTTTCTGTGATTCTGCAAAGATTCCTCCTCTGCAAATACTGAACCTTTTTCACCTATCCCAAAACCTGGCTTATTTGACAAGATTGCATATGCTATCTCAGCAAATCTAGGTCATTTAATTCACACGATAAGTAATGTGAATAACCAGGGAAATAACACAATCTTCCCTTTAAACCTACAGCCAACATTTCCATGCAAGAAGGCGTTTAGATTGATGTTTTGTCATGGATCTGGACTGAACAATGAAGCCATTCTGCTAACTTTGCTTTCATTGCAGAAGGGTTAACTTGCCTAATCTATTTTTATATAGTCACATCATTTCTAGCTGCTGGCCACATCAGTGGGGTGAATAAATTTGCTGGGCCTTTTTCCCCCTTGGCTCATCACTAAACCTTGTACAAAATCAGCTAGCGTACCAGTAGGATTTATATTGCTGCAATAGGGAAGGATGATTGCTGACGCTGAGAAGCCTGCTTTTTGTTATTTTTTCTTCTTCTTTCTTTTTACTGATTTGATTAGAAAGACCAGGGATCCAAGAAAAGCAAATTGTCATGAAAATTCATGTCCACTGGAAACTGATGGTTCTGGAATTTCTCATCCTTTTTTTTAAAAATATATATAGGTGGAGAGAGAGAGAGCGCAAAGGAACAGACTAGCTTTTGCTCTTATCCTCTTCAATTACTTCAAATTCTTTAATCAACCTTTCTAATGTGTGGTTAGAAATGGGCCTTCCATGTTAACCAGGGAAATGTCAGTTCAAGACTATAGGGGCTGGCACTAATAAGGTTAATGAATAGCTGGCCTCATAAGCAACAGATGGGCCTAGTGGAGCGCACTCCTTAATGGCGTTTATCATGCCTAAGGTCAACTGCAGTTTATCTTCATTTTTACCTCATTTAAAATATTCCAAAGGAATAATAAAGTAAGTTTAAATTTTCCCTACAGGGGAATGAAATTTTATGCAGTGCTGTTTATTGAATGTCAATGTGCTCAGCTATAAACAAGAGAACTACCACATGATAATGCTAGCGCTCTCGATGCTGCATATTTGGGTTTGCTGGCATGGGCTCAGGCAACAGTGTCTCTTGATTAGATTGGTACTATTATTTTAAAATAAACCATTCCATTTTAGGGACTGCTGCTGCAGAATCCATTTTAGGGACTGCTGCAACAGTGATCAAGCTGAGGTTAAATCCCTCATTTGAAGCACACACAGTGCCAGCGTTTGGAGAAACAGCAAGGCTATGTCTAAATTAGATAGCTGTCTTTCAGAACTTGGCAAAGTAACAATGTATTTGGATGACATCTCCCCAAATCCCCCCCCCAAAGTTATTTTGCAAGGTTTTTCTCTCTCTAGACACTGCACCATTTGGATTGAATTACTCCTGCATTTAGAAGGAGAGTACATTTTAAACAGTACTGCAGAGCTACTGGTAGAAGGGGCATCCACATGGCAAGTTCTTTTCCAGTCCCTTCTCATATGTAATAATGCTCGGTGGTAGCAGTTATCTGATCTCTCATAAGCTGTCTGTGTTTTCCATCTTTGCTTTGTCATATTGGCTACCCTTGATGGGAGCATTATCACATTACATTACAGATGACTGGGATAAAATCCAGGCTGGGGATATGTTTCTGACAACCCCATGATTCTGGTAAAATGTTGTATGACCCTTGGATTACCACACAGACTTTTCTTGCTTCATAGAGTGTATCTATACTGCACTTATAGCAGTTTAACACCACTTTAACTGGCATGGCTCTATCCAAGGGAATCCTGGGATTTGTAGGTTGATGAGGGACTCAGAATTTTCTCCTAGAATGCTCTAGTGCTGTATTTCAAGGGAGTGCAATAGACCTCTCTAGCAGAGATTTCTAAGTACTTCACCAAACTACAAATCCCAGGTTGGTGTAGAACAGAAATATAACAAGTCAGGCTCAGACATTTGCTTGAATATGTGTAGGGCTAAAACTGGATACCAGGATGTGAACATACATGCTGTGGATATGGATACTCTGTCCCACAGACCCAGAGAGTTCTCTGTATTCATAAAATCAAAGCATTTGTAATCTTCTAGTTACAGATAATCTGTTTATGCATAAGCTTCTCCATTGGTGCTGTTAGCCAACTCTCAAAACTAAGTCCTTCCATCTTGAAGCTATTTCCATTCTTGCTGTGGAGAAGTGTGAGCAGCTGAGTTGTTCTTCTGCTGTAGATATCCTATTGTGAATCACTATTTGCACGAATCTCTAATAGTTCAGGTTATCTGTCTATGTTGAAATTCCTTTTAGCAATTCCTGTTGGGTGGGAGAACAGAGGTCAAGAGGAATTCCAGAAGTCCTCTTGGCACCACCTGCTTGTTGGAATCCTTGTTGTGACATACCTTCTTTGAGACTGCCTCATCCTTTGGAGAAAGAATTTACAGTGCTTCCATCAAACACTGCATGTAGCCCTCCTGCTGAAGGTTGGAGTTTTTATTGTAACGTACCCTAAGCATAACTTCTGGACCTACTGCAATATTCTCAAATTCCATCCTTTTGAAAAAACAACAACAAATGGGGCCCTATACTTTGGATAGGATTAATTGTAAATACAAGGGACAAATATTTCCAGTGGACAGTATTGGAACAAAAGGTATCATTTGCAAGTCCTTCGTATTTATTTAATCTGAATATATACTGTTACTATTCAGGCAAACTGGAATCTATGGCTTCCTTGGTGAAAGTGATTTGAGCTGGATTTTAACATAAACAAAGAATAATCTCCTGGCACTGAACCAGACTGTGGGTGTGATTCAAGAGCTAAACACTGAATGAGTGGGATTTACAAAAGTGTTGACTTTCCAAATTCCCACTGAATCAACAGGTTTATTGTACTTGGAACTAGTAATTGTATTTAGGATAGTGTTCTCCAACTCTTTGTTTATTTGCACTGCCTTTTGTTGACTTGGGGCCTTTCTGTACTACACTGTTATAGTGCTATTATTCCACTTTCAACCTTCTGTGGAATTTGTAGTGTACTGAGTTTTGTAGTTTACTGAGACCAAAGAACTCTCTGGCTGAGAATTCTAAATGCCCCTTCCTGAACTGCAGACCCCAGGATTCCATAGGATGTTGAAAGTGGAATAATAGCACTATAATAGCACTATAACAGTGTAGTTTGGAAAGGCCCTCAGGCTGTTTTGGAGAGCACAACAGTTTGTCTCCATTCATAGAAAGTATTCCTTCAACACTTTGCATTTTTCTTCCTTTCAAGGTAACTTACCAGGAAAATTTGGTGAATGCAGTGAAAATGGTCTAAACAAGTTATTTGCCATGATTTATACACCAAGGCACAGTTTGTACCTTGCAGGCTACATCTCACTGAGAATGTCAGAACTTAACAGTTATTCTTACGTGGTCTTGGGCTTCTGTGAACCAAATGTTGTATATGGTTTAGTCCATCTACCTCTCGCTTCTTGCCAGTGGAAGTATAATGAAGGTATCAGGCTATCTCAGAGGCAATGTCTCTTATTCCCTCCTGCAGTTTAAATTAAGGTTGAGGACAAGAATTCTTGGGTCAGACGTCACCTGGAATACTATGTGCAGTTCTGGGCACTAAAATTCAAGAAGGATATTGACAAGCAAGAATGTGTCCAGAGGAGGGTGACCAAAATGGTAAATCCCTGGAAACTATGGTCTATGAAGAGAGGCTTAGACAGCTGGGTTTATTTAGCCTGGAGAAGAGAAGGTTAAGAAGTGGCATGATAGTCATGTTTAAATATTTGAAAGGATGTCATATGGAATTTAGGGTAAACTTTTTTTCTGCTGCTCCAGAGACTAAAACACAGAGCAACGAATTCAAACTACAGGAAAAGAAATTCCACATAAACATTAGGAAGAAATTTCTTCATTAGGGAGAGCTGTTCAACAGTGAAATACAGTGCTTCAGAGAGTGGTGGAGTATCCTGCTTTGAAGGTTTTTAAACAGAGGCTTTGATTGTATATTCCTGAATGTCAGGCAGCTGGACAGGATGACCCTTGTGGTCTCTTCCAGTTCTATGACTCTTACCCATCCATCCATCCATTAGTTTTCATTACTGATTGACTAAGTATTGATTTACATTTAGTTGGGCTTTTGTACCTTTTGCAGATGCACTTTTAGGAACTTAAAAGTGCCTTATACCAACTGAAGTTATTTACTGATCTAAACCAGTTTGGTCTATTTTGATTGGAAGAAGGCATCATGCCCAATATCTGATCTTTTTTAACTGTAGATACTAGGAATTATATCAGGGATCTCTCCATACTGTGACCCCGTTGTAGTCCCTTCCCTTTAAATCATGGTAAACATGTTTTGGGGCCCCCAGAAACCAACTTTTGAGGTCCAGGAACCTCCAGCAGAAATACTAATCCTTATAAATGACTTTTTCTTTTAAAAAAGTACATCTGATATTTTAAAACAGAGATACATATATATAGAAGGGGGGAGAAAGAGAGAAAACTAAGACAAGTTGTTTTAGAGGACAAAGCAATCTTGTTCTAGAGGATAATTGCTTGCTTCCGCATGGTTATTCTGTGTGTTTGAATCAGTTCCTGACAATAATTGTACCCTCAAAAGTGTGGTTGCACCCTTTTTTTGTTTTTAACTTTTTTTTACTGTATTTTAATTGTGAATTATATTGTGATTTTTAACTGAACTGTCATTTTTAAAAATTTCTGTATGAATTTTGCCCTGTTTTTTAAATGCTTGAAAGCTGCCTTGGATCTTGTATGAGGGGAAAGGTGGGATATAGTAAATAAATAAGAATACATTTTTGAAAAATAAAAAGCATTCCCAGAACCTGCCCACCCATGATCTAAAGGGAAATAGATTATAATTTAAAGGTACTGAACTAATATGCTGCCTTCTGCCAAAGTCAGGCAGAACTTTGGTCCTTCAGGCTAAGTATTTCCCACACTAGTTAGCAGCAGCTCTCCTGGTTTTCAGAAAAAACTTATTTGCTAGCTCTGGTTAGAGCTGCTGTGAAAAGGGGTGACTGATGGGTCTGTTGTCATTACTTTGGGGCTTGTGAATCCACTGTTAGCCCTCCTGCAGAAAATATAGGTCCTTTCTGCACTGCATGGCTGCCCTGCCATGGGGACATGATTGCAGCACTCTGCAGGTTGTGGTTCTGCACAATGTCATCGCGTTCCCACTGCCATCTTGTCCCCGCTCATTGCGCAAGTGCTGTATTTGTAAAATGGAAAAATCCATTTTACACTTACCATCATGTCATGCTGTCATCTTTTCCAGCCATGCAGAAGGGCGGAAGCACACTGGCAATGCCTCCCTCCCCAGCATAGCAATGACAAATGCCCAGCTGTGCTGTGGAAGGGAAGAAGTGGGGCCAGAGTGCTCCTCTCTGCAGGGAATGGGCAAGGTGCAGAGGAGAGTGTTCCTGGCACCCTTTCCCTCCCACCAGGGCTACAGCAAAAGGACGTCACTGCACCTCATTGTGCGGAAAGGGCCACAGATTATAGAGGAGTTTTCCTGGTGTTGAACCTTTCAGGAACAGGTCTGGCACCTGGATAGTTTCTGTACCTCTCATTATCTACTGAAAGAACAATAGTAAAAATAAGAGTGGCATCTTGCTGAATAACAGATTCACTGGCTACTCTATATAAAGAATTGAACCCGAGACCTTTTGCATACAAAGTACATGCCATTGAGCCACATCCCTTTCCCAAACAATGGCTTGGGTTGATTTCTTGGATTTGGCTGTTTAGTTAGAAAAACTGCAAACTAAGAGGGGGGAAAAGATGTCAGATCAATTCTCTTTGACAAAGCTAGTGATATTATTAGTCTGAGGTTTTGAAATGGTTCTTCTATGTTAATGTCTCCCATAAAAGAGTTAAGCACAATTAAAATGATTCACTCTGTGTTGCTTTTAATAGTTCACTGTCAGCTGTTTTTATACTCATATATAGAAGGACTTACTTTGTTAAATAAAAAGTCTTGGATATTAGCTTAATAAAAAGAGAAGAGATTTACCTGGAGAAAAGAAGTGCGGCCAGTGTTTCTTAACAAAGAGAAATACTATTGCAAGGATTCCGGTTTCTACTAAAAAGAATGAAACATGCTGTTAACAGAGGCATAGCAGGTATCATTAAAACATTTTGGAAAGTACTGTTTCTAGGTCACAAACACAGATATTCATTAGATTTAAGACTGTGTATGGCTTTTTGCTGAGGTTTCCCTTATACATATTGGTAAATTATGCTGAAAGTATTTCAAGAATTACAAAATAGGTTTTCCATTTGAATTTCCAGAACAATTTAATATTAATGAAGTCTGATAGATGGCAGTGTTGGATTGCTGATGAAAGAGACTGAAAATCTTTTCTTTCTTTCTTTCTTTCTTTCTTTCTTTCTTTCTTTCTTTCTTTCTCTCTTTCTTTTTTTTTTAACACCCATGCCAATGTCTTATCTTCACTGGGATTTAAAATCTGTTTATTATCCATTGTTTTCTGAACAAGTGTCACAAAAGCTTTGTCAGGAATTAATTTAGCAAATTGCTATAGGTATAAAAACAAGCAACAAACATTTTTGATAAACATGATAAAAAAGATCATGCACACATTATCAGGAGCAGGAAATCAATCCAAGGATGCCATCGAACCTTCTGAAGACAAAGGTTTGTAAGGAGCACTGAAGGAGAAGGAAGAGATTGCAGAGAGATGTCATTTTCTGAATGGTAGCATTTATCAGTGTGGAAATATTCAAACTGAACCATTGTTTTCAAGAAGGCCGTCTGGGGAGATATTTCAAACAGAGCTGATCAAAGTTGATGTTCAAGACCCAATTCACAAATTCCATATGTTGAAATCATCATGTCCCTATGACATTCATGTGAGAATTCCAAAAAAGCTCTAGTGTCAACCTGGTGAACTGTTAATTAAAATGTCCAAGTCTTCGTTAAAATCAGCCCAATTTACCATGTAGCACCACTTTTTAAAAATCAATCCATGGAGTGAGTAAGTTTGTGTGTCAGGGGACAGGGCACGGTGTATTCTTAAAAAGATTCTAGACCCATAAACTTAGCTTCTAGCCCAGCTCAGTTGGCAGAAAGCATTATCAAAGCAGCAGTTTTAAAGCTGTAGAGAAACAAGCTTTACTGTGGAAAGATCAGCAAGGATTTTGCAAATGAATTATTTGACAGTATCAATACATGTCAATAGAAGTGATCAGCAAGTAGATGTTACATAGTTAGATGCCCCAAAAAGTTTTGACTCTGCCAATGGGTGCAAATTGTGTGGCTCTCCAGACATTGCTGAGCTCCAGTTTTTAGCATTGGCAATGCTGGCTAGAACTTCTGGGAGCTGCAATTCAACAATATTTCTGTTTGATTTCTGACTCATGTAGTACAGGCTTCTACAGGTGTCTGAATAACTACCACAGGGAATGGGGAAGCAGTTGATTTTGTATATACAGAGAATTATTCTGGCTGCTGTAATCTGAAGATGATTATAATTAATTCAAATAAGATTTCTTCAAACTGAATGCATAGGTAACAAAATGTCCAATGAGATTCCATATTAGTATGAAAGTTCAGTATATTGAGATAAAAACCTTTTAAATTGTGTTTGCTTTGCGTGCCAAAAATACCTCTATGCTAAACAATCTCATGTATAGGCATATCTCTATGAGCCAGGATGGATTAGTGGTTTGAGTATTGGACTAGGACTCTGGCAGATCAGGTTCCAATCCCTGCTTGGCCATGGAAACCCAACAAGTGGCTTTGAGCCAGTCACACTCTCTCATATTCAGAGGTGTTACCCCAAAGCATTGATGACTCAGAGGTCTACCTGCGATACCAGCACCTCTGTGAAACAGTGGGAAATATTAACTCAAAGAGGAGGCCTGTCGGGGGGGGGGTAATGTAATGAGATCTTTTACACCTATGTTTACCAGTACTTCTGTAGGGAAGAACCAGCCAGAGATCCAAAAACAAGCTTAATGTGTTTTATTGGGGGAATTAATCCACTGCATAAGATCCAAGAGGTCATGTATTCACACAAAGCTGACTGAAGGAAAAGGGAAGAGAGTTTTAGATAATGAGAGTTCAGTGTGAAATGGGTGATATTTACCAATCTAGAAAAGCAATGAAAAAGCAATATGGCTTAGACACAAGTCTAAAGACAGCACACCACTGGTAATTGGAGTGGCAGAGTGGCAACCAGAAATCAATGTATTGAGAGTTGACTGGCCAAAAATAGTCAGCATTCATGTGTGGAGGGCGAGGATGTTAATGGTTCTCTGACTGAGTAAACAATGAAGTTTGCAGAGTAGACAATGAGGTCCAGAATGGGCTAATGCTCTTAGCATTAGGTGACAAAGGGCTAATGGCAGGCCTGATAGCTTGCTACTTGTTGGACAGGTCTGAAGACAAAAGGGAAGTTGCTTGGTCAATGGGAATGGAGTTAAGACAATCAGCCATTTTGTGGGAATCTTCCAGATATTATTGTCTAAAAGGTTGAGTCATTAAGGCTAACTGCAAGCCTATTATTGCTGGGGTTTCCTAGTATTTCCTAACTATGGCCTGGTTACACCTGGAAGTTTCTTCGGACCTAATGCACAACACAAGTGTTTGGCCAGCTTTTTTCTCTTGTCTAGCCTGGCCATACAGCCATGGCAGAGCATATTTTATATTTGTGCTAATTAATGTATTCCACCAAATAAATAATATTTTGTCAATCATACAATATCAAAGTTTGGGGGTGTATGGCCTACTAACAGAGGAAGGCAATAGTAAACTTGCTCTGAACAAATATTGCCAAGAAAACCCTATGATAGGTTCATTTTAGAGTTGCTATAAGCCAAAGACAGTTGGAAGGTACACAACAGCAGCATAGGGATATCTCATGTACAGGCATACAGGCGTACATACATTCACCTGCCCCAGTTAACAGAACTGTCGCTAAATTCGTGGAATGGCCCCTGTTGTGTTTTGTTTATGTTTTTTCTCCTGATCCAGGAGCTCCTTGAAAATGTTGGATCTCACACGATGGACTCTTCAAAATAATAGGCTGTAGTTTTGAAATGAAGCCAGAACTGTGTCTGTTGAATATTACTGCAAACCATAAAGAGCTGGAAAAGAACAGAAAGATAATCGCATACTTAGTTACACAGTAGCAAGAATCTGCTGTGCACAACATTGGAAAAGCAAAGAAAAGCCATCAGTAGAAGATTGGAAAATAAAAATAACATAGATGATTGAAATGGAAAAATTATTGACTCTAGTTAGAGGGAATTCAGACCAATAATTTGAAAAGCAGTGATGTTGCGAAACTGTTATGGAGAAGATGTGGATAGCAAATAAGAAATAAGGGAGAAAAAATAATAAAGATTGGTTTACTTATACAAAGTTAGAATAGGAAACAAAGAAGAGGATGAAAGGGAAGAGTTAGAAGAGGAAATAAAACGGGTTATGAAAAGATGATATAAAAGATATGAACTCTGGTGAAAGCACAACAAAAATGGAGGTGAAGAAAGAGATGGTAAGGGGAGGAGGGAAGGGAGGAAATACCGAAGAACTTGTATGTAATATATGTCAGTAAGGATTTAATAGTTACATGAGTATAAGTCTCTTTGATATTAAAAATAAAATAAAAAGAAAATGTTGGCTCTCCGTTCCCCACATAGACTTCTCGGTTGTCTAAAGGGCTTCAATGCATAGACTTTTTGCTTACATAAGAGCTTCAAAGGGATGGCATTGTTGAGTCCAGGGTTCAACTTTTTGGAGATATATATATATATATATATATATATATATATGAGATTATTCTACAGAGCAGAAAAGGCAGGAAATCACCAGAAAGTTGGGCCCACAGGGGCGAAGAAGCAATCTGAGAATTTATCTATTGTACATTGTGCGGTTATAGTAGCCTGATACAGCTTTCACCACTATGAATCCATTCTATAGAATGCTCTGATTTGTAGGTTGGCAAAATATTTTGAATTCTCTGCCACTGAGCTCTACTGTAGTTCACTAAACTATGCACTGCAAACTATTGTATTTCCCTGAACTATGTACTAGTTTGTGTATATTTCCCCAAACTATGGCCATTTCTGCACTAGAGGCCATTAGAGTGTTATACCATCATAATGGCGGTATCACCATTTCTGTGATGCCTTCAGGTTAGGGACTCTCTTTTCTGCACCCTTCCCCCTTAAACAGATCGGTAGTGGTATTGCTACTGGTGTTCCTTCTGTATTACAGAGTCCTAGGCCACTACTGTGCCCCACCGCCTCTGATTGGGCAGTGATGTTTTTGTTTTTGGAAGATGTACTAACACAGCAGTGTTGTGACAACATGACATGCCAGTACACTATTGCACTTTTGTCCTATAAAAAAATTATTTAAAAAAAAGTTTTGACTCAAAGGAGCCATTTAAAATAACAGGGAGAGGCGATAGGAAATAACCACATCCTGGGAGTTGCTGAGGGGGAGGGATAGCTGTGCAGCCCACAGCCCACCCACTGCTGGATCCACCATAACAGGAAGCACTGTGCTATAACAATACTGCACCATGACAGCTTATGGGATTGAAGCACTATAGGAGGCTCTTAATGGATTTTTTTTCTGGAAATATAATATGCTGATTTGAAAATGCTTGGGAATGGGATGGCAACTCTTCCTAATCTGTCCTATTAGTGATGGCAGGCATGCTTCACGTACAGGTCCTTATTTTATCTATTCCAATATAGCCAGTTTGTTTTCTCAATAAGTCTATATTACGCAACTACTTAGCAGAATTCTGAGGATGCCTTTGCCTCAGATCCATGGGAATGATTGCATAGTTGAGACAATGAAAATCCTCCTTGCATTTTGTCTGAAAATATGCGGGTATGTTCCTAAACAAATGATGCTAAACAAGGAAATGATGCAGAAAGTAAATGAAGCAGCTGTCCTTCGATACATAATGATTCTGTTGAGTAACGTGTACAATTAAAGAGTTGTTTTTATGCACAACTGGGATTGTGTCATACATAAATCTGCATGCCGGTTGTGAATTCTTGATTGCTGCAACAAAACTGAGAGCTAGATAGAGACTTGTTGAACATCTGTTTTGCAGTATTAATTCTCTCTCTATTGTGTCATTTAGTCCCAGTATTCTCTATTTCTTCAGCAAATTATATCCCTAGCAAAGGCCTTCATCAAAAAATGTGTGTACTGTATGCCGGGAGGAGGGACAGTACATAGTTTTATTTAATGTGATTATGTACTGAGGCCTCCTCCCCCTGTTGTAAGCATGGGTCTCAATTCAGCCACGGTTAAGCATAATTCATTCTTGATTTCAATGGATACTAATTTTATTCCCATTGGGAATAAATGGGAAATAAATTATATCCCAACTCAGAAGGGCTGCATTTTGGCCAGATGGCACCCCAATATGAGGATAAATGAAGATAATAAGGTAGTTTATGCATGTGGACATTCCTTCATGTCTAGCTAGGAATGGGAAATAATTGTCATTTTTGCTTTCTTCTGTATTCCATTCAAAACAAACAATCACTGAATTTTGGAAAATTTTATTGAAACTAAACTGAAATTGAATTTTCACCCATCTGCCCCAGCTAAATTCAATGCATACAACTATTCTGAGCATGGAGGAGACTGTGTTGTATCTATAAGTATTAAAGATGAGCAACCTATCAGAAAGTAGAGGTGGCAATTATAATTCAGGTCTAATTGCCAAATATACAGGGATTCAAGCCCAGGTTTTTAAGGATTAAATACTTATATAGTGGAGTCTATAACTGTGAACCTGCCATTTTTATTTTCTTTTATATTCTGCTTAACTTTTTAAAAAGAATGTCAAGTTATTTCTATCCTAAACATGAAAACTTTGTGGGAGCTTGAAAGCAAATTCTTAGAAAAATCTGCAAACATGGAATTCCAATCACTCTCTGCTTCTAACTATGGAAGTCTGTGGAACTCCAGATCCATAACCCTCACTGGGATGTCTATGCATCCACTGGTTCCTGGGTCACAAAACACAATAAATATGTTCACAGACCTTTTGCTAGGAACTCCTTCCATGTCAACTTCATTGAAGTTAGCTTTACCTTGGAGACATACAAATCCATCTTATTTATGTCCTTGTAAACTTTCCTCATGAAGAAGGGGTGAAAGGATCATAGACTTTCACATTTGGCTGAGCATACACCATGGAGGGCTAAATAGGTGGTGGGGTCAAAAGTCCTAACCTAAACATATCCATATGGTTGGCAATGTTGGAAAACCTTCAATGTACATTGTCAAGATGTGCAAGTGGCTTTGCAACAAGCTTCAGGTGAATATGGTTACAGTACTCTCATAATTTGAAACTTTACCGTATGAGGCTTCCCAATTTGGGGAGCTCAGTGGTTGCATTCAGTCAAACACAATTGCAGAACTTTACCCTTTGCAGATCTTCTAACTCAAGATACGTAGGTCTCTGATATAGCAAGGTACCTTAGGACATACAAAAGTCTCTGCCATTGCCAGGTACCTGGGCATACATGTGTGACTATGTCATTAATGCCACACATTTAGCACTTGTGTTATATGCTATATGTTATGAGTGAATGCCTGGACAGGGCAACTGTGTTTACAAGATCCATAAGGACAATAGAAAAACAACATGGTTTTTTTCCATGGTAGTATCACCTGTGCTAGCAACATACTATTTCCCTGAATATGGTGCTGTGATTAACGAGAAAGGATCAAGATGAACATGTCAGATTTTCCCCAAAATATTTTGTCATCAACCCACAATCAATCAATCAATCAATCAATCAATCAATCAAACAATCACTTTCAATCAAACAGTCCTTCACATATGCTCCACTTTCCCCCTAAGATTTGGCTTCAACTTAAGGTATAGCTGCAGGTAAGGACAAAACAAGGGCATTGCCGCTCTAAATGAGAAATCTTCCACAAATAACATTTTCCTTCAGTCACCAAACTTCTAGCATTGCAGAGAGAGAGAGAGAGAGACTGAAAAACATTCACACCAAGAACTTTTATGTTTGCTGTGTTCACATTCCCTGGGTACTTTGCCTATCCCTTTTCTTTGGCTGCCTAAATTTTCTTTCTAAATCCCTAGCTGAAGTTTTAAGTTACTAGAAATTTGGTGACTAAAAGAGCATTTCATGGGGATGGGAAGGCTAGAATACTTCTGGGGGAGGGCAATGCCCTAATTTTGCCCCTCTGTATCTACAACCCTAGTTCAACAGCTTACCAGATTAAAACAAACAACAAACAAAAGAATAGGTAAAACCACATGTAACTAAAAACATATTAAAAAATTAAGAATAAAATAACAGTAAACTTTCCTCACTTTCTCTCTATATGAATGAAAAGAACAGCAAATATATAAGGGTAGGATGGAAATGGGCTGGGAAGCATTTGTTTGGTTCCTCAGTTCAAGATTCGCCATGTGTAATGCTTGAGACTGAGCCTCTACATGATTACTGACAGAGTATTTTTCTTTTTTTTTTAAATTAAAGTAAGGAGAAACAAGACAAAATACAACAATCACAATATAACAAAACAAACCATATACAAGACATATACTTACATTCAATATACAAATATTATACACAACATATATTCACAACATGGACAATTAACAAAATTACACTTAAATGGATTCTCCCCACTGACAAAGCACCAGCTCATTGTCTGTTACATTTAATCCTCCATTACTAATATGAGAAGAAATTGAAGTTTGAAAACGACATTTGAGAAATAAATCATAAATAAATAAATCATACATTAACCCAATTAAAAATCTTAGATATCTTAAATATCTTCATTCTTGACAAACTATTCTTATTTAACTAACTTCTTAAATATGAAATAGTCACAAATAACTGCTCTATAATCATCTATTCAGACATTACATTCTCATATTCGAAAAATAATTTTTATTTGACTAACAGAGAATTCTTATCAACAATTGTCCAGAAAATATTGTAAATGTTTTTAATGCTATATTTTGTTATAATTTTGATTTCATGGATATTGGGTTGGGTACCTAAGTAAAAAAAAAAAAGACATATAATTCCTACTACTACTGTTATTATTACTACTTATGTATTTTAAATTTCAGGAAGATATCCACCATTATCTTTTCATAAAGAAATCTCAATGGCATTCCAGGAGGGGGAATTCCTGAGGGCAATGCGAGCCTTATGAGAGACTGAGGCCATTTCCACACGGGATTTTTTTAAACGGGGCAGAGCATCCTCCAGGGAGGACGTCTGCACCTGGGACCGGACTGGGTCGAACCTACTTAACGTACATCCACAGTCCAGCCTGCTTCCGAACGACCCCAAGTGGTCATCCAGTGTGCTTTTGAAAGACCCCTAAAAACAGGTCTTTCAAAAGCATGGAGCGTACCACTGTGAGCCTGCTCCCATATGCAGATTTGCAGGCTCGCATTGGTGCGAGCCTGTGATATGCCAGGGGTGGGCTTTAGGCTGGTGAGCTTCAGCGGTTGGTCGACCAACTGGAAGCTGCCACTTTCGTCCCTGAAGCAGTGCAGAGTGGCGGCCACGGACTGCTACGGAGAAGTGTGGACTGGAGCAGGGAGCCCAAAAGTCTGGTGACTAGTGTCACGGGGCGATTCGCTCGCCCCGTGCGGAAATGGCCTATAATTCTTGAATCATCCCTTCAGTCCCTTATCAGATTTGGTAATAATAGCCCCTCTTGTATGGTCTACAATAATGAAAAAAAGGTACCTTGGGCTCATATAATACTCTGTCACCTCTCTTCCTACAGTATGACGATGAAGCATAGATGAGAAACTCTCAAGTTCATCTTTAATTAATCATAGTTTAACATTTATGAGTTGTGGTAGTAAAACCATACCAGGTTTTGGTCTGAACTTTAAAAGAGTTTTCCAAGCTGTTGAACCATCCCCAAATTAGTTAAGCACCTTGGAAGCTCCTTCAAAATTTGCACTAATATCTATTAGCATGGAGCTCATCAGCAGCCACAACTTAGGACATCCAACACTAAGCTGTGGATGATCTTAAGTATGGCTAGTAAAGACAAGCCAGCTTCATACACTATGTTTCAAACATGGCTTGTTTCTACCAGGCATAGTTCAGACTTCAGCAGTATGACGAAGTTTGGAGATCATACAAATGGTGGTGTGAGTAGGACCCTTTTCACATGGCATCTTAAATCCACATCAGCCTTGCTTTGCTCCCACTCTGGGAGCCATCTTATTGCATGACATCACCACCAATTAGGTGCTATCCCAGCTGCTGCTGGTGCTAATCCCACTGTTTTTCATTTACAGAGAAAACCTGACAATTACTGGCTTTTTCTATAGCAATCCCAATAACTGGGCTCATGCGAAGCCTCCATCCAGCATCCTTCCATGAACAAGTGGGAGCGAGTAGAGTGTGGGCAGTCTCTCTCAGTCTCTTCCTCAGCAATTCCCAAGGGAAGCTCTGCCCAGCAGCAGGCTGGCCACTACCCTCATTGCACTGGCAAACACATAAGGAGATGTCAGCCAGGAAGGCCACCATGGGGATGATGTTGGTGCCAACCCTCACAATGACATCAGCCCTCAGGGTCCAACCAAATTTCAAAAGTTTTTTTTTAAGCTGGCTCCACCGTTCACACATTAGCATGATAGCGCCTGCCAGCTTGTGGGTGTCAGGTGGCCTAGCTCCAAAAAGGAAATGGTTGGGAGCTATCACAAAGATTACCCCTCCCCCCACCCCCCCACTCATCCCCATTGCCATTTTGGAGAAAGCCAAAGTTCTTCTGCTTAACTTCCTTTGGGGCAGACACAATAAACCATTACCACTATCTATCGTGCTAACATTAGCATGGCTGCCAGCAAAAAATTTTTTAAAAAAAGACCAATCAGGAGTGGTGGGGCAGGGACAGGGTAGGACCTGGGAGTGGCCAAGGACACAGATCTGTGGAACACATACTAGGTGCAATGCTGGTGCTGTTCCACAAACACCCAGGTACCTGTATAAAAAAAGAGTTGCATATTGGCCCCAATCTGCAATTGGCAATCCTGCGATGATGCTGGAACACTGCGTGATTAAGGTCTGGTGTGAAAAGGGCCTAGGATTCAACTTCTGGCAGGTCAGCAGGCAGATGTTCTGTCTGCAGCAATGAAAGGAGAAGAGCTTTCATAGTAAAAATCCTGGCCAGAGAGATTTCTGGCTGGAGAAACTCCTCCTGGATTAAACAGGGAAGATTATCAATTGGGATCTGGAATTCCTATGACTTGCATTTACTCATGAGTAAATGTGTTATAAATGGGAAGGCCTGAGGGAGTGACATTTTGCCTTTACCATGAGATGCAGCTGTTTGGATCTGAGGATCTGATGGCCTCATGAAAAAAAAATCTTAATTAAGACTTTGGAGTTATAAAAGTGAAGAATCCTTCTGATTAAAATCAAACATGGGACCTAAACAGCTACCTTCTTTCTGCAGTTAAGAGGTAAGTAAGTGTGCTTACTTCACAAAACAGGGACAAACACATTAGAAAATTGGGGGTTGAAATCCTCAAAAGAGAATAATTAGGGATTTGAGTGCATATATTTTGTAAATAGACTTAAATAGATTTTATTTGCAAGATGGAACTGGATTTTAACAGTGTGAGGCAAATTACATTGTGGAAATTGTGGAAATTACATTGTGTTATCTATTTGATGCTCATAAAACTGGCTTGCTGGTGGCTTTTGGCTAGAAATGAAAGGAGTGAGTTGATAATTCTCAGGAATTTTTGCAAAGATGGAGGAGTTATGTATGGAACTCCTAAACTTGAAGAAGAATATGATAGAGGCTCTGAGGAATGAAATCAAGGTACTGTGAGGAAATATATGACAAGAGAGGGACACCAAAAGTAGCAATATGGAAGTGAAGGAGGATGAAAAGCATATGGAGAGACAAATTCAAGGTGAACCAATGGAGGAAGCTACTGAGTTGGGGGAGATGATGACCAAGAATCTTTGGATTGTGAAAGTGGGTTTACAGTCCCAGCAGTGAAGAATGGGGAGGTTAATCTAACACTGACTTGTAATCAACTTACTTTGTTGGTTGCATAAAAGCAAATTGTTTTTGCCTGTATGACTGAAGAGAATAAGAGAAAGATGATAAAAAGGGTGCTGTTTCAGGACAATTTTTCTAAAATACCAAGAGGGAAGGAACTTGAAATAGTGAATTTGGGAATACAGGGAGGGCGAAGTCCATGCCTAGAATGGTTACAAAAGAAGAGGGGAGTTAAATTCAAAATGAAATAGCAGATATAAGACAATGGAAACTGGATGGCTGTAAAGGATTCTACAACATGAAATAGTATAGAAATATGTGGATTTAAGGATGCCATATAATGTGTAATAGATCTAAGTTTTAACTAGTGTTAATGCCAGTTATCATGTAATGTCATTTGCCATGTCATGGCTTATAAAAGAAAGTAATGTTGAGATACAGTATGACCCCCATATCCGCGAGGGATTGGTTCCAGTGGCCCCCGTGGATATGGAAATTCACAGATAGTACTGAACACCCCAAGTCCAATCGTGGTGGGCCCTGGGCCTGTGGCTGAAGGTGGGAAAACAGCAAGGAGTGTGATCCTGTGCTGCCCGCTGTTTTCCCACCAAGCACCGTGGTGATCGGGCCCAGGGCCTGTGGCTGGAGGCAGGAAAACAATGGGGAGCCCGATCTCGCACTACCTGCTGTTTTCCTGCTGGGTGCCGCAGTGATTGGGCCCTGGGCCTGTGGCTGGAGGTGAGAAAACAGCAGGGAGCATGATCCCACACTGTCTGTTATTTTCAACTGCGGATAACTGAATTTGTGGATTATAGATCTGTGGATATGTGGGTCATGTTGTACTATGCTAGATATATTCACCTTTGGTAGAAGAAAGTTTATTTTCCTTTTTTTTTTTTTTTTTTGGAAAGCATGAATGGGGAAGAAGAGAAATGTTGGATATTATTTTTGAGATGCTTGAATCAATTAGACAGTCATAACCCATTTAAACAGAGGATGCAAGACAATTTTTCTTTTTTTCTCTCTCTTTTTCTTTCTCTCTACTTTTTTAGATTTTTAATTTTCTAATGTTTCTTGTTTTCTTTGTTTTTTTTCTATTATGAACTTGTAGAGTTTTAAGACTTTTAGGAAATTATTAATAAAGATTTTTTTTAAAAAAAATGGTGGCTATTGTAAAATAAAAGAGAAACCTTCCAAACATTTTGTTGCTATCTGATGGAAGAGTATATTACATGACCCTAAGAGCTGCTGCAGAGCTTGCTCATCATAATGCCAAACCATAATTAGTGTAGTCACCTGATTGTGAAAAAGTGCATTTGAATGCAACAATAAACTATGGTGATGTAATCCACATCACACCATCAATATTACATCCAAATGTGGTCAATATAAGGAAACAAGACTTTGAAATCCCAAGAAATGAATTATTCTGATTCTTCTCAGAATTTATTCGAAATGCTACAATATCCATGGCTCCTCTTAAAATGTTTACTGGAAAAGCAATAAATAGCACAATGTTCCATAAACCTTTGTAATTACACTTCACGATTGTTTTTGCATCTGTCTTTGTCCAGAGTAATAAATCATTGGACTTTGATGTCACTGGATAAAAGAAAAGAACAACAACCTCAAAAATAAAACTCTTACACAACCAGTGACAACATCCAATTGCTTAAATTGCCACACAAGTCTCTTTAATTTCTAGCACGATGATTTTAGTAGCACAATTTTCCTGTCATAATTGTAAATCTGCTCTAGCCAGTGAATTTAGAACAGCTGTGAGCAACAATCAGGTAGCATTCTTTTAACACAGACCTTGCTTTCCTTTTTGGCCTTTGTCATTATTTAACTTAATGACACGCGTTATGGCCCAGGAAAGAAGGAGAAAGAGAGAAAAGTTTGCTTATTGTAACAAATATACACCTTCAGCTTTCTAATCAATATTCATTCAGCCATATGTCCAGTGTGACAGAAATAAAATGGCAAATCCTCAGCATCACACACGTGAACAACATAGTCTTTGTGGTTTTTCAATGAGTGCTGCTTCAGTGACTGATGATTGGCATTACAGATGTTGAGCTGAAGGCTAATTCTGCTGTTCTGTATGGTGCACATCATTACAGGAAAATTCTTGAGGCATTAATAAGAGGGAGAAAGACAGTATCTGCCTTGTTGGAGCATGTTATTTACTCTAAGCAAAAGGAACAATTGTCAAATGAAGGCTGAGATCCAGTAACCTCATTGGTGAAGTTATGCAGGAGGAGGAAGAAGAGGAGGAGGCAGCATCAGTGAGGATAAGAAGAGAAGTAAGGTGAAGAAGAAAAGGAATGATGGTGATGGTAAGAGGAGGAGGAGGCAGCTGGCCTTGACTGCCTATTTCTTGAACACCTGGGTTTAAGGGGTTCTCAGGAAACAGTAGCAGCACAGCATACTATTTTACAGCAGGCAAGCATCCAAGAGTGTACATCCTCAGCTCACAGAACCTGACCAGGGGAAAGCCAGGCCACATTCACGATGGTGTCGGTATCAGCAGAAGCATAATCCATAGTTCAAAGTCAAATGAAATAAGCAGTCTGAAACTGAGAAAGGAGTTGCCTGAGAGATTAGTCCAAATTCATGCCAAGAGCCAGAGATACAGGAAGCTGAGGAAATCCCACAAGGTCAGCAAGAAGCATTGGATATATTGTCCACAGCTCAGATTGGTCTTGGCTTGGCTGATTAATAGCCAGCAAGTAATTCACACAGCTGACCTAACTAACTTGGCATAGTTTATTTAAGGTGGAGCAGAGTATTTCTGATGTGTCTGGCATTTCTGGTCTTGGCATTTGAGCTGTTGATGTTTGACAGGGTTCTGTGTTTGACAGATTCTGTGTTCTCCATCAATTTTGTAGGTGCTGCCTGGACTGGACTAGGCTCTGCTTCTGTCACAACAGGTCTGCCAGTCTCCTCTGGCTTAGGCTGGGGGTCACACTCCTGGCTTTCTTCTTCTCTTTCTTCATCCAAGGAGGCCTCCTCCAAGTAAAGCATGACACACAGGCAATTTCCCCTCCCATGGTGTCCTAGCTCTTTGGGGCGCTCCAAGCCAGGCATTCAGGAAACAAGTATTTTAGAATTAATTACTCTCAAGAAAACACACAGGTATTTTCCACTGTGTTTAATGAGGCACAGGATGCTTAATTTACGATGGTTGCTAGAGTAAACAATTTGCAACATGCATTGAGTTATATAGGGGTACACACTGTCATGTATGATGACCATTGGCAGATTCTCTAGGTTTATGCCATTATGCCAAACTCCCCACTTTTTTCCCAAGGTGCAAACTTCACATACTTTGACCCAAAGTATTTCCTCATCCCCTGCGTCATCTTTATTTCAGTTTCTCTGAGTATGTTACTTAATATTGTACAAGCACCTTCGGGCCATTCTCCCCACCCCCATCTCTTTGATCCTTATTCACTAGACTGAGATCCCAGGCCCTTTCCTTTGATAAGCTACCCATAGTTAACTGCAGTCCTAACTGTGGTGATCTGAAGCCCACACATAGTAAATCACTTGTTGATTGCTATGACTTCTAAGTAAATAAAGCCTTGCCTGGCCAGCCTGGCTAAATACTTATTACAGCTACTCTACAGATAATAAACAATATTTAACATTAACCATTTGGTTGCTTGTAACACATGTCCATGCAAACCTTATTTACATCAATAGCATATTCTACAGGTGCACATATGTGTGGATTAGCCATCCCATTCCTATGGCATGGAGCACACCCAGCCATGACACTACCTCTTCATCCCATTACTACCACTGCCATTGCCATCTCCCTGAGTGAGAACAGGAACTTGAATGCAATGAAACATTGCACAAACACTTTGCTGCTATAACATCCTGGCGGTAGAATTCGGTAATGTAAATTGGAGGAGACGGTCTCTCTAGATGACCTTGGAGCATATTAATATTTCTTTTAGTGCTGATTAAAGTAGGTTCCCCGCCCACTCTTGGCAAGCCAGCTTTACATTCATTTAAAGTATTGCATATAAACTCATCAAGGCAAGTCATTTGATCACTCAAAAAAAGATTTGGACAATTGAACAGACAAATGTCAAATCATGGTCAAATATTTTTAAAGCATCAACTTTATTAGAACAACAGGAAGCATTTTAATCATCAAGATCTGATGTTTATTGTAATAAAAAATGGACCTTTTTTTTCAAAAAGTATGACTTGAGCTTGCAATACGATCCATGAATTCAGTGAGATTTAGTTCCAGTTAAGTGGGCATATGAGTTAAGTTAAGTATGAGTTCCAGTTAAGTGGGCACCTTAGTTAGGGTTACTATACGTATGAATCGATCACCAAACAGTTCTTTTCCTTGATTTCTATTGTGGAACAGAACTCCAGATTACAGGTAGAGTTTAAAAAAAAATGAAATCAGAACAATGACTTTTGCAACTGTTCAACTGCTTCTGTTCACATTTTGTGTTAGAGATGGTCAACAGGAAGTGACCAGAAAACCTTTGCGATGTTGCTAGCTTTATTGCTAAATGTTGCAAGCCTAAAGGGCAGGCACTGGTCACCGCTGCACTTGCTAGCAAATAATACAATATCATGTCACCTATGTCATGGTGACTGAGAGCCAATATGGTGTAGTGGTTTGAGTGTGGACTGGGACCTTGGGAGACTGGGATTTGAATATCTGCTTGGTCATGGAAACTCACTGAGTGACCTTGAATGAGTTACACTCTGTCAGCCTGAGAGGAGGATAATGGTAAACTCTTAACAAATCTTGCCAAGAAAACTCTGATAGCTTCACCTTAAGGTCGCCATAAGTGAGATGACTTGAAGGCACACAACTCAAACACACAGATCATGATATTTTTGACCACCTATTATGTTTAAATAACAGATAGTAAACTGAGAGTCTATGAGCAGTCAACTGATTGATAGGCCAACCGTCATATACAGATGTCTACATTTTATTAAAGCTGGAGCAGGTCTCCATTTTAGAGAACTAAGGATAGTTGTATGGTTATATACAGTAAATATCTGTGTTGTCTAGGTTCAGGCTGTCTAAGATGGTTTACCTGGCTGCCATTATCCCAGATTGGTTCTCTTGCTTAAAAAAAAACTTTCATAATATGAATCATGAGACTCATTCTGAATGATCTGGATACAGTACATCTGTGCACAATCTAAGTGAGTTTTTTTTTAAAAAAAAATACTGAACAAGGATGAATGCAAGTGCTGGGAAAAAAGTTGATTTTAATCTGCAAGACATCCACCAAAGTTTCAGCCAGAATGATATATGAAAATAAAAGGAGGGAGAGTGAGAGGATTGGGGGCATGGCAAGGGTAGAATCACAGAACCCAGAGCCAAGCTAGCTTCCAGCCCAAGGGAATTTTTGCAACAGTTTTGGAGATAGTGTAATGAATTTTTCTACCATTGAAAACAAAGGATATCACGGCTTTGCTTCAGGAAAAAAAAAAGACGATAATGAATGTCACTCTCCTCTCACTTTTCCCTAGCAGTAGACATATAGCAGAGTGATAGGTCAAGAGTTCCATAATAGATGTGCTCCAATACCAAGGGCTGATTTGTCCTGTAAAATGATGTAGTCATTCATGATAGAGACAAGTCAGCAAATACATAAGAACAGACAAAAGCAACAAATTAAATGTCTGCATAAACAGAAATGATTTGAAGGGATTCCTAAATGATAGCAGTGTTGGTGGCCATCTCATCACTATGGTATTCCATAGATGTGGGATTAACAACCTAGAAGGGAGCCCTGGTAGCGCCATGGTTAAATGTCAGTACTGCAGGTGGTACTGCAGCCACAAGGTTGTGAGTTCAATCCTGCTGGGCTCCAGGTTGACTCAGGCTTCCATCCTTCCACAGGTCAGTAAAATGAATACTCAGCTTGTTGGGAGCAATTAGCTAAAACACATTGTAAACCGCTTAGAGAGCACTTAGCTGACAAGTGGTATAGAAATGCACATGCTATTGAGTAGTTTGTGGTTACCTAATGTACTTGAGGAACCTGGAACAGAACCTACTCTTACGATCTTAAGTTAACTAGCAAGTTGGCATAAGGACAGATTCCTGCAGATAGAAATGTAAAAGGTAAAAAAAAGAAAAAGAAAAAAAGGCAAGCTTCTTCAAGTTGCTAGACTTTTAAGCACGATAAGACCAACCTCACACCTTCCAGATGCCTTTATTGGAGGCAACACAGGTCATACGTTCACTACAGGTGCCTCAAATTGGCATTGACATAATAAACTGCTAAAGCAGATGGGTCCTTAGCCTGTAGCTACAGAGAAACCACATGGTTTTCTTAACAGAATAGGAACCCATACTGAAAACCTAAATTTGATGAAATAAACAATTAGAGAGCAAGGCTGGCAGATATGCATCCCTGACTTCTGAATCACCTCGCAATCTGCTTTGAGCTAGGAATGTTTTAGCACAAGAAGAAAATTCTTCTTCAGTATATTTGATTTGTTAAAGGCCAAATACTTCCTTAATTAAGAAAAAAAACTACTCCAAAAAGAACATATATGCCTCATTCTTGAATTATCACCCCATCTCCCAAACAGACATGCTTGGAAAATGCAGCGATGGGAATTGTTTCTTGTTTTATAAAATAATTCAATCTTCTTTAAAACATGAACATATATGGTCTGTGTGATTTGCCAAATATTTTTTGATTTTCTTAGTGAGGTGAGGATAATACTTACTGGTCTTTAAAAGACCACACTTATCAGCATCATGTATAAAAAGAATGACCATCTGTACATGTTTCTGTTGCTTTAAGCTTCATGGTCCCATCAGTTTCCTGCAGTTATCTATAGTTATTTACCAGTATGGGAATTAAAGAACAGCAAAAGCAATGAAGGCAAACAGTTATCTTTCCCTCTGGTTCTCACAGCTGATTATGAACTTTCTTCTAAATGTACTAATGCTCCTGTTATTGTATAATTGATTACAAATAATTTTAGATGGGAAATACAGCTAGGGAACAGCCACAGTTAGGCCATTTTTGCCTTTGAGGCCCTTCCCTAAACTGCAAATCCCAGGATTCCATAGGATGTTGAAAGCGGTATAATAGTACTATAACATTTTGGTGTAGAAATTGCGTTAGTCATCATGGCAGGGCCACTACCAATGAGCCCTTTTTAAATCACTGTTTTTGTTTTAAAATATTCGACCTATAGCCCATTTGATGCTTCTATACATCAGAGACTTTCTTCCTTTCCCTGCCTCCTGTAGACCAAGGAGGTGCCTGCACATTGGTTGTAGAGGCCTTCCAGAGCAGTTTTTTGGGGGTGCTCAGGGAGTGTTTGTGTGGGAAGAGGAGAACAACTCCCAAATGCTGGATTTTGCTGACTCTGGCATTGGCTACAGTTTTGTGTGCCTGCACAAGTATGTGGGTGCATGCAAGGCTATCTGAAAGAAAGGAAGTCTGGTCCAGCATCTAACAGGCTCAGCACTTAAATGTGCAGTTAGGGAGCCAGCAGCTGAGCTGTTTTTCCCCCAAACTGGCTTGCTGTCTCAGCAGTGGGTTGATGTACAGCTCAAGGTACTGCCTATCTCCATGAACTGGATCCCAGATCTTCTCCTGTACTAAGGCAATTTTCCCGGCAGTGTAATACCCTCCTCCTCCAAGTATGATCAAAACAGTAGCTCAAGTTTCTGGAGGACCAATTATAAATGATGAATTGGTCTATGATTCCACAAACTCTGATATTCCATAGACTGGACTCAGTTTCAAGCTGGGTTTTAGTGATGAAACATGTGAGCTTTACTGTTCCATGAATGTAGAGCTGGAAATGATTGAAATGCCTGCATCTGCCACATTCTTTCCCAATCTGTTAAAGACATATTAGAAGTTTAGCTGTATTCCCTAATTCCTGCCTGGTAGAAAGTCTGTAAAGTCCCTTTACACCAGGATTTAACCCCAAGGCAAGTACATTCCTGACACTGAAATTTAAAACCAATGAATGAACAACCTATGTAAATCTTCCTATATTACTTTTCACCTTAGGGATTGTTAGCAGACCATATGCCCCATGCTTCACTATGGTTTAATTGGTGAAATATGATTTAATTGGCAAATATATATTAATTGACATAAATTTAAATTATACCTTGCTATGGCTGGTGGAAAAGGCTGGTCATACATGTGCATTGCAAATTAATTTAGAAGAGATCTCCAGTCATAGCCAGGTCATAGTCAAGAAATCACCAAGAAACTCTAGTATTAATGGGCTTGCAGTTAGCCTCTAATGACTCAATTTTTTGAAGACAATAGAATCTGGAAGATTCCCAGGAGGTGGCTGATTGTCTTAACTCCTCTCCCTCTGACCTAGCACGCTTCCCTTTTGTCCCTGCACCTTTCTGGCAATTACCGAGCTATCAGGGCTTCCATTAGCCCTTTGTCACCTAATGCTAAGATCATTAGCCCATTCTGGACCTCATTGTCCACTCTGTGAACTCCATTGTTTTCTCTGCCAGACAACCATTAACACTCTAGCCTTCCAGGCAGAAATAAAGTATTAACAATGTAGTTATTGGCCAGTCAACTTGCAGCACACTAATTGCTGGTGGCCACTTGACTTCTCCAGTTTCCAACTGTGTACTGTCATTAGACTTGCATCTAACCTGTCCCTCAAAACTTAAGGGAGAAAAGGCAAAAATAGCCAGTCAAGGAAAAACTCCTTATAGATTAGCAGAGATACCTACACACAGCTATGGAAGCGTGCCTATCAGCAGAGTACACCACTAGCAGCACAAGCACTAAGCCAGTAACACTCACCAACTCCAAGTTGCAATCTTCCAATATGGAGGCTCTTTTAATCTTTGTTACAACATATATACAATATTTACAAAGTCCAGATGGCAATCCAGCATATCAAGCTTGCTCTCTCCCACAGAGCCCCCAGCAGACACACACTTCAGGCAATGTGTGCAGTGTTGGCTGGGATTGTGCTACCTTTATACAGACACCTAGCCAATCCTGGCCAACGCTTGTGCTGTCTGCACCTGGTGCTCATCAGCCTGACTCAGCACAAACTCAGGTTGAGTCACATTCCTTTCCCCAGGTGCACTTAACAGTTAAAGCAATTAAAGCAACATGACCTTTACTCTAACTTTGGAAGTATTTTCCAGAGGTTTGGTCAAATCATCTCTGACATAACCCACACTGCTTCTTCTTCACTCTCTTGGAACTGGTAAATACCACCCCCTACACCCTGAAATCTCTCTGTGCAAAACTTTTTTTCTCCTTTCCTTCAGTTAGCCTTGTATGACTGTTTGAATCTTGTGTGTGTGATTGCCATTGCCCTAATTAAGCTTAGTTTTTGGATCTCCGGACAGTTCTTCCCTGTACTACTGTGGGTATACATTGGTGTAAAAGATCTCGTTAGGTCCTCTCACAGGCCTTCCTCTTTGAGCTAATAGTCCTCACAATTCCATGGAGGTACTGGCTTTGTGGGAGGATCCCTGAGCCATCCACCTTTTGGGGTAACAGGATCTCATCTTGATACTTCCCTCCAATACTTAAAGTTTCCTCAAGCTGTCCCAAAATGTGAGTCCACTGTTCTGCAACAATATCTTAATAAATGCACTGGAGGTTTTCTCTTTTCCTAAAGAGTCTGCCCTCCAATACCACTAAAAAGATATTGGGGGTGGTTGATAGACATCTTACATTACAGTGCAATTAAAAGGTAACAATAGCATAATTATTCTAAATGAGACCATTTAATTGAACTTTTTTTTTATTGCTGATGGTGCCAGGCAAGAAGCAGCTTACTGATAACTCTTCCTCTTTACTGATTTTTGTATCATAAGCCAGAAATGATATCTGATAATATTTTTCATGTAATCTTTCTATTATCAAGTGTTGGTTCTATAAGATTAAAAGTACTTGTACATCATTGCGGCTTATCTATGAAATTGGGAACACTGGATGAAGACCAACACACACACACACACAATCTTTTGTATCAGTTTTCTTCATTGTTAAACCATAATGTATTTGAATATAAGATGTAGCCTGTACTTAAATCTATCTTTGTGAGATGGAAGCCTGAGTTTTCAGCAATCTTCTTTGGCCATTTCTGCACTAGACTGTTATAGTGCTATTATTCTACTTTCAACATCCTATGGAATCCTGGGTTTTTGCAGTTTTGGGAGGGGCCAGTGAGCTGCTCCTGAAACTGCAAACCCCAGGATTCCATCAGATATTGGAAGTGGAATAATAGCACTATAACAGTCTAGTGCAGAAATTGCCTTTTTTCCTTTTGGTCAGACATACTGACTCATGAAACAAAATGCCTTCTAATAACGAAAAGATTCTCGCCAGTGATTTTGCTGTGAGGAGGAAAATCATGTGTTCCATATTGAACAACACTCTGATGGAAGCCAAATGATTTTTATTGGATGAAAATATTTAAACTTGATTTGAGAAAAAGAAATTAGACAATCCAACTTCATTATAGCATGAACATAAACAGGTCTGGATTGTTTGGGATGTCTGGATTTTCCCTATGGAAAACATATTGCTAAGTAGGCTGAGGATAAAGAGCTTGTCCCATGTGGAGACTGGGATGATAAGCCTTCACGTTAATCAAAAAGAAACCCTACCTGCATGTTGTAAATTTTTAACATCAAGAGACGTTTTAGGTTTGTGGAAAGTCTGCATATCTTACTATTAAACTGGATATCCTGGATTTGTACTATTTGAACATGTGCTTGATATCATCCATCTCATTCATCTGTCTACTTTCCCTGGTCCACCATCAGGACAGCGTATTGGATACAAATTAGGGGAAAAACATTATAGGGCATGTAATAACACCCCAACAATAACTCCACTAATAAAAGGAGAGACAACATTTGAGCACAGAAGCAGCCAAGAGGAAATAGCTGCTTTACTTGTCCCCTGAATCTCCCTCCCCTGAGTTTCTATTATTGCCTTAGATGTTACTGTGTCATGTCTTCCTTCTGTGACCTAAAGCCCAATTGTCAGGGAATTTTTTTTAGCAGAAAACACAGCTGTCCTGGGTATATCAGTAAAAACCATCATTGATGGTAGTGTTGCAGCGTTAAGCATATGGAAGAACAAGCCATGTTGGTGAAGAATTAGCATGGCTTTTGCAAAGGGAAGTCTTGTTTCATTAGACATTTAAAATTCTTCAATGTACATTGTACATAGGGTAGCATGAAGAAGACTTCTCTCTCTCTCCCTCTCTGTCTATCTCTCTCTCTCACACACACACGCACATTTATTTGGATTTCTAAACAACAACAAACTCTACTTGGGAACTCATGAGATAAAAAGAAAGATTCTCTTATGGATTTATCACTGGCCAAAGTGTAAAAAAAAGAAGAAAGAAAAGAAAAATTTGGGAGAAATAGACATCTTGTCATGGGTCAAATAAAGCAGCTGGGTTTCCCTCAACTCCATTATAATAACCTCCTGCTCCTCCTCCTCCTAAAAAAATACCACCCCACCAAAACAAAACAAAACCTCCTGCATAAATGACGTGGAATCAATAGGGGCTTTAAGGAGTAGCATAAAGGACTCTCCTAATTGATT
This sequence comes from Ctenosaura bakeri, assembly GCA_948474755.1. Classification (NCBI taxonomy): domain Eukaryota; kingdom Metazoa; phylum Chordata; class Lepidosauria; order Squamata; family Iguanidae; genus Ctenosaura; species Ctenosaura bakeri. Next base: position 594,989 of record CAOLHI010000151.1, read on the forward strand.
GAATGAACAAATCAGAGTAAGTGAAAAGTGATGTAAAAAATCCTAGCTTCTGGATGAATATGTGTAGGATTGCACTGCTAGTCTCCCTCCCAAATTTTCATAGTAGAGAGGGATGGAGGGCTCCCTTCCTGAACAACATATAAAAGAAAGATAAGGAACTTGCAAATGCATTGAATGTTATTGGACTGTTACTCTCATAGTCCCTAGCATTGGTTATGGTGGCTAGGTATGATGGGGGGGTTTAATCTAACAACATTGGGAGAACCACATGCCCTCCACTGATAGACAAAAGGTCGTTTCTCACATTGTGATCATTATATACAGACATACCGGTCGCAGCTTTAGAGTTTTAAGTCAACAGTGGAGTACCAACAAAGGGAAATAAGCATGTTATGTTGTATCAAGGTGTTTTCAGAGCAGTCTTCTCTGAGGTGGTTTATGTCACAGAATTAAAACAAATTCTACACAGAAAGCCAGATTTACACAATGATGACAGTTTTAGTGAAGGGACACCCTTCATCTGGCAACTTGACAAAGTAGATATATGATAACCCAGTTCAGAGGCTATGTAAGACAACATTCTTGGACTAAAGCCACTACCTCCCTCCCATGATCCAGTTAAGCTGAAGTAATTGAATTGTAAGCCAATTTGGCCAATTGACTTCAATTGGATTAAGCTATGTACTTCATTTTAACTTACAACCCTAACCATAATCTAATTCCACTGATATCAAGTTGCTTAAAATCACATAATTTTGCTTAATGAGCTACCGCATCATTCCATTTATTGTGAAATGAGCTCTGACTTTGGCAAAGGCTGCCCAATGATATTTTGCTGCCTGGGGCAAAGGGTAAGATGGCATCTCTCCTCATTTCATGTTCAGAAGCCAGCTGGATGGGCTGGTGGAACACTCTTCAACAGTACAGTGCCTTTCACTGTGTAGCATTGGACTGTGGCCTTCTTAACTCTGTCCTCCAGCAACTGGGGACAGCCAAGAGGCTGTACTATTGCTCCTCACCTCTGCTGCCTGAGACTCTTACCTCACTTTGCCTAATGACAGGGCTGGCCCTTGCTCTGTATCTCCATAAATCACTGGAGCATTATGCAAATAGATAGACTTTGTATTAAATAAAACATGCCTTTTTAAAGCCTTCTAGACTAGTTCTTACAGCCCATTTATACACAATAGGGTGTTTTAATTTTCAGCTTCAGATAACTAGCATCAGTCAATTCTTTAGTCTCTGTGTCCCAAGAGGAATATTCTCTAAAGGTAAGAGGCCTTTGTTTCATTTACCAGTGACTCAGAGGCTTTTTGGACATCCTTTTGTTATTACAACTGTAATGATATTATTCCCCAAGCTCCATATTATAATTTCCAATGTGAAAACAATTCCAAAGGGACTTCCATAGCCAGGCATGGATCATTGCTAATTCTGTTAAGTGGATGATTAAAAAGACAAGAACATCCATCTGCAAACAAAAGTTGCAAATAGGTTCGCAGTGCCTGAAAAATACTTGCTGTTTGTATGGATCTGATGGTATTGTAATTATTTCTGAAATCAGTACTATTTCATAAACCTTTACTATAGAGGTGGGAAATGGGGAAGCTAGGGGCTGCATTAGGCTCCCAGAAGACCTTGTAGAGCTGCATCTTCTTATTATAGCTGATCCTACAAAAAACAAAAATGCCCTCTAATGTCTCCAAAGACCCTTTAGAAGACATGGGAGGATTATCACCATTCTTTGGGCCAACATGTTTTTGAGCTTTCCAAGACCATTTCAGGCCCAACAGAGGCCTTTTTTTTTTTTTTTAACAAAAGGAAATGAGCAGAAGTCACTCCCTGTTTCAAAGAGGGTCTCTCCTAGGCATCCATTGGTCCAGGGGAAAAATGTGCTGGAAATGTCCTCAGATCTTATGGTGGACATTTTGGATTAAATGTATCTTTTCTATCCCTAGAGGACCCAGGGGGTCTCAAAACATGGCAGAAATGTCCCATATACCATAGAGATCATTTGGGAGCCTTGGAGCATTGCTTTTTCTGGCTCTGAGGGCCACAAAAACAGACTGGATGGTACATGGAGCCTTTGGGCTGTCCTTTGCCCACCCCTGCTGTATGAATCCATCATGTTGATTTCCTCATGTGGCAGAACAAAGCATTGATTGTCCTATTGCCACTTAATTTTTCCTAGTTCACCAGGCACAAAAGATTCTTTACCTTTAGCAATAGCATACTAGTTCTGAAATAGCATACTTGCCATGGTAGTCTTATGTCAATTTTCTAGATTGTATTGTCTGATGTAAGCACTACCTGTTAATGTGACACATTCTACTAAGGACAAGTATATCAGACTAAGATGTTCAATGCAGAGCAAATTGCTGAAAGAGGTTGCAGCAATGATTTCTTTTTTTTAAAAAAAAATGGATCAACAATTTATCTAGCGCTGGAGCTGGTACTGTGTGTAGCCTCCATATAATTTTGATGTGAAACATGATCAGATCCCCCACTAGGAAAAGAGAGAGACAGCAGTTTAGGGAGCTGATTTGGGGTAATGCACAGCATTGTCAATCTGTGCTGCTACTAAAACCACTAGTGTTAGTAGCAGCTGTAGTATTTTACCAAAATGCAAAAGCTTCTTGTTAAATGAAATTTGTTCCTTTCCCCAATAACTAAGGCATAACTATATGACATTAACATTGTAAGTTAAGGAAAAAACCTTATTCCATTTGCATTATAACTGTAATGTATTTTATTTACTTTTATAGGTATGATGTCGCAGTCTGAAGGAACATCATACAGTGTTGGCTTCTACTCCACGTTCCATTGTGGACACTGATGTGGTAGTGAGGTAGATGAATGTGGTGTGTTTTATACTACAGGCAGCAGCTTGTAGCATTCAGATGCTTTTTCTAAAAAGTAATGAAAAGCTAACTTATAGTTGATTCAAAGAAATGGTGGTAAAGAGTAACTTTATAACACATTAATAATACCTTGTCTGGGGGCTTTGGAACTATAAAAACAACCAATTATTTGTATTTTTTTAAAGCAGTGTTCCAAGCTCTGATTTTTTACTGTTGGGAAGAAAAAGAATGGAAGTTCAGCAACATCTAGAGGGCCACAAATTGTTCTAGAACATGTACTCAGTTGCTGGGGACATTGTGCAGGTCCATTGGGTCTTGCCATCAGTCCACACAAGTGATAGAGTACACAAACACATGCTACTTCTGCACTAGACTGTTATAGCACTATTATTCCACTCAGGCCCCCTCCTAAATTGCAAACTTCAGGATTCCATCGGATGTTGAAAGTGGAATAATAGTGCTATAACAGTCTAGTGCGGAAATGGCCACAGTCAATGACTTACTGGGAACATGAACCAGTGATTGGCAAGCTGACTTATGTGTTACTATAGTTTAGGCCTAGTTGGAGATACCTTCAGATATCATTTTGATACCATAATTTGACTCTCTTCTACCACCCCTCTCCACATGTTTGTGATGCCCCCGGACAAGCACAGACTAGGCTCGGCCACTAATTGCTGGACATTCCATTCTCCACCCAGGCAGGCCAGAAATAGCCAGATCCTTGCTTTAGGTGACCCCTCTGCAAACACCTTTATTATGTATGCACACTGTTTACATAGGACTCCCTGCTCCAAGCAGGCAACCTGGCGAGCTGAATACTCAACTGCCAAGCACTCTGCATTTGCGTACTGGCTACCTCTTTGTCAATTCGGACTTAATCATGTTAAATTTTGACCTTTCCAAAGCTTTATCCCACTCCTAAATCACATTGTTTTCCCCAAGTATAGCGTAACCTGTAGTTACATTTCCCTCTATAAAAATCCCTGATTCCAAGACCATCCTCAGATCGCTCCCGAGTTCCAGACCACTTTGCTGCTGCTTTGCTTGGTGAGCTTCCCCTCAGCTTCACGTGCTGAGATACATCGCACCCCAGCATCACTCTCTATCTTCTTTCTGGGCTCCAGGAACAGGTTCCGTATCACCCGAATCAACTATCCCTCTGAAAATCCCGCTATCCTACTCAAACCTTCATTTTCCTTAGTTATCTGTGTGCGTGTGTAGCTTACATTGTGTGCCTGTATTCAATAAAGATCAATCATTATTTTCCACATGGTTTGCTTCTTGACTTGGCCTGACCCCGTAAACATTGGGTTACAAGGTCGTGCTGCATTACCCTACCTCTGGTAGTGCCAACCAGTGCTCTTGACTAATTCCCCCCCCCATCTTTTGTAATTGTAAGGTTATTTAGGTGTCCCTCCCGGGACCCCCAGTAATCAGGGTAACATAGGGAAATGCATATGCCACTGCCAATATCTTCATTAGCACTTCATTTTTTTTTCAAGTTAAAAGTAACAAAGAATACAGTTTGAGAGTCACTGGGGTATATCTAAAAGATAGCTGAAAATGCTGTAACCTCATAGTATCTTTTTAATGCAGAACTCAGTGGACAAGGTATCCATGCAAAAACCAAGTTCTTCAGGGTAGGGTAGCTATTCACCACACATATGATTTGTATGAATCTTCATATGTATGGTGAAGGTTTGCCATCCCAAATAGACTTTATGATTCTCTACATTTGCCCTAATATGCTTTTTTCAGCCCCATAGCTGATGATACCTTACACAGACAAATAATTCTTGAGTTGGGTGAGTGTCCTATGAATCTGAGATCTGAATATATTATTGAATCTGAGAAAGTGGATCTTTGCCATTTGGTGTTTGGTGGTGAAAATATACTCTCAGATGACAGAAGACATTTTCATCTGGAAAAATAGTGGGTGGGTATAAACTGTACCACTTTTCATTACCTATAATCGTGCAAATCCATTCCAGTTCTGTTGAAGCTTGGATTTTAGGGCTCAGTATCTCAGATATTTCACAGGCTTCTGGAGGCAAAAAATTGATATGTGCTCTGTCAAACCAGAGGATATTTTTTTCATCAACTTAGTTTTATCTGCTTCCTAAATGTATATGGGCTTATTGCCCATTC